>CM077597.1:14657500-15282500 GCA_039654915.1 Aquilaria yunnanensis | reverse complement strand
AGCCTCACCATTTAGCATGAAAAGATAACCAGATGTAGACTTGCTGGAGTCTCTATCTCCTCCCCAATCAGCATCGGAATAGCCACGTAAACCAAGGTCTTTACCTTGGTAACAAAGCCAATAATTCTTAGTACCCTTGAGGTACCTTAGGATCCTCTTGACACTTTTCCAATGCTCCAGACCAGGGTTGGAAGAATATCGTGCTAGAAGTCCAACCGCTTAGCTGATGTCTGGCCTTGTACATAACATGGCGTACATCAAGCTACGAATGGCACTTAGGTAGGGGATCTGAGCCATCTCTTCCTTCTCTTTTGGAGTCTTAGGACATAAGTCCTCTCCAATCTTGCAACCATATGCAAGAGGTGTACTCATGGGCTTTGCATTTGTTAAGTTGAACCTTGCAAGAATCTTATCAATATAAGGTTCTTGAGAAAGGGCCAATAGCCTTGCCTTTCTATCCCTAAGGATCTTAACCCCTAGGATAAAGGCAGCCTCTCCCATATCCTTCATGTCAAAGGTGGAAGACAACCATCCCTTGATGGTATTTAACAATGCAACCCCATTACTTGCAATCAGTATATCATCTACATATAGAGTCAATACTGCAAAACTAGACCCAGAAGAGTACAAGTATACACAATGGTCTTCATGCATCATCACAAAGCCATAGCTTGTGATTGCATGGTGAAACTTCAAGTACCACTGTCTTGAAGCTTGCTTAAGACCATAGATAGACTTCTTCAGTCTACATACCTTGTCCTCTTGACCCTTTTGGACAAACCCCTCAGGTTGTCTCATATATATCTCCTCACTCAAATCACCATTGAGAAAGGCGATCTTTACATCCATCTGATGTAACTCTAGGTCCAGATTTTCCACGATGGCAAGTAATATCCTGATGGAAGTGAATTTTACAATAGGAGAGAAGGTGTCTTTGAAATCAACACCCTTCTTCTGTGTAAAACCCTTGGCCACCAAACGGGCCTTGTATCTTTCGATACTTCCATCAGAGTTCACCTTGATCTTGAGAACCCACTTGTACCCAATTGCCTTACGGCCTGGAGGAAGATCACTTAGCTCCCAAACCCCATTGAGATGCATTAAATGCAACTCATCCTTCATTGCATTTAGCCACTCTTCCCTCTGTGCACCCTCAAGAGCCTCCTTAATGTTACTTGGTTCATCTATCTCAGATGCAACCAAATTTGCCTCACTATCCAAGATCCACCATTCTTTAGATGGTCCAAATTTCCTCATTGATCTTCTCAATGTAGGTTGAGATGGAGGCAACTCATGCTCCATCTCTTGAGGCTCAACATTTTGCTTTTGAGTATCCTCAACTCCCTCTTGAACAAAACCTTTCTCTTGGAGGTCTTGCTCATGTTGGTCCATAACAACAGGTATTTCTGGAGCCATTGCTCTATGTGGTTGAGGTACTCCCTCTAGAGTAGGTGCATGTGTCCCAGGTGTCCTTATGACACTTGGTTGATCCTCATCTAGGATCTGGCTTAATGAGGTTAAGTCACCACATTCACCAACTTTGGGAAACTCATCCTCCACAAAGTTAGCATTCCTTGCATCAAAGATGTTCCCAGTTTTGTGACTTATATCCAAGAACACATAACCCCTAGATTGTTCAGCATAACCAAGGAAGGCACACCTCCTCCCTCTTGGACCCAACTTTCCCAAAGGATGGTCCGTTATGTGAACATAAGCTAAACAACCCCAAGGGCGTGAATAGCTTAGGTTAGGAGTTTTCTTCTTCCATAACTCATATGGAGAAGAGTTCACATTCTTGGTGGGTACTCTATTGAGGACATGAACTGCACACAGCAGTGCATCACTCCAATAAATGATGTCTAAGTTAGCCTTTGCCATCATGGAACGTACCATGTCCATAAGAGTTCTATTTTTTCTCTCAGACACTCCATTTTGTTAGGGTGTCCAAGGAAGAGTGAACTCCTTTTCAATACCCTTTAAGTCACAAAATGCGTTGAATGCATTTGATGTATACTCTCCACCCCTATCTGTCCTCAAGGACTTAACCTTCTTACCTACTTGGCTCTCAACCAAGTGTACATACTTCTCAAAGCATGCCAAGGCATCTGCCTTGTTTCTTAGTAGGTAGATGTGGGTGAATCGAGTGTAATCATCTGTGAATGTGATGAAATACTTAAATCCATTTCTGGATTCAACCCTCATTGGCCTAAACAGGTCAGAGTGAACTAAACTTAGTGCCTCACTTCTCCTAGTTGCTTTGCCAAAAGGCTTTCTTGTGGCTTTGCCCTCTAGGCATGATTGGCAACTTGGAAGGACAACCTTGGTCAAGGAACCTAGCAAGCCACTCTTGGCTAGCTTGTCCATTCTATCTTGACCAATATGACCCAACCTCTCATGCCATCTCATTTCATTTGTGACCTCTATCATATAGCAATTAGGACTTGCAACAGAATGGTCAGTTGGCTTTAACTCATAAAGCCCATTATTAACTGAACAAGTGCATACTATCTGATCATCTTTAATAATAGACACATTATTATTAAATAATTTAAAGCAATAATTGTACTTCAACATACAACTTATAGAAATCAAATTTCTACAAATGTTTAGTACATACAATACATCTATTAGATACAAATATCCAATATCTATAGGAATTCTACATGTTCCTATGCCTTCCACTTCCAGCCTAGCATCATTTCCCACTGAAACATGCTTAGCTCCTTTTGAGAGCTTCCTGTAGGCCACAAACCAGGACTTGTCCCGAGCTATGTGGTCTGTTACTCCCGAGTCTACAATCCACAAAGAATTGCACTCAGTTAGTAATGTACATGACACAACATGTACATTGGAAGTAGAAGGGTATGTATGTACCTTGGGTGGACCCTTGCAATCCTTTGCAAAGTGCCCTTTATACCCACAGTTGAAGCACTTCAGCTTGCTTATGTCCCGCTTCTTTTTGAACTTTTTCTTGGAAGCAGGACCTTTTCCCTTGCCCTTCCCTGGCCCTCCTTTGCCACCACTCTTCTTCCATCCCTTCTGGATAGAGGATGAGGCAACATATGCCTTAGAATGGTCCTTGAGGGCCATCACCTCAGCCTCAAGGAGGAGGTGACGAGCAATGTCATCAAATGACATTATTTGAGGGTTATGGCGTAAGTTGACCTTCATCAACTGCCATTCCTCATCAGGCAAGGAATGGATTATTGCTTGCACTTGTTGCTCATCAGTGAGCACATGCCCTGCTGTCTTGAGTTGGTGGATCATGCGTGACATCTCACGCAAATGAGCACTCATAGAGTGATCAGCATGCTTCACATAATTCTCAAACCTGAGAATCATTGAGTGTTGTTTCTCTATAGAAACATCTCCATACTTGGCCTTGACTGAGTCCCATATGGCCTTAGCCCTCTCAAGCATGGAGAATTCCACCATAATCTCATCCACCATAGTGGAGAGGAGAGTGACTCTACACATAGAGTTCTTCTTAAGGAATGCCTCATAGGCAGTCCTATCCTGTCCCTCAGCAGGAGGCATGATCTCTTAAGTGAGCACATCAAGAGTATCTTGTTCAGTTAAAATGAATTTGACCTTCTGTTGCCAAATTGAATAGTTTTCACCATCCAATTTGAGGTCACGGTTTAATTCTGCAACTATATTCTTACAAGCCATCTACATTGATGCAATTCACATGTTTTAGTTCAATTTACACAACAAGACTCAACAAAGCAACATGTGTATGAAACAACTTCTAACATGCTCATATATGGCAAAAGAGATGCATATAACATTCGATCAGAAATACATAAACATGCCTTCAATGCTTCATACACATATCCTTCGTTAGCCTTTATCAAAATCATACACATATGTATGATCCTAAATCATGCTTACTACATGCAACATATACATTTTTATGACCTAGGCTCTGATACCAATTGAAGATTTTCAAGGTCTTATGATAACATACTTTATGTTATCTACTCATATATATGCCACATGCATATTTGTTCATTTGAATTCAACATGGATATAGACATACATAATACTAATTCTTTAACATATTATTCATGCAGTTAATATAACATGCTATATAACATATCAATTTTACATACATGTTGTGTCAAATAAATCCTAGCATGCTACTAAGAACATTCATGTAAATAATTCAAACCTAGCATGCTACTAAACCAAGAGAGAATGTGCACCTTTCTTCTTGGTTATCTTTGGTGAAAACTTGAGGGAGAACTTGATCTTAGAGGGGCACCTTGAAGCTTGAATAGAGATGAACAATCTCTATGTAAATCCACCCACAATGCTCTCAAGAAGTGTTTAATATTTTGGCCTCTAAAGGAAATAGGAGGAGAACAATTTTCTCTCAAGAAAATGGAGTAAATAGAGTGCAAATTCGTGCTTAAAATGGCCAGCCACTAAAGGCTATTTATAGATGACCAAAAGGCACACCTTTACACCAAGAAATGTGTCTTTTAAGCCAAAGAACACTTCCTTTGGCTAAGGGTCATGTATGGTGGCGAAAATACATGTCTTTTAGCCAAAAAACACTTCCTTTAGCCTATAACCACCCATAACTACCTTATGGGAGAAAATACATGTATTTTAAAGCCAAGGAACACTTCTTTTGGCCTATAACCACCCCATAACTACCTTATGACCGAATATACATGTCTTTTCACTCAAGGAACACTTCCTTTGGATGAAAGGACATGTTCTTTTAGCCAATAGTCATTTCTTTTGATGAATAGACATACCTTTACACAAAAGATGTGTCTCTTGGTGGTTATGAGCTAAAAGCAAGGTGAGCTGGCACAAAGCTAGCTCACTATGCTACTTATGCACCATTGAGCTCCTTTGAGCTCCAACCAAGCACCATGAACTGAGGTCCAGCTCCTAGAGCTGTCCTTGAGCTGGAGTTAGCTGCTCTCAGCTGAAGTGAACTGAAGTCCAGCTACACTCAGCTACCAGAAGCTGAAGTGAGCTGACTTGAGCTGACTTGAGCTAACTTGAGCTGAAGTCCGGCTACTTTGAGCCACTTATAGCTGAAGTGAGCTGACTTGAGCTGACTTCACTAACTTGAGCTGAAGTCCAGCTACTTTGAGCTACTTATAGCTGAAGTGAGCTGACTTGAGCTGAAGTCCAGCTACTCTGAGCTACTTATAGCTGTAGTGAGCTGACATAAGCTAACTTGAGCTAAAGGGAGCTACTTCTAGCTGCCTTAGATAGCTGTTCAAGCTAGAGTTAGCTCAATGAGCTCAAATTCTACCTTAAAAGGATATTGGTGTGCCAAGAATTCCAACATAACCCCCATCTTCTGAGTTTTTCAGGCACTCTCCCTTGGGCAATCAAGCTTCCAGGCATCGTTCCTCCCTAGAAGTCTCACCACCAGTCACCATGAATCTCAACGATGAAGCCGCTGCGCATCATTTTCCATGAAGAGCGCGGCACTGGGCTCTTCATCCTGATGCTTGCAAGTCTCGAGGAAAGGAGATTGTCGACGCCTTTTCGGAGACGGACTTCGCCGCCGAGCGGATGGCGACTTCGCCTTAGTCGATGAACTCTTTTGGCGTGGGGTTTTAGGCCGTTTAGGCCCCACTAGTCCTGTAGGTCGTCCTCCGAGGGGTATGTTTTCCGTTGAGGACTCATCATGCGGATCCCCACTTCCCGAACTCCGGTAAGCTGATCTCGGGCTTTTCTCCTAAAGGTGTGTTGGCGAAAAAGGCCTTTGGGCTTGGGTTGGTTGCGGCCATCTTCAATTTATTCGCTGTGTCATGTCGGCCACAATAGAGTGCTGGAAGTCGTACAGAAAACTCATAGTTATGTCTAGAGGACGTTCTTCCTCCGGCGAAAAAGTCCCTGGAAGGGTCTTGTCAGTACCCAGTTGACCTTCGTGCGCGGTTGAGGACTTCAGGAGTCTCCTGTCCTTTGAACGCCGAGTTTTAACGAGGGTAACTTGAGGGTGGGTTCCCACAGATGGCGCCAAATGGTGCCCGGCAGCATCTTTGTCGAACGACATAACGATTTCGGGAGGGACTTCCTGAGAAGGAGGACATTTGGAGCAACAATTTCCCAGAGGGATGTGCTTGAAATGCTCAGAAAAAGGGGTTAGGAGGTCTCCGGAGTGTTTTTCCGGGGAGGAGGCTTCAACACCCAAGTTAGTGTCCTGAGAGAAGATAGAAGAAGACAATGGAGAAGTTAGGCGGCCTTGCCTGTTTGTGTTTTCCTAGAGAGGAGGTTGGATCGCTAGAAGGATCATTTGCCAGGGCCTATTTCCTGGTATTTATAGGAATGCTTAGCTCGTTCAGATCGCGACACGTGTTCGGTCAGATGCAATCTGTACTTCTGGGCGTAGGGGACAGGTAGCCGTTTGTAGGTTCCTCAGGTCTGGAACCAAGACAGGTCGTGACAAGACTTGGACGGCGTTGGCTCGTCAGACCGCTCTTTGAGGCGGCGTGTAGCGCATGTAGGCGACATGTTAGAGGCTCCTTAAATGCCCATGCCGTACTCCTGAGGTTCTCTGGGCAAGGTCGTTCTTCGGTATGGACACCCCTCTTTGGGAATTATGCCCGTACTTCAGGGAATTCCCTGGTGCAGGGGTTCCGCCTTCGGGGAAATTCTCTCCTGCTTGAAATAGCTGGTTCTTCATCTCCGAAGGCGATCTGTTTGGTACCCCAAGGGAGCCGGTAACATCCTTGGAATTCCTGACGTTCTGGCCGAAGTCTCGAGTTCAGAGTATTTGACTTCGCTCCTTCCGAGGTCTGTGATATCGCCTCTTTCGGGTAATGCTAGGTGTCCTGACCATGCTATTGGCAGGAAGTGTGGTCTGAGAGAGGTAATAGCCCTTCAGCTATCATTATTTACCCTAAACAATATTGAACATTACATGAGGTATGGGCCAAGTCGGGTTTAGGTAGGGTACGGGAGGGTAAATCCCTAAACCCATACCCCTCCTTGCTATACTTGAATCTTGTAGGATTAGTTGAACTCATACTCAGCTCAAGACTTTGCAAGTAGGGGTAGGTTCGGGTTTGGGTGGATGAAGTTTAGGCGGCATAGGGCCAGGTAAGGTATTTTTTAACATCCTTAGAATTAGTAGTTAATATGTAAATGCATGTACAAATGTATATATAGAAAATTAGAATTGCATCAGAAAACAAATTTATCAAAGACTCCAAATGGCATGAAAAGCTCCATTTGGTGTCACATTTCATTCTAAAATGATGTTGCTCAGTTTGTTGTTGGAGAGAATGTTGCTTGTGTCTTGGTGTTGCAAGGTGGAATGACAACATGGTGAGGCTAGGGACACTAGAGGGAAATGGATGATAACATGGCAAGACGGGGGATTGGAGGGATGAGCGATATTGTGGTAGAAGATGGTTAAGAAGCAAATCATCATGAACTCCTAGAGTGATGACTGTGAAGTAATCATGGCCTCAATGAGGGAGTGATGGAAAACAGGGGCTTATGAGTTGCTCTGGCATAATGGCGGAGATGAAGGTGCTATGTGGTCAATTCATGACATGTGATGAATGGTATTGTGGTAGAAGTGATGATTACAAAGCACTTGTCATGAGCTTATAGAGGATGGTGAAGTAATCATGGCGTCCTACTCATGACGGGGTGATGAAATGCAAGGCTGATAAGTTATGCCATAATAATGGGCCGAGGTCTTACATGGTGAATTCATGGCATGTGCATGTATATGATTTCTCTGGCAAAGCTTCACATCAAAATGAAGCAAAGTTGTGCATATAATGTAGTAGGGTCTTTGATTTTCTTGAAAAATTAGCTTTTTGATGTATGCCCATTAATAACCTATAAAACACTTAAGGTACTCCCCCCTATATATATATATCAAAAAATGCACATAGCAAATCTCGGGCATTTGCCTGGCAAAATTACAACTCATTGCCCCATAATACAATAGAGACTTAACTCTAAGCTCATAAAACAACAAAATCCACATATACATGACACTACAACAAAAAACTGAAATGGCAACTTGTAGTTTTGTTTCCAAATGGTACGTTCTTTTTTATGCTTTTCTACTGTAAGCTGATGGCTAAAAAACCAGTCACCAAAATCTTGGTTGCCAAGTTCTTGAGGCCGAATAACGATTGATATTCAACCAAATAATGACCGATTAACAACATACTAGTAACCAAACTCTTCAAGATGCTTTCTTGTGACAGATCGACAATTGAATTTCTGGTGACTGAAAATTCAATTGTCATTTTCAACTGAGATTTTGAATCCCTCTTATATCAATGAAACCTTATAATATTGTGCATGTGTCTAAACATTTGGGTACAATGTTTTTTTTTGTTTAGGTATTCAAAATATCTATTACTAAGGGTTTTGAATGAGCAAAAAGAGGGATGGACAACTTCAGCCCAGGTGAGGGTGTGGTAGTCATCTCCATTTACCAACTAAGCTAAGAAGATAAGACTTTGTACAATGTTTTCCATAGAATGGGACATATAATTTTAATTATTGACAAATATTCAATCACGTTACTAGTGATTTTGATTTTGATATATTGAGTATAATCATGTAATAAAAATCTTCCAATTAAAAAAATGTGTTCATAGGTTGAGAGACTATATCTCGTGTCAATAGCAAAAAGTAAAGCCAACATGCTTTGATGTTTCATGATGAATCTATAAAAAATACTGAAAAAAACCTATTAAAATTTACGTTGCATTTTATAGATTAGAATAGATTGATAGTAACAAAAAATAAATTACATTTAATTTTTTGGATTCAAAATATTATTTATTGAATCTAATGAAGAAGTGCCAACTCAACCAATGCTAGAATTTGGACTTATTTGCATGATACTCTAAAATGAGTAGCATTAATTTCATAGTATTGTTAATATTCTAATATGAAATTTTACATATTGGATTTTTATTTTATTTTACTATTAAGTGATTAAATATATGAAAGGAAAGATATTTTTTATAAACACGTTACAATTTCTCAACTTATAGAATAAATTTTTTTAACTAAAAGATTTTTACACAATTCACTCAACCTTCATGATTATGCAATTACCTATCAATTTCAAAAAATTACATATATTATGCAAGATTAATTGTTGTTGACACCCAATTTCGTCCGACCATAAAAAATTTTAAAAGAAATTAAATAAAAGAAATTAAATCAAAAAAAATTATTATTTTTATTATTATTATTATTACTAAAAATTTTAATTAGTTTAAAATACATTTTTTTTTGTGAAGATTTGATTTAAAATGATATATGTGTGTATTTGAAAGAAAAAAGAAAACTCCAAAAAAATGGCAAAATTTAAAAGTTTGAGGTAAAAATGACAACATTAAGAAGTTTCGGGAAAAATTGACAAATTCTGAAAGTTCCAGGAGCATTTGGTAGTTTGTCACATAAAATTTTGGGCCTGCCGACGTTTCTGGCACAAATTGACAGAAAACGACAAAATTGTCAAAATCAGAAGCTTCAGGAACTTATCCAGAGGCTGAGAGACGTAAAGGACTAAAATTGTCATTTTACCAATTTAAGAGATAAGTTTGAAATTTTTTATTAATTTATCCATCAACAGTTCAGCTAAACTTCCTCTATAAATAGCCCCCCAAATTTTGTGTTGAACACAAAAAAAAATAGACAGAAAGCTTAGAGCTCCGTTTTAGAAAAAATAAAAATTACAGACTTAGTCCCTGGCCCTCTTTCCTTTTCCCAGAAAGTCCCAAAAGTTTCTATTCTGACGTATAGACTATCTTCTTCCTCCGTTTTTTTCTGTTTCTTCCTTCTCCTTCGCTGCCCGTCGCTCCACGCCGTCCCGCCGCCGCTCATCGCTCCCCCACGCTGCCGTCGCGCCGTCCCCACCTGCCCCTGGCCGCGCTGCCGCCCCGCCGCCAGCTGCCTCTCCTTCCCCCCCTGCGCGCGCGTCTGTTTCTCATGTTCCCAGCAAAATTCAAAATTAAAACTAAAGGGTACAACCCTTGTTTTGTCCTCTATTTTTTTTATTTCTTTCACTTTGGTCACTAACCTTTTATTTTGTTCTTGCAGAATTAATTCCTAACTATTTTAATTTTTACTTGTTTTACTTATTTGTTATTATTACTAACCCTTTTTTTTTTGTTATTAACTTACTAACAACTAACTTTTAATATTATTATTGTTACTAACCTTTTAATTTTTGCATTATTACTAACTTTTATAATTGTTGTTAACAATTAATTAACTTTTTATTATTTTTGTTAATTAATTAATTAACTTGGCTAACTTTTATTGTTGTTAATTAATTAATTTAATTAACTTGGCTAACTTTTATTGTTGTTAATTAATTAATTTAATTAACTTGACTAACTTTTTATTATTGTTGTTAATTAATTAATTTAATTAACTTGACTAACTTTTTATTATTGTTGTTAATTAATTAATTTAATTAGCTTGACTAACTTTTTATTATTGTTGTTAATCAATTAATTTAATTAACTTGACTAACTTTTTATTATTATTGTTAATCAATTAATTTAATTAAACTTGGCTAATTTTTATTATTGTTGTTAATTAATTTAATTAACTTTGCTAACCTTTATTATTATTTATTTTTAAAGTGGATGGCCAAAAAGCCCCACTTTATTATTATTAATTTTCCTTTATATAATTTTTTTTTAATTTAATTCACCTTTACCCTTACTTAAATAAATAAATGAAAATTAAAAGAAGATTATTTTTTAAGCCTAATGAAAATAATTTTTTAAAAAGCCAATTATTTTTATTTTTCTTTTATAAATTGAATAATTATTTAAATAATAAATAACTTTCACTAAAAAAAAAACTAAAAGAAAGATAAGAAAAAGATAAGAAAGATAAGAAAAAGATAAAAAAAGAAAAGAAAGAAAGAAAAGAAAGAAAAGAAAAAGAAAAGATAAAAAAAAGAAAAGAAAGAAAGAAAAGAAAGAAAAGAAAAAGAAAAGAAAAGAAAAGAAAGAAAAGAAAGGAAAAATAAAACTAAAAGAAAGATAAAATCAAAAAGAAAGAAAAGAAAGAAAGAAAAGAAAGAAAAGAAAAGAAAGTGTAAAGAATAAAAAATAAATTTTTTAGATTATTAATAAATCTAAAAACAAAAGACTTACAAATTAGTAATAATAAATTCCATAAAAATAATAATTATATAACTAACAATTAATTAAAGTAATTTCCATATCCGGATGATCCAGCAGGATCTACGGTTTGGAAAATATCAAACTTTCAAAATAAATAAATTAAATAAAAAGATAAAAATCCATATTTTTACGATATGGATTAAAATTTTCACCAAATTCCGTGTCCAAATGACTCGGCAGAGTCCATGGTTCGGAATAAAAATCTTCCGTGTCCAAATGACTCGGCAGAGTCCATGGTTCGGAAGTATAAAATTCTATACAAATTAATTACCAAAAATCCACATCCGATTAATTCAGTTAAAAATTCTAGATTGAAAATTAACTGAAATTTATTTAAAAGCAAAGCGAAACAAAATTAAAATCAACTAAGGTGCCAATTTTTGGGCGTTTTAACAAAGTTGTTTTAACGTAACCGTACTCCCGAACCCCCGAACTCTCGTAGACCAATATTTAAGGTGACCAATCGACCTAGGTAAACTGATTGGTGGCGACTCCCGAAAACCCGACGTTGCCACAGCTTGGCGACTCCGCTGGGGACTCCACGTTAGTGAGTCGAGCCTAAAATTGATTTGTTTTGATTTACTTTGCTTATTATGTGGATTTATATGTTATATTTACTTATTCTAAACATGCATAATGCATTCACAATATGAAGCTCTATACCCGAGCTTTCTCAAATCGAACACAATTCTTTCTAAGCGGAATTGGTGTTGTTGTCCTTGTGAGGCCATGGTCTCCAAGCCTTCACCGGTTTCAAAGTAGCAAAGTAGTGTATTGCCTCCTGAGACGGTTAGTCTCTGCATGGGCCCACGAAAAGCTATGACTCGAATTAATCCATTCCTTACATTAACCCTAGAGGGTAAGGAATCGGGCCATCACTATAATTTAGTGACGGGATTCGGGAACTATCCCTTGCCTTTTTGATAAGCCACCTTATGCATATAGAACTCCCCACTTAACCATAGAACTGACCATAGAATTTCTACCATTTTACCAACGCCATAAGCACGTCCTTGTTATGCTATGTTGTTGCTCTACACTTTTATTTTCTTCGTGTCTTATATTTATGGTTTTAATTCATTTTTCCATAATACTTCATGAGTTGTTAATTGCTATTTAACTTATTAATAACCTTATCTTTCTTGTGCAATTATTCTTCATGCATTAAAACCACGCATCAAATTATGCTAACTTTTTGGTCTTTATAATGACAACTAAAAGTTTTGAAGTTCCACGATAGTGGATAATCAAATTCACTCATCGCATACATCCATTACATTAATCACGTGCATACAAAGTCTGATAAAAATATAATCTCATTGCATACATCCATTACATTAATCACGTGCATATAAAGTCTGATAAAAACATAATCTCATTGCATACATCCATTACATTAATCACGTGCATATAAAGTCTGATAAAAACATAATCTCATTGCATACATCCATTACATTAATCACGTGCATATAAAGTCTGATAAAAACATAATCTCGTTGCATACATCCATTACATCAATCATGTGCATACAAAGTCTGATAAAAACATAATCTCATTTTTCCTACATGCATCCATTGCATCAATCACATACACATAGGATCTAATAAAATATATCTTACTTTTAAAAGGATAAAATTGGACCTCGACACTGATATTCAACTCGGCTCCAAATAAGATTAATGGCAGAACAAATCGAAGGACGTCTCATAAAGATAGAGTCCAAGATAGAAAGTATGGCCGAACAAATGAGACAATTGATCGAGCTAATCAAGGCGAAAGCAATTCAAGAAGCACAAGTTCAGCCACCCATGACAGAAAGAGAAATGGTCACTTTGTTTGTCCAGACACTGAAGTACCTATATTATCACGAACTCATTGGCAATTCGGCAACTAATTTTTCTAACATTGTCATGTCTGGAGAAAGAATCGAGCATGAGATTAGGACTGGGAATATTGCTGAATCCTTTAATAATCCTATGAAAAGAGGAGGACCATCCAGAAGAAAAGATGACGAAGTACAACAAATAGGACGCGGAAGAAGGATTCCCCTCGTGGATACTGTGGCTATCGGACCTCGCCTATCCTATTTTGCCAATGGGCCCGATAATTACCTTCCAAATAGGCCCAATGATTATCCTCTGAATAGGCCCAATAATTATCTTCCAAATAGGCCCAACAATTATCCTTTTAACAGACCTAATCAGTCATGGCCACCTGCTCCTACTCCTCCAGTACCTGCACCAAGACCAAGAGAAGTTTTCACACCAATTTCCATGACTTATACTGAGTTATACCCAAAACTCATCGAAAGACAATTTATCCGTCCAATTCCTACAAAGCCATTCAAACCCCCATATCCAAGGTGGTATGACCCTAACATTACCTGCCCATATCATGATGGCGTTCCAGGCCATGGCTTGGAAAACTGCATGGCATTGAAGCGTATAGTTCAACAATTAATCGAGTCAAAGTGGTTGGACTTTTCCGATGAACCGAACGTCACTCACAATCCATTGCCGCCTCATCAAGAAAAACCAGTCAATATGATAGAAGAACACCGGCTGATGAAAAAGTCAGTCAATGATATCATAACCCCTCTTAAGCATGTATATTCATGCCTTGTGAAAGAAGGGATTATCATGGGAAAGCCTTCTTTTGGACATGAAGAAGTTGAAGATGAGGAATGGTGCAACTTTCATGACAGTAAGAGTCATTCTATCCAAGAATGCTCAGAATTCCGTAAGAATTTGCAAAGACTCATAGACTCATCCCAACTTATCGTTTTTATGATGATGTGAATGTGATCATTAAAGAACAAGAAGTCAATGCTATACCAATCTCAAAACCTACTCTTAAGCCGTCAAGTCCCGAGGCCATTTCTCTACAAATCAAACAAAACCGAGGTCAAGCTGCTAGGCCCGATGTGATTGGTAATTGAAAGTGAAGATTTTGAGCTGGAATTACATTGATTTTGGAAGGGCTCCAAGTCAGATCTGACCTAACAGTCCGCATACATTTTCGAATGACAGGGAATTCTTTGAATAAACTTGTATCTTTGAAAGCTTGCAAAAGTAATCTAATAGTAAAACTCTCCTAGATTTAGTCCAGAATCTAGGGTGTAGTCTTTGTTAAATGGACACCTGCTATTCTTTTTCTGGTACAACAAAAAGATGTGATGCGTGCATTCTACTACTTTCCATTTTTACACTCTTTGCTATTATACTATCCATTATTGCCATCACACTTTACTTTTCGACAACCGGTAATTCTTTTTGTTCTCTAACAAAAAGATGTTGCGTGTGCATTCTACCACTTTTTAATCTCATTATTACTTCTACACATTCTACCAATTTTTACCAAAAATTCAATTATTACACCTATACATTCTACCACTTCTTACCAAAAATTCCGTTTTTACATCCATCTCTCACTCCTTTCCATTATACTATCCATTATTGCTATCATACTTTGCTTTCTAAATGATACTACTCGTGGGTGAAAATAAAAAGTTAAGGGAAATTTGATAGTAATGATCTTGAAAGTGCTGCCAAATCTAGTAAGAAGGATTTCATATGTTGCACCTCAACCCTAAAAAAGAATTCACAGTGGTTATCAACATCCTTGCAAGAAGTTTGGGGTTAGTTTCCAAACAAGGTAGCTCTCATATTAAATGACTTCAGTGGCTTCCCAATTCTCATAAATGCTAAAAAAAAAAAAAAAAAAAAAAGGTTCTCAGTTTTCCGCAACACAAACTCCGAAAAGAAAAAGTTCATCCCTTCCATAAAAAAGTCATTAAAGGGAAAATCCAAAAAAAAAAAGAGAGACTGAGAAGCAAATAAAGCCACTTGAGTCATCTCACTTCAAGAGGGCTATGATCTCGGTTCTCCATAACACAAACTCCAAAAAAAAAAGGGAAAAAGTTCATCCCTTCCATCAAAAAGCCAACAAGGGAAAATTCAAAACAAAAAAAAAAGAGAGACTGAGAGCAAACACAAGCAAGTAAGGCCACTTGAATCATCTCATTTCAAGAAGGCTATGATCTCGGTTCTCTGTAACAAAAACTCCGAAAAGGAAAAAGTTCATCCCTTCCATCAAAAAGCCAACAAGGGAAAATTCAAAACCAAAAAGAACTGAGAACAAGCACGAGCAAGCAAGGCCACTTGAGTCATCTCACTTCAAGAAAGTTATCAAATATGTCATCACCATAGCTCACACAAAAAAAAAAAGGAACAAAAAAAAAAACAAAACAAAAAAACAAAACAAAAAAAAAGAAAGGGAAACAAAAACAAAAACAAAAAAAAAAAAGAAAGGAAAAAAAGGGCTCAAACTAGAGCAAAAGAAAAAAAAAGAAAACAAGTGAGCTATGGATTCTAAACTGAAAACCTGCGAAGGCGGTCTAGAAGACAAAAGCAACTTTCAAGCCAAGCATACATAAAGACCACGATAGTTGGGGGGGCAACAGATGAGGTTTAACTTTCTGGAAAGAGTGGCAAGTTTGAGGTCATCACTATTGAGTTTTTCATCATAATCAAATTTGCTCACGAGTAGTATTAAAAGACCCTTCTTTCAAACCACTTAAACTTAACTTTCCTCAGACTTATCATCCTCATTCAGCTAAAAGACTATCATTGTGAAACATGTTTCTACCTTATTTAATACTGCTCACGAGTAGTATTAAAAGACCATTCTTTCACACCACTTAAACTTAACTTTCCTCAGACCTAACATCCTCATTCAGTCAAAAGACTATCATTGTGAATCATGTTTCTACCTTATTTAATGCTGCTCATGAGTAGTATTAAAAGACCCTTTTTTCACACCACTCAAACTTAACTTTACTTAGACCTAATATTTACCTCTTAATATTATTCTCATTCAGCTAAAAGACTGCCACAAAAAAAAAAAAAACATTCAAACTTAACTTTCCTCACACCTAACATTTACCTCTCGATATCATCCTCAGTCAGTTAAAAGACTATTATTGTAAATCATGTTTCTACCTTATTGCCTTGCACAGTTTATGTCTTCGAGTTGGAAAGGGAAGAATGGCAGGATATTTTAATTAAAAACAAAGACCGTAAATTACTTTGTCAAGCTTTGCAAATTGATGAAAGTTTTTCTTTAAGGCCAAACCATTATTCATTAATGTATGTAGACTTAAAAGTGAGGACATAGCTTGAGTCTTTCTTTAATAAGATGTGGTTCTTGTAAGAGAAATTTACGATCAAGTGCCATCCCAAAGGTCTAGAAATGCTCGACCTTCTGTTAAATCAAAGGCGAGATGATATCTCTTTCCACATAAACACCATATTCAGGGGGGCAAAGTAGTCTCTACGAAGCGTAAGAGGAGTACCGCCAACAAAGAAGTTCAATAGACAAGGGGGCAAGTCTTATGGATCAAAACATGAGTTCAAGGAAGAGCAATCATTCAGATTATAACATGGGAATAAGTAAGTGTCGGCACGGTCACAAGAAAATGGGCAAAGCAGACATTGAAAGTAAAGCCTTTGATGGTATCAAATCCATGACAATGGATGAGTACCCGAAAGAGATATAAATTATGAGGCGGGCCAACTTTAAAGAAATTGAGGCCAAAATTCAAAGAACAAGTCAAAGAAAGAGGATTTTTAAAAGAGTTGGGCTTTTGAGGCAGCGAACAAAAGCTGGAAAGCATAAAGAGATTCAATGATAGTCCAAGAAGCCATCACAAAGAGGATCCAGTAAAACAAAGACATAAAGAATTAGATCCATACAAAAAAAAAAAAAGCCATTAGTTACACATGCTCTGCATTCATGCATTTCATATCATGCATACATAGCCTTTACATAACAAGGACCAAACGGGAAGCACATCCACGGCACAGCTACAACAATATAAGCTGAGATCTCAATGTCATCAGCTCTTACCAATCTATCACTGGATACACAGCTAATATGCGGGACCAACCCGCATCAGGAATTCAAGAATAAAGTAGACAATATTGTCAAAAGCTTGGCTACCGATTCAATAATCGAGGCTACACCTGGAAGGATCGGATTGACGCCAGCTAGTAGTATCCAAGATAAGAGATAGCTATAGCCAAGGATAAGGCAGATATAAAAAAAAAATATAAAGTAGACAATATTGTCAAAAGCCTGGCAATTGATTCAATAATCGAGGCTACACCTGGAAGGACAGGATTGATGCCAGCTTAGCAGCATCCAAGATAAGAGATAGTCAAAGATAAGGCAGACATCAAGAAATATTGTCGTTGAAAATTTGTCAAAAGCGGGCAATGGATTCAATAATCAAGGACTCGATCGACGTCAGCTGGATGGAATATCAAAGATAAGAAATATCATTCACATCAAAATAAAGTAGGATCCACTTTTCCGGTTAAACGGCGGATACGGTACTCCGTGACTCTCAAGTCGGTTCTCTCAGTTGCCCATAATAACTGATCCTTTCCTCCCTCCTTTCTTTTACTTTCTCCTAGAAAATGGATCCTACTTTTTCTGCCTTGCGAAAATATTTTCCTTCTCTCCCAATGAACATCCTCAAAAAGATCTACCAAGTTCGCTGTGAACGATTAAGAGTTCTGATGCACAAAGGAATCCCTGAAGATGTGAGGTGGTTAATCGAAGCCAAGGTTCGTCTGGCAGGTGAAATCCCAGAGGCATTTGTGTCTCACATGCCTGGTATAGGCAAAAGCTCTTATGCCAAAAAGCGAAGAGCGAAAAGGTTACAAGTCTGCCATAAATGTGGACGGTGGACTTGTAATACTAAATGTCGTTCTTTAGGGATGATTTCTGATAATCGAGAAGATAAAATACGATTCATTAAGAATGGCCTGAGTAAGGACTCGTTGGATGATATCCAATTGACTCTTGAGACGCATTCTTGTGGATCTGTGCAACGTGAACTACTTGGTTTGTGGAGCATTTTTCATGAAGAACGAGAACGATACAGTCCCGGGAATCTGACGTTAAACGACCCTGTTTGTCAGCTTGTAAGAAAACTGGATGGGAAGCAAATCCTCGACTCATAGAAGCCGTTAATCCCGTTACTGGACGTAAAACCAGTGGAAGATGTGAGCCACAGTCACAATCACTGTACATACAATTTATCATATTTAAAATTTTCCATTTTTCTTTTAATAATGTATTTACTCCCGTAAGTGTAATCGACACGTTATCCATTTCATCGCTATAAATGCATGTTCTTCCAGTCGGTTATCTAAGTTTCCTTCAATAACTAATTCCTTTCCATCATCTCTCAAATTCTTCTCTCATCAATGGATTCTACTCTTTCTATCCTGCGAAAATACTTTCCTTCTCTTCCAATAAAAGTCCTTAAAAAGATCTACCTTGCTAGATGTGAAAGAATCAGAGTTTTTACACGCAAAGGCATACCCGATAATGTGCAGTGGATAATTGAAGCTAAGGTCCGTTTGGCGGGTGAAGTTCCAGATGCATTTATGCCCCGCATGCCCGGTTTAGGTAAAAGCCGTTATGCCAAAAGGCGAAGAGCAAAGAGACTAGGCGTGTGTTATAAATGTGGGCGATGGAATTGTAATACTAAATGTCGCTCTTTAGGATACATCTCCATAAATCGTGAAGATAAAAGAAAATTCATTAAGAATGGCCTGCGTAAGGAATCTCTGGAAGATATCCGAGAGACTCTTGAAACGCATTCTTGTGGAAAAGTGCAAGGTGAAATTATCGGTTTATGGAGGACTTACCATAAAGAACGAAACCGTTACAGTCTTGGGAATGTGACTTTAAACGACCCTGTTTGTCAGTTTGTAAGAAAACTGGATGGGAAGCAAATCCCCGACTTATAGAAAGCATTGAAGCCATTACTGGACATGAATCAGTGGAAGATGAGAGCCACGGTCATGATTCCTGTACATATAAGCTGTCATTTGTCTTTCCTTTTGACAATAATGTACTTGCTTCTGTAAGTGTAATTAACGCATTATCCCTTTCATCACTATAAATATGTGTTAGTTATTTTCGTTTCCTACAATCACTAATTTCTTTCTTTGCCTCCTTCATCAATGGAGTCTTCTCTTTCCGCCCTACGAAAGTATTTTCCTTCCTTCCCAATAAATGTTCTTAAAAAGATTTATCAAGCTAGATGTGAACGATTCAGAGTATTTATGCACAAAGGCATTCCTGATAATGTGCGGTGGCTAATTGAAGCTAAGGTTCGTTCAGCTGGTGAAGTTCCAGAAGCGTTCTTTCCCCGTATGCCCGGCTTTGGTAAAAGCGCTTATGCCAAAAAAAATAAGAGCAAGGAGGCTAGGCGTTTGTCATAATTGTGGATGGTGGATTTGCGGCAATAAATGTCGTTCTCTAGGAGTGATCACCAGAAATCGTAATGATAAAATAAGATTCATTAAGAATGGCTTGCGTAAGGAATCTCTAGAAGATATTCGAGAGGTTCTTGAAGTGCATTCTTGCGGAATAGTGCAATTTGAGGTTGTTGGATTATGGATAATTTTCCAAAAAGAACGAGATCGTTACAGTCTTGGGAACCTGACCCTAAACGACCCTGTTTGCCAGTTTGTGAAAAAGCTAGATGAGATGCAAATCACCGATTCATAGAAAGCATTGAAGCCATTACTGGACGCAAAGCCAGTGGAAGACGAGGATCAAAGTCACGATTACTGTACATGCTAGCTATCGCTTTTGAAATTTTCCTCCCCTTTTGGTAATAATGTATCCACTCCTGACGTGAACCAAAGTCACGATTACTGTACATGCTAGCTGTCGCTTTTGAAATTTTCCTCCCCTTTTGGTAATAATGTATTCACTCCTGACGTGAACCAAATTCACGATTACTGTACATGCTAGCTGTCGCTTTTGAAATTATCCTCCCAATAATGTACCCACTCCTGACATGAGATACAGTTATGATTACTGTATATAGCTGCCACTTTTTAAAATTTTCCTTCTCTTCCAACAATCACGTACCTACTCCTGACGTAAGCTACAGTAGTGACTACTGTACATGCTAGCAGCTTTTTTGAAAATTTTCCTCCTCTTTTAACGATAGTGTACCCATACCTGACCAGAGTCATACTCGTGACTACTGTGAATAGCTGGCAATAATGTATCCATTCTTGAAAATAAAATTATTGCCTTATCTCTTCATCTCTATAAATATATCATCTTTTCTCACAAGGGTAAGGATAGGAATGGAGAAAACCCCAACTCGTAAATCTCGAAGTATTTGTGTATTTTCTGGGGCTTTTCCTGGAAAAGATGAAGTGTATTTAAAAGCAGCCAACCATTTGGGTAGAGTATTAGCTGAGCGAAAAATACATTTAGTTTATGGAGGAGGTAGTGTCGGATTAATGGGAGGTGTAGCATCAGCAGCATCTCTAGGAGGAAGTCAAGTTCTGGGCATTATCCCTGGACCTCTGAAATTTATTTCTGGGGGCACGATTGGAGAAGAATTAGTGGTTAAAAATTTGCAAGAGCGTGTGTTACAAATGCTTTTAAATGCTGATGCTTTTATCGCTCTACCAGGTGGTTTTGGCACATTGGGAGAAGTCTTTCAAATTGCTTCCATGGCCCAACTTAATTTGCATAAGAAACCCATTGGGCTTTTGAATGTTAACAATTTCTTTACAGGTCTGATAGCTTTTATGGATTATGCTATGCAGAAGAATTTCATATCAAGAGTGGCACGGCGAATCATAATATCCGCAACAACTGCTGAAGAATTGCTAGATAAAATACAAGCTTTTGTTCCTGAACCAGATCCAGCAATGATTCAGATAGACTGGACACGACAGTCTTTCCCGACCAGTTCACTCCCATAATGGTCCTCTACTCACCCTGTTGAAGTATTGTGGAAGAAAGAAGCGATCTGATCCGTTTTTCTTGTCCTTTAGTTTTAATTATCAGCATTTTCTTTCGTATTTCAGTTTTTATTTTCAGGGAATTTCGTTATCTTATAAGATAGTTTCATCCATGCTGATATTAAAACCATGGGACAATGCCTTTAGGTTGGAATGGCTGAGTAAAGAGTAATTTTTATTACTCTTGAGACGCATCCTATTAGGTCTACTAGGCATAACATTTTGGGGTAGTTAAGCTTTAACCTTATTTGGATGACATATCTCACAAGGGAATCTATATTTACTGAAGAAAATATTAGATGAACCTTGGATATTGATTCCAAACATCCGTTCCCTTTACATAATTTGTCAGTGTTATTGTCAACATCAAGATTCACTCATCTTATCGAAGTTTAAATTTTTGCACTCACCTATTATGAAAATTCACACTTTCGAAGAAAATTATTCCAATTTCAATTGCTTTCGTATAAATTTCGCTCGAGGCCCTAAGGAAAGCTCCTTAGCCTCAAAATCAATTTTCATCATCGGGGTTTTAAGGATGGAACCTTTGCCTAAAAAATAATCAATTTTCATCATCGGGGTTTTAAGGATGGAACCTTTGCCTCGAAAATAATCAATTTTCATCATTGGGGTTTTAAGGATGGAACCTTTGCCTCGAAAATAATCAATTTTCATCGGGGTTTTAAGGATGGAACCTTTGCCTCGAAAATAATCAATTTTCATCATCGGGGTTTTAAGGATGGAACCTTTGCCTCGAAGAACAATCAATTTTCATCGCGGTTTTAAGGATGGAACCTTTGCCTCGAAAACTATCAATTTTCATCATCGGGGTTTTAAGGATGGAACCTTTGCCTCGAGATCAATTATCAATCCGAAATTTTAAGGATGGAACCTTTGCCTCGAAAACAATCAATTTTCATCGGGGTTTTAAGGATGGAACCTTTGCCTCGAAAACAACCAATTTTCATCATCGGGGTTTTAAGGATGGAACCTTTGCCTCGAGATCAATTATCAATCCGGGGTTTTAAGGATGGAACCTTTGCCTCGAGATCAATTATCAATCCGAGGTTTTAAGGATGAAACCTTTGCCTCGAAAACAATCAATTTTCATCGCGGTTTTAAGGATGGAACCTTTGCCTCGAAAACAATCAATTTTCATCATCGGGGTTTTAAGGATGGAACCTTTGCCTCGAGATCAATTATCAATCCGAGATTTTAAGGATGGAACCTTTGCCTCGAAAACAATCAATTTTCATCGGGGTTTTAAGGATGGAACCTTTGCCTCGAAAACAACCAATTTTCATCATCGGGGTTTTAAGGATGGAACCTTTGCCTCGAAAACAACCAATTTTCATCATCGGGGTTTTAAGGATGGAACCTTTGCCTCGAGATCAATCAATCAATCCGGGGTTTTAAGGATGGAACCTTTGCCTCGAGATCAATTATCAATCCGAGGTTTTAAGAATGGAACCTTTGCCTCGAAAACAATCAATTATCAATCCGAGGTTTTAAGGATGGAACCTTTGCCTCGAACTCAATCAATCGTCGAGGTTTTAAGGATGGAACCTTTGCCTCGAGATCAATCAATCAATTCGAGGTTTTAAGGATGGAACCTTTACCTCGACATCAATCAATCAATCCGAGGTTTTAAGGATGGAACCTTTGCCTCGAAATCAATCAATCAATCTGAGGTTTTAAGGATGGAACCTTTGCCTCGAGATCAATTATCAATCCGAGGTTTTAAGGATGAAACCTTTGCCTCGAAAACAATCAATTTTCATCGCGGTTTTAAGGATGGAACCTTTGCCTCGAAAACAATCAATTTTCATCATCGGGGTTTTAAGGATGGAACCTTTGCCTCGAGATCAATTATCAATCCGAGATTTTAAGGATGGAACCTTTGCCTCGAAAACAATCAATTTTCATCGGGGTTTTAAGGATGGAACCTTTGCCTCGAAAACAACCAATTTTCATCATCGGGGTTTTAAGGATGGAACCTTTGCCTCGAAAACAACCAATTTTCATCATCGGGGTTTTAAGGATGGAACCTTTGCCTCGAGATCAATCAATCAATCCGGGGTTTTAAGGATGGAACCTTTGCCTCGAGATCAATTATCAATCCGAGGTTTTAAGGATGGAACCTTTGCCTCGAAAACAATCAATTATCAATCCGAGGTTTTAAGGATGGAACCTTTGCCTCGAACTCAATCAATCGTCGAGGTTTTAAGGATGGAACCTTTGCCTCGACATCAATTAATCAATCCGGGGTTTTAAGGATAGAACCTTTGCCTCGAAATCAATCAATCAATCCGAGGTTTTAAGGATGGAACCTTTGCCTCGAGATCAATCAATCAATTCGAGGTTTTAAGGATGGAACCTTTACCTCAACATCAATCAATCAATCCGAGGTTTTAAGGATGGAACCTTTGCCTCGAAATCAATCAATCAATCCGAGGTTTTAAGGATGGAACCTTTGCCTGGAGATCAATCAATCAATTCGAGGTTTTAAGGATGGAACCTTTACCTCGACATCAATCAATCAATCCGAGGTTTTAAGGATGGAACCTTTGCCTCGAAATCAATCAATCAATCTGAGGTTTTAAGGATGGAACCTTTGCCTCAAGATCAATCAATCAATTCGAGGTTTTAAGGATGGAACCTTTACCTCGACATCAATCAATCAATCCGAGGTTTTAAGGATGGAACCTTTGTCTCGACATCAATCAATCAATTCGAGGCTTTAAGGATGGAACCTTTACCTCGACATCAATCAATCAATCCGAGGTTTTAAGGATGGAACCTTTGCCTCGAAATCAACCAATCAATCTGAGGTTTTAAGGATGGAACCTTTGCCTCGAAATCAATCAATCAATCTGAGGTTTTAAGGATGAAATCTTTGCCTCGAGATCAATCAATCAATTCAAGGTTTTAAGGATGGAACCTTTACCTCGAAATCAATCAATCAATTCGAGGTTTTAAGGATGGAACCTTTGCTTCGAAATCAATCAATCAATCCGAGGTTTTAAGGATGGAACCTTTGCCTCAGAAACAATCAATTTTCCTTCAACGATAGGAGAGCTCCTATCGCCGGGGTTCTAAGGAGAGTTCCTTAACCTCAGGATTTAGGCGGCGAAAAGGTTTTCAATGCCTAGCTAAGCCGGATGAAATTTGGTAACGACTTTGCATACATCATGTCTCATGAAGCATGCAAAGGGGGGCAGCTGTTGACACCCAATTTCGTCCGACCATAAAAAATTTTAAAAGAAATTAAATAAAAAAAAAATTATTATTTTTATTATTATTATTATTACTAAAAATTTTAATTAGTTTAAAATACATTTTTTTTTTGTGAAGATTTGATTTAAAATGATATATGTGTGTATTTGAAAGAAAAAAGAAAACTCCAAAAAAATGGCAAAATTTAAAAGTTTGAGGTAAAAATGACAACATTAAGAAGTTTCGGGAAAAATTGACAAATTCTGAAAGTTCCAGGAGCATTTGGTAGTTTGTCACATAAAATTTTGGGCCTGCCGACGTTTCTGGCGCAAATTGACAGAAAACGACAAAATTGTCAAAATCAGAAGCTTCAGGAACTTATCCAGAGGCTGAGAGACGTAAAGGACTAAAATTGTCATTTTACCAATTTAAGAGATAAGTTTGAAATTTTTTATTAATTTATCCATCAACAGTTCAGCTAAACTTCCTCTATAAATAGCCCCCCAAATTTTGTGCTGAACACACAAAAAAATAGACAGAAAGCTTAGAGCTCCGTTTTAGAAAAAATAAAAATTACAGACTTAGTCCCTGGCCCTCTTTCCTTTTCCCAGAAAGTCCCAAAAGTTTCTATTCTGACGTATAGACTATCTTCTTCCTCCGTTTTTTTTCTGTTTCTTCCTTCTCCTTCGCTGCCCGTCGCTCCACGCCGTCCCGCCGCCGCTCATCGCTCCCCCACGCTGCCGTCGCGCCGTCCCCACCTGCCCCTGGCCGCGCTGCCGCCCCGCCGCCAGCTGCCTCTCCTTCCCCCCCTGCGCGCGCGTCTGTTTCTCACGTTCCCAGCAAAATTCAAAATTAAAACTAAAGGGTACAACCCTTGTTTTGTCCTCTATTTTTTTTATTTCTTTCACTTTGGTCACTAACCTTTTATTTTGTTCTTGCAGAATTAATTCCTAACTATTTTAATTTTTACTTGTTTTACTTATTTGTTATTATTACTAACCCTTTTTTTTTTGTTATTAACTTACTAACAACTAACTTTTAATATTATTATTGTTACTAACCTTTTAATTTTTGCATTATTACTAACTTTTATAATTGTTGTTAACAATTAATTAACTTTTTATTATTTTTGTTAATTAATTAATTAACTTGGCTAACTTTTATTGTTGTTAATTAATTAATTTAATTAACTTGGCTAACTTTTATTGTTGTTAATTAATTAATTTAATTAACTTGACTAACTTTTTATTATTGTTGTTAATTAATTAATTTAATTAACTTGACTAACTTTTTATTATTGTTGTTAATTAATTAATTTAATTAGCTTGACTAACTTTTTATTATTGTTGTTAATCAATTAATTTAATTAACTTGACTAACTTTTTATTATTATTGTTAATCAATTAATTTAATTAAACTTGGCTAATTTTTATTATTGTTGTTAATTAATTTAATTAACTTTGCTAACCTTTATTATTATTTATTTTTAAAGTGGATGGCCAAAAAGCCCCACTTTATTATTATTAATTTTCCTTTATATAATTTTTTTTTAATTTAATTCACCTTTACCCTTACTTAAATAAATAAATGAAAATTAAAAGAAGATTATTTTTTAAGCCTAATGAAAATAATTTTTTAAAAAGCCAATTATTTTTATTTTTCTTTTATAAATTGAATAATTATTTAAATAATAAAGAACTTTCACTAAAAAAAAAAACTAAAAGAAAGATAAGAAAAAGATAAGAAAGATAAGAAAAAGATAAAAAAAGAAAAGAAAGAAAGAAAAGAAAGAAAAGAAAAAGAAAAGATAAAAAAAAGAAAAGAAAGAAAGAAAAGAAAGAAAAGAAAAAGAAAAGAAAAGAAAAGAAAGAAAAGAAAGGAAAAATAAAACTAAAAGAAAGATAAAATCAAAAAGAAAGAAAAGAAAGAAAGAAAAGAAAGAAAAGAAAAGAAAGTGTAAAGAATAAAAAATAAATTTTTTAGATTATTAATAAATCTAAAAACAAAAGACTTACAAATTAGTAATAATAAATTCCATAAAAATAATAATTATATAACTAACAATTAATTAAAGTAATTTCCATATCCGGATGATCCAGCAGGATCTACGGTTTGAAAAATATCAAACTTTCAAAATAAATAAATTAAATAAAAAGATAAAAATCCATATTTTTACGATATGGATTAAAATTTTAACCAAATTCTGTGTCCAAATGACTCGGCAGAGTCCATGGTTCGGAATAAAAATCTTCCGTGTCCAAATGACTCGGCAGAGTCCATGGTTCGGAAGTATAAAATTCTATACAAATTAATTACCAAAAATCCACATCCGATTAATTCAGTTAAAAATTCTAGATTGAAAATTAACTGAAATTTATTTAAAAGCAAAGCGAAACAAAATTAAAATCAACTAAGGTGCCAATTTTTGGGCGTTTTAACAAAGTTGTTTTAACGTAACCGTACTCCCGAACCCCCGAACTCTCGTAGACCAATATTTAAGGTGACCAATCGACCTAGGTAAACTGATTGGTGGCGACTCCCGAAAACCCGACGTTGCCACAATTGTACTTTAACATTTCATCCAAATATCTCTTTAAATTTTAATCTTGCTCCCGCTAATGACATTGTCCTGCCTATAACTCCGATGAATGTAGTCATCTTGATTTTGTTAAAACTGAAGGATTCAGTGAATTCTACTGGCTTAATGTACTCAAGATTTTTGCATTTAATGATTGATGAATTTCTTATCCTTGGAAAAATGATTAAAATTAATTAATCATGTAACTAAAACAGTGGAAACTATGACAACCAAAAGGAAAAGTGGCCCAAACTTGGTTACAAATAGGAGTGTTCATTATTTGGATAAAACCGAAAAATCCAAATGGATTATTTGAATTGGACAAAATAGTTTGGTTATTTGGTTATTTAGTTTGGATCAAAACTGAATTTCTTATTTGGTTATTAGATCAGTTATTGGTTTCTAACTTTAAAACCGAACAAACCGAATAAACCAAAAAGTAATATAAATTTTGTCTGTCAACTCCATATATGTAAGGTCATTTTTGTTAATTTTGGACTATATATTATGAATCAAATCTTAAGTTCAGGTATAAATGGAATATTATCAAAATTTATCATATCTTTTCCAAGTTTTATTTTAGTTTTTCAATTATAATTTGGATAAATTGAATTATAATTTGGATGGTTCAGATAAAAATAGAAAAAACTGAATTATAATTTGGATGGTTTGAACAGGTTTTAATATTTAATTTGGATGGTTTGGATTAAATTTACAAAAACATAAAATTAATCGGATTGTTCTATTCGGATCGATTCTAAACCAAACCAACCGAATGAATGCCCCTAGTTACAAATCAAGTACTTTAGCCTCTCCAGTTTAATCAAGGACATGGACAAAAGGATTAATAAAGTGCTGATTTGGCAAAAAAGTACCCATTCAGTTTTAAATATACTAATCTAGCATGTAGAATGTATGTATATATGCTGAATAGAAAATTGGTTACGAGTACATTTCAATTTTTCACCACATGTATGATGAAAATACATGCAAAACTACCCTTGATACAATAGCGGAAGTGTAAAAGATAAACTAGCTTGTACATAACAAACTAGGGTTTAAGAAATGAATTAATCGCTTTTGAAAAATTAAGCAAGGCCTTGGAAGAGAGAAAATTCTCTGAAATATTATTACTGGAATTCTTATTATGAGACTTGTAGAATATGCCTTTCTATAGGCTTAGTCTATAGCTACTTCAATTATGTGTAGGACTATACTATTTCTACTCATACTAGGCTTCTATCATTACTAGTCCTAAAATAAATAGGAAACTACTCTAACAATCAACAACTAGAGTATTCACTAAAGCCTAAAAAAACTAGGACTAGGACTTTGAACAACTAAAATCTGAAAATAATATGCTAAAAAATTTAAAACTTATTTTGCCTTCTTTTAAAATTTATTCTTGCCATGCTTTTGAAGAAAAGATTCTCCTTTTTGCCCTACATCAATTATTTCCACTTTGAAAAACTTGCCCTCGAGTTTTCTGGGTAAACAAGTTCATTATAATGCAGTCTATTTGCTACTTCCACTTTCTGCACCACACAAAATTACTACCCATTATCATACTCCTCATCATTGCCTTCAAGTAGGCATTAATTTCTTCATCATTGTCCTCATCATCCTTATACTTCTTAATATAATGAACTTTTCATTTCCTACAGTCACTAGAGTGATGCCCGTGTTGGAGACACTTTAAACATTTAGGTGTGATGGGTGGTTCATAAATATTTGGGTATCTTGCTCCACTATTTAGAGGTAGCGGTTTAGGTTTTGATGCTATACTCACGATAAATCTTCTTTCAGGCTTCTTCATAGGATTGTAATATGGTTGACTTTTACTGCTACTAGCACCATATGATGGCTCGTTAAAGCCATAATTCCCTTCCATGAAAATGTTGGTGTGGCTTTTTTCTTTTAGTAGCAATTTAGCCTTCAATGCTAAATATTGTGCCTCTTCTAGAGTTAACACCATGTGAATTCTAATTTTGCCCCAAATAGCTAGTTTTAAGCCCTTCCATGACTCTCGTGATTTGTGGCCCTTCTTGTTTCAACTAGTTGTTTCTTTCTGTCAGCCTCATGAGTTATTGTACTCCTAGATGAACCTTGACCCTTGGTTACATTTTTGGTATCGCATATACATGTACTGATCAAAGTCCAAGGGTAGAAATCTTTCCTATAACCCCATCTTCATCATTGGCCAGTCTTATATAGGCCTTCTTCCCCTATTTGATGGATAAATCTTTCCTGTAACCCCATCTTCATCATTGGCCAGTCTCATATAGGCCTTCTTCCCCTCTTTGAGTCTTCCATCTTGTTCTCATTTCTACCAAGCAAAAGCTCCTCCTTTTAATCTTATAGATATATGGCTAACCTTCTAATCATCAGGGACTTCCTTGTAGTCAAAATACTCATCCACTTTTGCAACCTAGTACAGAAATTCCTCAATGCTAAATGAGCACTTAAAATATGGCAAATTGACCATCATTCAGAAACTGTTGTTCCACTCATGGTGGTTGTTAAGTTCTACCATTATGTGTTGATGTCTATACTCATTGTTGCATTCATCAAATTCCAGTGTATGTCCTTAATGAATCATAGCAAGATTTCTTTGAACAGGTGCAGCAATTTGATTTCCAGGAATAGGGGCAATGGTTGGATGATTTCCCCCAGCAACTCCAACTATTGGATCTAGCCTTTGTAAGGCATGTTCATAGCTTCCACCAAGTTATCTATTCTTGCCTATGTTCAATGCTGCATGTTGTTCTTAATAGGCTGCTGATGCTTTAGTTTGTGCTTTTAGTAATTGTGCCAACAATTGCTCCAAGCATTCAAATCTTCAATCATCGTCAGAAATTTGGTACTTCCTAGTATCATCTCATGGCACTAGATTTAGGCAAATCCTATTTGATACTACTTGATACAATAGCAAAAGCGTAAAAAATAAACTAATTTGTACACAACAAAGCTAAGGTTCAAAAAATGAGTCAATCGTTCTTGAAAAATTAGGCAAAGCCTTGGAAGAGAAAATTCTCTAAAATACTATTGCTGCAAATCTTATTATGAGACTTATGCAATAAGCCTTTATATATGCTTAGTCTATAGGTACTTTAATTAGATGTAGGACTATACTATTTCTACTTCTGTTAGGCTTCTACCATTACTAATCCTAAAAGAAATAGGAAACTACTCTAACAACCAACAATCTCAGTCATAATCCTTCTAAGAATTAACAACTAGAGCATTAACTAAAGCCTAAAAGGACTAGGACTTTGAAGTATTAACTAAAGCCTAAAAGGGGTGACAGCTAAGGCAAGATGGTGATGGGTGTGTGAAGATGACTGGTGAGTGGTAAGGTCTGAGAAGATGACGCGAATGTGTGTAAGTGATAGAGTGAGAATGCAAAGGGGGTTGCGGGAGATTAGGGGTTATGACTTAAGAAGGTTGGGCTCAGGTAGTGGGCCGTTCAGCATTTCAGGTTGAACACGAACCAATAAATTTTTTGCTTCTATGAATTGAGTGGGATTTGGGTTTCCATCACTAACCCAACCTTAGCCTGACATATAGAGTTGGGTTTCGAGTTAAGATCTATTGCTTTCACCCCTACATATATTTTCTGATCTAGTTGGTTTCTTTTGTTTTGCTTTGACGATTATGTAATGGTCAATCACATTTGGTAGTGTGGTGGTTTTTCTTATATTCTTTGGATCTATTATTTCAGTGAGTATATGACTTGTATAAAGTTAAGGGTACATGACTTGTATTTATTCATTTCTTCGTATATATATATATATATATAAGGCAATTGTTGAAATATTTGTCTAAGGCACTTGGTAAAGAGCAATTACTACTTTTAATACCCTTCTTGAACTAGTTAATGAGATAGAAGTCAATTATAGTTTAAGTTTGGGAGAGTGAACCTTACCTTAGGAAAGTATAAGCTCAATTAATTGCCTTTACTAGTAAGAGAAAAATCAAGATATTAGCCACAATTTACTACCTAACCAAGTTAAGTAGAGAAAACAATAAGAAATGTGCTTATCATTAACTTTTTAGGAAACCCTAATTGTATTATGTTTGTATACTCCTTTTTAATAATGGTTCAATTAGAACAATTTAATATATTTTACTTCTTAATTAATCAAGTGATTCAAAATGTTGATTGGTAGTCCCTATGTATTAGTTTGAATTTTTGGCAAGTTATGTAAGGAGGATTTCCTATTCAAATGAGGCTAGAATCATGGTACAAATTGGCGATTTGATGCTTCTTATGTGAAAAGGAAATAGGGAATCTGGAGCACTTATGTATAACCTATTCTTTTCCTCAACATGTTTGGGATAGAGTGGCTGGTTAATTGTAAATGAAACAGGTTTTTGGGAATGTGAGTAAGGATTATAGTCAAGTGGCAAAAACCTGTAACCCGTAAATGCTCATCCGTAATAGGTTGTTTTGTAAGTAAAAGTTCCTATAATAGAACAAACATGAGTGAAAAATCATGCCTGTTTGGTGGGTATAGGTAGGTGGTAGGCTTAGGAGATCAGTGATGGGTAACCCGTCCATGAATGGTTTAAGTGGAAGTATACAAAATTTTAGGGCGCTAAGCAGTTGAGTGAAAACAAATCAAGGTCAATGTTAGTTTTTTTCTTTTTTTGCTTTTGTGGCCTTAAACTCATTGGTCTCAGGGTGTGTTAGAAACCCAATTTGGGCTAGCACCTTCATCATTTGACCAGTGATGAACTAAGGGGTAGCTCACCACAAGACTAGTCCTCCTAGGCAAATATGGGTATTCAAAGCATAGCACTTAGGTTGTTCACTCAAGCCCATTTTAATTTAAGGAGTTAGCAATAAGTGAACCTTATCCATAATGGATTCCACAAGTTGTAAGCTAAATGGTGAGTGAGTAGGGGTAAGTGTAATGACCCAAGTCTAGAACTGATCAATGGAATACCTGCCCACACCACTTGGGCTAGCCTTTATGAAAAGGATAAGTTCTAGGTGCTTATGTTCTAGAACTGGAGCCTATATATCAACATAAGGCTTCTCACAATTCACCCATGTAGGATATGGTGGTGTTACAAACCTTCCCCTTATGTACCTAACATCCTCGTTAAGGTCAGTTGGATTACTTAGTTCCCTAGACCAAGTAGCCACTCTAATCAGACTATTTAGCCCTTGGCCAAGTAGCCTCTCAAATCCATGATCAATCCCAGTAGATGATGCATGTGCACACCTACTATGTTACATCATCACGGTCCCAGGTCAGCTCTAATACCATCTGTAATGACCCAAGTCCAAAACTGATCAACGGAACACCTAACCACATCACATAAGCTATCATTTATGAAAAGGATAAGCGTTAGGTGCTTATATTATGGAACTGGAGCCTCTATATCCACATAATGCTTCCCACAATTCACCTATATAGGATATGGGGGTGTTACAGTTTGCCTAAGTTAGAAAAGTTTCCATAATTGAGCATAATATATTAGCAAGTTTAGAAACAAAAGTTAACAAATTGGCTTTCAATAAGGGGACCCGTAAAACAATATACCAATTAATTTAATGACTAAAATGGGATAAGAGTTACCTAGAACCTCACCTAGTGTTATAAGTTAAAAGTTACTTTCAAAGTTGATTAATTGCATTGGACTAAACTTTCCCTTTTCAGGTCATAGACCCACATGAGTATCCTACCTTGGGTTTTGGACGAGGTGCACAGGATGAGCCTTAAGCTTGTGGTCAAGGATGACCTCCGTGGGGTCGAGGTCAGCATTCCCAAGTGCATGGACAGGACATGCTGAATCATCGGCAACAAGCCCAGAATCTTGGTCAGCAGGCCAATGATGACCCGTTGTGTTAGACAATTTTTGCTTTAGGCTAGTAATTTTAAATTTTGAATGAGCGAAAGAAGTAGCTGCATGCCTTAACCAAATGTCAGCATAGGACTGATCTACTTGAGTGGTTCAAGAGGCTAACTGGTGAGTATGCTGGTGGGGTTAACCCTACCAAAGCTGAGAAGTGGATTAGGGCTTTAGAGAGGACACTTTCAGCTTTGAGAATTCCAAATGAGGACAAGGTGGATTTAGCCACCTTTATCTTGGTTGAGGAAGCCCTGACATGGTTGAAGGCCACTTGACCAAAGTTTCCTTGGACTAAGGGTGGATATATCACTTGGGAAACTTTTGTGTGGACTTTCTATGGTCAATACTTCTCTAAAGCCATAAGGGATAGGAAATAACAGGAATTTCTTGCACTGATATAGGGGAGCATGACGGTAAATCAGTACACAGCTAAATTCAATGCCTTGGCCTGCTATGCTGAGCATATTGTGGTACATGAACCATGGAAAATCAAGAGGTACATTAACAGTTTGCGTGTTGAGCTGGCAGATAGGCTGATTATGCATAAGATTGATACCTTCGAGAAGGCAGTATCCCTAGCTTAGCTGGGTGAGGCAAGGATTAGAGACAAGCAGTTAGCTAGACCTATTGACTTGAGTCACGGTTATATGCCATCATGACCTACACATGCAGGCAGTTTCCGCCCTGTAGCACGACAGATGCTTATTTAAAGGTGAGGACAATTTGGTCAAGGACAGTCAATCAATAGTAGAGCTACCTGACTACAGCTTGATAGGGCAGAGAGGCCTACAGTGCGACTAGTTTTTCAAGGCTAGTGAAACCCTAGATGCCTGACTTGTCATTTATTTCACCCAATAGGAGGGCGGTGTGTGTCCTATTTCTACTGCCAAGAGGTCGGACATGCTCCACCAGTATCACACACTCCACCAACAGCACTGACAGGACCACCAACAAAGAAACCTCATGTGGCAGGACGTGTTTATGGAGTGACAGCCAAGAAGGAGAGGATGCTCTAGGTGTGGTGCATGGTACACTGTTATTTATAGCTTTTAATTTCCAGTTCATAGTAGTGGCATGCTTAGGTTAATAATTGTTTGAATTGCTCATAGCTACTCTTTCTATTTCTGGGTTGCCTACTAAAGTTCTTATAGACTCGGGATGCACACATTCTTTCATTTCTCCTAAACTAGCTGATCGGTTAGGCATGCATGTTCAAGAGCTTCCCTTCATACTAGTGGTTTCTACACCATCAGACACTAGTATGAGTTCTACTCGTGTACTTTAATTTTGCTTGATTTCTATCGGAGGACACGATATAAACATTGACCTTTCTGTGCTTCGGATATTTGAATTTGATTGTATTCTAGGCATGGATTGGCTACATCAGCACTATGCTAAGGTGGATTGCTATCAGAAGCTAGTTACCATCTCCTTGCCTAATGGGATAGAAGTGTAGTTTGCTAGGATAAAAAAAAATCTATACTCTGATCTTAATTTCTAGTTTGAAAGCTAATAGATATCTCTGTCAATGTTGTGTTGGCTATTTGGCTTATGTGTAGACAGATTCAGAGAAGCCTGAATCAGTAGCTGCTATTCCCATTATGGAAGAATTTCCAGAAGTGTTTCTAGAGGAGTTACCTAGAATGCCACCTAGTCGGGATATCAACTCCACCATCGATTTATTGCTAGAAACAACTCCTATCTCTCAAGCACCTTACCATATGGCCCATTAGAAATGGCGGAACTAAAAAGTCAATTACAGGAGCTACTCGAAAAAAGCGTTCATATGTCTAAGTACTTCACCTTAAAGTGTTTCTGTTTTATTCATGAAGAAGAAAGATGGCAGCTTGAAGATGTGCGTTGATTATCAACAGCTGAATCTGGTGACAATAAAGAACAGGTACTTTTTACCTCAGATTGATGACCTGTTTGATCAGCTAAGGGGATCATCAGTGTTTGTTAAGATCAATTTGAGGTCTGGGTACTATCAATTGAAAATCAAAGAGGAAGATATGTCAAAGACGGCATTCAGGACCCATTATAGGCATTATGAGTTTCTAGTGATGCCTTTCAGGTTAACAAATGTACCTGTAGCTTTCATAGGCCTAATGAATAAGGTGTTCTAATCATACCTAGGTCAGTTTGTCATTGTTTTCATAGATGATATTCTGATTTACTCACCAAATGCTGAAAGCCATAGTGAACATTTGAGGATTACACTTTAGAAGTTGAAGGAACATAAGCTGCATGCAAAGCTGAGCAAGTGTGAATTTTGGTTGGACAGTGTCACATTTTTAGGCCATGTGGTAACTAAGGAAAGAATTTTAATGGATCCTAGTAAGATTGAAGCTGTAGTGAACTGGCAACAACTAAAGACCGTGTTAGAGATTTGGAGTTTCTTGGGCTTGGTTGGGTATTATAGACATTTTGTAAAAGGTTTTTTGGAAGTTGGCACGCCCTTTGACCCAACTGACTAAAAAGGATCAACCATTCCAGTGGACCGAGCAGTGTGAAAAGAGCTTCCAGGATTTGAAGAAGTGGTTGCTCTCTACACTAGTTCTTACTCTTCCTGATGGGCGAAGTCACCTTACAGTTTATACAGATGCTTCACATCAAGGGCTTGGTGATGTATTAATGCATGCGGGGAAGGTGATTGCTTATGGATCAAGGCAGTTAAAGCCTCATGAGCTCAATTACCCAACTCATGATCTGGAGTTGGCAACTGTCATACATACATTAAAACTTTGGTGACATTATTTGTATAAAGAAGAGTTTGAGGTCTTCACTAACCATAAAAGCCTACAGTACCTATTGTCACAGAGGGAACTAAATAATCAACAGTGTTGTTGGGTTGAATATCTCTCTTATTATAATTTCACTATTCAGTATCACCTAAGTAAGGCTAACCTAGTGGCTGATGCTTTGAGTGGAAAAAAGGATACTAAACTGAATGCTATGGTGGTTTCTGAATGGAAACTACTAGAGGAGTTTAGTCACATGAGCTTAGGAATTTGAGTGAAAGGATCCTAGGTTCTCATGGCTAATTTGCATGTGGAGCCTACACTTGTGGCAAGAAGAGTTTCAAAAAGAGGATCCGCAATGTCGAGAATGGTCAATTCTAGGGCAGAAAGGATTCAGTGTAGATGTGGATGGTACCCTAAAATTTCAAAATTGTTTAGTTGTTTCCCAAGAAAGTGAGGTGAAGTATAATGTTTTATTTGTGACACATGCATCTCGGTTAACCATCCACCCTGGAAGCACCAAGATGTACCATGATTTAAAGAAAAGCTTTTGGTGGAGTGGCATCAAGAAGGATATTATAGAGTTTGTATCTAGATGTCTAACTTGTCAGAAGGTCAAAGTAGAACACTAGAGACCTAGAAGACTGTTACATCTGTTGGAGATTCCTCAATGGAAGTGGGATGACATTGCAATGGATTTCATAGTTGGGCTACCTACTATTCACCGTCGACATAATGTAATATGGGTTATCGTTGATTGGTTAATCAAGTCAGCCCATTTTTTGGCAATCCAAAAGAGTTGTCCTATAGCTAGGTTAGCTAAATTATACATATCAAGATAGTTTGTCTTCATGGAGTACTAAGAAGCATTGTTTTCGATAAGGATCCACGATTCACATCACAGTTTTGGTAGGCTTTACAAGAACAGTTGGGTACCACGACATTAATGAGCACCGCTTATTATCCATAGAAAGATGGACAATCCAAGGGAACTATACAAACTATTGAGGATATGCTTAGAGCTTATGCACTGGATTACAAGAACTCTTGGGATAATGACCTGCCTCATGTAGAATTTGCTTATAATAATAGTTAACACTCCAGTATTCAGATGGCCCCATATGAGGTCTGTATGGTCGTAGCTATCATACCCCGGTGTGTTGGGAAGAAGTAGGAGACAGGCCTTTATTGGGACCAGATTTGGTACAACAAACTTCAATAAGGTCAAAATAATCAAACAATGATTGGTAGCAGCTTAAGATAGGTGACAAAGTTATGCAAACTAGAGGCATCGTCCCTTGGAGTTTGCCATTGGTGATCATGTGTTTCTAAAAGTGTCACCAACCAACAGAGTTTAACGCTTTTGAGTGAAAGGGAAGTCAGCCCTACGCTTTGTTGGACCTTTTGGAGGTTTTAGAGCGAGTTGTAGAGGTTGCTTATAAAGTTGCTTTACCACCTAATTTGGCTGGCATTCATAACATGTTGCACGTAAGCAATATTTAGAAGTATTAGCTAGATCTAGCACATGTTATTCCATGGGAGCCACTGCAGTTGTGCGAGGATTTTGATGCCCGGAGACATCTTCACTGAAAGGCATGGTGACTTCCGGGAGGACTTCCTGTGAGGGAGAGCGTCTGCAGTTGAAGTTTCCCAGGGGAATGTGCCTGAAAAGCTCAAAGAAGAGGGTTAGGAGGTCCCCGAGGTGCTTTTTCGGGGAGGAGCCTCCGACGCCCAAGTCAGTTTCCTGAGAAGGTAAGGGGGAAGCACTAGTTTTTAGTGGGCTTGCCTGTGTTTTCTCAAGGAGGAGGAGTCTGCTCAAGGATCGATCCTTTTCCCAGGTTTATTTCCTGATATTTATAGGAGTATTCAGCTCGTTGAAATCATGACACGTGTTTGGTCAGATCTTTCCTGAATTTCTGGGCATAAAGGACAAGTAGCCGGCGGCCGGTTTCTTGAGCCTTGAACCGAGACAGGTTGTGACGAGACCTGGACGGCGTCGGTGTGTCAGATCGCCGTTTAAGGTGACATGTAGTGTCTGTGGGCGGCATGTCAGAGGCTCCTTAAATGCCCATGTCGTACTCCCGAAGTCCCTGGCGAGGTCGTCCTCTCGTGTGGACGATGCCCCTTCTGGAAATATGCCCATAGTTCGGGGAGATCCCTGATTCAGGGTTCCGCCTTCGGGGAAATCCTCTTCGACTTGCAATAGCTGATTGTTCATTTCCGAAGGTGATCTGTTTAGTACCTCGGGGGGTTGATAGTATCCTCACGTTTCCTGACGCCCCCAGTTCGGGTCATATAGAGGCGATAACCTTTCGGCTATCACATGCCCCCCTTTGGAAAGCCGAAGTGGAGACTTCGGTTTGCAGTCTTTCCGAGGTTGCTCTTCGGGAGTTTTGAGGGAGTAGAGCCTGTGCCGGAGATACACTTTTTGCCCGAAGATATGGGCTGTTCGGCCATAGCCTGTCCTTTGGTGTCTCCGAGGCAACCTACTTTTTGCTTTTGCAGATCTGTGCAATGTCGCGTCTCATGGCCAGGCGTGTCAGTCTAGAGCAGCGCGTCCCAATTTTTTAGGGGTGTCAGAAGGCGCGTCCCCTATTTTGGCGCGGCGGCTGACACGTGGCATACTGTGATTGGCAGAGAGTCGCATCGGTTACAGAGGGCGTGTCTTTTCGGGAGCAGAGAGCAGTTATGGCGACCGTTCGCCTTCAAAGGGTACTTATGACGCCAGTTCATCTACCCTCCTTCGGCCTATATATAGCCCATTCCATCATAAGTTCCACTTTTCGGCTTCGCTTATGCTCTTTTCTCTGCTTGCGACTGCTTTTTCTTCCCTGTTTTCCGCGGTGATACTGTCTGACAGAGTTTCTTTCCGGCAACCTTTCACGACGGCGTTTTCAAATCCAGACTTTGGCAAATCATTCGGTGGGTTTTTGATCTCCAGAGTCCTCTGATTTTTGCTTTTTCAAGCTTTTCTGAACTTGTTTTTTAGCCAATCATGCCTATCCCCGAGAGCTGGCAACCCCTTTTATCTCACCCTTGCTGCACCACCCCAAAAAAACTGGAAAAATGGAAGAAAAAGTTCTTTCTTCCCTCGTATGCTGTTACGAGGTTGCCTCGTCCTAACCAATTTTCCTTTTCAAACCGTAGTAACGAGGTTACCATTTTCCGAGTCCAGCTGAAGGCCGGACTTCGGTGCCCTCCCGCGAAGATGATTTACGACTTCTACCAATTCCATGGCATTGCCATAAATCAACTTCCGCTGAACTCGTACTGCTACTTTAACGCCTTCATCTGCATGTGTGGCGTCTTTGGGATAGAACCCCATTTTGTGATTTTTATGCAGTACTACAAGCTCTTCGCGGTCTCAAAGGGTGGCTTTTATTTCATGCTACCTCGGGGATCCGGGAGCAAGAAATATATGTTCACCTTCGCCACCAAGGACAGCTGGCGAGGGTGGCAACAAAAATTTTTCTTCCTGAAGATGGAGGAGGCCTGGTCACATGTTCCGACCAAGTGGGCTCAGGGAAAGCTGGAGATGGACGTCGTAGATCCAAGGATAATGCTAACTCCGGAGTTGGCTTCTATCTTCGCTGACTTCGACGGACGTATCCGTGCTATCTCGGACTGGGGTCCCGAGGTCTCTTCGCGCTCTCTTTACCCCTTCCCCATCAATTGGAGGCTAATGACCGAGGAAGTCCTTCGGGAGTTAGGGGTAGTGAAGGAGCACAAAACGGACCTCAAGATGCCAGCTCTTGCCATTGCTGGGAAGGATTCCTGGCTGGTGCAACTCCTTCGAAAGGAAATTTCTTACGAAAATTTCTTTGAGAGTAAGTTATCTCAGACTCTCTTTGTTTTTGTTTCCATCTTGGACTCACGCTGATATCTTCCTTCTTTTTCAGAGATGGGGGACGCCACTGCTGCCTTTTACAAATCCCTTTTTACTGGCCAAGTTGAAAAGGGTGAACAGACAAAGAAGGCAGCTTCCCGAAGTCAGAAAGCGACGGGGGCTAGGCCTTCGGCAAAACGGGCGAAGAGGACCATTCAGCCTTCTCATTTGGAGGCGCTTGAGGAAGCGAGTGAGGAGCCCGAGGTTGCTGCCATACCGCCGCCCGAGGTCGCTGCCGACGTCCCCCCGACCAACGTCCCTCCTTAGAGCCCTACCCTGTCGCAGGCCCTTCTGGATGCCGTGGTAGAGGCTCCTTCCGCCGAGGAGAGGCGTAAACGCAAGGGTAAGGGGATCTCCACCGAGGAGGCCCCGGACTCCAGCGATGATGTCGTTGAGGTGCCGCCAGGTTTGCTTTTTCAAGCAAAGTTTGATGTCTTCTCGTGCTGAATTTTGTGATGTGTTTGTCTTAGTCAACTTCTTATTTTTGCCGTGTAAGGGAGGCACTTACCCCGAGTTGGGCGGCCGAACACGACCGGAAGCGGGCCCTCCGCGATGCTAAAGTCCCACAAGGGAAAATCCCGAAAGAGCCCTTCTGGTCGTTTACGGAGGACATGAATTTGTACTCCGGAGACTGCCAGCAAATGGCCAAGGAGATCGTGAAGGGGATGCTGACGGAGGCCTCTTTTAGGGCCATTGCGGAAGCTCATCCGGGCGATGACTCCCTCGCCGCAAAGGTTTCCGAACACCCTGCCCAGGTATACTTCACGCCTATCTTTTTCCCTTCCATTTTTTCCTAAGTGTTTAGCTTTCTCTTTGTCTTACTGACCTCGCCTTTATCACTTTGCAGCTGCTAGGGTACGCCGGCTACCTCAAAGTTCGGGTAGCCAGGCAGACGGCATTCCGAGCCTCGGCCTTAGAGGTGATTGATAAAACTAAGGCCATGTGCTCGGAATTGGCCGCCAAGAACCTGCAGTTGGCTGATGCTACAGAGAAGGAAGTTGTGGCCCTTCGGGAGAAGTTCCAGAAAGAAAAGGAAGAACTTTTGAAGGACTTCTCCCAGAAGATTTCCGACCTCGGCTCTCAGGTGGCAGAGCTGACTTTGGCAAACGAGGCGCATTTGAAGGAGAAGTCGGAATCTGTGGCTCTCCTGGTGAAGGCGCTAGCTGAGAAGGCCGAGCACTAGGCTGAGGTCGATTCTTTGAAGAAGGAGTCGAAGAAGAAGAAGGTGAAGGCGCTGAAGCAGGAGGTCGCGGATCTGCAGAACGACCTTGAGGAACTTGGGGTCGAAAAAGACAAATCCGACCAGATGGCGAAGGTCGCTTTTCAGGACGGGTTTTGCCTTGCTCGGCACCAAGTTCTTCAGTGGTTCCCAGATCTGGACCTCTTTTTCTTGGAGGCTCTAAACATCCCTGAGATGCCTCGGTGGTCCTAGTCCAAGGTTGAGTACCTGAACTTGCCCTCTTCTATTCTGGCGCCAAAAGTGGCGGGCAAGGACGTAGGGGCTAGTGGGTCTTGGGATGCCGAGATTCCTTAGTTTGTTTTAGGACTCCTTGCTTTTTTCTTCTTCTTTTGTACTTCTTCTTTTCTGTAAGCTGATACTCTTTAATGAAGATTTTTTTTTGCTAAGTCTTTTTGCGAGATGTTTTCGTTTTCCCCTTTGTCCCGAACGTGTTCGCTCAAGGGACTTCAGAAAATTATATCTGCGCTCACTTTGGCGAGTACCTTCGCGAGATTTTTCGTTTCCCATTTTTCCCGAATGTGATCGCTCAAGGGTCTTCGGGAAATCGTATCTGCGCTTATTATGACAAACGCCTTAGCGAAATTCTGACTTGCACACTTTTTGTACTTTGCAAGTTTTTCAAAGAAACTTCTGTACTTAGCATATTTTCCAAATTTGTACAACGCAATTCTTCCGCGAAACCTTAAGCATAGAATTTTTTCAAGGCATCCGAATGCCAGGTGTTTTTTAATTCTATGCCTTCAGCGTCACCAAGTCTGTATACTCCTCTTCATACTTCAGCAAGAACCAGATAAGGTCCCTCCCAATTTGCGTGAAGTACTCCGTAGGAAGGCCTTCGTGGTGCAAAGTCAGCCTTTCGGAGAACGAGGTCTCCTTCCTTGATTTCATTTGGCCTGGCTCGTAAGTTTATAGCCGTGGCCACTCTTTGCTGAAAAGCTTTTCTTCTCAGCTCAGCCATTTCTCTGTGTTCGCTGACAAGGTCGAGCTTGGCTTTTAAGCCGAGGTCATTCCCACTTTCATCGAATACTTGTACCCGTACCGACGGTCGCACAACTTCGATTGGGATGATGGCCTCTGTGCCGAAGACGAGGGAAAAGGGGGTCTCCCCTGTGGCTCTTCAGGGTGTTGTTCGGTAACTCCACAACACGCTCTGGAGCTCTCCTGGCCATTTCCCATTTGCTTCCCCCAGTCTCTTTTTCAAACCATCTTTTATGGTCCTGTTAGATACTTCTACCTGCCCATTGCTTTGGGGCTAAGCTACTGGGGCGAAGTGCATTTTCGTTCCGAGGTCGTTGATGAATTCCTGGAATCCTTTATCTGTGAACTGGGACCCATTATCAGCTACAAGTACCCTCGGTATGCCAAATCTGCATACAATATTTTTCCATACGAACTTCTACACTTCTTTTGTCAAGATAGTCACCAGGGGTTCTGCCTCGACCCATTTAGAGAAGTAGTCTACTGCTACGACGCAGAATTTTACGCCTCCAGGGGCTGTTGGGAGTGGCCCAATGAGGTCTATTCCCTAAACTGCGAAGGGCCAAGGATAATCAGCCGAAGTCACTAATTCCGAGGGTGTCTTCTGGATATTTGCATGCTTTTGGCAATTACCGCATTTCCGGACGAACTGTCTAGCGTCCTTTCTCAGGGTAGGCCAAAAGTATCCTTGGTGAAGTATTACTGCTGCAAGGGCGTCGGTTCTGATGTGCAAACCACAAGCGCCTTCGTTTACCTCTTCGAGGATCATTTCAGTATCCTCTTCGCTAACACACCTCTGCAGTGGGTTTGCATATCCCTGCCGATATAATTCTTCGCCAATTAGGAAGAATTGGCCGGAGCGTCTTCGGATTTTGGCAGCTTCACTGGGGTCTTCGGGGAGTTTATTGTCCACGAGATATCTTTTTATTGGGTCTTTCCAGCCTTTTCCAGAAGTTGATATGCTCAGCACTGTGATGCTCTGGTGACTCAACACCTCGGTGCATGCTTTTGATTTTACCAAGCAGTTTGCCTCGGCATTATCACGTCGAGGCACATTTTTGATTCGCACGGTGTCGAACTCCCAGATGAGTTTTGCCACCAGTTCATGGTATTTTGCCAAGGTTGGGTCCTTTGCCCCATAGTCTCCCGCCGTTTGGCGTACCACCAGCTGAGAATCGCTGTGAGCTTTCAGATTCCTTATGCCAATTTTTCTGGCCAGGCACAATCCTGCTAGGAGGGCTTCATATTCCGCCATATTGTTGGTGGCATCAAAGTCGAACTTGATAGCCTTCATCACTTCTAGGCCTTCAGGACCACTGATGATCACGCCAGCTCCCTAGTTTTCGGACCCCGAGGCTCCGTCAACATGCAAAGTCCATTCGGGATCACCTTCTCCTGGATCCGGATGGCTGTCCTCGGTGGTGGGTACTTCGGCGATGAAGCCTGCCAGTGCTTGAGCTTTTATGGCTTTCCGAGGTTCATAAGCGATGTCGTGTTCGCCAAGCTCTATATACCATTTGGAGAGCCTTCCAAAATGATCCACCTTCCTCATGACATCCCGAAGTGGTAGACTACTTCGGACGATGATAAGGTGAACCTGAAAGTATGGTCGTAGCCTTCTCCCTGCCAACACCAAGGCATATATAGCTTTTTGCAACAAAGGATACCTGATTTCAGCGCCATGCAGGGATTTGCTTACATAATAGACCGGCCACTGCTTCGGCCCTTCTTCTTTCACAAGGACCGAGCTTACGGCCTTTTCTGTGACGGCAAGGTATAACACAAGGGGCTCTCCCATGCGAGGTTGTCGCAGGGTGGGCAGGCTAGCTAAGTAGACTTTGAGTTCCTCCCAGGCCTTTTGGAAATCTTCACCCCAAGGATGGTCATTACTCCCGAGGTTGTCCTCCTTTTTTGCTGCCTTAGTGAGGACTTTAAAGAATGGTCGACACCGGTCTCCATATCTGGAAATAAACCTGCTGAGGGATGTTATTCTTCCGGTGAGCCTCTGCACATCCTTTATTGTGGCAGGGGTTCAGAACTCGAGCAGAGCCCTAATTTTTTCTGGGTTGGCATCAATGCCTCTTTCTGATACCATGTACCCAAGGAACTTTCCCGAGGTCACTCCGAAGATGCACTTTCCGGGGTTAAGGTGGACCCCGAAGGCTCTGAGCTGGTGGAAAGTTTCCTTTAGATCTGCGACGTGGTTGCCAGGCAGCTTACATTTGACTATCATGTCGTCAACATACACCTCCATGTTTCTCCCTATTTGGTCGTTGAAGACCTTGCTCATCAACCTCTAGTATGTGGCTCCTGCGTTTTTGAGCCCGAAGGGCATCCTGGTGTAGCAGTATGTTCCTCCCTCGGTGATGAAGGCGGTTTTTTCTTCATCTTTAGGGTCCATCCTTATTTGATGATGCCCACTGAAGGCGTCTAAGAAGGTTAGGAGCCCGTATTCGGTAGTTGAGTCTACCAGTTGGTCTATCGGCGGGAGAGGGTATGAGTCTTTTGGGCAAGCATCGTTCAAGTTTCTGAAGTCGATGCACATCCAGAGTTTGCCGCTTCCTTCTTTTGTGGCAACTACCACATTGCTTAACCATTCAGGGTACTTGACCTCCCTGATGACATCGGCTTCTAATAGTCGTTGGACTTCGGTTTTGATGAAGTTACTTTTATAGACCGAGATGCCTCGCTTCTTTTGCCAGACAGGCTTTGCTTCCACTCTTACTTTGAGGCTATGTTGAATTATGTCAGGGTTTACCCCTGGCATGTCTTTCGGCGAGTAGGCAAATAGATCTTTATTTTCCAGTAGAAAAGATACAAGTTTTTCCTTGTCGCCTTCGGTCAAGTTTTTTCCTATTCAGGTATTTTGGCCTGGGACAAGTTCTACTTCTTCCGTTTCTGCCTTCGCGGAGTTCTCTACCTCACCCTTTTTTGGCGTTTTGGCTTCCACAGCTTGCTCGAAGTTGTTTGCTGGAGCCTTTCGTACTTTGACGAACACCTTCCTTACTTCGCCTTGATCTATGAAGATTTCCGCATCTCCATCCTTGGTGGCGAAAGTGACGGTTAAGTACTTGACATCAGGGCGAATCTGCAGGTTTCCCTGTGTCTGTCTTCTGAGGATGACGTTGTATGATGAAGGGACATCCATAACAATGAATCTTGCCATTGTGAAGGCGTAAAGTTCAGCGGTCCTATCTACCGAAGTTCCTTTCATCATCAAGGGGAGATCGATCCATCCGAGGACAGGTAGTTCGGACAGTCCAACCCCGAAAGTAGGCAAGGTGACGGGCTTGAGGTCACTGCTGGATAGGCCCAAGCTCGGCAGTAAGTGCGAGAACAGGACGTCAGCGTTTGATCCGTCATCGAGCAGCACTATTTTGACGTCCCAGTTCCCTATCCTTGCCATAATCAGCAGCGGATCATCGTGGGGAAAGATGACGGTGGATCCATCCCTGCGCGCTAGCTTCTTTGTCAGATTTTGATATTCCATGACTGCTACTTCTCTGGCCTTCCTCTTTTTTTCCGAGGATGGGAGCCCCGTCATGATTGTCTGTATTACCCCTGCCGGAGGTGGAGGTCGCCTCTTTGGACTTCGGTTTCTTCGCCTATCGGAGTTATAATCCTCTTCTTCGGCCTTTTCTTCCTCATCTTTCCTTCCCTTCGGGGAAGGCATCCGCAGATATCGTCGAAGCTGGCCTAGTTTTATTAGCGACTCTATGTACTTCTTTAGTTGGAAGCAATCTTCGGTGTCATGGCCGTGGTCGTGGTGAAACTGGCAAAACTTCTTTATGTTTTTCTTGTTGTCAGCGGTCATGGCCCTTGGCCGCCGAATCTGCGCCCCCTACCTTTCCAACGTCATGAGGATGTTTGTTCGTGTGGTGTTCAGGGGTGTATAAGCTGGGAATTTCCTTCCCCGCATTCTCCGAGGTCGGCCCGTCTGTTCGGTTGGATGCCGAGTTTGCTGGTTGGATCCTTTGGCGCGGGCGTGATCGGACTTCGGTCCACCCATTCTCAGCTCCTCGGCAGTCATATGCCGTTATGCCCTTTGGTAAAATTCACCGATGGTGTCTGGGGGGTCCTTAGAGAACTCATAAAATAACTGCGAGTCCCTCCGAAGGCCCCGTGTCATGGCGAGGATGCGTATTTCGGGCTGAAAATCCGGGACGCTCAAAGCTTCCCTGTTAAACCTTTCGACATAGTCCCGGATGGTTTCTCCATTTCTTTGCTCTATGTCGAAAATTTGTACAGGCATCTTCCCCGTTGGCCGACTCCCAATAAATTGTTGTGTGAAGGCCGTGGATAATTCCTGGAACTCCGAAATGGTTCCTGGGGCCAATGAGTTATACCAGGCTGTTGCTGGTCCAGTGAGAGTGACCTCGAAACATTTGCAAAAGGTAGCATCGTCGGCACCGTGCATCATCATGCTACGTCTGTACTTGGTCAAATGGGCCTGTGGATCAGTACGGCCATCATAAGTTTCCAGCCGAGGTACTCGGAAGTCACCTGGCATGGCTGCCTCAGCTACATCTTGGGTGAATGGGGACTCGTTCCCACAAAAGGTTCCAGATAGCCTAGCCCAGACGGGTTTGCAGGCCACCTGTTTCTCCACTCTGTCCAACCTCGCCAATATCTTCTCCATAAGGACCGTGGCGCTAGGTCCTTCTTCTGGGAGGGGGGAATGTCGGTGCCTCTTCGGAGAGTGAGTTCGGCGCTGAGGGGATGGGGACCTCACCTCAGGTGATTGGCTCCTCCTGTGTGTATTTTTGGGTCATCTTGACCCTGCTTGTCCCGCGAGCCGTGCCCCGAGGGGCTTGTTTTCCGTTGAAGACTCCTCTCGTGGGTCCCCGCATCCAGAGCTACGATGGGTCGGTTTGGGACTTTTTTCCCGAGGGTGTGCTGGCGAAGGAAGCCTTTGAGCTTCAGCTTGTTGGGGCCACCTTCGGTCTATCTGTTGTGTCATTTCAGCCACAACTAAACATTGAAAGTCGCGTAGAAAGCTCATAGTTATGACCAGAGGACGCTCTTCCTCAGGCGTAGAAGTCCCTGGGAGGGCTTGCTCAGTGGCCAGTTGGACTTCAGGCGCGAACGAGGACCTCGGGAGTCCCTTGTCCTTAGAATGCCGAGCCTCAACGACGGCGACCCGAGGATGGTTTCACACAGACGGCGCCAAATGATGCCCAAAAACATCTTCACTGGAAGGCATGGTGAGTTCCGGGAGGACTTCCTGTGAGGGAGAGCGTCTGGAGTTAAAATCTCCCAGGGGAATGTGCCTGAAAAGCTCAAAGAAGAGGGTTAGGAGGTCCCCGGGGTGCTTTTCCGGGGAGGAGCCTCCGATGACCAAGTCAGTTTCCTGAGAAGGTAAGGGGGAAGCACTAGTTTTTAGTGGGCTTGCCTGTGTTTTCTCAAGGAGGATGAGTCTGCTCAAGGATCGATCCTTTGCCCAGGTTTATTTCCTCATATTTATAGGAGTATTCAGCTCGTTCAGATCATGACATGTGTTTGGTCAGATCTTTCCTGAATTTCTGGGCATAGAGGACAAGTAGCTGGCGGCAAGTTTCTTGAGCCTTGAACCGAGACAGGTTGTGACAAAACCTAGACGGCGCCGGTGTGTCAGATCGCCGTTTGAGGTGACATGTAGTGTCTGTGGGCGGCATGTCAGAGGCTCCTTAAATGCCCATGCCGTACTCCCGAAGTCCCTGGCGAGGTCGTCCTTTGGTGTGGACGATGCCCCTTCGGGAAATATGCCCGTAGTTCGGGGAAATCCCTGATTCAGGGTTCCGCCTTCGGGGAGATCCTCTTCGGCTTGCAATAGCTGATTCTTCATTTCTGAAGGCGATCTGTTTAGTACCTCGGGGGGTTGATAGTATCCTCGCGTTTCCTGACGCCCCCAGTTCGGGTCATATAGAGGCGATAGCCCTTCGGCTATCAGATTTGACTTACGTGGAAGAGCCTTTGGCCATTGTGGATCGTAGAGAAAAGGTTTTGCACACAAAGTCATTCAATTGGTAAATGTTATTTGGAATAATCATGGAGAGTAAGAAGCAACCTAGGAAGTTAAGGATGAGCTTCAGAAGAAGTATCTACAGCTTTGAGGTACTTCTTAACACCTTCTTTCAATTTCGAAGACAAATTTCTTTTAAGGGGAGGAGGCTGTAATAACCCTAGAAATTAAGAAAAAGAAAATTTCCAAACTACCCTAAAAAAAAAAAAACCATTTTGCCCCCAAGGGTATTTTTATAATTTTACCTATCAATTAAAAAAAATCAATGTAAAACTAATAATCTTGATCCTTAGATAATTCCTTTAGTGGTCACTAAGTCAAATTCTAAATCGGAAGCTCAAGGTGATCTACTTTAGGCCAAGGGTATTTTTGTCAATTCCAACCGAGCATCATATGGAAAATCTGGGAGCACCATTGGATTTGTCTTGCAAAAATGAGTCAAGAGAAAATTACCTCACTCAATTCTGAATTCGTTTGCTTAGGTTTCAAAAAATTTAGCCTACACACGTGCACAGTATAAACTAGGTTCGTGCTTTTGTTGTATAGAATAATTTTCCAACTAATCCTAATTTATATTCTAGAAAGTTTCAGGCACATATACCCCTAAAATATTAAAGTTTAAAGCTAATTCTTTAGTTTACTCACCTATATTTCTACTTAAATTATCCTTATCTTGTTAATTATCCTATTATTGTATTATTATTTCCTTCTTTTTCCCTACACCACTATTTGGCTTGGAGTCTAACTCTCCCAGCAGAATTTTCGAATAAGCCTACTCCTTTCCCATTCATGATTGCAGCCACCCATTAGCACAATTTTCTTCGTTTACACCACAACAAAGGCCACCAACCATTTAACTTTCTTTGTACCTGTTGTTGTCTTTGCTTATACCTCCATCAAATTGTGTAAGTCCAGCCCTTAATGATTTGAGTGCTGGTTATTATAGAATATTAAAACATCAATTTATGCTCTAATCTTACCTAGGTTCATTAGGTTGAAGAGAAATCCCATCCGAACACCAAAAGTAATCCTACGCGTACCGAAGATCCCGAACAGATTTGTGTGAGTCTAAATCCTTCTATATCACTCTTTTAATTTTCTTTTCTAGCACCTAAAGGCCTCATATCTCTACTGTAAATCTTTGGTAGATTATTGTTAATCCAATTTTTGGGTTTTTACACTCATTTTCGGTGCAATTGGGTCCATACTTGCTCTTAAGCCCCAGTAAGCCACCGTAGCCTTTTTAAAATTTTTTTGGCTGCCAATTTCAAATCTTACAGCCCTAATAATTCTCTTTCCTTGCTTTCCATGTTGTTACAAAGGTTTAGAAAATCCTTACTTGAAGGTTTTGTGCTTCTACCCCCGGAGTGCCAGAGATCATGAAAACATATCGGTAATCACAATAAAAAAAATTTTCCTTCCAAGATCAGATTTTACAGCTGCTAACTAAGCTTATAACTCAATGTATTGGCCGCTATAATTTTAGGATCAACATCAAGAAGACTTCTGACACGATCCCAAATAGACACAAGGCCACTAGAAACGCCTAGAGACCTTTTTTGCCTACTAGGTAAAATTTCGGCCTAGATATCAAGAACATAAACCTTCCAAGTACCATTCATGAAATTTCAAAATTTTAGCATATTTTTCTAATTTTCTATCTTACTAAAATTTTGTAGGGCCGTTTTAAGAACTCGCCCTGATTCGCCATGTTTCTCGTACAAGGTAAGGGGGAAGAGCGGGTTAGTTCTCAGGGGCCCTCTAATTAGGTTAAATGAAATCTTTGAATCCGCGGGAAGCATGGGTAGGATAATTAATTAATTCTTCTAGATATTTTATTTTATTTTAGTTCTTTTCCAATAAAATGTAACTTTGGTAGGGGTGAAAGTCGGATTCAAAAAGTCGGGTTCGAGTTAAAACTGACCTAAACTATGCCAACTATTTTCTTAAATATGAAAACTGAACCTAACTTGACTATTCAAAGAAACCGACCCTAGCCCGAACCCGAATAAGTTGAGTTAGGGTTAGTATAATCGGGTTAACCCAATTTGTGTTAGAGGCTTACAGCAGCAACCGACAGGCACCTGGAACAAAAAAAATTAACTTGCAACAAAGAAATTAGCCACATATTCAACAAACATATAACACACACTATCCTCAACTAACATAAGACATCTAAATAGATCAAATTTAAGTTTGAAGTTGTTACATGGCTACATTTGCCATGATATGCCATCACACATATAACATAAACGATCTACATGTTTTCTACGACTTAAAAACTAAAAAAATCCACATAACAAGCATTAAGCAAAGAAAACCAGCAGCAACAATTGTTCTTCAGCGGCTTAAGCATCCAACCATCAAGCAAACTTAATATCGATAACTCCAGGTGCTCGAGCAATGCCTCCTAGCTCTAAAAAAACAGAGACAAAATTCCAAAATTACATAATTTATCATTGAAACCAAACATTTATATGAAACACGGGTAAAATAAAATAAGATAACCTTGCTTCATCTTTCCAATTATAGCTAATTGCTCCTTAACATTCAACTCCTCCTTGTTTGCTCGTAGCCAATCCTGTGCACAAATGAGTGCCTTAACTATCTTTGGGGATAAGGAACTCCTAAAAGGATCAAGCACTCGACTTCCAGTACTAAATGCTAATTTTAAAGCAATGGTTGATATTGGAATAGCCGAAATATCACAAGCAATGGCTAAAAAGGATTGGGAACCGAGGACTATTGATCTTCCACCATTCTAGAACATACAAATCATCATCACCGTCCTCCAAATTTTCTTCCAAATATTTGTCTGATTCACTCTTTTTTTGTGTGCCACTTATAGCTTTGAGTTGTTTCCACTCATTCTTCAAGATGGCCCTTTGACTTAGTTGGCCTTGGCCGTTCTATGTCTACAACAACTCCACTCTTAACTTGGCCACTTTTGCTTGGTTGGTCAACCTCTTTTGAGTACCTCACCTTGTACTCATCAAACAACTATTTTAGTGTCACCTTCACCTTTTTGAACAAGTGTATTAGCCACTTCTTTAGCATACATCTTCTTTATCCCCAATTCCACATATTTCATCTTACTTTGTGGATCAATCACAACCGCAATAAAAGTCAACACATTCATGTTTTCAAGGTTCCCCTAATATTTATCACATTTCTCTTTCATTTTGGAAGACATAATAGAGAAAGCCTTATCAAAGCCAAGCCCCTACTCTCTCAACAACATATCCATATTACTAATCTCATGAAAATAAGTATTGGTAGTGACATACAATGAACCAGAGACATGCTTGGTAAGATCATAAAAATATTCAAGCAATCTTACAACAGAACTAACAACATTCCAATCAAACTCCAAAGGTTTACCCAAGCCATCTCCATCCATAAGAGCAGATACATAAACAGGATAATAAAACACATGCTTCTCAAAAGCTTTTTTGAATTTCAAAGCAATGTCAAGCATCAGATAAGTTTAGTTCCACCTAGTAGGAATATCAAGGCACAACTCATTCTTCACCTAAATTTTCTCCTCCTTAATACATGTCTTAAACTTTAACAATCGTGCAGGAGATTGCCTAATAAATCTAACAGCATTGTGAACACGAATCACAGAATTAGATGAAAGCTTAAGCCATCCTAAACTACCAAGTTGACAATATGGGCAACATACCTCATATGCAGACATTCCCCTTCCCCCCAAAATAGTTTAATTCCATGCCTTTTTCAGGTAAAAAATGGCGATGTCATTTGAGCTTACATTGTCAACAGTTACGGTCATTAAATTATCAATACCCCAAGCATTCAAAGCTTTTTCAACAGCCATACTAATCACTTGACCCTTATGTCCAGAAATAGGGCAAAAATTTAAAATCCACTTTTGCAACTTCCAATTGTTATTAATAAAGTAAGCTGTCAAGCACATGTAATTAATTCTTTGCACAGAAGTCCACGTATCATTTGCTATTGAAATCCTTTTAGCATGTGATTTTAGAAACATCTTTAAGTTATCTCTTTCATCAACAAATAATGCATAACAATCTTTAGCCACAATTATCTTAGAAGAAATCTGAAACCTAGGCACGGCAACATAACAAAATCTCCTAAATCCATTGGACTCAACAAATCAAAACAGCAGCTCATCAACAGTCACCATATATGCCAAAGCCTTCCTACATTCCTCTTTATCAAATTTCCAATTACTCATCACATACTCATCACCACCTCCACCCTTTGTCAAGTTAATATTTGTTTGTTTAGAATTAACTAGCCCCATGCATTTACCCTTTTTTATGTGGTTTCTCAAATTAGTTGTGCCATCAAACTTACTATGACACTTGTACACTTCACCACAATTAAGGCACTTACATTTTGTTTGATTTAAGCCTTTAAAAAACTCAAGGTTTGCCCAATAATCTACCCTTTTCCTTGAAGTCTTTACCTTCTCTTCTTTTGGTGCAGCAGCAGTTGATTCTTTATCTGTATTTGGATTTGTGGCAATTGATGTTCCTTTTGGTTGTGCATCACTCATCAAAATGTCACCAACATCGCTTGTTGCCATCTGAAAATTAAACACTCAAAAGAATATTCAAAATTAATTTAGAAAAACATTTACATTCATAGACCATGAGTGAGCAAGTGTAACAACATCTATTTCATATTTTTGAAATTAAAGCCATTAAGCCAACACCCAACACATGTAATTCAAACAATTCGAAGCACAATAATCATCATGTATTTATATGATTAAAGCCAAATTATAGCATCACAACTCATCAACAATTTGTAGATAAAATGAAGACACGAAAAATGCCCCAAAAACCCTTATCAACAATTCTTCTTATTCAGTCATTAAAGTATCAATTTTCAGACGAAAACCATGTCATTGGTGATCACATTTCAATTTTCATTGGTTAATTTATAGATAAAATGAAGACATGAAAAATGCCCCAAAACCCTAAATAAATGAAAAAACTTAGCCACGCTTTTCTGTAAAATTTCAATGAAGCATCAAAGTAAATAGAACTAGGAAAACATAGCAATTACCTGGGTAAGGCTGATTTATGAATCAGTCTGCTAAGATTAAGAGATGGGGGGACAATTGGTTTGCAGACCAAAAGGGGCATAGCGCGACGAGGGTAGGTGGCCGATCAGGTTTATGATGAAAAGGGCAGCGCGGCGAGAGAATAGGAGGCGAGGCGAGTCAGCTCTATCATTTGAGCTCCATCATCACCGTTGAGCAGTAGGAAGCAGAGTTGAGAGCCGAAAGGGATGAGAAATAAGACTCTGAGATGAAAGTCAAGAAACGAGAGTGAGTCTGTGAGTGTGGTGACTGGTGAGCGATTTTTTTGGCATTACTATTTACCTGGGTCCTGACTCTTGGGTTACGAAATGGGCTAGGCTAGTAGCAAATTAGGTTAGGCTTGGGAGTTGGATGAGGGAGTAAGGATAGAGAGGACTAGGTTGGGTTAGGCAAAGGGAGGAAGTGGGTTAGGCTGGGCCTGGACTCCTAGTCGGTTAATCGAATTTGTTGGGTTTCAACTGAGCTGAACCTACTTTTACAGTGCTTCATCAGGTCGGGTCGGTTTGGGTTCAAATGCATCTTTTTCTCTAATAGAACCAACCCTAACTCGCTTTTATGGATCGGATTCGAGTTAGAATTCAGTTTTCGGGTTCTAATTTTACCCTTAAACTTTGGTTGGTTGGTTGTATGATTGTAATGATGTGATATATGTTGTATGTTTGGTGATAGTATTATACTAGGACTGTTTGCAACAAGCACTAAGTTAGAAGTATGTTAAGACTGCTTGAATAAACCCGCTAGTACCATGTTTAGGACCATTAAGACAAACACTGCTAGTACCTTGTTTAGAGCCAACCAGCTCACTGGTAGCATGATGAGATTGAAAGCAACCGCTAGTGGCATGCTAGGGTCCTAATAAATTACTATAAGCCCATAGATAAAGGATTAAGAGCGTAAATGCTAAATGACAAGCTTAGAAAGAAGTCATGAGAGAGGAGATGAACATATATCATAAATACACTTAAAAAGATATCATTGATTGTCATATCATCATGTAATACTAAGCTAAAATAACAAGATAAAAGAAATAGGATACACTAGAATCATGACACGCTACTGAAAAAGGCTAAAAGAAAATGAGTTTTGGTCATGCATCAATTGGTTGTTGCATATGATTGATGTTTGACATAGACAAGACTGCATTAACTAAAAAAAATTGATCAGTAAGATAAAACATCAAGCATGCAAGGTTGGTGAAGAACTATATCTGCATGACTAAACAAGCCATAAATTTAGATGAGAGGTTTAGAACGGATGATTCAAACCTAAGAGGCATGTTACGATGGTAGCGGACTGTCCCTAGCCATGACCCGATATTGATACGGAGTATGGAGATATGATTTATGCGCTGCTAGACCATAACTAGCAAGGGACCGTGCTTATGGCTAGTATCATGAGAAGCTCTACCTCGGTGTAGGTATCCTGAGAGGCTTTGACTTGGTGGCATCCCTAGTAGCACTCCCTAAGAGTTATCTCGAGAGTGGGTGATGTACACACTCACCACCTTTGGTTTGTCCAATGGCATTCAAGTATTGAATTAAATAATTGATTGGTAAGATATGATTTAATTGATAAAATGAATTATGCACATGCATATTAGTTCAAGCACGTTAGTAAGACTTTAATATTATTGTTATGATGTTGTATGAAATTGTTCTTGAATTAAGTTGCTATAACTTAAAGTTTATTATTCATTTTTTTTTGTTGCAGGAAAATTAGGACCTACGTGATGAGCCTGATACTTCCCTCTTACTGAGCAAGTTGTGCTCACCCCTCCTACTAATATGTTTTCTTATATGAGTGCTATAGGTGACCGAGTACACTGAATCATAAGATGAGGTTCAGGATGTAGAGCAGACTGAATGAGGGCACGCTATAGCCCCTCGAAAGTAAAACTGGCTAGGACTGGATTTCTTTTTTTGTGTTATTTCATTTAAAAAAACATATAGTTTGTTTAAATTGGCACATTATCTGTATGTTAGTTTTCATGGGATTGTAACTTAATTGCTCTAATTTCATTTAATACTCTTATTATTTGGAAAATAGATTAAAAGAAAATATATAGGCTCCAGTTCCAAAACATAAGCACCTAGCGCTTATCATTTTCTTAAAAAATAGCTCATTTGGTGTGGTCAGGAGTTCTGTTGACCAGTTCTGGATTTGAGTCGTTAATGCCCCCAATTTTATGAATCTTAATTTTGAAAAATATCTTAACTTCCCAGAATTATAAATTAATTAATTAAAAATAATTTAAGAAATATGAGGTAAAAAATTTTCTTTTAATCTATTTTCCAAATAGTAAGAGTACTAAATGAAATCAGAGCAATTAAGTAACAATCCCATGAAAAATAACATATGGATAATGTGCCAATTTAAACAAACCATATATATTTTTTTTTAACGAAATAACATAGAATAGAAATCTAATCCCAACCAGTTTTACTTTTGAGGGGCTACAGCGTACCCTCACGCAGTCTGCTCTACATCCTAAAGCTTATCATACAGTTCAGTGTACTCTATCTCCTCATAGTACTCATATAAGAAAACATGTTAGTAGGAGGGGTGAGCACAACTTGCTCATTAAGGGGGAAGTATCAGGCCCATCACGTGGGTCCTAATATTTTCACAAAAAACAACAATGAATAATAAATTTTAAGTTATAGCAACTTAATTCAAGAACAATTTTATACAACATCATAACAATAATATTAAAGTCCTACTAGCATGCTTGAAATAATATGCATGTGCATAATTCATTTTATCGATTAAATCATATCTTATAGATCAATCATTTAATTCAATACTTGAATGTTGTCGGACAAACCTAGGGTGCTGAGTGTATACATCACCCACTCTCGAAATAACTCTTAGGGAGTGCCATTAAGGATGCCACCAAGTCAGAGCCTCTCAGGCTACCTATGCTGAGGTAGAGCCTCTCGTGATACTAGCCATAAGCACAATCCCTTGCCAGCTATAGTCTGGCAACACATAAATCATATCTTCATGCTCCGTATCAATATCAAGTCATGACTAGGGACGGTCCGCTACCACCCTAACATGTCTCTCGGGTTCAAATCATTTGTTCTGAACCTCTCGTCTAAATTTACGGCTTGTCAGGTCATGCAGATATGGTTCATCACCAACCTTGCATGCTTGATGTTTTATCTTACTCAAATTTTTTACTTAATGCAGTCTTGTCTATGTCAAACATCAATCATATGCAACAACCAATTGATGCATGGCTAAAGCTCATTTTCATTTAGCCTTTTTCAGTAGCATGTCATGATTCTAGTGCATCTTATTTCTTTTATCTTGTTATCTTAACTTAGTATTACATGATGATATGACAATCAATGATATCTTTTAAGTGTATTTATGATATATGTTCATCTCCTCTTTCATGAATTCTTTCTAAGTTTGTCATTTAGCATTTACGCTCCTAATCCTTTATCTACTTGCTTATAGTAATTTATTACGACCCTAGCATGCCACTAGCAGTTGCTTTCAATCTCATCAAGCTACTGGCGAGCTGGTCGGCCCTAAACAGGGTACTAGCGGTGTTTATCTTAATGGCCTTGAACATGGTACTAGCGGTTTTATTCAAGCAGTCCTAAATACTTCTAACTTAGTGCTTGTTGCAAATGGTCCTAGTATAATACCAGCTCCAAACATACAACATATATCACATCATTACAACCATATAACCAACCAACCAAAGTTACATCTCATCAGAAAAGAACTTAAATAAAATAAATTTTCTAGAATAACTAATTAATTACCCTACCCATGTTTCCCATGCATTTAAAGATTTTATTTAACCCAATTTTTTACTTAAAATTTATTATTTGAATTTATGCTTATTTTGGGCCTAAGAAGGCCCACGAGAACTAACCTGCTCTTCCTCCTTACCTAGTACAGAAAACATGGCAAATCGAGGTGAGTTCTTAGAACGGGCCTACAAAATTTTAGTAAGATAGAAAATTAGAAAAATATGCTAAAATTTGGAAATTTCTAGGATGGTACTTGGAAGGTTCATGTTCTTGATATCTAGGCCAAAATTTTACCTAGTGGGCAAAAAGGGTCTCTAGGCGTCTTCGGTGGCCTCGTGCCTCTTCGAGATTGTGTTGAGAGTCTTGTTGATGTTGATCCTAAAATTACAGCGGCCAATATGTTGAGTTATAAGCTCAATTAGCAGCTTTAAACACTGATCTTGGAAGGAAAAACAATTTTATTTTCATTATCGATATGTTTTCGGGATCTCAAGTGCAAAACCTTCAAGTAAGGATTTTATAACCCTTTGTAACAACATGGAAAGCAAGGAAAAGAGAATTATTAGGGCTGTAAGATTTGAAATTGGCAGCCAAAAAGATTTTAAAAAAGCTACAATGGCTTACCGAGGGCTTAAGAGCAAGTATAGACCCGATTGCATCAGAAACGAGTACAAAAACCCAAAACTTAGATTAACAATAATCTACCAAATATTTACAGTAGAGATATGAGGCATTTAGGTGCTAGAAAAGAAAATTAAAAGAGTGATGTAGAAGGATTTAGACTTACACAAATGAGTTCAGGATCGTCGGTACACATATGATCACTTTTGGTGTCCGGATGGAATTGCTCTCCAACCTAATGAACCTAGGCAAGATTAGAGCATAAATTGATGTTCTAATATTCTTTAATAACCAACACTCAAAGCATTAAGAGCTGGACTTACACAATTTGGTGGCAGAATAAGCGAAGACAACAACACGTACAAAGAGGGTCAAATGGTTGGCGGCTTTTGTTGTGGTGTAAATGAAGAAAATTGTGCTAGTGGGTGGTTGCAATCATGAATGGGAGAGGAGTAGGCTTATTCAAAAATTCTACTAGGAGAGTTACACTCCAAGCCGAATAGTGGTGTAGGGAAAAAGAACAAAATAATAATACAATAATAGGATAATTAGCAAGATAAGGATAAATGTGATTTGAATAGGAATATAGGTGAGTAAACTAAGGAATTAGCTTTAAACTTCAATATTTTAGGTGTATATGCGCCTGAAACTTTCTAGAATATAAATTAGGGTTAGTTGGGAAATTATTCTATATAACAAAAACATGATCCTAGTTTATACCGTACACGTGCGCAGGCTAAATTTTTTTAAACATAAGCAAATGAATTTAGAATTGAGTGAGTTAAATTTCTCTTGACTCATTTTTTCGAGACGAATCCAATGGTACTCCCAAATTTTCCATACAATGCTCGGTTGGAAATGACAAAAATACTCTTAGTCTAAAGTAGATGACTTTGAGCTTTCGGTTTGGAATTTGACTTAGTGACCACTAAATGAATTATCTAAGGTTCAAGATTCTTAGTTTTACATTGATTTTTCTTTAATTAATAGGTAAAATTATAAAAATAACCTTGAGGGCAAAGTGGTTTTTTTTAAGGTAGTTTGGAAATTTTCTTTTTCTTAATTTCTAGGACTATTACACTAAGAACCTAGGTTCTTCAACTTGAGGCGACAATGCCTAGCCACTGCACTGAATGCCCATGGGGGCTAGTTTTTTTTCCTTTTCTGATTGATAACATATTGACTATTTGTGGGTACACTCTTAATTATGGATGTACATCAGTTGTTAGTATGAATGTAAAATCTTGTTATGTATGTATTTGTTATCACAATGCTGCATGTTGTGCCTGCTAGGCTGCCGATGCTTCAGTTTGTGCCTTTAGCAATTGTGCCAACAATTACTCCAAGTGTTCAAATCTTCAATCATTGTCAAAGATTTGGTTCTTCCCAGTGCCGTCTCGTGGTACCAGATTTAGGTGAATCCTGCTTTGATACCACTTGATACAATAGCAAAAGCGTAAAAAATAAACTAGCTTGTACACAACAAACCTAGGGTTCAAGAAATGAATCAATTGCTAATGAAAAATTAGGCAAAGCCTTGGGAAAGAGAAAATTCTGTGAAAAACTATTGCTATAATTCTTAGTATGAGACTTATGCAATAGGCCTTTATATTGGCTTAGTCTATAGCTACTTCAATTAGGTGTAGGATTATACTATTTCTACTTCTATTAGGCTTACCATTACTAATGCTAAAAGAAATAGGAAACTACTCTAACAACAAACAATCTCAATCATGATCCTTCTAGGAATTAACAACTAGAGTATTAACTAAAGACTAAAAGGACTAGCACTAGGACTAGGACTTTGACCAAGTAAAATTTGAAAATAATATGCTGGAAATTTAGAACTTATTTTTTTTTCTTTTTAAATTTATTCTTCCCATATTTTAGAAGAAAAGATTCTGCTTGGTGCCCTGCATCACCCTATTGTGTAATTTAGTTTAAAAGTGTACCATTATTCTGAAACACACTAAAAAACACTTTTCATGTCAAGCTTAAAGAAACAATATATTTTTTTTCTTTTAAAAGAACATACAAAATAAAATTCTTCTGCAATTAGTGATTATCAATCAACATTTTTTTCTTACTTTTTCAACTTATGACACATAACATATACTTTACACAAGTGAATTTTAAAGTTAAAGCTATTGCAAATACATCACATGCTAATGACCTAATCGTAACTTATTCGTATAGTGGTTATCTAAGACATTCATTTGCATAATGCTCAAGATGACTCACAGTTATTACAAACTATGACAAAGACATGTCCATAAATTTTGTGTTAAAAAATAAGCATCATAAGCACATCCACAAATATAGGACCCATCTATTGTAAGGGGTAAGCATTTAATTGGTTTGGTTTGGAACTGGTCAAAATATAATGATTTGATTGTCCAAATTACATGTCATAATCTATTGAAACCATCAGAATTACATTTTAATTTATTCATTTCAGTTTATTCAGTTTTTTTTTCTAAGACCTAGACAAATGGTAAATAAAAAAAAAATGAGATACATATTAAAATTTTTACCTCTCATACGCAAAATTAAAGAAAAGTAGATAGGATACTGTCCAAAATTAGTATGAAATAATTTTATATACATATTATCAATATGGATAATGGTTAAAATTAGTAGGAAATAAATTTATATATATAGTGTCATTATGAATAATGGTAAAATATTTGCTATTGTTCAATCTATTTGGTTTATTCGATTCTAAGTATATGATCTAATAACTAATTCGATAACTGAATATGAAATTTGGTTTTAACCTAAATTGACAAAACTAAAAAAAAAATCCAAACCATTTTATCAGAATATAGTCATTATTTTTAATTTTTTTAATTTTGTCCAAATAATGCTTACTCCTACCTATTGTCAAAGTAGCCAATAATCCAATGAACATGACCACCCCCTCCACAACATTTGGTTGTACGAGATGACTGACGCACAATTATCACAAACCACAACAAAGATGTGTCACTAAATTAAAATTTCATTCATGACACTACCTCCAACCTTCATTCCCTAAAATAAGATAACATGCATTTTCTGATTTTGTAAAGAAGCACATGATCAAAAGATTCACACACACATAAAATGCACTAATTTTAACCATTAATTTACAATAAATATATCAACAATAAATATCCCCAGTCACAAGTCCAGTAATAATCATACCATTAATTTTAACCTTGTCCCAAAAAAAAAAAAAATAAGCTAGCACATCCATGAAGTGCCAACTACCTCCAACCTCCAATCCAATGATAAAAGCACTCAAGGCAATGAGATGAGCGAACTCTGATGTGTGCCATGAAGAAATGGTCGAGCATAAGGTCCCGCCTCCTTGATGAATTTAAACTTCCCAGTTCTCTCAAAGTAAGCAACCAAAGTCGCATCATCTGAAGACAACTGCCTGTAGCTTATGAAATCAAATATCCAGACATGTTGCTGGGGCAACCATGCTCTTGGAAGCCTGAGATATAAGGGCCATACATCAGTAAGTTGCATCGTCTTAATGCAAACCCATTCGCATGCACTTGCAAATGGATCCTTCAGTTCAAAGAAGCTGATCACCAATTGGTCTGGTTCATGCAGTACATAACACACTCAATCATTTCCACTTATCAATGAGTAAAGCTCACCATGTGGCCTTCTCGGAGGTTCAATGTAAAATGTGGTTTCGATTACAAGGTCAATGACCCAGAGAAACTCCTTGGAAATCCCATCTGTAAATGACAGGTACCACATGCCAGCGCAAGAAGCTGATTTCAAACCTGCTTTCGTGAATAACATTCCCACCATCTCTTTGAAGAGCGGTGGCTCAGTGGTTTCGAGCCTTCTCCATGACATTTTACTCCCCAAAGTAAGGACATACCAGTCACTTAAACAAGTAGATTCCAGTTGCCTCTGATCTTTGCCCCGGCACACCACTTTGAACTCCCCACTATCTGGAATTCGTGCAATGGTTGCCCACTGCATGTCAAATGCCACTCCAGGGGGAGATTCAGGGAGTTCCACAAATTGTTTTGTGATAGGATTTGCAGCAAAGAGAGCCTCAGGAGATTTTCTGCGCATTAAGATTATACCACTACAACTAGCAAGTACTTCCCCGGGTATAGGAAAATCTAGATCAACAAACACCGATTCACTTTCTGTTACCTTAAGAAGCTCAATATGATTGCGATGAGGATTGGAAGACCGCTGGATTATGAGAAGACTCTTTGAGTAAGCGATCTGTGAGTGTATAAACCGAGGAACTCAAAGAACGCCGTTCCATGTTTTGCACACATACCTCACAACTGAATGCAAATATTCTGTGGGAAGTCTCTTCAAAATGTCTGCAATAATATTTTCAGGAAGCTGTGGTGGTATGGTCTTGCACAGACGTTTTGATCTTCTTTGAGAAGAGCAAGCAATTATACTGGGACATCCATTACCGTTTCCCCTTGCCATCTGAACACCTGTATAAAACAAGTTGTCCAAACTCATGGTTACTGTCAGCAAGTTCAAATTGTGAAAGCATAGGGACGTATGGTAACAATTTGGATCCATTACAAACACAATGATTTATACAATTAACAAGCTATCAAATAATCAGGGTTCGGAACATGCTCACAAGTCTCGACCTTCTCCTCCTCCAATTCTTGCGTTGCCAGCAGCAGGAGATGCTCTCGGACGGTGGGGAACGCGAGGCGTTGCGACTGTGGGTGGCTGGAGTTGCGGCGAAGCTGGGACAGGTGGCTGGAGGTGGCGTTATTTGATTTCGAGATTCTAAAGTATATTTATAGATGCCCATGCCCTTGAAGCCCAGGTAGAACATCCTATACCAGTATTTTGATCAAACTAGGGCAAAATATTAGAAAATCCTTTATTGAAAGGGTTTAGTGCCTAGTTTTGTTCATAACTTCTGTTTTAACCCACAATAATAAAATGAATTCAATTAAGCACAATACTTCATAGGTTTTTTCACTTAAGCCCAAAGAAAGCAAATTTTGTTCAATGATGCCCAAAACTTCATAGAAATCTCAGTTACAGCCCAAACTTCTGCAAATTGCCCAATTAAGACCCCAATTTCACAATTAAGCACAATTGTTACCCAAATTACCCATATGGCTTCAAACTTAACACTAAAAATAAAAACCTCATTAACACCGAAACAAATTTTAAACACTAACAAACAAAAAATAATTATAGATAAAAAATGAGAAAATGACCAAAATGCACCCTAGACACTGGCTAACAATTTTTTGCCTAATCTAGCCTAAATGAAGGTCAAAATTGATTGTTAATGAACGGTAATTTTCTTTTTCTTTACATTACTCTACCCTCATAGAATCCAAATTCAATACTACCTCCGTCCCATATTATTTACACCATTTGACTTTTTCACATAGTTTGATTTGAATTTATTCATACTAGTCTTTGTTAGAAAAAAAAATTTAAAAAAATATATTTAGAAACTATATGTCTTGATTTATCATTATTATATAAAGGTTCTTCATTTATTTACTAAAATGTTGGAAATAAAAAATCATAAGTTAATTGCTAAAAAGTGAATGGTGCAAAGAATATGAGACGAATAGAGTAATATTTAATGTTTTTTGCTACACTTGTACTAAGTTCTGCCATCCTGAATACAGTAGATAGCTCATAGATGGATTGCATATATTTAGGAGTGAATGTTTCAGGTGCCGGGTCGGGTTCAAGCCCAAACCCAAAATCACCAAACTCATTCAAGTCTCCTAAATGCTGACATGAACCAACCCAAACTGTGGGCCAACACAAACTTCCCTTAAACAGATACATGTCGAGTTGGGTTTCAGGTCTTATCTCTTTTTCCCAACCTAAATATAAAAGGTTATGCAGAAAACAAGCATAACACGTTCTACAAACTGGAGAGTTGAAATAGGTTCATTAAACATGCTTTTAAACATGAAGCATCCAAGTAGGGACGAAAGAGAATTTAACAAGGCTGGTGCAAGATGCATCCAACACCCAACAATGCCATAAAATGAAGTAAACAGTGCCATAAAATGAGAAATAAGGAATTTACAATAGAAGAAACTTCAGCAGTAGCCAATAGTCCCAACGGCAGCTAAACTAATTGGAAAAGAAGTCCATGCATAATAGCCATATAAGCTAAGGTCTTCCTACAAGCATTTTTTTTATTTTCAGAATATCTATAGGATATGGGAAACCATATGGGCCAAGTTAGGCTTGCCAACATAATTGTAATTACAAAAACAATCAGAACATGTATAACAATGAATTGACTACCAAGTTGTCATCGAGCTAATAAAGTTTCAAACTTCAGTAAACTAGCAAACTTTGCTTTCTATCGGATCAGGGTATGCTTCCACAAAACCTGGCTGTAATTCTTCTTGAAAAATTTGAAGAATGAATACGAATTTTGTCATGCTCATCATTAAATGTGCAAATGGGTACTCTACTATAAAAAGATACTCCCTTCATCCCAAATTCTTTACACAATTCACTTTTCGTCAATTAATCTATGATTTTTTATTTTCAACATTTTAGTATATAAATGAAAATTTTTACATATGAATGATAAATCAAGGCCTATAATTTTTCAATATTTATTTTTTTATTTTTTTTCTAATAAACAATAATATAAATATATTTAAGTCAAAAAAGTCAAATAGAGCAAAGACAATAGGATGGAGGGGGTATTAACAACAGGCTATCTACTCTTGATATCTTTAATATAATATGCACATAAACTATTTTACTATTCAAATGAGAAAAATGACAGCAAAATTCATCATATTATGATGTGGCTATCTACTCCTGATATCTTTAATCTAGGTCTAACCAGCATAACAAGAGCAATCAAACTTCATAAATAAAATTATAGCATTTTTTTCATTTTCACAATAATCCTTTCAATGTACCCTAAATATCTAAAAATGAGCTTAGAAAATAGATATGAAACTAATCGGATGCGTATAAAAAGCGTGCATTGCAGGTTTTGTTAGATTTTTGGTATCTCAAAATTCCGAATCATAAAGGACATGAACAATTATATTTTGGTGGCTAACTTAGTGATTGGATGACACTGTAAAGGAATTTCTCATTTAGTTAATACTTTTTGAATTAGTGTGCTTTAAGATTGATAATGTTTTTATAATTGGGTTGTATCAACTAAGTAATTGGTTTCAATGTGCTTGGCCATGTTATCGAGAACAATGAACCCTGTCATTTGGTGGCATATTTGGAAGCATTGATACAATTGAAAGCAATTACTTGGTTGACGTTATGCAGCTAGAAAAAGATTATGAATCTTAAAGCACACTAATTCAAAAAGTATTAGCTAAATGAGATATTCCTCCACTGTATCATTCAATCACCAAATTAGCCGCCAAAATATAATGGTCATTATCCTTTATGATCCAAAATTTTGAGATACAAAGATTTAACAAAACTTGCAATGCACGTTCTTTTGACTCATCTGATTTGTTCCGGATCTGTTCTCTAAGCTCATTTTTTGCTACTTTGGTTATTGGAATCACTGAGAATAAACTCGTCAACAGCTTAGTGAGGACACTCATGAATATCCTTACCTAAGAAAATAGTTTATGCCTCAAGGCAGTTTCCTGGTAATTTTGAAAAAAAATAATAGTTAAAAATAGGATTAAAAAGTGAACAAATGTAAATATTTATTACATATTTTGATAAGACTTGCTATTGTGTGCTTAATTTGGGTAGCCTACTCTTAGTGTTTTAGTGTAGAGAGTGAGCAAAGCTGATTACCATTTTGGTTAGAACAGAAAAGCAAATTACAAGAAAACTTGTCTACAGGAAGCAAATCATACCTCAAGGCCCGCACTAAGAAGAGCCTAGTTCGTGCTTGGAAGAGTTGGGTCTACATTAGGAGGAGCTGAGTCTGCGCTAGGAGGAGCCATGTCTGGGCCTAGAAGAACCAAAACTGGGGAGCTAAGTCTACACCAAGAGGAGCCAAGTCCACAGCAAAAGTGGTCAGGTTTGTTGTTTATGTATGTGTTTTTAGGGTTTAACAGCAAGATATATGTACTATTTTATGTATTTTGATGAATTGTTTGTCAGACTCTGCTGAAGTGATAATGTGTTTGCAAAGGTTTGCATTTGTATCTATTTTCAGTTATAGCGAATGATACATAAATTTACCATGTAGCAATTAATATGGGAATGAGAGAATTCATGCATAACATGTGTCAAATTAAAGGACAAACAAATCATCAGTATGCTCTAAATTGTGCTGAGGATGATTTGTTCCTTAAGGAAGACCAACGTATATGACTTAGGTAATTTTTTATCTTGGTTTTATTGTGTTTAATTTTCTTAAACTTTCTTTCTCTAACTTAAACTTTCATGCAGAAGTTAAACACAGCAGAACAAATTTTAAAAAGTTGGGCCTTTAATATTTAGAGTTGCTACGCTCTAGTGGGAGTTTGTTTTGATAATCTTAGACAATGTACATATTGGCTACTTGTGAACCAAGATGGTGCTTCTAGTTAGACAAGTATGTGTGGACTTCTTCGGTGTGTATGTTTATGCATACACTATGGTCACTTATGGATGTACATGAGTTAAGTGGTATGTGTTTCAAGTTGTTTTGTGAACCCCATGACAAGTATCTGAAATATTTTAGTTGTTACCTCTCTTTCTTATGTCGAGTTTTAGCATGCATTGATTCTTGCTGTAGGACAATTAATTGGTAGCATGTAAGGATTTAAATAATGTAAGTATTAACATAGCTATTTGTAATCAAAAGAAGGATAACTAAATTCTGATTAATCTAAGATCTTCGGGGCACCTTAAACTGGCTTAAACAAGGTCCTTTTTAGTAATATCAGAGCAAGACTTGTAAGTTTTGTAGGTATCTTACTATAGCCTAGTGTTTGAGGTTAAGTATTTGTCCTTGTGTAAAATATAGTAATACTATGATATATGTATATGAATTATTTTGGGGATGTTTTCTAGTTTTGTATTTCAAGTATAGTGGACAAAACAAGTGTAGAACTTACTATCTCACAGGATACTAGTGAGGATACAAGTGACCCAGTGTTAGGTATGCATAAAGATGTCGTGGGGTTGTTGTAGGGTATGAACAATAACCTTATGTAGTTAACCCAAGGAATGATGGTTCTTCTGAGTGGCTGTCAATAATGAATACTCATAAATGCATAGCTATTAAGGGGTTAAATCATCATTATATACTTTGAGTATGATTAATTTCTCTAATTTAAGCACTTTTTCCACCGGGTTACTATTTACATGTATTTATTGTTCATATACATATTTTACTGTTTTATATGTATTTATTGTTCATACATGGAGTTACTGTTCACCGTATTACACTATTCATATGGCAGCTATTGTTCATATGCGATTTAGTATTCAAAATATATTAAATAATTATTTTTTTCATGTAGGTGGATAAATCATCACCTTGCGATCCTTTATGAGAAAAATCATATCTAGAGCTATGAAAATTGGAACTGATTGATTTTAAATTTATATGAAATCCAACACATAGATTTTCAACTCTTCTTTACATGCTGAGAGTAATTTGATCATTTTCATTGCCGACATTTAATTATAAATGAGACCATTTGTTTTGCCATGTGCTGAAGAGTTGTTTTGGCTGAAAAATCATAACATGGGCTACAAACCTCATATTTCAATGATCAAGATATTGTTTGAAAGCCAAAAGAGAGATCTACAAATCTCGTGCTTTGAGAAAGAGCTGATTCAATGTGTTTAGTGGTCAAAAAATTAAAGGAAGTTTGAGCCACCTTAGTTGAATTGTATTCAACTACCATTTATTATTCCATTTACTATTTCACGTACCCCAAAACTCTATAAATATGCACCTTAAGGGGGGAGGAAAAACTCAATCTTGTTCCTAGGCCATTTTAGAGTTCTTGTATCAAAGTTAGCTTTTCTTATTTAGTTTTGTTATCGTTTTCAATACCGAAGCTCTGTCCAAGTTTTTTTCTTCTTGTTCTTCCTTTGATCTTTCAATCCAAGTTTATTTCATCTTTATATATGTTGTTTACTTTTATCATGGCTAACTAATTTTTATTTTGCTAAGGTGAAACGGTGAAGCTTTAGGTATAAAGATTATGACTAATTTAAACAGATTTCAAAGTTAACGGTATTTATTTTAATCAATTTAACCACCCTCCTTGTTAAGTGGGAGTCTTGATTCATCATAGTCGAATCATTGTACAAAAGGTACTTGATTCCCTCCATAGAACACGGCTATGTCGGCTATATTGGAATCTTGAGTTACTGTGCTCAAAGGTTGGCATGATAGATACTTGAACCCATTTATAAGTGTTGACGTTATAAGATCAATGAAAGCTAATGCTAACTCATGCCTAACAATTTTGGAATTTAATTACTAAATTCCCCTAATGGGACATCATTTATGTGTGGATCCCAGTTGAGTGGTAATATAGGCTAAAATTAATCATAACTGGTATACTAAAAGTGAAAACCTCAAATCTTACCTATTTTCTTGAAATTAAGTTTTTAAATAAAATTATTCACACCTTGCACCAAAACTTTCCTTATTAAAAATCTGTAATTTGTATTTCTCAGTTCACTTTCCTGTGGTTTGACAGTTAAACTCCCAAGATTTTATTACTTGCAACAACCTACACGTGGATTACAACTGCTAAAGTGCAACAAGTTTTTGGCACCATTGCTGGGGAAGTAAAATTAGAGTACAAGTTCATTTTCTTTTCTTTTGTTCCTTTTTATTTTGTTTCATTTTTTTGTTCATCATATGGAAGGCTAAGCGTCCTCTCTCTTTTGTTCATTATATGAAAGCTTATACCTCCTCCCTCTTATTTTCTGTTAATCTTGTTTTCTTTTCATTTTTTTATTACTGAATGAAAGGCTAAACCTTCTACATCATTTGTTCATAAAATGGAATGTTGAGCCTCCTATCCCTTTTTTTCATTCATATTTTTTTTCCTTGTTGTTATTTTTGTGTATGCATGAAAGCTTGGTCACGTATAGTAAGTGGTAGACTGGTAAGAAAATCTTCATCTTTTTCAAACATGGATGCACATATTAATGAGCAAGAGTATATCATTCTCTATATAATGACCAAGATTGTAAGACCCTTGGAGAACACATGAACCCCATAAGAAATAGCACTTCATCATGTTTAATCTTTCCTCCTGATGCATGTTACTTCAACTTCAAGCCAGGTATTATTCAACTTTTGCCAACTTTTCATGGCTTTGATTCTAAAAATCCATACTTGCATTGAAGGAATTTGAGGAAATTTGTCACATATATAATGACCTAAAATGTAGCATGAACACCATCAGGCTTAACCTTTTTTTTCTTTTTCTTTAAAAGATAAAGCTAAAACTTGATTACAGAATCTTAGGTCAAACTCCATTAATTCGTGGGATTAATTACAGTAAAATTTTTTTAAAAAAAATTTCCTATCCACAAAACAAGTTCTTTCAAAAGGCAAATCACCGCTTTCACATAGAAACCAAGATAAACTTTTTACCAGTGTTAGGATAGATACAAAGATTTACTTAACACATGTCCACGCCATGGTTTTGACACATGGAGATTAGTCTCACATTTTTATGAAGGTTGACACCCAGAGAAAGACAAATGATGGAATTGATGTGCAATGAAACATTTGAGGATAAGGATCCATATGAGGTAATGAATTACCTAGATATGCTAGCAAAAAATGCACAGGATTGGGATACTATTGGTACCTACGAGGCCTTAGGTAAGACTTATTGCCTTGCATCTATTGGAGGCATATATTATTTTTAGGAAGATAATGACCTTCAAGCAAAATTTGCATCTCTAGCTAAAAAGGTTGAGGCTTTAGAAATGAAGAAAGTTGGACAATTAAGCAAAATTTGCATCTCTAGCTAGAAAGGTTGAGGCTTTAGAAATTAAGAAAGTTGGCCAATTAAAATCTACTGAAGATGTTGTTTGTCACATTTGTGAGACCAATGACCATCCCACAAGCAATTGCCCAGCCTTGGCTTTTTTCAAAGAATGTCTTCATGAACAAGTCAATGCTTCGAACAACTTCAAGAGGCTAACCCAAAATCCACACTCACAAACTTACAATCATGGTTGGAGGAATCATCCAAATTTTAGTTAGAGAAGTGATAATTATGTTCAACCATCACAACCACCTTCGCACACAACAAAATTTTCAATAATCTCAAGGGTATGCACCTTATGTTCCTCATTTTAGGAAAAATCTCGAAGATAATCATTCATTGAAAAATAAGATTCCATCAATGCTCAAAAAAGTCCAACCATTATTGATTTGAAAGATACTTTCGCAAAATTTACATCTACACTCAATATTCAGGAGAAAGGGCAATTTTCTTCTCAACCACAAGTAAATCCTAAAGGTCAAACCATGGATCAAGTGAAATCAGTCATTACACTCCGCAGTAGTAAGGTTATTGAAAAATCTATTCCTGATCCTTGTGAAGGAGACGATGAGTCAACTTCTAAGAGTAAAGAAGAGGTTGAACCTATACCAAGCGAAAAACAAACTAAATCTCCATTAGCACCTCCATTTCCTCAGGCATTAACTGTTCCTAAGAAGGGGAATCACAACCCTGAAATTCTGGAGATTTTCAAGTAGGCAAAAATCCATATCCCATTGTTAGATGTAATTAAATAAGTACCTTTTTATGCCAAATTTTTTAAGGATTTGTGCACTGTTAAAAAAAACTGAATATGAAAAAAAAATCCTTCTTGGTTGAGCAGGTAAATTCTATTATTCAAAATAATACTTCTTTGAAATAAAAAGATCCTGGTTGTCCAACAATTTCATGTTTCATTGGAGAACATAAAATTGAGCAAGCATTACTTGATTTTTGGGCTAGTGTAAACTTACTTTCATATTCAGTTTACCAAAAACAAAATTTTGGTGAGTTAAAACCAACTGAAGTAACTCTTTTACTTGCTGACAGATCAGTGAAAGTGCCTAGAGGAGTCGTTGAAGACGTGTTAGTCCAAGTTGATAAATTCAAATATCCTATGAGTTTTATTGTTTTGGATACAATGCTAGTGGACATTAAAAATTTAATACTTGTTATTTTAGGACATCCATTTTGGCAACTTCTAACACTTTAATTAATTATAGGAATGAGCTGATGAAGCTGTCATTTGAGAATATTATGTTGGAGCTAAATGTTTTTAACTTGCTTAAGCAATCTCCTGAAAAGGAAGATGAAAATGAAGAAGTTTCAATCATCGATGCTATTTCAAAGAACTATATCCAAGAAAGGAGTATCTCTAATCCTCTAGAAAATTGTCTGGTTAATTCATTTGAATCAATTATGCAAATAGATCAGAATACTTTTAACATATGTGTATTGCTTGATTTTTGACATGTTGAAGGAAACACATGTTAGAAACCAAAATTTAAAGAGTTAGGAAAACCAAAAGTTAAAGGGCAAGACAAAAATACCCACATCATAGTTGAAACCATCGCCCAAGGAATTGAAGTATGCATTCCTTGGAAAAAAACTCTTCTTATCCTGTGATAATTTCATCTACTCTCACATTTGAGTAAGAAGGTAGGTTTATTGACTTACTTAAGAGGCATAAAAGTGGAATTGGATGGACCTTAAAGGATATAAAGGGCATTAATCCTTTAATTTATACACATAGAATAAACTTGAAAGATAATGCTAAATCTTGTCAACAACCTCAGTGAAAACTCAATCGACACATGAAAGAGGTAGTAAGATCTAAAGTTCTTAAATTACTTAATCTGAGAATTATTTACCTTATCTCTGACAACAAATGGGTTAGTCCAACCTAAGTTATTGTAAAAAAGTTTGGCATTATAGTGGTGATAAATGAAAAAGGAGGGTCTTTATCAACTCGAATCCCATCTAGTTGGAGGATGTGCACTGACTATAGGAAATTGAATCTTGCCACCAAAAAAGACCATTTTTCATTACCTTTCTTAGACCAAATTTTTGAAATAGTAGCAGGACATCCTTTTTACTGCTTTCTTAATGGCTATTCAGGTTATTACCAAATTCCAATAGCTCTTGAGGGCTAAGAAAAGACCAAATTTACATGTCGTTTTAGAACCTTTGCATTTAGACACATGTCTTTTGGACTATGCAATGCCCTAGCAACATGTCAAAGATGTATGCTAAGTATTTTTAGTGGCATGATTGAAAACTATCTTAAAGTTTTCATGGATAATTTAACTGTTTATGGAAATTCTTTTGATAATTGTCTTAAAAAGTTGGAAAAGGTTTTAAAAAGAAGTGAAGAAAAGGATTGGTACTAAATTGGGAAAAATGTCATTACATGGTCATCTCTGGAATTGTTTTTGGTCATGTTGTATCTTTCAAAGGATTCAAAGTTGATAAAGCAAAGGTAGAGCTCATTGCCCAATTACCCCTACCTAAAACAATTAGGAAAATTCGCTCATTTTTTTTTTGGACATGCAAGATTTTATCAAAGGTTCATTAAATTGTTCAGTGAAATATCTAGACCCCTTTACAACCTCTTTGCAAAAGATGCTTCATCTGAGTAGACTTAAGAATGCCAAATTTCTTTCGTAAGTTAATTGGCCTTTTAACATCTTCTTCATTCATGCAACCCCCAGACTGGTCTTTGCCTTTTAAGATAATATATGATGTTAATGTTTATGTCATTGGTGTTGTTTTAGGGCAGAGAAAGGAAGATAAACCATATGTAATTTATTATGTAAATAGAACTTTAAACAGTGCATAAATAAACTACACTACAACTGAAAATGAACTACTTGCAGTAATATTTGCATTGGATAAATTTCATTTTTATCTAATAGGTTCAAAAACCATTGTTTACACCGACCATTCTACTATCAAGTATCTAATGTGAAAGCAAGATGCTAAATCGTAGTTGATACGTTGGATCTTATTATTTCAAGAATTTAACATTGTGATCAAGGATAAAAAAAGCACCGAAAATATTGTCGCTGACCATTTGTCAAAGCTAACAATAGATTCATCAATGGAGGCTATACCCATAAATGACCTTTTTTCCTGATAAATTTTTATTCTCTGTCACTACAATATCTTGGTTTGCTAACATCATCATTTTTTTTTGTGACAGGACAAATGCCAACTTATTGGAGTGCACAAGATAAGAGGAAATTTCTACATAAGGTAAAAAATTTTACTAGGATGACCCTTATCTTTTCAAATACTGCCTTGATCAGATATTCCAAAGATGTATACCTGAGAATGAGGTAAAAAAAGTGTCATTCAGAAGCATGCGGGGGACATTTTTCATCAAAGAAAACAGCTGCAAAGATTTTGCAGTCTGGATTTTACTGGCCCTCTTTGTTCATAGATGCACATGTATTCTGCAAAACCTATGAAAATTGTTAAAAATAAGGATCTATTTTAAAAAGAAACATAATGTCTTTGACTCATATTCTTGTGATTGAATTTTTTGAATGCTGGGATGTAGATTTCATAAGACCATTTCTACCATCATTTGGATTTGTTTACATTTTAGTTGCAGTAGATTATGTTTCAAAATGGGTATAGGTAGTTCCATATCAAAAAAAATGATCATAAAACTGTGCTTAAATTTTTTAATGGAAACATTTTGAGTTGATTTGGGATTCCTCAGGCCATAATAAGTGATAGAGAAACACATTTTTGTAACAGACCATTTGAATCTTTATTGAAGAAATACGATATCACACACAAGGTTGCCACCCCTTATCAGCCACAAACAAGTGGACAAGTAGAACTGACAAATAGGGAAATAAAACATATCCTTGAAAAAATAGCCAACCTAAATCAAAAGAATTGGTCTTTGAAACTAACCGATGCACTTTATGCTTATCGTACTGCTTTTAAAACATCATTAGGTATATCTCCCTATAAGTTAGTTGTGGAAAACCTTGTCATTTAACTGTGAAACTTGAACATAAAGCTTACCGGGCTATTAAAGTTTTCAATTCAAATCTTGATGATGCTAGTGTTTTGTGCATGTTGCAACTAAATGAGCTTGAGGAGTTGAGAAACGATGTCTATGAGAATTCAAAATATATAAAGCTAGAACCAAAGCTTTTCATGGCAAAACAATCTTAAGAAAAATACTTGAGATTGATCAAAAGGTATAACTCTCAACTTCACATATTTCCTGAAAAATTGAGATCTAGATATAGTGGATCTTTTGTTGTGAAATATGTTTATCTTTATGGGGCCATTGATATTGAAAATCTTAAAAATGGTAATGTGTTTAAAGTAAATGGACAAAGAGTTAAACCATTTTTAGAGAATCATGATTTGCAGGAATAAATTGTTCATCTCAATGATCCTCACATTGATCATGGTAAATAAATGTCAACATTTTTTTAGTTCTTTTCTTTTTATTTTCTTTTTCTTTTTATGGTTAAGTGGGAGATGCGGTATTTCATGGCTCTCAAGTCGGTCATCTCAATTTCCCATAACAACTGATTTTTTTCTCTCCCATCTCTCAAAATTTTTCTAAACAATGGATTCTTCCATTTTTTCTTTGTGAAAATACTTTTCTTCTCTCCCAATGAATGTTCCTAAAAGGATTTACAAAGTTAGATGTGAAAGATTAAGAGTTTTAACGTACAAAGGTATTCCTGAAGATGTACTCTGGTTAATTGAAGCTAAAGTCCATTTGGCTGGTGAAATCCCAGATGCATTTGTGTACCACATGCTTGGGTTAAGCAAAAGCTCTTTTTCCAAAAAGCAAAAAGTGAAAAGGTTACAAGTTTGTCACAAATGTGGTCAATGGACTTGTAATACTAAATGTCATTTTTTAAGGATAGTGTCTGATAATCGAGAAGATAAAACACAATTCATTAAGAATGGTCTGAGTAAGGATTCTTTGGATGATATCCGATTAACTCTTGAGATGCATTCCTGTGGATTGGTGCAACATGAACTTCTTGGATTATGGAGTATCTTTCACAAAGAACGAGAGCGTTATAGTCTTGGGAATCTAACTTTAAAAGAACTTGTTTACCAATTTATAAGAAAGTTAGATGGGAAGCAAATCCCTGACTTATAGAAAGTGTTGAAGCCGTTACTGAACGTAAAACCAGTGGAAGATATAAGCCACAATCACAACTACTATACATAGATGTCGTTATTTTTGAAATTTTTCATTTTCTTCTGACAATAATCTACCTACTCCTATAGGTGTAATCATTGCACTATATTTTCATCTCTATAAATGCAAGTTCTTCTTTACATTTTTCACAGGGTTAAGGATAGAAATGGAAGAAACCTCAAATCGTAGATTCTGATATATTTGTGTATTTTATGGATCTTTTCCTGGAAAGGATAAGGAGTTCTTGAGAGCTGCAAACCATTTGGGTAGGGTCCTAGCTAAGCAAAAAATTCATTTGGTATATGGGGTAGGCAGTGTCGGTTTGATGGGAAGTGTAGCAACAGCAGCATCTATGAGGGGTAGCCAAGTTTTGGGTATCATTCTTGCACCCTTAAAATGGTTTTCTAGGGGCACGATTGGAGAATAATTTGTGGTTAAAAATTTATAAGAGCATTTGCTGCAAATGATTTATAATTCTGATGCCTTTATTGCCTTACCAAAAGGGTTTGGTACATTGGGGGAAATTTTTCAAATTACTTCCATGGCCCAACTTAATACGCACTAGAAACCCATTGGACTGTTGAATGGTAACAATTTCTTTGCAAATTTGCTATCTTTTATAGATCAAGTTGTGTAGGAGAAATTTCTCTAAGAAACGGCACAACGAATCCTAATATCTGCATCAACTACTGAAGATTACCAAACAAAATGCAAACTTTTGTTCCTAAACTAGACTCAGTAGTAATTCAGATAGATTGGACACACCAATCCTTCCCAATTAGCCCATCCCATAAGTATTCTTTACCATTCTAGTCATTTTATTTTTGTTTATTTTTTTCCAAGATGTTAATCTTAATAAATGATGAAGCACTATGGAATAGAGCAATCTGGACTTGTGGATTTGTTTATCTTATCTTTTAGTTTTACTATCAGTATTTTCTTTATTTTGGTTTAAGTTATTTTAGGGTTGTCACTTTCAAAAACTACCATTTCAAGTAATTTCTTATTCACTCCACCTTTCTATATTTTGACATTATGGACAATGTCTTAATCTAGTTGGACAGAGGGATAGTTTACACATGATTTTTTTCTTTTATAGTAGTTTTTCTCATGTTGATATTAAAACCATTAGACAAAGCCCTTAGTTTAGGATCGCTGAATAATGAGTAAGTTTACTCTTGAGACACGTCCCGTTAGGTATGCTAGTCAAAACATTTTTTTTTTAGGATTTTGAACACAAACAAGATGATAAACTCACAAGTAATCTATATTTTCTAACCTGAAATTTTCTATGCTTAGTAATGAAATTATTAAGGTGATGAACTACATAAATCTTACATGTTTGAAACCTTATTTAACGTAATGGTTTAGTCAAGTTTTAGTTACTTTGACAAGGGATTAGGATGTTTAAGTTATGAATTGTTGATATCTTTACACATGCTAAAAATCTTGATTGTCTTTAAGATTTCAAAGTATACTCCAACTATGTGGCTACTGGGACTTCTAATCAACCACATCTTAGCTTGATTTGAATGAAAAAACTTTAAAACAAAAAACAACACCAGGAAGTGTTGTAAAAAAACAAAGAAAAAAAGACAAGAAAAGTCTTGGAAAATGAAAAGGAAAAAGAAAACAACAAGTGGTGTTCACTCTTGGAAATAGCTACCTATTTATGGGGTTCTCCAAATAAGGCATGAGCCAAAGTAATAATAATAATAATAATAATAATAATAATAATAATAATAATAAAACTCTCTTGTAGTGTAATAGTGTAAAAGCCGCCAAAGCGATGGTTTTGAAATAGATTTATTCTAATAAGCTGCAAATATTTGTATGATTTATTGAAATCTTTTAGACACTTCTGATAACCAATCACAGACTTACTGCACTCAGTAACTCATAATCTTTCACACTTTTTCCTTTTTTGAGTGGTTGAGAAGTGCATAAATCGTTGTGAAATTTGAGCCATTTTTTTAGAACACTAATTTTGATGCACATTACCACAATGATTTCTGATCTGTCGCGGAACAGGGCCCCAGTGCCCTATTATCTCAGCTTGTAGGCCTTTAGGGACTATGAATCCCACTTAGTTACTATTGGCTAACTATTACTCGTCAATATAAATTAAAACAATTTATATGCAACTAGTTTCTTAGCCTATCCAGTAAAAGATATTTATGCTTTTGTCCTGGCAATGCAAACGAATAAGTAAACTATTTGTTAAAAACATTGCTCAAGCATTTCAATTAAAACATACTCAAAACATGCCAAGACAGTGAAATGCTAGTTACTTCGACTTCAAGTAATAGTCTGTGCATACTAAACACCACTAGCATGCACCCAAAAGTAACTAGATGGTTTTACATCACAATATATCCTAATAGAGGCAACTCTTTAGTACACAAGGTACTATATACATGAGACAAAACCTAACTAAGATCATCTACTTGAGCCCCACCTTTGAGCTATCAAAGCTCCAAGTGTAAGCCCTTCCTTAGTCCTTGTGCACCCTTTAACCTCTACACTGTAAAGGCAAAAAACTTAGTCAGTATATAGCTTAGTCCACAAGTAAACTTAGAATCACAAGGATTCTCGAAGAAGAATACCTGCAAAAGAGAAAGTTTAGGCCACAGCTATCATCTAGTTATTAGGTCCGAGGTTAGAACCTGCACAATAAACTTAAGGGAGTGAGTACATGAATGTACTCAGTAAGGGTCCCATGGGGTACCTGCAAAGAAGATAGCAGCAAGCCAACATGCAACCATGACAAATAAGCAAACATACAAGTGGTCAACCAACAAACAAACTCAAGCAATAACAACATGTAAAATATGCAATGCATGAATGTATGATATGAAATTCATATAACACTTGGGACTTCCTGCACACTAGGTGCCATAAGCCTACCGTGAGCTCAAACGGCGGAGATACTTAAGACATTGGCCCTCGTATCCTGGGTACTTTACCTCCCATAAGTCCCACCTACGGGTTCTAGAGTAGGTCATCTCCTCCTCTCAAACTTACCCGCCTTTACCCTTAATTTATTGTACAGGGTAGCCATCCAATGTGGTTTAACTAGCCAAACCCTTAGAGTTTAGCTTAGAGATTCGTAGTGGCTCACTTACCAACCCAAAGGGTTCAGTTGGGATCTACTTAGGTTTCCTTTTTATTGACCAAAGGTCTGTGACATTCCACTCGGCCAACAAAGAGACTGAAAACTAACTTAATCCCCTTAGTGCTCACTTAGGAACTTAACCACTTTAACTTCCTTAGCCACTATTCCTTACTCTTCCTTAACCACACCACTTAGCTACCACTTAAATAATGCATAATTCCCAACTTAGGATGGTTTCTAGACCCAACCGAGGCTACGGAACATCTTAAGTTAGCCTAGGGATGAAAATCGAGAGTTTGAGACACTCTTAGGATGCTCAGAGCTTGGGGGGAAAATCCCTTGGCAGCGCCGTTGGCGACACGTCGCCAAAGGCATTGATGCTTGGACAATTTTGGCATCTCTCGGTGATGTGTCGCCAACTCACGTTGCCACCGGAGACGCGTCACCAAAATGGCGTCGCTACTGGCGACGTGTTGCCAATGCCTTTCCAGCATTGCGCGACAGCATGCGATCTTGCACGAAACGTGCTCAAACTTTCTCATCCCAAGCTCAAATCATATGGGTCTTGTTTCTACTTTATTCCCACACATAATACTACATTTCCATGCATTATTTAAACTATATTAACTTGAACCCTTACCTCAAACTCAGCCACAAAACAAGAATCAAAGCATAAGCCCTCCTTAACTCAACCAAGCTCTCTTGAGTTCCAATCCTAAAACCAACATGATATGGCACCAATAACTTCAAACCAAGACCATTTCTAGCTATGGAAACAACTTAGAACCAGACCATGAAAACCAAAGAAGCTTACCTAAGGTTTCAAGTCCAAACAAGCATTAAAGAGCTAGTTGAAGCAAGAACACCAAAATGAAGCTTGAGGCTTCTTGTAAACACCTTGGGGCCATCAAATTTGATGGAAAATTGTAGAAATGGGAAGCTTTGGAGCAGAAATTCTGGTGAGGAGAGGAAGCTATGAAATTTGGGGAAGGAAACAAATGGCAAGGGAAGTCAACTTACCCAAAAATATACTAACTCCTCCCCACTAAGGCACACTTCTTCCACTCTTGCTCCTTGACCCATAAATTCTCATTTGTTTTAATTTGGTCACCAAACACTCAACCCAAAATCATCTTCTTTTATTCTAAAGGATGCCCAAAAGCCTCTTACACTTGGCCTCTTGGACACTTAGGCCACTTAAGACCTAAATAGCTCAAATAAACACTCAGTGCAACATTTTACCCAAATCCTTCAAAGATGGTTCTAATAGCTAGGATAACTAATGGTCTTGACTTAACTAAGCCAAATTTCTGACATGACCCTAATTTCATCAAAATTATAGTCATACTTCTAACTTGGGTCAAAATTACCATTTTACCCCTTTTTGACTTTAAGGTGCCAAACCACACTTAAGAACTCACTTACTTAGTTAAGCTTGCCTTTCTTGCTTAACAAGGTGCTAACTTGAGGTACTTAATTTAAAAAAAACACTTAAATAAACTAAAAACAAATACTTACTTGGTTAAGACCCAACTTTAACTAGGAGAGCCGTCACATGATCTATGGTATAGAGATTAATAGCAGAAAACAATTGATGAAACTTGAGTATTCATTAAGTAGATTGCCTTACCTGCCAGGGACTAACAAGAACCTAGTTGAGGGGTGTGATGAATAACTCATAAGTGTATAGCTATTAAGGGTTTAAATTGTTATTATACACTTTGAGTGTAATTAATTTCTCTAATTTGAGTACTTTTTCTATTGGGTTACTATTCACACATATTTACTGTTCGTATATGTATTCTACATTTCCTGTATGTATTTACTGTTCATATATAGAGGTACTGTTCACCGCATTGCACTGTTCATACAGCGGCTACTATTTATACATGGTTTATTATTCATAATAGATCAAATAATTATTTTTTATTTAGGTGGATAAATCATCACCTGTGCAATTCTTTACGAGAAAAATCATATCTAGGGCTATAGAGTCAAAACTGATTGATTCTAAATTCATCTGAAATCCAACACATAGATCTTCAACTCTCTTTCACATGCCAAAAGCAAGTTTCATTGTTTTTATTTTCAAAATCTGATTATAAATAAGACCATTCATTCTGCCGTGTGCTGAATAGCTATTTTGGTAGAAAAATCATAACTTTGGCTACAGACATCAGATTTCAATGATTAAGCTATCATTTTGAACTTAATGAAGAGATCTACAAATCCTGTGGTTTAATGAACAGCTGATTCAATGTGTATGGTGGTCAAAAAATTAAAAGAAATTTGACCCGCCTTAGTTAAATTGTATTCATCTATCATTTACTATTTCACCTATTCCAAAACTCTATAAATATGCACCTAGGGGGGGAGGATGAAATCAATTTCTTCCTAGGCCATTTTAGAGTTCTTGTATCAAAGTTAACTTTTCTTCTTTAGTTTTATTCTTGTTTTCAATACCAAAGCTTTGTCCAAGTTATTTTCTTCTTGTTCTTCCTTTGATCTTTCAATCCAAGTTTATTTCATCTTTATATATATTGTTTACTTTTATCATGGCTAACTAATTTTTCTTTTGCTAAGGTGAAAGGGTGAAGCATTTGGTATAAAGATTATGACTGATTTAAATGGATTTCAAAGTTAACGGTATTTACTTTCTTAATCAATTTAACCACCCTCCTTATTAAGTGGGAGTCTGTATTCATCATAGTTGAATCATTGTAAAAAAGCTACTTGATTCCCTCTATAGAACATGGCTATGCCGACTATATTGAAATCTTAAGTTATTGTGCTCAAAGATTGGCATGATGGATACTTGAACACATTTACAAGTATTGACGTTATAAAATCAATGAAAGCTAATGCTAACTCATGCCTAACAATTTTGGAATTTGATTACTAAATTCCCCGATTAGGACCTCCTTTATGTGTGGATCCCAGTTGAGTGGTAAGATGGGCTAAAATTAATCATAACTGATATACTAAAAGTGGAAACCCCTAACCTTAGCTATTTTCTTAAAATTAAGTTTTTAAACAAAATTGTTCACACTTATACCAAAACTTTCCTTATTAAAAATCTGTAATTTGTATTTCTTAATTCACTTTCCTATAATTCAACACTCGGACTCCCGAGATTTTATTACTTGCGACATCCCACACTTGGGTTACAGCTACTAAAATGCAGCAGTCAACATGCTAAAGATGCAGGAAATGATCCCCAAGGAAATAATAATGCCAAGGTAAGGACTGAAGTGCTTCAGGGTGAAGTTGAACATCGAAGTCAAGAGTGGCAAAACCAACCCCGAGAGTATGAAATTGAAGAGGAGTATGATGAAGAAAATGAAGACTTTGAGGAGGATGTACGCCCTTGAAGGATATAGATCAATCAACATAACCAACATAGACGATCCGACCAAATAATGGGTGGACTAACCCCTAATGTTATAAATCAACTAACATGAAGTTTAATAAAATGAATAGATCATAAAATTTTGGCGTCAACACCCAATCCATTGTTTGAGAATATGTCATCAACAATGTATGCTGGTTTTCAGCTTTTGACCTCTGCATAAACCTCTAACACCAAAAACAGATTATTCAGATCTGTGTGTCATAGAGCATCAAAAGAACGAGGTGATATTACTGCTCATGGTGATAAACGGGTTTTATGAATAAGAAGAAGGGAGAAGAAATGGTAAAAGAAGAGATAAAGGGTGGTTGATCAAATGGAATAAAAACAGTAAATCAATTGTACAAACTTGAATCAGAATCTAAGGGCTTGTTTGGCCCACATTAAGACCTCCTTGTTAACCTATTTTTTTATGATTGTACATGCAGCAACCAAAAATTTTATTAAGTATAGTTTGTTTAGGCTAATTATATAAGCACCAACTTTAAGAGAAAACAAAGGAAATTTTTCCTTGGAGTTTGGGGGTATTAAATGGTAGAAAAGAAAGAAAAAGAAAGAAGAAAATAAGGAAAGGATGCTGGAAATGAAGGAAGGAAAAATAAAATAAAAAGAAACATACATCCGAAAGAAAGAAAGGGTAGAGAACGTGGGAAAGAAAGAAACAAAGAAAAAGAGATAAAGAGAGTTAGAAGTATAATAAGAGAAGGTTAAGTTATACATATATCATTGTAGAAAGAAAAATAGGGTTTAGTTTTCTACTCTCATGCTATTGTGGTTCTTTTCAAGAAGGAGAAGAAGGAAAAATTAAAAATTAAAACCAACTTTAGAATTTTCTTTTTCAAAGAAATAATTTTAGTGAATTCTAATTTAATATTCTCTTCTATATTATCTCAAAAAATTTCATGTAAATTCAAAAAAAAAATAGAATTATGTGGGTAAGATTTAGTAGTTTTTAGATGTTAAGAAAAAAATAATTCATTATTGGTAATGTTTTGAATAAATTAAGGACAAGTTTGGTGAAGCTTTGGCTTGGCATTGGTGGAATCTGGCAAGATATATGCATGAGGCAGTGAAGAAAGAGACCAAGGATTTCATGCTTTGGGCAAAAATTGGATTAATAACAATGTAGGTCCCTAGTGTTTTGAGGCGAGTGAATTCAGTTTTCATGGTTAAAAATGCTACAATTTGATCACAGCAAGTTTAGGTTGAAAAGAAGAATTGGGTTGTTAACAATATTGATCCCTAGGCATTGAACACAGGTTCAGAGAGTTCTTATGCTGCAAAAATATTCAGTTAGGTCATTGACAATTTGACAGAGAATAATTTTGCATTATTTTTAAATTGGTTATATTTTGACACAAACTTTTACATAATTATTTTAAGTGACTAAATCATTATTTTAAGACTTGGAAAGTTCCGTTTTGAAGTAAGTGGTTGTTCACCATTCTAAACTTAAATTATTATTTTGTTATCCAGTTTATTAATTTTAAAGTGTTGAATTACATTGAATACATTCTAAATTTAAATTATTATTTTGCTATCCAATTTATTAATTTAAGAGTATTAAATTATATTGAATACATTATAAACTTAAATTATTATTTTATTATCCACTTTATTGATTTTAAAATTTTGAATTCCATATAATTTTAGTTTTATGAAACTTTGATTTTAAAGTATGAATAATTTGATCTTTAGGCTTCTTCTAGTTATTCCACTTTTACTATTTGGTAGCTTATTCTAAAGTTTTATTGTTTAAATATATTTGAAAGAATTACATATGAATTATATATGTTTCTAAATATGTAAGTTATGTTTCAATCATTATGGGATCAAGTATATTTTACTTGCGTTTTTATGCTAACATGATTTTATGATTTTTATGAAGCTGTGGGTTCTAAATATTCGATATGTATCTGTTTTACTAGACATGTCAAATAATTTAGCTACTGAATATTCCAAATTTTGTATTCAAAATTACTCCAATTAAATGTATGTTTAACTGATTCAGTTTTGCAACTAGATTTTTTGTACCCTTGGCCTTTGAAATATGTTTCATTATTTTTATTTTCTACGCCATGAAATATTTATTAACAAAATTAGGTTAAATTTTTTTATATATTGATTTAAAGTTTGTCTCAGTTACATTTCATTTTAGATATTCCGTAATAAGATTTCATGCCTATAAAAAAATTGATATTTTGAATGTGTTTTGACTTTGTTTTGGTGAGTATTGGTTTTGTGCCTAGTACTACTCGGAAAGTATAGTTCTGGACCCTCCACGTAGATTATTTTGTTCCATTCTGTGTTAAATTTCTATTCCGTCAATATGATCTGAAATGCTCCATTTTGATCAATGATTTTTATTTAAAAATATTATCTATTGTGTTCTTGCATTTGCTATTTTAATTATTGTCTTTGAACTCTTCAATTTTTTTTGGTGTGGCATTTATGCTATTATTTTGCAAGGATTATTTCTGCTAGATCCTTATGTTGTATGTTTTATGAACTAATTTTTTTCTCCTATATTAAGAGATATCATGTTTTGTTATTTGTTTTGAACTGCTTTGTTTTGACTAATTATTTTAGGTATGAATTTCACCTTTATTTTTTATATTTTATGATAGAATTAATCATATTTATTTTTGACATTTGAATGACTTTGTAATTTTTATGGGTATAATGTTCATACAAAATTAATATTTTGACATATTTATATGTTTATTATATCTTTTGCTTAACATTGCATTTATGATATTTATAATAAGATTTTTTTTCTACTTAGACCCTATGTTATACATTTTATGAACAGTTTTTATGTTTTATGGAATGGTGGATAACCCACCGCTTACCAGACATTAGTACTTACCCCCTATTTCCCACTCATGTAGATAGCAAGAAATACAAGGTTAGCTGGTTGAAGAGTGACTACAATAGCTCAAGATTTAAGAAAATAGTAAAGTGTGATATAATGGATACTCTTAAGTTAGAGATATTATGTATGAGATTTTCAGTTGTAGTTGCTTTGTCACTCAATGTCAAATGACAACTAATAAGTTTGGATTATAAGGTTTCATTATTTGGAATTATTTGGAATACTTGCAGCTTTGCATGTTTGAGGAAATTTTATTTCTTTGAGTGTGCAGCGTGTTATCATCTCAAAACTCATGGGATGGATTTTGAAGTATGACAGAAGTGATATTAGAGTAATGGGTTCAATAATCCTTGAGGCCTTCGATTTGGTTGTAGTTCTAGGCTTTGTTATGCTTAGAATAATAGTTTTACATGACCATAGTTATTCCTTATCATAAGTAAAAGGCAAGATTCCTACAGGTAGAACTAAATTCCTTATCATAAGTAAAAGGCAAGATTCCTACAGGTAGAACTAAGTTCCTTTTTCAAGATTGACCAAAAAGGGTCGTTTATTTAGGATATCCTCTTACTTAGCTAAAATGACTATTCAAAGTAAAGGTTTTACAGTAGATTGAAAAGGCTGACAACAGAGGTTTATGGTGAAGGTCTTTTTGTGACTATACATGATGGAATTTATGGGAGCATAAAAATGGAATTATAGACATTAAGGTTTCAAGAGAGCTTGTTAATTGACATCTATATTCTAAATATCAGGGTAGCGCAACGGAAGCTTGGTGGAATACCAAATGATTCCTGAAGTCTACATGTTGTAGAGATAAGTTAAAGTGACTTCTAAGATTAGAATATGGACCTAATGTCTATAATGGTGCTTGTAAGAAAAGAAGTGATTAGATATGGGAACATGAGTACAAGATGCATGGCAAGTGCCAAATATTTATAGTAGATGGTGTAAGTTAAGAGGACAAAACTTATTTAAGGGGGCAAGGATGTAACAATCCTAAAATTTTATTAAGTATTGTTTGTTTTGGTTAATTATATAAACACCAAATTTAAGAAAAAAAAAAGGAAAATTTTCTTTGAAGTTTGGAGGTATTAAATGGTAGAAGAGAAAAAAAAAAAAAAGAAAGTAAGGCGAGAACGCTAGAAAGGAAGCAAGGAAAAAAAAAGGAAAAGAAACATCCATCCAGAAGAAAGAAAGGGTAGAGAACGTAGGAAGAAAAATAGATAAAGAGAGTTAGAATTATAATTGGAGATGGTTAAGCTATATATATATACCATTATGGAAATTTCACCCAGTTTGTTTTAACTTAAGTTAATTGACTTCAAAATGGATTATTTTATTCTCATGTTTTTTTATACAAAACTAATTTTAATTAAAATTTAATATTATGTAGTTGCAATAATCTAATGAAAATACAATTTTGTGAAACCTTACTAAATTTTTATGAATTTTTTTAGTTTGAGGCATTAAAAATAAAAATTCATAAAAATTTAACAACATCATGAAAATTTACTTTCAAATGGATTATTGCATCTACATAATGTTGGCTTTCAAATGAAATTAGTTTCAGGTAAAAAAAATGTAAAAGTAAAAATAAGTCATTTGATTTAAGTTAAAACGAATTGGCTTATCTCCTATGCCATTATAGTTCTTTTCAAGAAGGAGAAGGAAGGATTAAAAATCAAGACCAAATTTAGGATTTTCTTATTCAAAGAAATAAGTTTGGTAAGTTCGAATTTAGTATCCTCTTGTATAATATGTCAAATATATTCATGTAAATTTAAGAAGAAATGGAATTATTTGGGTAGGGTTTTTGTAGGTTTTATATGTTAAAAGAAATAATTGATGATTGGTAATTTTTAGAATAAATTAGGGGCAATTTTGGTGAGGCTTTGACTTGGTATTGGTGGAATCTGACAAGATGCAGTAGGTTATGAAAATTGGCTTAATGAAAATGTTTTGGCTTAATGAAAAGTTATGTTTTGGCTTAATATATTTGGAATATTTGTATTCTTAAATGTTGAAAGAAATTTTATTTCTTCAAGTCTACGGTGTGTAATTGTCTTGAGACTTTTATAGTGCGTTTTAGGGCGTGACAGTGCATGACACTTTCAGTGCGGCCCCAATTTCCTTCCTCAATTACTTGCACAAATGAATCTAACTATCCCAAGTTTACCATTCAGTAAGGCCACATGTTGAAGGATCCTCCACCCACTAGCTCTGTCGATCTGGATGCTCAGCCTTGTTTTCATTTTCCTAGAGACTAGGGTGGCGTTTGGTTGTAGAAAACAATTTTTATTTTCATTTTCTGTTTCTAGTTTTCATTTTCTATGTACAGTTTTCTAAAATGCTTTTCAAAAAACATGTTTGGTTGTTTATACAACAAAACAGTTTTTGAAAATGAAAAATTGAAAAATATATTTAGTTAAGAAAATTTTCTTCACAATAAAATTTTATATTTTTACATTGTTAAAACATTTAAATGCAATACTCATATAAAAAAAAAACATGTTCATATGATAAATAGAGCTTTCTTTGTTATAGTAAGTGAGCATAATATCAAATATAATTAGATACAATATCAAATTTATGAATTTTAATTTTGTAAAGTATCTATGTTTTTTTTTTTTAATTTGCGCACTTGTTGTAAATACATTAATAACTATTAATTATAATAGAGCAATTTTACACAGTATTAACTACTCTCTCGGCCCTGTTTCTTCTGCCCTCCATCCCTCCTAGCTTCTGGTCTAATTTGGTTTACACCTTAGGATACTCGTTTGTGATGGAGGCGGAGGCTGGCGACGGTGGAGGAAGGTGAGAAGCGATGGTGGAACCCGCCCTAACAGTCCTGCCGGAGCCCGCTCGGTCCTCTTTTTGCTTCTTCGATCACGGCCTCGATTCACCGTCTTGATTCGTGCCATCCTCGATCACGTCTTGATTGGAGCTCCATCGTCAATTCGCGCATCGGTCGTTGATTGCGCATACATCAGTTTCCCATCTATTGATCGCGCATCTGTTGGTCGTGCCTCCATCGATCGCGCATCTGTTGGTCGCTCTTCCGTGCCAGAGGGAGAGAGAGAGGGGAAGAATTGAAATGGCAGGGCGAGCGAGAGAGAGAGAGAGAGAGGATCTGTCGGGAGAAGTCGAAGGCGCCGGGAGGGAGAAGGTCGAAGGCATCGGGCTGGGGAGGCAGATCACACAACAGAGAGAAAGCGAGCCCGATGCATTTTCCATTTTCGGGAAAATAAAAAACAACTTAAACCAAAGTTTTCTATTTCTTATTAACATAGAAAATTGTTTTATAGGAAAACTGAAAAAGAAAATTATTTAACTAAACACATTTTCTTTTCATTTTTTAATTTTTGAAAATTTTTCTGGAAAAACTAGAAAATTCTCCACAACTAAACAGGGCCTAGGTTTGTCACTATCTATGTCTGTGTGTGCTATTTCCGTCGCAAGTTCCACCCTTCTATGACAAGGTGTCCGGAACTCATTAGCCAGAACACACATAAAATACTCCAATAAAAAATGACAACCTCTGTCAATGTAATGGGTGCAGATTAGCTTGAATAATGCCCCCTCTGAGCTGCTGGAGTGGATGCCCAATTTTTTAATAGCCAGCTAGGTTGAACTCTGGTAGAATTAGCTTGGTGGTCTTGCTAGAATGCCGAGTTAACAAGTCCACCGTCAACTTGCCAGTGGTTAATCCAGCGGGGTGTTCTATAATGCTGTAGCCATGAAACTATGGCAACTTGCCGCAGTGACTTATGGGCCATTAGATTAAGAGGTGGGAGTATAGCCGTTCGATGGTATATTGAATTTTAACTCGTAACCTGCATCTTTATGTTTTATTTTAACATCGATCAATACCTCACAACAAAAACAAAAACAAACTTGAACTATGATTGCAAACGAGTTTGAATCTGAAAAAGGTTTTGACCGATTGCATGTTGAGGTTGTGTGAGATGGCATTGTTGTCTTCGAAATAAGCATTGAAATGATGAAGAAGAAGGGGAGAAAATCAGAAACAGAGGGAAAGTAAGCGTGACTTGTATTGTTCAGTATTTGTTTTATTCTTGTGTATTTGTAGTAAAAAGGTAATGGGTTTGGGAGTAATTGATGAGTGGAAGTTAGATATTGGGTGGTGACAGAAAGGAGAATAAAATTACAGAGAGAGACAAAGGGCAATAAGAATAGGGAAAATCTGATAAAAAAAATTAAAAAAAAAAGTGACAAAGTTAGCCGTTTTTAAATAAATAGAAAGGCGATTTTCTAATGGAAAAAGCATTTAGGAAGGGGAAAAGGCGTTTATGAAGAAAAAGAGGAGTTTGTAATGGAAAAATCGTTTAGGAAGTGAAAAAGACATTTGTGAAGAAAAAGAGGCATTCAGTGTCCTAAGCTGCATTGAGATTTTCAGGTGAATTACAATTTGTACCGCAAGATATAGTCTAAATTACAATTTGGCCCTTCTATTTTTGAAATTTTCCATGGGAGGTTTCTGGGACATAACATTAACTGCTTTTCCATGATATACTTTCTGGGCCTTTATGGTTAAATTTAAGGAGCCATTTTACGCACCACTAATCCCAGAAATTGAACGGCTAAATTTGTGATGAACTTTTTAGGGGCCAATAGATGAACCATTATATTTTGTGGTGAACTGCATGGTTTTCTAGTATAAATTGTGGGGTGTTGTGGTTGAATTTGATGGATCTAACTAAAAACCAATGATAAATGGTTATGGGCCATTTTTTAAACCACTTGTACTTAAAATTACACCATTGCTATATGTTTAGGGGCCAATTTATAAACCACATACCCAGAAAATTAACCGCTTAGTAAGTGGTTAATTTTTGGGATCCATAAAATGAACCACTTTTTCATGGTAGACTTTATGAGGCATTTTGGTTAAATTTGAGGGGCCCAGAAAATAAGCCACTAAATTTGTGGTAAACTTTTTAAAGGCCATAAGAGGAACCGCATGGTTTTGTAGTACAAATTGTGGGGTATTGTAGTTGAATTTGAGGGGCATGACTGGAAACCGCTGGTACATGGTTAAGGGCTACTTTTTGAACCACTTTTGCCTAAAATTACATCGTTGGTATGTGTTTAGGGTTCAATTTATGCACCACATGCCTAGAAAATTAACCGCTCAATTAGTGGTATTTTTTGGGGGCCATAAAATGAACCGCTTTTCCATAGTACACTTTCTAGGCCCTTATCACTAAATTTGTGGCGAACTTTTTGGGGGGCATAAAATGAACTACGTGTTTTTTGTTGCACAAATTAGGGGGTGTTGTGGTTGAATTTGAAGGGCCTGACTGGAAGCCGCTGGTACACGGTTGGGGGCCACTTTTTGAACAACTTTTGCCTAAAATTACACCGCTAGTATGTGTTTAGGGTCCAATTTATGAACCATATACCCAGAAAATTAACCATTCAATTAGTGGTTATTTTTTAGGGGCCATAAAATGAACCGTTTTTCCATGGTACATTTTCTGGGCCCTTGTGGTTAAATTTGAGAGTCCAAAAAAATGAACTGCTATATTTGTGGTGAACTTTTTGGGGGCCATATGATAAACCGCTTGTTTTTTTTATACAAATTCTATAGTGTTGTGGTTCAATATGAGGGGCCTAACTGAAAATCACTAGTACACAATTAGGGGCCACTTTTTCAACCACTACACCCAGAATTTATACCACTGATTTGTATTTATGATCCACTTTGTTAACCACTTATTCATTCCTGTATATCCACTTTTTTCTTGTAAAATAAATTTAGTATTTTTTAAATTTCACTTATCGATGAAAAAAATATGAAAAATCTTAAAATTAATGAAATTCTAGTTTCAAATGTTTTAATTTTGGATGTGAGAAGTTGTGAAACACTATAAATAAAACTGTGTTAAAGTATTACCTTTTAAAGATAGGAGATTTTATGTAAGTTGCATGAGACCATAGTGGCGATGTTTTCATTAACTCTTAAAACATATGAACCAACCCCGCTAATTAAATGTCTCCAACCACATTTGAATTTTTACACCCACCCCTTGTAACTCAATTATTTAATCTTCCTCCCTTCTTCTATGCTCCAATCTCCTCCAGTTCCAGCATTCCTTCTCCCTCACATTCACCTTCTATATTCCTAACTTCCAACGTCAAAGAATGTCCGACAATGCTACTGGACACTTTGTGAAAGAATTACCACACGATTTAAAGACATCCATGATCAAAAGACTAACGAATCAGAAAAAATTTCGGCTGATGATTAATATCCACTTTGACCTGGAGTCCCACGTTTCTCGCCTCGCACACCCAGTATGTTTCTATTTAAACTGCTAAAAATTTTTTGCTAGATTTTATATGTATGATGTTAAAAAAAGCAAAAACTAATTTCAAATAAACTCATCTAAAATCATTATTGTGAATAAAAGGCCGTAGGGATTTTGTTTGTAGATTTATTGTGTATTAGGATGGTGATTTTATTGTAGATTTATTGTAAGACGAGAAGAAAGAACAAAATAAAATGGTACATATTATGTAAAAAAAAGTGATATAACTTTAAAATATGGGATTAAAAATTATGGAAAGCCATAAATATATAGAAAAAGAGATAAAAATTAGAAATAAGCGATAAAAGTTTAAAAAGGATAAAGTTTTGATAAAATCATGAAAAAAAATTTAAAAAAAAAGTGACTAAAACACTAAAAAGACGATTATAACTTAAAAAAGGTGATGAAATTTTTCAAAAGTTGCAAAAATTTCAAAAAAGCAAAAAAAAATTAAAAAAGGTTATACCAATTTTTAAAAAGAAAAAAAATTTTAAAGGATAAAATTTTCTAAAAATTATAAGAATCCATACACAAAATTTAATATAGGTAATAAAAATTTAAAAAAAAGTGATAAAAATTAAAAAAATTCAATTAAATTTCAAAAAGATGATAAATATTTTAAAAAAGTGATAAAAATTTTAAATAAGCTATAAAAATTAACTATAATATCACAAATCATAAACACCACCCAAAATTTTGGAATATAATATTACACAATATTTCATCTTTCAACTATTTATTCCATTCATAACTTAAATACGAATTCACAAATCATAAACACCACCAAAAAAGCGATTACAACCATAAATAAGCGATAAAAATAAAATAAAATCGATAAAACAAAAAAATGATGCAAATTAAAAAAAGTGAGAAAAAAAAGTGATAAACACAAATTAAAAGTGATAGCCTCTACTTGTAAATCACAACAATCAATCTAAGCTTTACTATGGGGTCCTCAATATAAACCACAAATTTAGTGGTTTAAAATAGGGGGTTTGCTGTTTAAAAAAAAAAGTAACAATATATATAAAACGGAGACAATATGACATAAAAGGGGTTGAAAAAAAAATAAATGCGGCAAAAGGATCATAAAGGTGAAGGGCAATTTTGAAAAAAAAAATGATAATGAGCAAAAAACAGTGATTATGCAGAAGCGATTTTATGCCAAAATAATTGATTATTAGTTTATTGAATTTTTGCTTTCGTTATCATCTTTTTCCATCTCATCGCCTTTGTTATAAATTAATCACTTTTTCTATCTTAATATCGCTTCTTATCTTTTCTATCTTAATATTGCTTCTTTATCTTGTTCCTCGACTTTATAAGTAATATAACGCAAACTGATCATCGCCCTTTTTATTAAAGAAAGCCAACACCTCTTTTGCGAAAAAAGTGACTTAGTCAAAACAAAAGCAATTTAGTCCAAACAACTACGATTTAGTCCATCTTATGTACAGTTACAAATAGGAAGAAGATGTACTTAAAGCTTCTTAAATTCACCTATGTACCTTTATTGGTTGTCTTAACTCCGATTTACTAACAAACACAACTACTACTCCTATATTAATTCAGTTCTCCATATTAATTCAAATTTGGTGAGTTCTAATTTAGTATTCTCTTTTATATTATGTGAAAGATATTCATGTAAATTCAAGAAGAAATAAAATTATTTGGATAAGATTTTTGTAGGTTTTCGATGTTAAAAGAAATAATTGATGATTGATAATATTTAAAATAATTTAGGGACAAGTTTAGTGAGGCTTTGGCTTGTTATTGGTGAAATTCGACAAGATGTAGTAGGTTGCGAAAATTGGCTTAATGAAAATGTAGGTTTTGGCAAAAATTGGCTTAATGAAAATGTTTTGGCTTAATGAAAAATTATGTTTTGACTTAATACATTTGGAATATTTTGAGTCTTGCATGTTCAAGAGAATTTTATTTCTTCAAGTGTGTGGCATATTATTGTCTTGAAACTCCTACAGTGAGTTTTAGGGTATGACAGTACATGACACTTTTGGTGGGGCCCAATTTTCTTCCTCAATTACCCGCACAAATGAATCTACCTATCCCAAGTTTACCCTTCAGTAAGGCCACGTGCTGAAGTATCCTTCTCCCACGAGCTCTGTCGATCTGGATGCTCACGTTGTTTTCTATCTCCAAGAGACAAAGTTTGTCACTACTTGCTATCTTTGTCTGTGTGTCCTCTTTCCATCGTAAGCTCTACCCTCTTATGACAAAGTGTCCTAAACTTGTCAGCCAAAACACGGCTGAAATACTCCAATCGCCAATGACGGCCTCTGTCAACATAATTGGGTGTAGATGAGCTTGAACAATGCCCCTTCTGAGATGCTGGAGTGGATGCCCAATTTTTTGATAGCCGGCTATAGCGACGTAGCTATTTGGGGGTGGGGAGGGACTGTCACCCCCCTTATATTTTTCAAATTTTTTTATTAGTAGCAGTTAATATGATATGAAATTGTAAAAGTATTAAATTTAAGTACTTATTTGTAAATTATAGAATTAACTATGGAATTTGGTGTATTTTATCTTTTTTAAATGTTTGAATACAAACCACACACACGCAATTGAGTCAACTAGAAACTTCAGCCTAGTTCTACTGGGTAGAAACATATGAACGGGCAAACTAGTCCCAGACTCCCAGTTTATCCCTTTATTTACATTAATCTCTATAGAAACTTGAGGAGAGATGGATGGAATTCTTTGGTTCAAAAGGTCTACTCATTTTCTTCAAAACATGATATTGATATTCCAAGTTTGAGTACTCCACATTTTGAGTAGTCACTGACGTGATGATTTGACAGTGAAGCATTATTATCATTTTTATCTATTCAATGAAACTATAGAATTTCAATTGTAGAAGATTTCTTTCAGGTTCATTGAACATCTTGTAGAGTTTTTTAAGTTAAGCTCATGTTTGAATTCAAAATATGGGTTCAAATCTTTTAATATTGAGCCCATTTGCAGCCTTGCACAGAAATATTATCCCCATGATTATTCAAGACATGAACTTGACTTGATGCCATTTCAATTACGACATTTTTATACTAATGTTAGTAATTTGTCAGATTTTGAAGGATTGTCATCAATAACTAAATTATGTCAAGTCTTAGCGGTTACGGGGAAGTCAAGTTATTACTTTTTTATTGGCAAATTGATTTGTTTGATATTGACTCTTCATGTATTAACTACTACTATAGAACGTGTTTTTTTAACTATAAAGATTTTGAAGACCAAATTGAGAAATAAGATAGACAATGATTTTTTTATTGATACTCTGTTTTTGTATATTGAAAAAAATATTGTAGAGACTTTTTGTTTTTGAATTCAATACTTCATAATTCTAAGGGTTTTAAGGAGCATTATGTTAAATTCTGAACTAAATTATTGTAGACTTTCGAATTACATGAGTTTACATGTAACATTATTTGATGTTTTTTATTATTGATGATAAATTTATATTTGTTAACAATCCGCCCATACCCACACCTTTACCCTACCCCCTAGCCATGATTTCTAGCTACATCCCTGGCTGGCTAGGTTGAACTTCGGTAGAATCATCTTGGTGGTCTCGCCAGAATGTCGAGTTAAGAAGTCCACTGCCGACTTGTCAGTGGTCAATCCTACCTTCAAAAATCTAATGGCCCCGTCCGTATCACCCTTTCGAAAACTTGTTTGTCATTTCCCGTTCTTCCCTTGAATATTGATACCGGCCATTGCTTTTGCCAACTCTACATCCTTCCCTCGAAACAAATCATAGCACCACATTTTCCATCAAAATAACCTACTACTACTTGGAAATACAATACTTTGATGAGATATATATAAAAGTAAGGGATGGAACTTGATGATTCTTTTTTTGTGGGGACCAATTAAGGAAGTCAGCAGTCTGGATTTGAGGAGAATAAAGTCATTTTTGAACCTTGCCAACGGGTCACTAATGAGTAGGGTTTCATTGCACAAACCCTCCCCACCCCAATAAGGTAGGTCGAGTACACAAATGATTCATGTAATACAAAATATTTCAAATATTAAACTATTATAATTTAACACAAGTAACATTAATCAAACTAAAAATTAAAATCAACATCACAAACAAATATGATATCCAAACAAATATATAAAGTTTTTTAAATAAAAGTGAAAATATCAACACATAAAAAACAAAATTTGAGCTAGCTGCTAAACGATTTGCTACCATTTTGGAATACAACACAGCAACAAAAAGAATTGATAATCCACACTTAAAGTATATTGTATACCATATATGATTAACAAATTTTAGAAATTAAGAATTAGATTGTATTGGATATAACTCTGTGTGTGTGTGTGTTATTTTATATACTTAAACAATAAGGCAAATAGCACCCATTGTCCTTGAACTAAGACTCATATTTCAGATTTGTCTTGAAACTAAAAAATGTTATATCATTCATCATCTAACTATGAAAAATGTTGCACTATTCACCTTATCGACAAATTTCCCGTTAAAATGGACAGAAAATAAAATGTGAAAACATATTTTTTTCCCTCGAAAAATTTTCCATTTGCCTTAGAAACCTCAAAATTTTTATATCTTACAATCAAACTTCCTTCTCCAAATTCTTTTAACCATTTAACAAGAACTCATAGTTTTGCTTTAACCATGTTCTTCTTCTTCCCACCAAAACCCTGTCCAGACTATATTTATTTTTTATTACTTCGATATAATCACTATCTAGAGGGCATAAGATTAAATCAAATATTGATTGCAGAAGAGAGTGAATGGGATCAATGAAACCCTTTTCGCTACAAGTCCACAAATCCAACGCTAGGGTTTCCAAAGCTTGTCATTCTCTGCTAACTATCAATCCTGTAAGTTCCCTCTTAGTTTCTTTGAATTCATATTTCAGTTGAGAAATTGATTGGCTAGGGTTTGGGGATTATCTGAAATTTTTGCTATTTACGGAAATGAAAGATTTGAAGCACAGATCAAAGAAAGAAGATCTAGAGAAAAGCCACCTCAAGAAGCACCAAGATCGGGAAAAATGAAATCGTCACTTAGAGCGGGAGGAAAGTAACAATTCTGACAGGGAGAGAAGCGAACATAGAGACAAAGTTCTTGGGATGAAGAAATTGAGAAAATTGCAGGGACAGAAAGCAGGATAGAGATGAGGATGATAGAGACAAAGATAGGGGGAAGAATGAGAAAGAGGAGAGGGATAGGGAAAAGATGGGGGACAGGGAGGACCGAGACAAGGACAGTAGAGAACGGTATAGGGATAGGGACAAGGTTTTGGTAGGAGGATGAAGAAAATAGTTGAAAGAAAACTATGGGTTCAGGTTAAAAGGTTGAAAAAAAGTGGAGATGGTAGTTTGATTGCAAGATATAAAAGTTTTGAGGCTTTTAAGGCAAATGGAAAAATTTTTAGGGTTAAAACATATCTTTCATGTTTTTTTTTCATCCATTTTAATGGGAAAATTGACAGTATGAAAAATAGTGCAACATTTTTCATAGTTAGAGAACGAACGGTATAACATTTTTTAGTTTTAGGACGAATTCGAAACATGGGCATTAGTTCAAAGATGATGGGTGCTATTTAACCTAAACAATATCGTACATTACATGATGAAAGGGTATGGGCTAGGTCGGGTTTGGGTAGGGTACGGGAGGGTAGGTCCTTAAACCCATACCCCTCCCTGTTATACTTTAATCTGGTAGGATTAGTTGAACTCACACCCAGCTCAAGACTTTGCAGGTGGGGGTAGGTTCGAGTTTAGGTGGCTGAAGTTTGGGTAGCATAGGGCCGGGTAGGGTATTTTTTAACATCATTAGAATTAATAGTTAATATGTAAATGCATGTACAAATGTATATCTAGAAAATTAGAATTGCATCAGAAAACAAATCTATAAAAGACTCCTAATGGCATGAAAAGCTTTATCTGGTGTCATGTTTCATTCTAAAATGACATTGCTTGATTTTTTGTTGGAGAGAATGTTGCCTGTGTCTTGGTGTTGCAAGGTAGAGTGACAACATGATGAGGCTAGGGACACTGGAGGGAAACGGGCGATAACGTGGTGAGACGGGGGATTGGAGGGATGAGTGATATTGTGGTAGCAAATGGTTAAGAAGCAAATCATCATGAACTCCTAGAGTGATGATTGTGAAGTAATCATGGCCTCAATGAGGTAGTGATGGAAAACAGGGGCATATGAGTTGCTCTGGCATAATGGCGGAGATGGAGGTGCTACGTGGTCGATTCATGATGTGGGATGACTGGTATTATGGTAAAAGTGATGATTACAAAGCACTCATCATGAGCTTGTAGAGGACGGCAAAGTAATCATGGCGTCCTACTCATGACGGGGTGATGAAATGCAAGGCTGATGAGTTGTGCCACAGCAGTGGGGAAAGGTCTTACATGGTGAATTCATGGTATGTGCATGTATATGATTTCTCTGGAAAAGTTTCGCATCAAAATGAAGCAAAGCTGTGCATATAATGTAGTAGCATCTTTGATTTTCTTGAAAAATTAGTTTTTTGATGTATGCCCACTAATAACCTATAAAACACTTAAGGTACTCCCCCTTTATATATATATATATATATCAAAAAATGCACATAGCAAATCTCGAGCATTCGCTTGGTAAAATTTGCAACTCATTGCCCCATAAGACAATACAGACTTAACTCTAAGCTCATAAAACAACAAAATCTACATACACATGACAGTACAACAAAAATCCGAAATGGCGATTGGCGGTTTAGTTTCCAAATGGTACGTTCTTTTTTCTGCTTTTCTACTGTAAGTTGATGACTAAAAAACCAGTCACCAAAATCTTGGTTACCAAGTTCCAACGGCCGAAAGATGATTGATAGGCAACCAAATAATGACCGATTAGCAACATACTAGTAATCAAACTCTTCAAGATGCTTTCTTGTGACAGATCGACAACTAAATTTTGGGTGACCGAAAATCAATTGTCATTTTCAACTAAGATTCGGAACCCTCTTATATCAATGAAACCTTATAATATTGTGCATGTGCCTAAACATTTGGGTACAATGTTTTTTTTTTGTTTAGGTATTCAAAATACCTATTACTACAAGTTTAAGGGCTTTGAATGAGCAAAAAGAGGGATGGACGACTTCAGCCCAGATGAGGGTGTGGTAGTCATGTCCATTTACCAACTAAGCTAAGAAGACAAGACTTTGTACAATGTTTTCAATAGAATGGGACATATAATTTTAATTATTGACAAATATTCAATCACGTTACTAGTGATTTTGATTTTAATATATTGAGTATAATCATGTAATAAAAATTTTTCAATTAAAAAAATGTGTTCATAAGTTGAGAGACTATCTCATGCAAATAGCAAAAAGTAAGGCCAACATGCTTTGATGTTTCATGATGAATCTATAAAAAATAAAAAAAAAACCTATTAAGATTTACATTGCATTTTATAGATTAGAATAGATTGATAGTATGAAAAAATAAAATACATTTAATTTTTTGGATTCGAAATATTATTTATTGAATCTAATGAAGAAGTACCAACTCAACCGATCCTAGAATTTGCATGATACTCTAAAATGAGTAACATTAATTTCATATTATTGTTAATATTCTAATATGAAATTTTACATATTGGATTTTTATTTTATTTTACTATTAAGTGATGAAATATATGAAAGGAGAGATATTTTTTATAAACATGTTAACAATTTCTCAACTTACAGAATAAATTTCTTTAACTAAAAGATTTTTACACAATTCACCCAACCTTCATGATTATGCAATTACCTACACTCAATTTTGAAAAATTACATATATTATGCAAGATTAATTGTACTTTAACAATTCATCCCAATATCTCTTTAAATTTGAATCTTGCTCCCACTAATGAGATTGTCCTGCCTGTAACTCTGATGAATGTAGTCATCTTGATTTTGTTAAAGTCGAAGGATTAAGTGAATTCTACTGGCTTAATGTACTCACGATTTTTGTGTTTAATGATTGCGTTTAATGATTGATGAATTTCTTATCCTTAGAAAAATGATTAAAATTAATTAATCATGTAACTAAAATAGTGGAAACTATGACAACCAAAAGGAAAAACGGCCTAAACTTGGTTACAAATAGGAGTGTTCATTATTTGGATAAAACCGAATAATCCAAATGGATTATTTGAATTGGACAAAATAGTTTGGTTATTTGGTTATTTGGTTATTTGGTTTGGATAAAAATTGAATTTCTTATTTGGTTATTGGATCAGTAATTGGTTTCTAAGTTTAAAACCGAATAAACCAAAAAGTAATATAAATTTTATAATTATGCCTGTCAACTCCATATATGTAAGGCCATTTTTGTTAATTTTGGACTATATGTTATGAATCAAATCTTACGTTTAGGTATAAATGAAATATTATCAAAATTTATCATATCTTTTCCAAGTTTTATTTTACTTTTTCAATTATCATGTGTCTAATTCTAATGCAAAAGAGTTGAATTATAAATATTGGGTAAATTGAATTACAATTTGGATGGTTTGGATAAAAAAAGAAAAAACTGAATTATAATTTGGATGGTTCAACTCGATTTTAATATGTAATTCGGATGTTTTGGATTAAATTTAAAAAAATATAAAATTAATTGGATTGTTCTAGTTGAATCGGTTTTAAACCGATCCAACCAAATGGACGCCCTTAGTTACAAATCAAGTATTTTAGCCTCTCCAGTTTAATCAAGGACGTGGACAGAAAGATAAAGAAAGTGCTGACTTGGCAAAAAGTACTCGTTCAGTTTTAAATATACTAATCTAGTACGTAGAATGATGTATATATGCTTAACAGAAAATTGGTTACGAGTACAATTCAATTTTCACCACATGTATGATGAAAATACATGCAAAACTACCCTTGATACAATAGCGGAAGCGTAAAAGATAAACTAGCTTGTACACAACAAACTAGGGTTTAAGAAATGAATTAATCGCTTTTAAAAAATTAGGCAAGGCCTTGGAAGAGAGAAAATTCTCTGAAATATTATTACTGGAATTCTTATTATGAGACTTGTAGAATAGGCCTTTTTATAGGCTTAGTCTATAGCTACTTCAATTATGTGTAGGACTATACTATTTCTGCTCATATTAGGCTTCTACCATTACTTGTCCTAAAAGAAATAGGAAACTACTCTAACAATCAACAACTAGAGTATTCACTAAAGCCCAAAAAGATTAGGACTTGGACTTTGAACAAGTAAAATTTGAAAATAATATGCTGAAAATTTTAAAACATATTTTTCTTTCTTTTAAAATTTATTCTTGCCATGCTTTTGAAGAAAGGATTCTCCTTTTTGCCCTACATCAATCATTTCCAATTACTTGCCCTCGAGTTTTCTGGGTAAACAAGTTCATTATAATGAAGTCTGTTTGCTAATTCCACTTTCTGCACCACACAACATTGCTACCCATTATCATACTCCTCATCATTACCTTCAAGTAGGCAGTAAATTTCTTCACCATTGTACTCATCATCCTCAAACTTCTTAATATAATGAACTTTTCATTTCATACAGTCACTGGAGTGATGCCCGTGATGTAGACACTTTAAACATTTAGGTGTGGTGGGTGGCTCATAAATATTTGGGTATCTTACTCCACTATTTAGAGGTAGTGGTTTAGGTTTTGATGCTATACTCTTGGTAATTCTTCTTTCAGGCTTCTTCATAGGATTGTAATATGGTTGACTTTTACTACTACTAGCACAATATGATGGCTCATTAAAACCATAATTTCCTTCCATGAAAGTGTTAGAGTGGCTTTTTTCTTCTAGTAGCAATTTGGCCTTTAATGCTAAAAATTGTGCCTCTTCTAGAGTTAACACCATGTGCATTCTAATTTTGCCCCAAATAGCTAGTTTTAATCCCTTCCATGACTCTCATGATTTGTTGGCCTTCTTGTTTAGATTAGTTGTTTCTTTCTATCAGCCTCATGAACTCGGTTATTGTACTCCTAGGTGAACCTCGACCCTTAGTTACATTTTTGGTATCGTATATACATGTACTGCTCATAGTCCAAGGTAGAAATGTTTCCTGCAACCTCATCTTCATCATTGGCCAGTCTCATATAGGCCTTCTTCCTCTCTCTGAGTCTTCCATCTTGTTCTCATTTCTACCAAGCAAAAGCTCCTCCTTTTAATCTTATAGCTATATGGCTAACCTTTTTATCATCAGGGACTTCGCTGTCGTTGAAATACCTGTCCACTTTTGCAACCTAGTATAGAAATTCTTCAATGTTAAATGAGCAATTAAAATATGGCAAATCAACCTTCATTCAGAAATTGTTGTTACACTCATGGTGGTTGCGAGGTACTACCATTATATGTTTATGTCTGTACTCATTGTTGCCTTGATCAAATTCTAGTCTACGACCTTAATGAATCACAGTAAGATTACTTGAACAGGTGCAGCAATTTGATTTACGGGAATAGGGGTAGTGGTTGGATGATTTCCCCCAACAACTCCAACTATTAGATCTAGCCTTTGTAAGGCATGTTCTTAGTTTCCACCAAGTTATCGATTCTTGCCTATGTTCTAGCCGCTTGCTCAGCTTGTTGTGCACGTATTTGTTCTCACAATGCTGCATGTTGTTCTTGTTAGGCTGCTAATGCTTCAGTTTGTGCTTTTAGTAATTGTGCCAACAATTGCTCCAAGCATTCAAAGCTTCGATCATTGTTAGAAATTTGGTTCTTCGCAGTTTCATCTCGTGGCACTAGATTTAGGCAAATCCTACTTTGATGCCACTAGATACAATAGCGAAAGCATAGAAAATACACTAGCTTGTAAACAACAAGGATAAAGTTCAAAAAATGAATAAATCATTCTTGAAAAATTAGGCAAAGCCTTGGAAGAGAAAATTCTCTGAAATACTATTATTGCAAATCTTATTATGAGACTTATGCAATATGCCTTTATATAGGCTTAGTCTATAGGTACTTTAATTAGGTGTAGGACTATACTATTTCTACTTCTGTTAGGCTTCTACCATTACTAATCCTAAAAGAAATAGGAAACTACTCTAACAACCAACAATCTCAGTCATAATCCTTTAAAAAATTAACAACTAAAGTGTTAACTAAAGCCTAAAAGGACTACGACTAGGACTTTGAAGTATTAACTAAAGCCTAAAAGGGGTGACGGTTAAGGTAGGATGGTGACGAGTGTGTGAAGATGACTGGTGAGTGGTATGGTCTGAGAAGACAGCGCTAGTGTGTGTAAATGATAGAGTAAGAATGCAAAAGGGGTTACAGGAGATTAAGGGTTATGACTTAAGAAGGTTGGGCTCAGGTAGTGGGCCATTTAGCATTTCGGGTTGAACACTAACCAATCCATTTTTTGCTTCTATGAATTGAGTGGGATTTGGGTTTCCATCACTAACCCAACCCTAGCCTGACATATAAAGTTGGGTTTTGAGTTAAGATCTATTGCTTTCACCCCTGCATATATTTTCTAATCTAGTTGGTTTCTTTTATTTTGCTTTGATTATTAAGTAATGGTCAATCACATTTGGTAGTGTGGTGGTTTTTCTTATATTCTTTACATCTATTATTTTCAGTGAGTATATGACTTGTATAAAGTCTAGGGTACATGACTTGTATCTATTCATTTCTTCATATATATATATATATATAAGGCATTTGGTGAAATATTTGTCTAGGGCACTTGGTGAAGAGCAATTGATACTTTAATACCCCTCTTAAACTAGTTAATAAGATAGAAGTCAATTATAATTTAAGTTTGGGAGAGTGAACCTTAACTTAAGAAAGTATAAGCTCAATTAGTTGCCTTTACTGGTAAGAGAAAAATCAAGTTATTAGCCACAATTTAATACCTAACCAAGTTAAGTAGATAAAACAATAAGAAGTATGCTTATCATTAACTTTTTAGAAAACCCCAATTGTATTATGTTTGTTTACTCCTGTTTAATAATAGTCATCTTAGGCAAATCAGGGCATTCAAAGCATAGCACTTGGGTTGTTCACTTGAGCCCATTTCGGTTTAAGGAGTTACCTATAAGTGAACCTTATCCATAATGGATTCTACAAGCTGTAAGCCAAATGGTGAGTGAGTAGGGGTAAGTGTACTGACCCAAGTCTAGAGCTGGTCAATGGAACACCTGCTCATACCACATGGGCTATCCTTTATGAAAAGGATAAACGCTAGGTGCTTATATTCTGGAACTGGAGCTTATATATCCACATAATGCTTCCTACAATTCATCTATGTGGAATATGGGGGTATTACAAACTCCCCCTTATGTACCTAACGTCCTCATTGGGGTTCGTCAGATTACTTGGTTCCCTAGACCAAGTAGCATCTTTATTCAGACTACTTAGCCCTTGGCCAAGTAGCTTTTCAAATCTAGGATCAATCTTAGTAGACGATGCATGTGCACAACCACTATGTCATATCATCGCGGTCCCGGGGCGTCTCTGATACCATCTATAATGACCCAAGTCCAGAACTAGTCAATAGAACACCTGTCCATATCACATGGGCTATCTTTTATGAAAAGGATAAGCGTTATGTGCTTATATTCTGGAACTGAACCTACATATCCACATAAGGCTTCCCACAATTCACCCATATGAGATATGAGGGTGTTACAATTTGCCTAAGTTAAAGACCTTGGGTAGGTTTTGAAAAGTTTCCATAATTGAGCATAATATATTAGCAAGGTTAGAAACAAAAGTTAACAACTTAGCTTTCAATAAAGGGACTCGTAAAACAATATACCAATTAATTTAACGACTAAAATAAGATAGGAATTACCTAGAGCCTTACCTAGTGTTATAAGTTAAAATTTACTTCTAAAGTTGTTTAACTGTGATGGACTAAACCTTTCCTTTTTTAGGTCATGGACCCACATGAGTATCCTGCCTTGGGTTTTGGACAAGGTGCACAGGATAAGCCATAAGCTCATGGTCAAGGATGACTTCCATGGGGTCAAGGTCAGCATGCCCAAGTGCATGGATAGGACATGCTGAATCATGGGCAACAAGCCTAGAATCTTGGTCAACAGGCCAATGATGACCCGTTGTGTCAGACAGTTTTTGCTTTAGGCCATTACTTTCAGAATTTGAATGAGTGAAAGAAGTAGCCACATGCCCCAACCAGATGTCAGCATAGGACTAATCTACTTGAATGGTTCAAGAGGCTAACTGGTGAGTATGCTGGTAGGGTTAACCCTACCAAAGCTGAGGAGTGAATTAGTGCTTCAGAAAGGACACTTTCAGCTTTCAGAACTCCAGATGAGGACAAGGTGGATTTAGCTACCCTTAGCTTGGTTGAAGAGGCCCAAACATGGTGGGAGGCCACTCGACCAAAAGTTCCACAAACTAAGGGTAGATATATCACTTGGGAGACTTTTGCACGGACTTTCTATGGCCGATACTTCTCTAAGGCCATGAGGGACAGGAAAGAGCAGGAATTTCTTACACTGATACAGGGAAGCATGACGGTAAATCAGTACACGGCTAAATACAATGCCTTGGCCCACTATGCTGAGCATATTGTGGCACATGAAGCAAGGAAAATCAAGAGGTACATTAATAGTTTGTGTGATGAGCCGATAGATAGGCTGATTATGCAAGAGATTGATACCTTCGAAAAGGCAGTATCCCTAGCTCAACGGGGTGAGGCAAGGATTAGAGACAAGCAATTAGCTAGACCTATTGACTTGAGTCACAATCATATGCCATCACGACCTACACATGCAGGCAGTTTCCACCCTGTAGCACGACAAATGCTTGTTTAAAGGTAAGGACAATTTGGTCAAGGACAGCCAATCAATAGCAAAGCTACCTAACAACAGCTCAATGAGGCAGGGAAGCCTCTAATGCAACTAGTTTTTTAGGGCCAGGGAAACCCTAGATGCCCGACTTGTCATTTCTTTCACCCAATAAGAGGGCAGTGTGTGACCTATTTCTACTGCCAAGAGGTCGAACATCTATCCAGGTAATGTTCTAAGAGAGATGCTCCACCAATAACACACACTCCACCAGCAGCACTGACAAGACCACCAACAAAGAAACCTCGTGTGGCAGGACGTGTTTATGTAGTGACACCCAAAAATGCAGAGGATGCTCCAGGTGTGGTGTAAGGTATGCTGTTATTTATAACTTTTAATTTCCAGTTCATAGTAGTGGCATGCTTAGGTTAATAATTGTTTGAATTGCTCGTAGGTACTCTTTCTATTTTTGGGTTGCTTGCTAGAGTTCTTATAGACTCGGGATCCATACATTTTTTCATTTATCCTAAACTAGCTGATCGGTTAGGCATGCCCATTAAAGAGCTTCCCTTCATACTAGTGGTTTCTATACCATCAGACATTAGTATGAGTTCTACTCATGTACTTCAATCTTACTTGATTTCTATCAGAGGACACGATCTAGACATTGACCTTTTTTTGCTTGAGATATTTAAATTTGATTGTATTCTGGGATTTAAATTAGCTACATTGGCACCATGCTAAGGTGGATTGTTATCAGAAGCCAGTTGCCTTCTCTTTGCCTGATGGGATAGAAGTGCAGTTTGCTGGGGATAAAAAAAATCTCTACTCTGATCTCAATTTCTAGTTTGCTAATAGATATCTCCATCAGTGCTGTGTTAGCTATTTGGCTTATATGTGGATAAAGTCAGAGAAGCCTAAATCAATAGCTAGTATTCCTATTGTGGAAGAATTTCTAGAAATGTTTCCAGAGGAGTTACCCGGAATGCCACCTAGCCGGGATATCAACTTCACCATCTATTTATTGTTAGGAATGACTCATATCTGTTAACTACTTTACCATACGGCCCTATAAAAAATGGGCAGAACTAAAAAGTCAATTACAGGAGCTACTGGAAAAGGGGGTTCATTTGTCCAAGTACTTCACCTTGGGTTGCTCTTGTTTTATTCGTGAAGAAAAAAGAATGCAGCTTGAAGATGTGCATTGATTATCAGCAGCTGAATCTGGTGAGGATAAAGAACAGGTACCCTTTAGCTTGGATTGATGACCAGTTTCATCAGCTGAGGGATCATCAGTGTTCTCTTAGATCGATCTAAGGTTTGGGTACTATCAATTGAAAATCAAATAGGAAGATGTGTCAAAGACAGCATTCAGGACCTATTATGTGTATTATGAGTTTTTAGTAATGCCCTTCGGGTTAACGAATACACCTGCAACTTTCATGGGCCTAATTAATAGGGTGTTCCAACCATACCTAGATCAGTTTGTCACTGTTTTCATAGATGATATTTTGATTTACTCATCAAATGCTGAAAATCATAATGAACATTTAGGGATTGCATTTCAGACGTTGAAGGAACATAAGCTGTATGCAAAGCTGAGAAAGTGTGAGTTTTGGTTGGACAGTGTCACCTTTTTAGGCCATGTGGTAACTAAGGAAAGAATTGTAGTGGATCCCAGTAAGATTGAAGTTGTAGTGAACTAGCAATAACTGAAGACCATGTTAGAGATTTGGAGTTTCTTGGGCTTGGATGGGTATTATAGATGTTTTGTAGAAGGTTTTTCAAAGCTAGCATGCCCTTTGACCCAATTGACTAGGAAGGATCAACCATTTCGGTGGACTGAGCAGTGTGAAAATAGCTTCCAGGAGTTGAAGAAGCGGTTGGTCTCTACACCAGTTCTTACTCTTCCTGATAGGCGAAGTCACTTTGCAGTTTATACAGATGCATCACATCAGGAGCTTGGTTGTGTATTAATGTAGGCGAGGAGGTGATTGCTTATGGATCTAGGCAATTAAAGCCTCATGAGCTCAATTACCCAACTCATGATCTAGAGCTGGCAGGTGTCATACATGCATTAAAGCTTCGACGACATTATTTGTATGGAGAATAGTTTGAGGTCTTCACTGACCATAAAAACCTACAATACCTATTGTCACAAAGGGAACTCAATAATCGACAGCGTTGTTAGGTTGAATATCGCTCTGATTATAATTGTACTATTCAATATCACCCAAGTAAGGCTAACCTAGTGGTTGATGCTTTGAGTAGAAAAATGGCTACTAAACTGAATGTTCTGGTGGTTTTTTATTAAAAACTACTATAGGAGTTTAGTCACAGGAGCTTAGGCGTTCAAGTGAAATGATCCTAGGTTCTCATGGCTAATTTGCATGTGGAGCCTACATTTGTGGCAAAGAAGTTCAAAAAAAGGATCCACAATGTCGTGATTGGTCAGTTTTAGTGCAGAAAGGATTCAGTGTGGATGTGGATAGTACCCTAAAATTTCAAAACCGGTTAGTTGTTTCCCAATAAAGTGAGGTGAAGTATAATGTTTTATCTGTGGCACATGCATTTCGGTTAACCATCCACACTGGAAGCACCGAGATGTACCATGATTTGAAGAAAAATTTTTGGTGGAGTGGCATGAAGAAAGATATTGTAGAGCTTGTATCTAGATGTCTAATTTGTTAGAAGGTCAAAGTAGAACACTAGAGACCTAGAGGACTGCTACAGCCATTAGAGATTCCTCAATGGAAGTAGGATGACATTGTAATAGGTTTCATAGTTGGGCTAACTACTACTCGCCGTTGACATGATGCAATATGGGTTATCACTGATCGATTAACCAAGCTAGCCCACTTTTTGGCAATCCAAAAGACTTGGCTTGTAGCTAGGTTAGCTGAATTATACATATCTGAGATAGTTCATCTTCATAGAGTACCAAGAAGCAATGTTTTTTTATAGGGATCCATGATTCACATCGCAGTTTTGGTAGGCTTTACAAGAATAGTTGGGTACCACGACATTACTAAGCACCACTTATTATCCACAGACAAATGGACAATCTGAGAAAACTATACAAACTATTGAGGATATACTTAGAGCTTGTGCACTGGATTACAAGAACTCTTAGGATAATGACCTGCCTCTTGTGAAATTTGTTTATAATAATAGTTAACATTCTAGTATTCAGATGGGCCCATATAAGGCTTTGTATGGTCGTAGCTGTCGTACTCCGGTGTGCTGGGAAGAAGTAGGTGACAGGCCTTTGTTGGGACTAGATTTGGTACAAAAAACTTCAGATAAGGTCAAAATAATCAAACAATGATTGGTAGCAGCTCAAGATAGGCACCAGAGTTATGCAAACTAGAGGCATCGTCCCTTAGAATTTGCCATTGGTGATCATGTGTTTCTAAAGGTGTCACATTCCAAGGGAGCTTAACGCTACGGAGTGTGGGAGAAGTTAGCCCTATGCTTTGCTAGACTTTTTGAGGTTTTAGAGCGGGTTGGAGATGTTACTTATAGAGTCGCTTTATCACCTAATTTGGCTGACATTCACAACATGTTCCGCGTGAGCAATATTCGGAAGTATAAGCCAGATCCAGCACATGTTATTCCATGGGAGTCACTGCAATTGTGCGAGGATTTGACTTACGTGAAGGGGCCTTTGGCTATTGTGGATTGTAGAGAAAAAGTTTTACGCAACAAAGTCATTCAATTGGTAAATGCTATTTGGAATAATCATGAAAAGCAAGAAGCAACCTGAGAAGTTGAGGATGAGCTTCAAAAGAAGTATCTACAGCTTTGAGGTACTTCTTAACATCCTCTTTCAATTTTGAGGACAAATTTCTTTTAAGGAAATGAGGTTATAATAACCCTAGAAATTAAGAAAAAGAAAATTTCCAAACTACCCTAAAAAAAAACCATTTTGGCCTCAAGGGTATTTTTGTAATTTTACCTATCAATTAAAAAAAATCAATCTAAAACTAAGAATCTTGATCCTTAGATTATTCCTTTAGTAGTCACTAAGTCAAATTCTAAACTGGAAGCTCAAAGTCATATACTTTAGGCTAAGGGTAGTTTTTTCATTTCCAACCGAGCATCAAATGGAAAATCTGGGAGCACCATTAGATTCTTCCCACAAAAATGAGTCAAGAGAAAATTACCTCACTCAATTCTAAATTCATTTGCTTAGATTTCAAAAAATTTAGTCTACACGCGTACATGGTATAAACTGGGTAAGTCCAGCCCTTAATGATTTGAGTGCTAGTTATTATAGAATATTAGAACATCAATTTATGCTCTAATCTTACCTAGGTTCATTAGGTTGAAGAGAAATCCCATCCAGACACCAAAAGTGATCATACGCGTACCGACGATCCCGAACTAATTTGTGTGAGTCTAAATCCTTCTATATCACTCTTTTAATTTTCTTTTCCAGCACCTAAAGGCCTCATATCTCTACTGTAAATCTTTTGTAGATTATTGTTAATCCAATTTTTGGGTTTTTGCACTCATTTTTGGTGCAATCGGGTCCATACTTGCTTCTAAGCCCGGTAAGCCACTGTTGCCTTTTTAAAATTTTTTTTGCTACCAATTTCAAATCTTACAGACCTAATAATTCTCTTTTCATTGCTATTCATGTTATTACAAAGGGTTAGAAAATCCTTACTTGAAGGTTTTGCGCTTTTATTCCTAGAGGGCCAGAAATCCTAAAAACATATCGATAATTGAAATAAATTTTTTTTTCCTTCCAATATCAATTTTTACAGTTGCTAACTGAGCTTATAACTCAACATATTGGCCGCTATAATTTTAGGATCAACATCAAGAAGACTTCTGACATAATCCCGAATAGGCACAATGCCACTAGAGACGCTTAGAGACCTTTTTTGCCCACTAGGTAAAATTTCGGTCTAGATATCAAGAACATGAACCTTCCAAGTACCATTCAGGAAATTTCCAAATTTTAGCATATTTTTCTAATTTTCTATCTTACTAAAATTTTGTAGGACCGTTCTAAGAACTTACCCAGATTCACCATGTTTTCCATACTAGGTAAGGAAGAAGAGCGGGTTAGTTCTCGTGGGCTCTTTTAGGCCCAAAATAAACATCAATTCAAATAATAAATTTTAAGTAAACAATTGGGTTAAATAAAATCTTTAAATGCATGGGAAACATGGGTAGGGTAATTAATTAGTTCTTCTAGAAATTTTATTTTATTTTAGTTCTTTTCCAATGAAATGTAACTTTGGTAAGGGTGAAAGTTGGATTCAAAAAGTCGGGTTCAGATTAAAACCGACCCAAACTATGCCTACTCTTTTCTTAAATATGCAAACTGAACTGGACCCGACTATTCAAAGAAACCGACCCTAGCCCAAACCCGAATAAGTCAGGTTAGGGTTAGTATAATTGGGTTAAACTAATTTGTGTTACAGGTTTACAGTAGTAACCAGCAGGCACCTGGAACAAAAAAAAATTAAATTGTAACAAAGAAATTAGCCACATATTCAACAAACATGTAACACACACCATCCTCAACAGACATAAAACATCTAAATAGACCAAATTTGTTACATGGCTACATTTGCCATGATAAGTCATCACACATATAACATAAATGATCCACATGTTTTGTACGACTTAAAAACTAAAAAAATCCACATAACAAGCATTAAGCGAAGAAAACCAGTAGCAACAATAGTTCTTCAACAACTCAAGCATCCAATAATCAAGCAAACTCAATATCGATAACTCTAGGTGCTCTAGCAATGCCTCTTAGCACTAAAAAAATATAGACAAAATTCCAAAATTACATAATTCATAATTGAAACCAAACATTTATATGAAACGTGGGTAAGATAAAATAAGCTAACCTTGCTTCATCTTTCCAATTATAGCTAATTGCTCCTCAACATTCAACTCATCCTTGTTTGCTCACAGCCATTCCTATGCATAAATGAGTGCCTCAACCATCTTTGCACGGTAAATAACTCCTAAAAGGATCAAGGACTCGACCTCCAATGCTAAATGCTAATTCTGAAGCAATGGTTGATACTGGAATAGCCAAAACATCACGAGCAATGGCTGAAAGGATCAGGAACCGAGGAATATTGATCTTCCACCATTCTAGAACATCGAAATCATCATCACTGTCCTCCAAATCCTCTTCCAAATACTTGTCGAAATCACTCTTTAATTGTGTGCCACTTACAACTTTGAGTTGTTTCCACTCATTCTTCAAGAAGGCCTTTGACATAGTTGGCCTTGGCCGCTCTAAGTCTACAACAACTTCACTCTTAACTTTGGCCACTTTAACTTGGTTGCTCAACCTCTTTTGAGTACCTCACATTGTACTCATCAAACAACTATTTTAGTGTCATTTTCACCTTTTGAATAAATGTATCAGCCACTTCCTTAGCATACATCTTCTTTATCCCAAATTCCACATATTTCATCTTACTTTGTGGATCAAGCACAACCATAATAAAAGTCAACACATTCATATTTTCAGGGTTCCCCCGATATTTATCACATTTCTCTTTCATTTTGGAACACATAATAGAGAAACTCTTCTCAAAGCCAAGCCCTACTCTCTCAACAACATATCCACATTACTAATCTCATGAAAATAATTATTGGTAGTGACATACAATGAGTTAAAGACACGCTTGGTATGATCATAAAAATATTCAAGCAATCTTACAACAGAACTAACAACATCCAATCAAACTCCAAAGGTCTACCCAAGCCATGTCCATCCATAAGAACAGATACATAAATAGCATCATAAAACACATATACATAAATAGCATCATAAAACACATACTTCTCAAAAGCTCTTTTGAATTTTAAAGCAGTGTCAAGCATCAGATAAGTTGAGTTCCACCTAGTAGGAACATCAAGGCACAACTCATTCTTCACCTGAATTTTCTCCTCTTCAATACATATGTTAAACTTTAACAATCGTGCAGGAAATTGCCTAATATATCTAACAGCATTGCGAACACGAATCATATAATCAGATGCAAGCTTAAGACCCTCCTAAACTACCAAGTTGACAATGTGGGCGCACCACCTCATATGCAGATATTCCCCCACCCCCCCCCCCCCCCAAAATAGTTCTATTCCATGCTTGTTTCAGGTAAGCAATGGCTGTATCATTTAAGCTTGCATTGTCAATAGTTATTGTCATTAAATTATCAATACCCCAAGCATTCAAAGCTTTTTCAATAGCCATACCAATCACTTGACCCTTATGTCCAGAAAAAAAGGGCAAAAATTTAAAATCCTCTTTTGCAACTTCCAATTGTTATCAATAAAATGAGCCGTCAAAGCACATGTAATTAATTTTTTGCACAGAAGTCCATGTATCAGTTATTATTGAAATCCTTTTAGCATGTGATTTCAGAAACATCTTCAAGTTCTCTCTTTCATCAACAAACAATGCATAATAATCTTTAGCCACAGTTATCCTAGAAGGAATCTAAAACTTAGGCACTGAAACAGAACAAAATCTTCTAAATCCATCTGACTCAACAAATTGAAACGAGAGCTCATCAACAATCACCATATATGCCAAAGTCTTCCTACATTCCTCTTTATCAAATTTCCAATTACTCATCACATACTCATCACCACCTCCAACCTTTGTCAAGTTAACATTTGTTTGTTTAGAATCAACTAGCCCCATGCATTTACCCTTTTTTATGTGGTTTCTCAAATTAGTTGTGCCATCAAACTTACTATGACAGCTGTACACTTCACTACAATTAAGGCACTTACATTTTGTTTGATTTGAGCCCTCGACAAACTCAAAATGTGCCAAATAATCTGCCCTTTTCCTTAAAGTCTTTGCCCTCTATTTTTCTAGTGCAGTAGCGGTTGATTATATATCCGTATTTGGATTTGTGGCAGTTGATGTTCCTTTTGGTTGTGCATCACTCATCAAAGTGTCCCCAACATCACTTGTTGCCATCTGAAAATTAAATGCTCAAAAAAATATTCAAAATTAATTCTGAAAAACATTTACATTCATAGACCATAAATGAGCAAGTATAACAACATCTATTTCGTATTTTTGAAATTAAAGCTATTAAGCCAACACCCAACACATGTAATTCAAACAATTCGAAGCACAGTACTCATCATGTATTTCTGCAATTAAAGCCAAATTATAGCATCATTATTGATCAACAATTTGTAGATAAAATGAAGACATAAAAAATGCCCCAAAAACCCTTATCAACAATTCCTCTTATTCAGTCACTAAAGTATCAATTTTCAGACCAAAACCATGTCATTGGTGATCACATTTCAATTTTCATTGGTTAATTTGTAGATAAAATGAAGACATGAAAAATGCCCCAAAACCCTAAACAAACAAAAAAACTTAGCCATGCTTTTCTGTAAAATTTCAATGAAGCAACAAAGTAAATAGAACAGGAAAACATAGGAATTACTGGGTAAAGCCAATTTATGAGTCGGTCCACTAAAATTGAGAGAGAGAGAGAGAGACAATCGGTTTACAAACCGAAAGGGCCACAGTGCGATGAGGCTGGGTGGCCGATCAGGTTTGCGATGAAGAGGGCAGTGCGGTGAGAGGATAGGAGGCAAGGCAAGTCAGCTCTATCATTCGAGCTACAGCATCATCGTCGAGCAGCAGGAAGCGGGTCGAGAGCCGAGAGGGATGAAAGACGAGAGTCCAAGATGAAATTCAAGAGATGAGATTGAGTTTGTGAGTGTGGTGATTGGTGAGCGATTTTTTTAGCATTATTGTTTACCTAGGTTCTGACTCCTGGGTTGCGAAATGGGCTAGGCTGGTAGCAAATTAGGTTGGGCTTAGGAGTTGGACTAGGGATTAGGGATAAAGAAGACTAGGTTGGGCTAGGCAGAGGGAAAGGGTGGGCTGGGCCTAGACTCCTAGTCAAGTTAGTCGAATTTATTGAGTTTTAACCGAACCGAACCTACTTCGATAGTGCTTCATCAGGTCAGGTCAGTTCGAGTTCAGATGCATCTGTTTCTCTAATAGAACAGACCCTAACCCACTTTTTACGGATCGTATTCAAGTCAGAATTCAGGTTTCGGGTTCTAATTTCACCCCTAAACTTTGGTTGGTTGGTTGTATGGTTGTAATGATATGATATATGTTTTATGTTTGGCACTAGTATTATACTAGGACCATTTGCAAGAAGCACTAAGTTAGAAGTATGTTAGGACTACTTGAATAAACCCGCTAGTACCATATTTAGGGCCATTAAGACAAACACTGTTAGTGCCTTATTTAGGGCCGACCAGCTCGCTGGTAGCTTGAAGAGATTGAAAGCAACCGCTAGTGGCATGCTAAGGTCGTAATAAATTACTATAAGCCAATAGATAAAGAATTAAGAGCGTAAATGCTAAATAACAAGCTTAGAAAAAATTCATGAGAGAGGAGATGAACATATATCATAAATACACTTAAAAAGATATCATTGATTGTTATATCATAATGTAATACTAAGCTTAGGTAACAAGATAAAAGAAATATAATGCACTAGAATCATGGCACGCTACTGAAAAAGGCTAAAAGAAATGAGGTTTGGTCATGCATCAATTGGTTGTTGCATATAATTGATGTTTGACTTAGAAAAGACTGCATTAAGTAAAAAAATTTAAGGATTTAGATAAAACATCAGGCATGCAAGGTTGGTGATGAACCATATCTACATGACCTGACAAGCTGTAAATTTAGACAAGAGGTTCGGAAATGACGATTTGAACCCGTGAGGCATGTTAGGGTGGTAGCGGACTATCCCTAGTCATGACCCGATATTTATACGGAGTACGGAGATATGATTTATGCGCTGCCAGACCAAAGCTGGCAAGGGACCATGCTTATAGCTAGTATCACGAGAGGCTCTACCTCGGCGTAGGTATCTCGAGAGGCTCTAACTTGGTGGCATCCCTAGTGGCACTCCTTAAGATTTATCCCGAGAGTGGTTAATGTACACACTTACCACCCTAGGTTCGTCTGACGATGTTCAAGTATTGAATTAAATGATTAATCGATAAGATATGATTTAATCAAAAAACTGAATTATGCACATTCATATTAGATCAAGCATGCTAGTACGACTTCAATATTATTTTTATGATGTCGCATGAAATTGTTCTTGAATTAAGTTGCTATAACTTAAAGTTTATTATTCATTGTTTTTTTTTTTAATATTAGGACCCACGTGATGAGCCTGATACTTCCCCCTTACTGAGCAAGTTGTGCTCACCCCTCCTACTAACATGTTTTCTTAGATGAGTACTATGAGGAGATAGAGTACACCGAACCGTATCATGAGGTTTAGGATGTAGAGCAAACTGAGTGAGGGTATGCTGTAGCCCTTCAAAAGTAAAACTGGCTGGGATTGGATTTCTATTTTGTGTTATTTCGTTTAAAAAAAACATATGGTTTGTTTAAATTGGCACATTATCCATATGTTAGTTTTCATGGGATTGTAACTTAATTGCTCTGATTTTATTTAATACTTTTATTATTTGGAAAATATATTAAAAGAAAATGTTTTACCTCATATTTTTTAAATTAATTTTAATTAAATGCTTTATAATTCTGTGAATTTAAAATATTTTTTAAAATTAAGATTCATAAAATTAAGGGCGTTACAGTTTGGTATTAGAGCCAGATTCGAGGAAGTCAATGACCTCACTTAGTAATTATGCTTCTTGTTTGTTTGTGTAACACCCCCATATCCCACATGGGTGAATTGTGGAAAGCCTTATATGAATATATAGGCTCCAATTGCAGAACATAAGCACCTAGCACTTATCATTTTCACAAAAGATAGCCTATGTGGTGTGAGCAGGTGTTCCGTTAACCAGTTTTTGACTTGAGTCGTTAATGTCCCCAATTTTATGAATCTTAATTTTGAAAAATATATTAACTTCCCAGAATTATAAAGAAATTAATTAAAAATAATTTAAGAAATATGAGGTAAAACATTTTCTTTCAATATATTTTTTGAATAATAAGAGTATTAAATGAAATCAGAGCAATTAAGTTATAATCCCATGAAAACTAACATACAGATAATGTGCCAATTTAAGCAAACAATATGTTTTTTTTAAACAAAATAACATAAAATAGAAATCCAGTCCTAGCCAGTTTTACTTTCGAGGGGCTACAGTGTACCCTCACTCAATCTACTCCACATCCTGAACCTCATCATGCAGTTCAGTGTACTTTGTCTCCTTATAGTACTCATCTAAGAAAACATGTTAGTAGGAGGGGTGAGCACAACTTGCTCAGTAAGGGGGAAGTATCATGCCCATCACGTGGGTCCTAATTTTCCCACAAAAAACAACAATGAATAATAAACTTTAAGTTATAGCAACTTAATTCATGAACAATTTCATGCAATATCATAAAAATAATATTGAAGTCGTACTAGCATGCTTGAACTAATATGCATGTGTATAATTCATTCTATCGATTAAATCATATCTTATCGATCAATCATTTAATTCAATACTCGAATGTTGTCGGACGAACCTAGGGTGGTGAGTGTGCACATCACCCACTCTTGGGAAAACTCTTAAGGAGTGCCACTAGGGATGCCACTAAGTCAAAGCCTCTCAGGATATCTACGCCGAGATAGAGCCTCTCGTGATACTAGCCATAAGCATGGTCCCTTGCCAGCTATGGTCTGACGCCGCATAAATCATATCTCCATACTCCATATTAATATCAGGTCATGACTAGGGATGGTTCGCTGCCACCCTGACATACTTCTCTGGTTCGGATCGTCTGTTCTGAACCTCTCGTCTAAATTTACGGCTTGTCGGGTCACGCAGATATGGTTCGTCACCAAACTTGCATGCTTGATGTTTTATCTTACTCCTCAAATTTTTTTACTTAATGCAGTCTTGTCTAAGTCAAACTCAATCATATGCAACAACCAATTGATGCATGACCAAAGCTTATTTTGTTTTAGCCTTTTTCAATAGCGTGCCATGATTCTAGTGCATCTTATTTCTTTTATCTTGTTATCTTAGCTTAATATTACATAATGATATGACAGTCAATGATATCTTTTTAAGTGTATTTATGATATATGTTCATCTCCTCTCTCACGAATTCTTTCTAAGCTTGTCATTTAGCATTTATGCTCCTAATCCTTTATCTACTGGCTTACAGTAATTTATCACGACCTTAGCATGCCACTGGTAGTTGCTTTCAATCTCATCTAGCGAGCTGGTCGGCCCTACACAGGGTATTAGCGGTGTTTGTCTTAATGGCCCTGAACATGGTACTAGCGGGTTTATTCAAGCAGTCCTAACATACTTCTAACTTAGTGCTTGTTGCAAACGGTCCTAGTATAATACTAGCTCCAAATATACAACATATATCACATCATTACAACCATACAACCAACCAACCAAAGTTACATCTTATTGGAAAAGAACTAAAATAAAATAAATTTTCTAGAAGAACTAATTAATTACCCTACCTACGTTTCCCGTCCATTTAAAAATTTTATATAACCCAATTGTTTACTTAAATTTATTATTTGAATTTATGCTTATTTTGGGCCTAAGAGGGCCCAAGAGAACTAACCTGCTCTTCCCCCTTACCTAGTACAGAAAACACTGCAAATCAAGGTAAGTTCTTAGAATGATCCTACAAAATTTTAGTAAGATAGAAAATTAGAAAAATATGCTAAAATTTGGAAATTTCTGGGATGGTACTCAGAAGGTTCATGTTCTTGATATCTAGGCGGAAATTTTACCTAGTGGGCAAAAAGGGTCTTTAGGCGTTTCCGATGGCCTTGTGCCTATTCAGGATTGTGTTGAAAGTCTTCTTGATGTTGATCCTAAAATTACAACGGCCAATATGTTGAGTTATAAGCTCAATTAGAAGCTATAAAAACTGATCTTGGAAGGAAAAAAAATTTTATTTCGATTACCAATATGTTTTCGGGATCTCTAGCACTCCAGGAGTCCAAAGAAGCGCAAAACCTTCAAGTAAGGATTTTCTAACCCTTTGTAACAACATGGATAGCAAGGAAAAGAGAATTATTAGGGCTATAAGATTTGAAATTAGCAGCCAAAAAAATTTAAAAAAAGCTACAATGGCTTACCGGGGGCTTAGGAGCAAGTATATACCCGATTGCATCGGAAACGAGTGCAAAAACCCAAAACTTGGATTAACAATAATCTACCAAATATTTACAATAGAGATATGAGGCATTTAGGTGCTGGAAAAGAAAATTAAAAGGGTGATATAGAAGGATTTAGACTCACACAAATGAGTTCGGGATCGTCGATACATGTATGATCACTTTTGGTGTCCGGATGGAATTTCTCTTCAACCTAATGAACCTAGGCAAGATTAGAGCATAAATTGATGTTCTAATATTCTTTAATAACCAGCACTCAAAGCATTAAGAGCTAGACTTACACAATTTGATGGCAGAATAAGTGAAGACAACAACACGTACAAAAAGGGTCAAATTGTTGGCAGCCTTTGTTGTGGTGTAAATGAAGAAAATTGTGCCAGTGGGTGGCTGCAATCATGAATGGGAGAGGAGTAGGCTTATTCAAAAATTCTACTAGGAGAATTACGATCCAAGCCGAATAGTGGTGTAGGGAAAAAGAACGAAATAATAATACAATAATAGGATAATTAGCAAGATAAGGATAAATGTGATTTTAAAAGGAATATAGGTGAGTAAACTAAGGAATTAGCTTTACACTTCAATATTTCAGGTGTATATGCACCTGAAACTTTCTAGAATATAAATTAGGGTTAGTTGGGAAATTATTCTATATAATAAAAACATGAACCCAGTTTATACCGTACACATGCGCAGGCTAAATTTTTTGAAACATAAGCAAATGGATTTACAATTGAGTGAGTTAAACTTCTCTTGACTCATTTTTGCGAGACGAATCCAATGGTGCTCCTAGATTTTCCATACAATGCTCAGTTGGAAATGACAAAAATACTCTTAGCCTAAAGTAGATGACTTTGAGCTTTCGGTTTGGATTTTGACTTAGTGACCACTAAATGAATTATCTAAGATTTAAGATTCTTAGTTTTACATTGATTTTTCTTTAATTAATAGGTAAAATTATAAAAATAACCTTGAGGGCAAAATGGTTTTTTTTAGGGTAGTTTGGAATTTTTCTTTTTCTTAATTTCTAGGGTTATTACAATAAGAACCCAGGTTCTCCAACTTGAGGCGACAATGCCTAGCCACTGCACTGAATGCCCATGGGGGCTAGTTTTTTTCCTTTTTTGATTGATAACATATTGACTATTTGTGGGTGCACTCTTAATTATGGATATACATCAGTTGTTAGTATGAATGTAAAATCTTGTTATGCATGTATTTGTTATCACAATGCTGCATGTTGTGCTTGCTAGGCTGCCGATGCTTCAGTTTGTGCTTTTAGTAATTGTGCCAACAATTACTCCAAGTGTTCAAATCTTCAATCATCGTCAGAGATTTGGTTCTTCCCAGTGTTGTCTCGTGGTACCAGATTTAGGTGAATCCTGCTTTGATACCACTTGATACAATAGCAAAAGCATAAAAAATAAACTAGCTTGTACACAACAAACCTAGGGTTTAAGAAACGAATCAATTGCTATTGAAAAATTAGGCAAAGCCTTGGGAAAGAGAAAATTCTGTGAAAAACTACTGCTGCAATTCTTAGTATGAGACTTATGCAATAGGCCTTTCTATTGGCTTAGTCTATAGCTACTTCAATTAGGTGTAGGATTATACTATTTCTACTTCTATTAGGCTTACCATTACTAAAGCTAAAAGAAATAAGAAACTACTCTAACAAAAAGCAATCTCAGTCATGATCCTTCTAGGAATTAACAACTATAGTATTAACCAAAGACTAAAAAGACTAGGACTAGGACTTTGACCAAGTAAAATTTGAAAATAATATGCTGGAAATTTAGAAATTATTTTTGTTTTCTTTTTAAATTTATTCATCCCATATTTTAGAAGAAAAGATTCTGCTTGGTGCCCTGCATCACCCCTATTGTGTAATTTAGTTTAAAAGTGTACCATTATTCTGAAACACACTAAAAAACACTTTTCATGTCAAGCTTAAGGAAACAATATATTTTTTTTCTTTTAAAGAACATACAAAATAAAATTCTTCTGCAATTAGTGATCATCAATCAACATTTTTTTCTTACTTTATCAACTTATGACGCATAACATATACTTTACACACGTGAATTTTAAAGTTAAAGCTATTGCAAATACATTACATGCTAATGACCTAACTGTAACTTATTCATATAGTGGTTATCTAAGACATTCATTTGCATAATGGTCAAGATGACTCACGGTTATTACAAACTATGACAAAGACATGTCTATAAATTTTGTGTTAAAAAATAAGCATCATAAGCACATCCACAAATATAGGACCCATCTATTGTTATGGGTAAGCATTCAATTGATTTGGTTTGGAAATGGTCAAAATATAATGATTTGATTGATTTTCCATTTTTAAAAAGAGTATCTAAATTTTCTAAATTATATGTCAGAATCTATTGAAACCATCAAAATTACATTTTAATTTATGTGTTTCGGTTTATTCACTTTTTTTTTTTTAAGACCTAGACACATAGTAAACGAAAAAGAAAATGAGATACATATTAAAACTTTTACCTCTCATACCCAAAATTAAAGAAAAGTAGATAGGATACTGTCCAAAATTAGTATGAAATAATTTTATATACATATTATCAATATGGATAATGGTAAAAATTAGTAGGAAATAACTTTATATATATAGTGTCATTATAAATAATGGTAAAATATTTGCTATTGTTCAATCCATTCAGTTTATTTGATTCTAACTATATGATCTAATAACTAATCCGATAACTAAATATGAAATTTGGTTTTAACTTGAATTGACAAAACTGAAAAAAAATCCAAACCATTTTATCAGAATATAATCATTATTTTTAATTTTTTTAATTTTTTCCAAATAATGCTTACCCCTACCTATTGTCAAAGTAGGAAATCATCCAATGGACATGACCACCCCCTCCACAACATTTGGTTGTACGAGATGACTAACGCACAATTATCACAAACCGCAACAAAGACGTGTCACTAAATTAAAATTTCATTCATGACGCTACCTCCAACCTTCATTCCCTAAAATAAGATAACATGCATTTTATGATTTTGTAAATAAGCACATGATCACAAGATTCACACACACATAAAATGCACTAATTTTAACCATTAATTTACAATAAATATATCAACAATAAATATAACCCAGTCACAAGTCCAGTAATAATCATACCATTAATTTTAACCTTGTCCCAAAAAAAAAAAAATTTAGCAAGCACATCCATGAAGTGCAAAATGCAGATAACTTCACCAAAACTACCTCCAACCTCCAATCCAATGATAAAAGCACTCAAGGCAATGAGATGAGCGAACTCTGATGTGTGCCACGAAGAAATGGTCAAGCATAAGGTCCCGTCTCCTTGATGAATTTAAACTTCCCTGTTCTCTCCAAGTAAGCAACCAAACTCGCATCATCTAAAGACAACTGCCTGTAGCTTATGAAATCAAATATCCAGATCTGTTGCTGGGGCAACCATGCTCTTGGAAGCCTGAGATATAAGGGCCACACATCAGTAATTCATGGTTACTGTCAGCAAGTTCAAATTGTGAAAGCATAGGGATGTATAGTAACAGTTTGGATCCATTACAAACACAATGATTTATACAATTAACATGCTATCAAATAATCAGGGTTCTGAACATGCTCACGAGTCTCGACCTTCTCCTCCTCTAATTCTTGCGTTGCCAGCAGCAGGAGATGCTCTCGGACGGTGGGAACGCAAGGCGTTGCGACTGTAGGTGGCTGGAGTTGCGGCGGAGCTGGGATAGGTGGCTGGAGGCGGCGTTATTTGATTTCGAGATTCTAAAGTATATTTATAGATGCCCACGCCCTTGAAGCCCAGGAAGAACATCCTATACCACAATTTTGATCAAACTAGGGCAAAATATTAGAAAATCCTTTATTGAAAAGGTTTAGTCCCTAGTTTTGCTCATAACTTCTGTTTTAACCCACAATAATAAAATGAATTCAATTAAGCACAATACTTCATAGGTTTTTTCACTTAAGCCCAAAGAAAGCAAATTTTGTTCAATAATGCCCAAAACTTCTTAGAAATCTCAATTAAAGCCCAAACTTCTGCAAATTGCCCAATAAGACCCAAATTTCACAATTAAGCACAATTGTTACCCAAATTACCCAGATAGCTTCAAACTTAACACTAAAAATAAAAACCTCATTAACACCTAAACAAAATTTAAACACTCACAAACAAACAATAATTATAGATAAAAAATGACCAAAATGCACCCTAGACACTAGCTAACAAATTTTTGCCTAATCTAGCCTAAATGAAGGTCAAAATTGATTGAAAAAGTGAAAAATCATAGGAATCGAAATCTATTGTATTTCAAGGCTAAGAATAGAACACCTAGACAATACTAACTAGAACCACATGGAATTAAATTTACAAGGTTAGTATCTGTCAAGTTAAACTACCCAAAAAAGGAACATATCCTAGATGATAAAAGCCTTAAAAAATAATTAAACAAGCACAGCATGGGCAATCAAACTTCATAAATATTACTCGCTCTTTCCAAGCAAAAGCATTTTTCTCATTTTCATAAAAACTATAGGAAATGAGAAACCATATGGGCCAAGTTAGGCTTGCCAACATAATTGTAATTACAAAAAACAATCAGAACATGTATAACAGTGAACTCACTACCAAGTTGTCGTCAAGCTAATAAAGTTTCACTACCAAGTTGTCATCGAGCTAATAAAGTTTCAAACTTGTAGTAAACAAGCAAACTCTTGCTTTCTGTCAGATCAAGGTATGCCTCCACAAAACCTGGCTATAATTCTATTTGAAAATTTTGAAGAATGAATGCGAATTTTGTCCTACTCATCATTAAATGTGCAAATTGGTACTATACTGTAAAAAGATACTCCCTTCATCCCAAATTCTTTACACCATTCACTTTTCACCAATTAATTTATAATTTTTTATTTTCAACATTTTAGTATATAAATGAAAATATTTATATATGAATGATAAATCAAAACCTATAGTTTTAAAACATTTTTTTTTAATTTTTTTCTAACAAACAATAATATAAATAAATTCAAGTCAAACTAGTAAAAAAAAAGTCAAGTAAAGCAAAGATAATAGGATGGAGGAAGTATTTACAACAGGGTATCCACTCCTGATATCTTCAATATACTATGCACAGAAACTATTTTACTTTTAAAATGAGAAAAAAAGAGCAAAATTCATCAAATTATATATGATGTGGCTATCTACTCTTGATATCTTCAATCTAAGTCTAACCAACATAACAAGAGCAATTAAATTTCATAAATAAAAAATCTAGCTTTTTTTTTCATTTTCACAATAATCCTATCAATGTACCCCAAATCTCAATGGAAACTTATGTTGTATGTTGGTGACTTTGTCTGATTGCATGGTGAGGCAACGCTAACTGGGTAGGATTGTTCAAACTTAAGACAGGGGGAGAAGGCAAAGCAACGGCGGAGGCAGGATGGTGATGGGGGTGTGAGGATGACTGGTGAGTGGTGAAGTCTGAGAGGATAGCGCAAGTGTGTGTGAGTGACAAAGTGAGAATGCGAAAAGGGTTGCGGGAGGTTAGGGGTTAGGACTTAAGAGGGTTGGGCACAAGTAATGGGCCATTTAGCATTTTGGGTTAAACACGAACCAATCCATTTTTCGCTTCTATGAATTGAGTAAGATTTGGGTTAACCCAAATCCCACTCATTCCATCACTGATCTAACCCTAACTTGACATATAGAGTTGGGTTTCTGGTTAGGATCTATTACTTTCCCCTTACATACATTTTCTGATCTAGTTGGTTTCTTTTATTTTGCTTCAATGATTAAGTAATGGTCAATCAGTTTGTTAGTGTGAGGTTTTTCTTATTTTGTTTGCATCTGTTATTTTTGTGAGTATATGACTTGTATAAAGTCTAGGGTACATGACTTGTATCTATTCATATCTTGACATACATACATACATACATACATACGTACACACACACACACACACATATATATATATATATACATATATATGATTAACATTTTTTTCCATTTCCTGTTGCAAGAATGTATTAAAAGTTTCAGATCAACTCGCTCTAGAAAATTGGGGGCAGTACTTATACACAACCAATAACTTATTCATAAAAAATTCTGTAAAAGTTGTGCTATAGTATCATTGGTCTAGTTGTATGTTGTAATTAAATTCTGTTATATTCAACTCTTATAGCCCTTTAATCTTGTTAACATCACATGACAAGTTAGTGGCACTCTATCAGTCTTTAATTCTTTTTTTCAAGTTCTGTGTAAGAAAATATGGCTTAAGAGTTTGTTGAATATTGAACATTTCAATAATTTTACTAAATTCATGGAATTGAGATTTTAGGATTCAAGGGACAAGTTTTGAATGATGTTGCTTAATTAAGTGTTTTTTAACAAAGACCAGTAATAGCATGCAATGAATTGAAGAGCATCCAAAAGTCTTAAGGATTCAGTATCAATAGAGGTATGCTAGAAATTTTGGAATATTTCTCAATAGTAGTTTTTAGCTTATGCATTACTTATGTTTTGTAATTGAATTGTAGCTCTTGGTTTATGCAGTCCTTATTTATCCATTACCTGTGTTTTTAAGGTTATTGCTAAAGTTTCGCTTCTCACTTATTTCATTACACAATAACTAGTGTCTGATATTATAATAAAGTTCATTTGAAGGAGAATCTTTATCAGATCAATACTGAAACCTAAATTATTCATACAGTTTTTTGCTGTTACAGTCTTAGCAGCCACTTTAGTCCTTTTAGATGATTCTAGTAAAAATACATTTATAATTGGTTATTATGGCTATAATAAGTATACAAGATATGACTCAGTGTATAAGAGTAAGTTTAATTTCATTTTTGATAGAATAAGCAAGCTACAGTTCCTATATTCCTACTACTGCTTGTTTGGTAATTTTACCAACTTTAATAGTCAAACTTTATAGTCATCCAAATTTTTTTTCATCCAAATTTTGGTTCCACAAAATTTCAGACCAACTGGAGCCAATTTGATTGAAAGTCAACCCTAATTTGCTAAACCAGTAAACTGTTAGTCTTTTTGTAGGTTTTACCTGCAAATCTTAAGTACTAGTTTTATGCAACCTTTATGCTTTAGTTTCACTATAGCTCATAACTAACATGGTGGTTTTGTGTGTACTTGTGCGCTTGTTTTTTTTCCAACATTGTAACCTAATTCCCTACTTACTTTTAGTATTTGAAAATTATGTACATCATGAGTTTGAAGCTTCTAGCAATAGTCTAGGATACCAAGCTTGAGAAGCAACATTACTTGTTCTTTTTATGATAACCTCATGCTTTTCTTGAGCCACTTGGAGTAATTTTAACCATGGTTATTAAAATCGCATTTCAAGTCGTAGAAATGTATGTTTTTATGATTTTAGAGATGGAAGACGTTTAGAAACGTAATAGAAATGCAACTATGGGTAGAAATAAGTATAAACGTGTTTCTAGTCGTAAAAACTTAGAAATGTTGAGATTTTACGACTCTAGTCTTATTGGGTCAAATCTATAAAAAAAATATAAATTGGGACTAAATTGTACATTTCTGGAAGCTAGGAACTGGAGCTGTAATTACGTAGTAGAAGTAATCAGGTGCGGCCTAATGCCAGTTTTAGTCCTTCATTTTCCAGCGTGTTTCATAATACTCTCAAGATTTGTATAATTGCCAGTTAAGGAACCAGATGCATGGCAATTTTTAAGGATTAAGCTGGCCAGGCTTCTTCTTCTAGGTTTAGCCAACCAAAACTTGCCTCCTTTCTAGGGGTGGAAACGAGTCGAGCCGCTTATCAAACGGTTCGGGCTCGAGTTCGATTTTTTTCTTTTCGAGCCGAGCTTAACGAGCCTCGAGCCGAGCTTCGAGCTATTAGATAAGCTCGAATATTTAACGAGCCGAGCTTGGAGCCGGACAGTGTTCGGCTCGAATACTTATCGAGCTTAACGAGCCTAGTAAAAAAAATAATATAATATAATTACTTACCCGGTTACCCCTACCCTAAATCCCTAATTCTGTCGCCTCCAGTCCAGGACTCCAGGCGGACCAGGCCCTTGACCAAAGTTCTTGTGCCCTTCGCTTCCCGAGTCCTGAGTCCTGACGCACACGACATTCCGGTGAACCCTGCCTTGCCTCTTCGCGTCGGACTCCAGATGTTCCGGTGAATCGTGCGAATCGTGCCCTGCCCAGCGCCTTGCCTCTTCGTGCGAATCGTGCCTGCCCTACCCAGCGCCTTGCGTCTTCGTGCCTGCCTTCCCAGCGCGTTGCCTCTTCGTGCTTGGCTGCCTGCCTTGCCCAGCGCCTTGCCTCTTCGTGCGAATCGTGCCTGCCCTGCCCAGCGCCTTGCGTCTTCGTGCCTGCCCTACCCAATGCCTTACCTCTTCGCGCCTGCCCTGCCCAGCGCCTTGCCTCTTCGTGCCTGCCCTGCCCAGCGCCTTGCCTCTCACTGTGTAAGCAACTGTTTTGTGCATCCAGTTTACTGTGTAAGCAACAGTTTTGTGCATCCAGTTTTCTCCTAGATTCTGCGTAAGCAAGGGGAAATGGGTAATCCAGTTTTCTCACTGTTTTGTGCATCCAAGTATTTTCTGCTGACATGTTTATGCTTGTGCAGGCAACTTAAAGACTTATGCTGATTTTGCTACTGATCAATGACAAGATTGAAATTTTTTGCAGATAGCAATGGGCAGCACAAGTGTGAGGATTGGATCAACCACTTTGGCCCAAGAGACTACACGAAGAAGTAATCAATTAATGTCTTGATGATTCGAAATTGCTCTGATTTGTCACTGTAAGTTCATGGAAGCTTTGTGTAATCTGGGGATGAAATTATTTTCAATCATTAGTAGCTTCCATGGACTTCCTTCCCAATTGGTAAATGTGAATGAGTTGCTCATCAGAGCTACTTGTCATGTGCGAAATCTTTTGGGTACTTATGATAATGAGGGTTGGTGGCTAAGATATGATGCAAATTATCCTGTGATTTTTTTCATTTTTTTTCTTTTTTCTATAAAAGGATCAAAGCATTATCCATCTCACAAAAAAGGTCATATAGGTGGCGTCAGTTTTACAGTGAAAGTATTCTCCTTAGTGCATGTCATTGTCAATGTTGTACACCATTAAGTGTTGGAAGTGCTTAGGCGTCAAAAAGTATGTTTAATTTCCAGTGTTTCTAATCGGTTCAGGTGCTTCTGTTTTTCTCTGAGAAAACTTTAAAATACTTCCTAGTCAGCCTTCGAATTGGTCTCATGAAAATGTACTATCTGCTGAGTAATCAATTCTTCTGATTTGAATGGTCTCTTTGATTTTGTTATGATGAATAATCATTTTTTTTCCAAAAAAATGTATATTGTTTAAGATCCAGTTACTAGTTTGATTCTAATTTGCAAACATACATTCTTTCTACAGTATATTCATGGTCTAGCTGCTAAAGGTGTTCATTATCTACATCGCCCTGGGCCAACTCTTCAGGATCTTGGCTTCCTTCTGCTTCCAATAATTCTCGCAGCTGCCATTCTCATTTTTTTTCTATCATTTGAATTTCTTTTTGTAACTAATGATCTGGTAATTTCCAGGAACTTGGGCAATAAAAGGCCTATGTGAGCGAGACGGTTTTTACATTTGTTTTCATATCATTTTCCTTGGTAAGGTTCTTCCTATTTTGATTGACACCGTAGGCACTTTAATCTTATTGAAGTTTATGCTTTCCCTGAAGCTTAACATCTTATTTTCATGTTGCACCCAACATGCTCCTAGTTCCCATCTGATAGACCGGAGGGATTGAGAAGATTCAGCCTGCAACTTCAGCAAGCTGTGCTGTGCTCCAATACTTTTCACTCCAATACGTTCTGTAATCTCTAAGGTTGGTCATTTTAATCCTCATTTCTGTTTTAAGAAGGTTAATTTATTTATCAGAAAAATTATGGTTTAGTGGGAGAAGTCATAAGCTTTCAATTATATGTAAATGTTTTTTACCATTGATTAGTTTTGTCTTCCTTCTCTCTTTTCATGCTATTGCCTTTTGCTATTTGTACATTAGTTAGTTCTCAATGGCAGCAAAATGTTGTCATAATCAAAAGTGTTGGTATTTTTTTGTACCTTTCTGCCTTTAATGGATTTGGGAAGATGATCATTTAGTCTCAGAGAGCATAAATGGATTTGCTGAATTTAAGTCTTATCTTATTACAACTTGCATCAGCTCAATTTAGTAGCCCAAGATGTCATTTTCAGCTAGTCAGTATCCATCTGTTGAAGAGTCAAACTCATTAACTTTTATGCAAGATGTTGATGACATTGATACAACAATAGACACTGATCAAGCTCATATAGAGGAAATGGCTAATATTCCTGAAGAAGAAGCAGGTATTGATGGAAGTGACCAGCAGGGTAATAAGGGTGAGGGTTCTGAAGGAGCACTTGATAAAAAGAAAAGGGCTATGAGATCCAAAATTTGGACAGCATTTACAAAATCTACAGATGCGAATGGGTTGACGTCAGTCAAATGCAATTTTTGTGGTTTAACTTACTCTTGGCAGAAGAGTGGAACCACATCACATCTTGGCCGCCATATGGGTAGTTGTATTAAAAGGAAGCTTCATCTGAAGAAGCAAGGGCTTCTTAATTTTCAACCCAGTGATACAAAGGTTAGTGTTAACCTTCCGGCCCTTGCCGCAGCTATAGTAGACGGAAAATATGATCCCCTAAAGATGAGGGAAGCCATTTGTCATTAGGTGTTGATGCATGAGCATCCATTCTCAGTTGTAGATGAAGAAGGGTTTAACTTTATGATGAAAGTTGCAATCCCCCAATTTGAAAAAATTGCCCGTGCTACTTTGAAAACTGATTGCATGAAAATATATGAGCATGAAAAAAGAAGGGTGAAGGTCATGCTAAGGAAAGTTTCAAAGATTAGTCTGACAACAGACTTATGGAAGTCAAAGAACCAAAAAATCGGGTATATGGTTATCACTGCCCATTTTGTTGACTTTGAGTGGAAGTTGAATAAATGGATGTTGAATTTTATTCATATTCCTCCTCCACATACAGGTGATGCCATTTCAGATGGAATTTTTAAGTGTTTGAAGGAGTGGGGCATTGAGAACAAAGTTTATACTATTTCAGTTGATAATGCTTCAGCAAATGATTCTGCCATAAAAAATTTGAAGGAAATTTTTGAAGTGAATAAGAAGTTGTTGTGTGGTGGAAAATTGTTTCATGTGCGATGTTGCGCACATATCCTGAATCTGATTGTCCAAGATGGTTTGGCCGAGATAAAATTTGTCATTCAAGATGTGAGGGATAGTATTTCTTTCATTAATCATAGTGAAGCAAGGTTGAATACCTTTTCTGAAATTGTTCAACAATTACAACTACCAGCTCGAAAGCTTATTCTTGATTGCAAAACTCGTTGGAATTCAACATATGAAATGTTGGCTTGTGCTTACAAGTTCAAAGATGTGTTCCCAAAATTCCAACGGAAGGAACCTCATTATTGTTCTTGCCCAACAAAAGAGGATTGGGATAGGATTGAGATCATTTTGGAAATCTTGGAGGTTTTCTCTAACGTCACAAATATCATATCTGGAAGTGACTATCCAACATCAAACTTGTTTCTTTGTGAAATTTATAAGGTGAAACAACTCTTGGATGCTCGGGCAAATGATGAGAATAGCTTTGTAAAGGAAATGGTTGCCCGGATGAAGAAGAAATTTGACAAATATTGGGGAGAGTGTAATATACTAATGGCTATTGCTGCCATTTTGGACCCAAGAGTGAAGATGAGGGCCGTGGACTATTGTTTTCCTAAAATATACTCTCAAGTAGAAGCACAAGCTAACATTGAAAAGGTGAAGAATGTTTTATATGAGCTTTATACTGAGTATGCACAAATGCATAAGGAGAATGATCAAGGACATGGAGCAGATACTTCTTCTCAGTCTTCTATGACTTCTATTTCTTCGGGGTCGGGCTTTAGGGAAATCAAAGAATATGTTAAGCAGTTGGAGACAGAGGAGCCCCAACATACTGATCTGGACTTGTATTTTTCAGATAGGTGTCATATTTGTGCTGAAGGGTCGGATGATTCATTTAATGTATTGGAGTGGTGGAAGGGGAATGCAAGCAAATATCGAATTTTGTCAAAGATGGCATGTGACATTTTGGCAATTCCAATAACTACGGTAGCTTCTGAGGCGTCTTTTAGTGCTGGAAGTCGAGTGATTGACTCATATCGTGCATCACTTTCAATTGAGACCGTGCAAGCATTACTTTGTGGAGGGGATTGGCTTAGGAACCTCCATGGTGTGAAGAAGAAAAACAAAGTAAGTATTTGAACCACAATTTTCGACAATTATACTGTTTGAGTTTTTTATAACTTTAAAATTTTTTCAGGGGATGAAACAACCAGTTGTAATCAATCTACCAATCTGAGATATGAAGTTGGTTATTATGTAAGTGATATTTGAGAGGTGACTTTTTAGTATTTACCCATGTTCTAATGCCATATTGGGGTGTTAACCAAAAAAGTTTTTTGCATTTGATTGGAAATGGTAGGTGCACTAGGTTTTGGGCGGATTTTTGGATGAAGGAAGGAATTTTGCAGGTACTTTTTCCAAAAATATATACTGCTGTTGTGGAAAAAAAAATTAAGTGTAGTGTGTAGCTTTGGTTTGTCAATTCCGAATTGTTCTATGTTCCTTCCAAATCTACTGAAATTATTGGTCAACTATGGAAGTGAACTATGGGATATCTGATTAAGTATGTTGTGCTTGTTTGTTGTGTGATGTTTTGTACACAGTGGTGCAATCTACTGCTGTGTTTGGATTTGTTTCTGATTTTGTGTTTCTTGCTGATGCTTCTGCTGTGTTCTCAATTTAATAGTGCAGTTGTTGCATTGCTTTGGCTTGATTTTAGTTCATTTGATATTGTTATGACACGTGTTGGAGTTTTATTTTATGTTATTTTTTTGTACACAGAAATAATAATAAGAAAATTATAACGGAACATAGAATATAAGAGCTACAATAGCCAGTCGATGAGCTCCATCTTCTATCTTGATTCATTCTTTGTTTTAATATACAAGATTTATAGAAATAATGTATACATTTTGTTTTTGGTACATGAATCATCATTACAGGTATTCACTTGATATGAAGGAGATTCAGATGCTATTGCTGGCTGGACAAGAAATGAAGAGAGGCTAATCTTCACTGTCTTGGAATGAACTTGAAAACTTTGAATTGACTTGTTAATTTGAATGATTCATGAACTTCCTTGTTTATTGATCGTTGAACTTAGATTATGCTTAGTTAACTTTATGTTCAGTTGGACTAAATTATTAAGTTGTATGATCTTTTTTTGGTTTTTGTTTGTTATCAAAACTTTAACATGTTTCTCAATTCGAGCTTCATTCGAGCTTCGAGCTTATCGACCCCGAATCGAGCTTCGAGCTTATCGAGCCAAATTCGAGCTTCTTCGAGCCGAGCTTCGAGCCCATTTTCCTGAGCTCGTCAAACTCGACCCGAGCTTCGAGCCGAGCCAATTCTAAACGAGCCGAGCTTCGAGCCTAGGGGTGTTCGGGCTCGGCTCGGCTCGTTTCCACCCCTACTCCTCTCCATAGAAACACCAAGACCAAACCCTGAAGCCTTAGCAAACCTAAAAATTTGCCTTATTCCACTAAATTAAGCACAAAATCAATTAAATTTTGGTGCAAATCACGTGTTATTCCTGATACTTTTCTAAGACAATTTAAATGGTTTTATATTTTTCATAATTTTTCTCTAAGTTTTTTTTTATTTTTTATAGAGTCTTACGATTTTATGACTTTTTACAACTCTACAACTCTAGAACAACCAAAATGACTATAGGTAAAAACCCATTTTTAACAACCTTGATTTGAGATCAAACAAGTAATGTAGGAACATGAATATGTTGCTGACATATTAGAAGAAAAACACAAAAAAAATGGACATTTTAGAAGAAAGACAGCCGACTTATCTACTATATAAAAAATGAAACTAAAAATGATTTAATTTAAAACACAATATAGCTTGAGAATACACAAGTTGCTGACATTGGTTACTTATGTTACTATTTTGCCCAAAAGTCAATCATGAGATAATTGTATTTTGTAAATTAAGTTATGATATTTTATTGAAGTACTCCATCTATCCCAATTTACTTGAAACGTATTTCTTTTTGGGAAGTCCCAAAAAGGTTGCAACGTTTCCTCTTTTGGAATGCTTAAATAATTAAATAATTTTTTTACACGAAACACAATAAAGACTCTTTTTTTTTAATCTCCACTCAACCTCTCACTGCACAAAACCCAAAAAAGAATCTTTATTTTTTTAATCATTATTTAAACTTTTACTACATAAAAAATTAACACAAATTACATACACCTTAATCTCCGTGCCCAGTCAAATGTTTTAATTAATTTGAGACGGAGGTAGTATTATTCTAATAATTATGTTTGTTGATTGTTTCTGTGTAAAATAATAAAACATAATTATAACCCTAGAACATAGTATTCTTAAACGTCCCTAGTCTAATATTATTATGTAGTAGGTTATAATAATATATAAAGACTAATATATATTGAGACTAATATGAGATATATAATCAATATATAGGTATAAGTTAGAAAACTTATATACTAGATGACTTACCATGAGAACGCTACATGGATCATTATATGAGTGTCATAAGTGATTTTTATAGTGATCATTTACTCCCTTTTTATAGGCATGGAAACAAAGTTGATCAATAGAACTTGGTGCTTCCTATGTGTGTTCCCATCATTTTGTCCTCCTACCCAACTGACCCCATTCATAGCCCTTACAAGATGCAAAGTATGGTAGCTACCTATGCTCTATTTTATAAGCAATTGCTTGCAAGAAGAAAATCATCTTACCTCAAATTACTAAAAGTCTATATCAGCCAAGTTAACTGACAACTTTTTACTATGTATATATCTTTTGATTCTATAGTACGCCTCATCTAATATAAATAAATTTCATGGGATTATATATGTTGAAAAGTTATATATAAATGAAAATGATCATAACATACATTTATGGCATCTTAGAAGCAGAAAATGGATCAGGAGGTCTCCCAAAAGCAAAAGGCAGCCTTGAGGTCATCGGAGGATATCCCTTCCTCTTTACCTCCACCCCCTATTGAGGTGGCGATAGAGGTTGTTCCTGAGAAGGTCCTTTCTGCCCGAGGGGAACTTTTTAAGTTGAAAGTGAATGATCACTTTCAACCGCACAATCTAGGATGTTGTTTGTTTTAGTTTTGAATTTCTACTTAGCTTAAGCATGGACTAGTTTCCCTTATTATTGTAATTACTTGACATGGTGGTGCTTGGTTGAATATGTGACTCTTTGTATTGGATTTTCCTTTCTTGCTTGTTTTCTCCTCTTTGAGCTTAACGTCGTGCTAATTCATTGATGGTCACAAGTGATTACACCTTATATTCATTTCAAACTCTTAGAAAAAATTAAAAAGAATCAAAACTAAAAGAAAAATGTAGTGACCAAAGACTTGTCGCGAAATTTGTCTAAGGCACTTGGTGAAGAACAATTGATACTTTTAATGCTCCTATTAAACTAGTTAATGAGATATGAGTTAATTCTAGTACCTGTAACCCGTAAATGCACAATTGATACTTTTAATGCTCCTATTGAACTAGTTAACGAGATATGAGTTAATTCTAGTACCTGTAACCCGTAAATGCTCATCTGTGATAGGCAAGTTTGTAGGTAAAAGTATCTATAATAGAATGAACATGAGTGAAGAATCATGCTTATTTGATGGGTATAGGCAGGTGGCAGGTTTGGGGGATCAATGATGGGTAACTCATCCATGAATGGCTGAAGTGAAAGCGTACAAAATGTTAGGGCGCTAAGCAGTTGAGTGCAAATAGATCAAGGTCAATATTAGTTTTTTTTTTTTGTGACCCATAACTCGTTAGTCATAGGGTGTGTTAGAAACCCAATATGGGTTAACACCTTCATCATTCGGCTAGTAATAAACTACGAGGGGTAGCCCACCACAAGACTAGTCCTCTTAAGTGATGGATTCCACAAGCTGCAAGCCAAATGACGAGCGAGTGGGAGCTCAAACCTTAGTTCTCTAACTTGAGGAGACAATACCTAGACACTATGCTAGACGTCCTTGGGGGGTTAGTTTTTTCCTTTCTTTGATTGATAATATATTAACTATCTGTGAGTACACTCTTAATTATAGATATACACCGGTCATTGATATGAATGTAAAATTTTATACCTACGACTTCATAAGTAAATAAATATCCACAGACACAGTAGCGGGAATGGCACACATGTGCTCGACCCGACCTAACCGGCTATTATCCCTAAATGTGAGGAAATCGAGAGTATACTACAAAGAACTCAGAGCCAGGAACCTTTTAAGGAGGATTAAACGAGTAGTCATGTGACTCATGTTGGCGATAATGTATCATATTTGGATGAAACGAAACAAGTACTTTTGACAACTCCATAAAATGACCGGAAGAAAACGATTCCGGAGTCAGTTGAGGCACAACCGTGGCTAAGGACTAACCACGGTAAATACGACGAAGGTAAAATAGTGTAATCCACAGCTATAAAACCGTTAAGGACCTAGGTAGGCTCTAACTAGTTTAGGGTTTGTCCAGGTTCGAATTTCGAATCTAGAAGCGTCTTCATCATCCGGAGCCAAGCCAAGGTTGGTCAACGGATACCCCACCCCTTCTCTTCAATTTCACTCTTAATCAATTCGATTAGCGATTCTGAATCGCATGTCTTTAATGCGTTGGTCCCTGGTTTGGTCTGCGTCCTCGCAGGTGCAATGGCGCGTACCAAGCAGACAGCTCGGAAATCCACTGGAGGAAAAGCTCCCAGGAAGCAGCTCGCTACCAAGGTTGGGGTTTATTCTTTATAGCTTCTGTTCGGCCCTTCCGTTTGTCTGGGTTCTTGGTTTTTTTCTTCTTCCTTGTTTTGTGGCTCTGGTTTGATTGCTCTGTATCCAACTTAATGTATTGGGTCAAGTTTGTTGCTAATTTATGGTTAATGGTTGAATTTTTGTTGCTAATTACTGGTTTATTCATTTTGTCCGGATGTTTTCCTTTGAGGTAGCATTCAATGAAATAGAAGTCCAATAGATTGGTAAAGTAATTCATTTCAACAACATTGATGTGGTGATGGTGCATTATTTCAAGCTCGGATAACATAGAAGAACAAATGATCTTCATCTGTTCAATTGACGATGAGCTGTTGGGTTTTGATCTCAAAGCACTGATGTTTCATTCTACCATTATGGTAAATTCTTGAAAACAGTGGTGTCAGTTGAAACATATCTCACACAGATGAAGATGTTAGTTGAAAACAGTTGGGGTCTGCCGTTAATATGTTTAAGTTGTAAATGTGGAATTCTCTCTCATTTGCTAAACAAAATTGTTCTGTTCTCTTTATAGGCTGCAAGAAAATCTGCACCAACCACTGGTGGAGTTAAGAAACCTCATCGTTATCGTCCTGGAACAGTTGCACTTCGGTATGGCAGTTTAAAGACAACATCGTATAACCTGCCTGCTGTAGATGTAGTTTTTTGAGAAGCAATAGAGTTCATATCTGGGTTGTGCTTGTTCTTTAAACAGTGAAATCCGAAAGTACCAGAAGAGCACTGAACTCCTGATCCGTAAGCTCCCCTTTCAGAGGCTTGTCCGTGAAATTGCTCAGGATTTCAAGGTGATGATTCCTTTGAAAAAAAAAAATCTTTGTCATATGTGAATTATAACCTGCATTCACATTAGCAAATATTTTGCTGCTAGATGGCTACCACTAATAGAATGCTTTTATGTTTGTATTGTTTTCTTTGTTACATTTGTAGACTGATTTGAGATTCCAAAGCCATGCGGTTCTTGCTCTTCAAGAAGCTGCAGAGGCCTACCTCGTGGGTTTGTTTGAAGATACAAATCTTTGTGCTATCCATGCCAGGAGGGTTACTATCATGCCCAAGGACATCCAGCTCGCCAGGAGAATCCGTGGCGAAAGGGCCTAGAAGACATTGTTGACTCATTGTTTAGTTTCTATGTGTTTGTTCACTTTCATTATCATCTCTGATGTACTGCCATGTTTCCTGATCTAAATCCTAATCGACTGCTGGAGATACTGAAACACTTAGCACTTGTTTGTTGTAACACCTGTGATTGCTCTGTTGTACTCTTGTACAATTTCTGATCTATTTGTTCGTTTCAAATGTCAATTGTGAAATTATTATTATGCCTTTTGCATATCGTCATAGGTTCTCTGTATTGTTTGAGTCCAGTTTCTTGCACTGGTTTGGAGACGAGCCTTTTCAACTGTTTTCTTGTAATCTGTATTTGAGTGGAGGCATTGAAACGTGCAAATCTGCTTTCCGTTTATGAATTTTTGTCATGTACAACTTGTGTTTATCATGTTATTCTGACCTTATATGCTTGTTTATCTTAGAGGATCGCAATCTGCCCCAGCCCAGGGCCCCATACAGGGGGTGATTAGGGATTGTAAGAACCATCTGACTTCCTTACAGTGCAATCTCACGCTAGGTATTTGAGCTTTAGAGTAGACTTCTCAGAAACACTGGTGGGTAATTTGCTTGGTTATTTGTATCGTACTGCCTAGTTGCTTGATTCAAAAGAATCTACTATCCTTCAAGTTGCTGGACAGAATTTTGCACATTAGCGTCTTCTCTTAATTATTTTTGCTCCAACTTCTATCGCTATAGAACCATACAATGAGGAAACAAATACTCTTTCTGTCCTAGAATTTTTACTTCATTTGACTTTTTTTTTTTATATTTTGACTTGATTTTTTTTAATATTATTGTTTGTTAGAAAAAATTAAAAAATATATATATTTAAAGACTATATGTCTTGATTTATTATTTATATATAAATTTTTTTTATTTATATATTAAAATGTTGAAAATAAAAATTTTGGATTGACTGCTGAAAATAAATAGAGTAAAGATTTTGGGACGGAGGAAGTAGTAGGGAAGGATCGTTGTGAACTACAGCACAAGCAAGACAAGGGAAAGAAGTGGCTCTATCTGGTTTCGATTCAGACTGGGCTATTATCCGGTCAAAGCACAGCTGTATTTTTATTTTGTTCTCCTTATTTTAACGATGATACAAATGTGAGAGTTCAAGTATTCAATGAACCAACCCGCCGAAATGCTCAGTCTCGTTTGGTTCTAGTAACTAGGTTGTCAACGATCGTTCTAAAAACTGGTCAATGGTAGATTTTGGTTCACAAATCATATTTTAGATACTTTTTTCTGGTTTAGGCTCATTTGGTTGCACATTTTTATCCTTACATCAATTTGCACATTTTCCGCCAGGTTCTTTTGCTCCACCTGATAAGTCAATCTATGTCCGTTAGGCACAATGGTTTTGTTTGACATTAACGATTAGTGTCAGACTTTGGAGAACGTTATCTAAGTGTAACTTTTAATTTTTTGCTTTCGCGGTTTGAGCTCTCAGTTAATAGATCATCAAAAACTCTAATGCTAATCTTAAAAAACTCTCCAAAAATGGTCTTATGACGTCGATGCAGATAGAACTTCTCTTGGATTTCTTCCTTCACAAGCATCCTTGATAGCTCAGTCACCACATTTCTCTTGAGCCATCTCCTCACTGGTGTAGCCCGGTAAGGGTATGTTGAACATATGCGAAATACATGTAAATGTTATACTTGCAGGATCCTAGTTCTTCTTTAACACATAGTCTAGGGCAGCTTCAGTGAAATGGTGATACCGTTCTCAGCAAGGCGGAAAAGTTCTTTTATAAGCGAGCTTATAAAAGATATAATTAAAAAAAAAAGCTACTATAAATAAACGAAAAAAGAACTTATTTTTCCCTGAGAGTAACTAGGAATAACAGGTACTTATAATACAGGAGGCAAAAATAAGTGCAAATACAATAAATACCGGAAAAGTTCTCGACCCATACAATTGATGGGATAGCTAAGAAAACATTAATGACACTAGAATTTCAATGCAGAAACATAATGGAAGTTGATTCTAATATATGTCCTTACCATATACAACTTCCCAGAAAATAAAAATAAACCGTGAAAATAGAACCTGCAGGATAGAATATTTCAAGAGTTCAAATTCACACAACAGAAGATCCTTTAATTGGGTTGAGGCCCAGTTGATTGCCTCATTCTCCATCTTTGCATGAAATTGCTTCATTTTCTGCGAGGTTCTTCTGCTCCACCTGATAAGTCAATCTGTCTTCACTTGGCACCGCATCTAAACAGACAGTGCACCTCTCTTGGATTTCTTCCCTCACAAGCATCCTCGATAGTTCTGTCACTACATTTCTCTCGAGCCATCTCCTCACCGGTCTAGCTCCATAAAGCTATTTACAGAAGCAAAGGAAAGAGTCATTAGATTGATTGGTTACAGAAAGGGTATGTTGAACTGATGTGAAATGGATGTAATTTCATACTTACTGGATCATAGCTCTTCTTCAATACATAGTCAATGGCTGCTTCAGTAACATGAAATGTGATACCTTTCTCAGCAAGGCGGCTCGTGACATCTGCCATTTGTGACCTTGAAACCTTTCTCAGCTGCTCCTGTGAAAGCGGATCAAAAACCACTCTCTCGTCTAGCCTGCTTAGAAACTCAGGCCTAAAGTGATGCATCATCTGTCGAAAGAATTAATCAAAAAACTGGAATATTCATCTAAATTCAGCCTATATCAATGCTCCAGTACATCAACAATAGCAGAATGTCTATACCTCCTCCATCACTTTATCTCTGGCATCCTGCATTTTCATCTTGCCAGCAAGCCCTGAGAGCAAATGCTTTGATCCTATATTAGATGTCATGATAATTACAGTATTCTTGAAGTCAACAGTATGCCCCTGGCCATCAGTTAAGCGACCGTCATCTAGGACTTGAAGAAGACTGTCAAAGACAGTGACATCTGCTTTCTCAACTTCATCAAATAACACAACACTATAAGGTCTCTGCTTCACAGCCTCAGTCAACTGTCCACCTTCCTTGTATCCCACGTACCTATGATATTCAGTAAAAAAAAGAGTGATTTTCAACTCAGATGCCTATAGTGGATTCATGTATCAATCATTTGAATTGCTTACCCGGGTGGTGCACCGAAAAGCCGAGCAACTGAGTGGCTTTCCTTGTATTCTGACATGTCAAATCTGATAAGGTGATTTTCATTGTCAAACAGCTGCTCGGCCAAGGCTTTGGCAAGCTCAGTCTTGCCAACACCAGTTGGACCCAAGAAAAGGAATGAGCCGATTGGTTGTTGGTGCCTTTTCAAGCCCACCCTTGACCTCAAAATAGCATCAGCAACAGAATCAACTGCTTGGTCTTGTCCCACCACTCTCTGATGCAACCTCTCAGCTAGTCCAAGCAATCTTTCTTTCTCATTTTGCTCTAACCTTGTCACAGGAATACCTGTGTGACGGCTCACCACCAAAGCAATGTGTTCTATCCTCACTGTTTTTGCCAATTTTTCATCGTCAGCACCCTTACCCTTTTCAAGCTTCTTTATATCAGCTTCTACTCTCTCAACAACAGCTTTGGCTGAATCATATTTCTTCTGCAGCTTCTGCAGTTTTAGCAGGACATTTTCTCTTTTCTTCTTCAATCTTCCTATCTTGGATATCCTCTCTTTTTCTTTCCTGTGTTTCATAATCAGAAGCTGAAGCTTCTCCTTTAAGTTTGCAAGCTCTTTCCTGACCTGCATATGACCTGCAATTTAGATTTCAGATTTTGTGGACATGAAGGATTAGGAGAATATACACTTACCTCAGCAAACCGGGCTTTGCTAATTTCATCATCTTCAGCTTCAAGTGCTTCAAGCTCAACTTCTAAATGCTTCTTTCTCCTTTCAAGATCTTCTAAATCCTTTGGTTGACTATTTAGTTCTACTCTCAAATTTGCGCAAGCTTCATCAACCAGATCAATAGCCTTGTCCGGCAAAGACCTTCCTGAAAACATTTATCAAACACATGTCACATAAATAAATCACATCAGATTCAAGGATATCAGTATTGTGTACCCGTAATATATCGACTTGATAGCCGTGCTGCCTCTACAATAGACCTGTCTTGAATTCTAACCCTGTGGTGCTCCTCATGTTTCTTTTTCAACCCTCTGAGTATAGTAACTGTTTCATCTATAGTGGGTTCTTGTACGTGAACTTTCTGAAATCTTCTCTCCAAAGCTACATCTTTTTCAACATGTTTTCTGTACTCATGAAATGTTGTAGCCCCAATGCAACGAAGCTGACCTCTATCGAGCATTGGCTTGAAAAGATTAGCGGCTTCTTCATCTTGAAGAAGAGTGTGGAGTTCATCAATGAAGAGGATCACTTTACCCTTAGCTTGTTCAACATCTTCCAAGACACTGCTTATCCTCCGCGTGCTTAGTGTACCAATGTTCAATGCAATGAGTCTTTTTTTCACAAGATTTCGAGGGACTTCACCTTTTGCCATTCTCTGAGCCAAACCTTCCACGACTGCAGTTTTTCCAACACCTGCGTTTCCAATGAGAATGGCGCTGTTCTTGGTTCTCCTTGAAAGAATGGTAATCACATTTCTGATTTCTTCATCTCGGCCAATCACAGGATCAAGGTTTCCAGCTTGAGCAACGAGATCTCTTCCATAGCTGTTGACATAATATAAATTGCGTGAATCATCTGAGCTACTGCTAGAGTGATCATCTGAGTTGTTGGAATGATCATCAGATACTTCAGAATCATCTTCATTGTCCTCGGAGGCATCTGAATCCTTTGAGTCAGTCTCCACTTTCTTGGCTTCACCTTGAAGCTGTTCAATATCTTTTCTCACCATTTCCTGATCAATCCCGGCTTCTTTCAGCAAAGACGATGTCTGACCATCCTTAAGCAGGCCTAAAACCAACTGATGAAGAGCTAGAAAGCTATCACCACATTCTCTTCTAGCATCATGGGCTGAATCAAGCACCTTCATCATACTCTCACTCGGCAGAATTTCATCTGGGAGATTGGATGGTGCTGCTGCCAGCTCATTCAACTGCAAAGCTTCATTAAATAGAGTTTCTGCTGCGTTAACAATATGTTCATCATCAGCTGCATTGGAGACTGACTCACGGAAAATTCCATTGTGATCAGACAGCAAACAGAAAGCTAGGTGGAGCGGAGTAAACTCAGCATGACCAGAGTTCTTTGCTAGCTCGCGAGCAACAGCAATGGCATTGTATGTGTTGTCTGTGACCTCGTCTTGAAGATGCATTATGTTTGTTGTTTTACTTCTCCCTCCCCTTTTCGATCAAGAATTGCTGGGACCAGGAACCAAAAGGCACCCGTTTGTAAGAACAACCACTTTAAAACCAAATCATAGACAACACAGCTAGCAAACATAAATATATTTCTCAGCTTAAGATCATAAGCAGATAATAATCCAACAAAACATGCATTTATTCAATAACAACCACTTTAAAACCAAACAATAGATAATACAGCTAGCAAACATAAATATATTTCTCAGCTTAAGATCATAGGCAGATAATAATCCAACAAAACATGCATTTCGTCAATAACAACTACTTTAAAACCAAATCATGGATAATACAGCTAGCAAACATAAATATATTTCTCAGCTTAAGATCATAAGCAGATAATAATCCAACAAAACATGCATTTCTTCAATTTCCCTCTCAAACCATAAGAATATTATCATAGCTGTTTTCCGAGTAGGTATATACGGTTCTTGAACTCCAACTTGAGTGGCGATTTGCAAATGCACCAGGGTTGAGCTAATTTCCAAATGGATTGTTCTCCCTTCCTTTCTTTTAAAACTTGTAAGTTGGCATGAATATTGAGTACCAAAAAAAAAACAAATGGGTACATACCAAAAGAACCAAAAACACACTGAGACACCTATAACAGCTGGGGAGAAGAGTTGAGTTTGCAAATTTAGTCATACAGAAAAAGAAACCGCAGAGCATATTGATAAATGATAACGCATCTAGTTACAGCTAGCAAAGGCACCCGTTTGTAAGAACAATCACTTTGAAACCAAATCATAGATAATACAGCTAGCAAACACTTACCTGGTTCTTCGCAGCTGTGAAATTCTCATGCCCTATAAGAGAGATAAATCAAGAAACTTAATTATGGAGACGCATCCATAGATAAATATATTAGGGGAACGTTCTAAAATACAATAGGGGGTAGCAATACACTTTTGCATGGCTCATCCCCAAACTTTTTTTTTTTATCAGTTAAGGACCTAAGTGTAAAAATACAACAAAAGTATACAAAATAAGGAAAACACAATGTAACCTGAACAACAGGTTACAGGTTATGTGGTATGTAATTTAGGTTAAATGATATGAGATTTAGGTTAGATGGTATCGGATTCAGGTTAAATGATATTAGATTCAGATTCATGTGATATCAAATTCATGTGGTATAAGAATTAGGTTAATGTGGTATGAGATTGAGGTTTATGTGATATTAGATTGATGTGGTATAAGATTTAGGTTTCGTGGTATGTGATTCGGGTTATGTGGTATATATGTGGTATAAGATTCAAGTTTTTGTGGTATGGTATAAAAAATTAGGTTATATGGTATATATGTAGTGTTAGATTCAGGTTCATGTGGTATAAAAATCAGATTAATTAGTATAAAATTCAGGTCCATGTGGTATATTTATGGTATGAGATTCAGATTCATCTGATATGAGATTTAGGTTACTGTGATATGGGATTCAGATTAAGTGATTTGAGATTCAGGTTATACGGTATAGGATTCAGGTTTTTTTATTCAAGTTGTTGTGGTAAATGACCCAGGTTAAGTGATATGAGATTCAAATTTACTTGGTATGAGATTCAAGTTCTTATGGTATAGGATTTAGGTTAAGTGACATGACATTCAAGCTCTTGTGGTATGCGATTCAGATTATTATGGTATAGGATTTAGGTTAAGTGGTATGAGATTCAGGTTATTGTGGTATCGGATTCAAGTTAAGTGATATGAGATTTAAGTTCTTGTGGTATTGTGGTATGGGATTATGGTTCTTGTGGTATGAAGTTATGGATTAGGTTTATGGTTAAAGTTAGAGTTAGGTTTGGGTTTAAGATTATGGTTAAGCTTTGGATTAAAGTTTAGGCTTAATGTTTAGGATTAGGGTTTAGGGTTAGGAATTAATGTTAGGGATTAGGATTAGGGTTAGAGATTAGGCTTAGGATTAGGATTATGGATTAGGGCTAGGGTTTAGGATTAAGGTTAGAGATTAGGATTAGGGTTAAGGATTAAGGATTAAGATTAAAGTTTAGGAATCAGATTATGGTTGAGGGATAGGGATTAAGGATTAGATATTAAATTAGGGTTAAGGTTTATGGCTAGGGATTAGGATTAGGGTTTAGGGATTAGGGTATGAATTAGGTTTATGGTTAGAGATTAGGGATTAGGCTTAGTGTTTAGAGTTAAGGGTTAGGGTTGGGGTTGGGGTTTAGTGTTAAAGATTAGGGCTAATGTTTAGGGTTTTGGTTATTGTAAGATATTTTAAGATGTTTTTAAAATTAGAGGGAGATAAGTGTAATTTTTTAAAAGATTATTAAAAAAATTAGACATTTTCTTTACTTTCTAAGAGTTACCACTAATCAATTTTTCTTGGGTGATTAGACCACTTATATAGTATGCAAAAAGAATCAGATTTGAATAAAATATATCTGTTTTCATACTTTACCGAGTCCACCTAAACTAATTTACTTATAGATTTATTAAGTATTTTAGTGCCTTAATTCAATTAATTTTTTACTTCTTAAAAATATCAAGTAAATTAAATTTTTGAAATAATTGGATAACTAGCCTAAAATTATAATCCTTTATATTATCAATTTTGTTAAATTAATTTTTGGCTAAAACGACAAATAAATTTTCATATATTGCTTTATTTATGAGTTTTTAAAAATTTTCATATAGGTTTTAAAAATCATAGTTGAACATAAAATTTCATGTATTACTTTAGTTTATGATTTTTTAGGTATTAATTAATTGTAAATATATACATTCTTTCAAAAATATATGCAAATATATATTAAAAAAGGAAATATAAAAAAAAAACACGTCTTAAAATGGGTTGGCAGATACTACCCAAATTGATTACTCATGAAGAGGATTTGGCATTTCTTATACCCAGCCGAAACCTAGCCTATTGACATCTTTATTTCATGATGACTGTTACTAATGAAACATGACTTAAATTAAATAACTAGAATAAATCTATAATTAAAATTAGTATTTGGTGCAATTCATGACTTAAATTAAAAAAAAAATAAAAATCACCTGAAAATGACTTTTAGAATTCTTTAAAAAAAAACTTTGATAACTTTTACTAAAAAAATGTACTTCCATAATTTCAATCTGTTGGTAGTTTTTACACAATTATTGGACAATTAAAATTATTTTTTCTTCTCAATAAATATATAAATAACTATAAAATATATTATAAAAACTGAAATTACTAGAAGATACGTAAAGTAAAATCTAAATTAGGATTTTAAAAATTTTAAAAAATGGTATAAAAAAGTACAGGGGAAGGGGTATATTTATAAACTTCAACAATGCAGTTTCGTGATTTCTGTTGTTATCCATCGATATGTTACTATAGCATTTTAATCCATGATAATGAAAACCTATAAATTTATTAGAAAATAGAATATACTCTTTATGAGCTTTATCTTTCCTTTTAAAAACTAAGAATAAGTAAATTTCAGTCAAATTTATTTCACAAAAATTGCCAATATCAATATCTACAGATTTCAAAGCCAACCAACAAATACAAATCTATCATAAAAAGAAAAGAAAACATAAAGTCACAATTGATTTGGTTCAAACTTGACCATATCATGCCATATGAAGAAACAATGTTTTTCAATGTCAACCTTATCAAAGAAGATTAAAATGAAAATTAATATAGAAATTCATGCTCATAGGGTAACATGGAGCATATTAAGTCCATGTTGTAGAATCAGGTATAGGTTTTAGCTGACACGATCCCCGTGCCCCTGCCCGGGATACCCTGTGAGCGTTTGTCTCACGGTGGATTGTAATTGGCTAGCTGGTTATGTGTGTGGATTAAATCCAATGCTACTAGTTGATTAACCTAGATATGCAATATGTATGCACTTATGCTTTGACTTGGTTTATTAAAACCATAAAACATTTAATCATTTAGACATTTAGCCGGCTAGGTAAAATTCTATATAAATAAATACAAAAGGCCAAAGCATATCAAAATCAACCTTTGAGTGATTAACTACACATACACCGCTCGTGAAAGCATTTATACATAAGTAACTAATGCTCTCACCCAGAGAACAATCCCCTGAGTCAAGGACTCTTTATAACATAAATACTGGAGGCAAAATAAAGTACTGTATCAAAATACAAGACTTTGCTGAGATCTTTTACCCTAGCTCCCACTTTGGACTCCTGTCCCAGTGGCGAGTCTCACAAGTCCTGTGCCAAGTGCTACTAGGCTCTGCAGCCAAAGGAAGAAGCAAGTTAGTACCACAGCCTGACCAACAGACCAATTAAACACTTAAGCAGGCTAGAAACTTAAAGTTTCTCAACTACCGTACCTTTACAGACAAAAAGGTACTACCGTGATAATCCTCAGTGATTATCCGGTCCTGCTACTCCAGACTCTGCATAACAAACAGGGAGTGAGAATTCAACATTCTCAGTAAGGGTCTTCGATGTACCTGCAAGAAAAATTACTAGGACTCTGGCTGCGAGCTCACACAGCATGAGGGTACTAGTCATATATATATATACTAGGCCGGTAGACCTCTCCTCAAGTAGTCCTCTGTATCAGGCCAAGTGCAATCACTTAGCAACCTGACACATATACAGGCCAAGCGCCATCACTTAGCAACCTGACATATAGGCCAAGCGCTATCACTTAGCAACCTATCATATGGCTCAAGGGCGAACCTTAGCAAGCCTCATTCAAACATAGAACCTCTCACCTAATTGTTATGCAGGGGAATTTATGATGGGACTTGTAGACTAGGCCGCAGGGCCTCTTTGATGTAAACTAGATGAACAAGGTTTCGCCTCATGGCCTCGTGGCTCCGGCACGGCTAGGCCGACGAGGGTTCTAAACCTCTCACCTGAGCTATTGATAGCTAATTAAGTTCAATTGCAACATTTGTTTCCTTACTTGTTGCCTAAGCAACTTACTTACCTCAAACAGTTCAAGAAAACTCATACTTCCGGTGGGACTTTCGGAAGTTTCGGAGTACCATCGGGATCCTCGGACCCTTAGGCACGTTCCGAGCCTTCCGTAGTCTCGGTCGGGTCAACGCAGCAAAAAGTCAAACCCTCCATTTTTAGGTGTTGGCGCCGCGTCGCCAAAGGCAAAAAGGAATTGGCGACGCGTCGCCGACGAGCAGACGCTCTGTGAAGAAAAATTGAATTGGCGACGCGTCGCCAATTTTCGGGCCAATTGGCGCCGCGTCGCCAATTCTGCAGAAATGCAGAATTTGGCCGATTGCTGCTACGAACTTTGGCAACCAAATACATATAGCAAACATGCATCAAAAGTTACCAAATTTCATACACATGAAGTACATGTTGCAAGGAACAAAACCAACTATCAAAGCCAAACTATGATGCATTAGAAGCATCAAACCAATCCTTCGAATTTAGCTAGTCCATCATAATTCCCAAAACGTTTCTTCATACCATACCCAAAAATTACTCAACTTTCTCAATCCATTTCAATCCAAAAGCAATCCAACAACTTAAAAACACTTTCTCCCTTACCTTAACACCAAGAACAAGCAAGAATTCGAACCCTTCCTCTTCCAAACAAGCTTCCAAAGTTCTACACAAAACCATACCAAAACAAAGCTCTAAAACATCAAAAACACATCTTTCAACCAAAACCCAAGCTTCCAATCAACCAAATAACACGAATTCAATCAAGAACATAACTCATACCTCGTTCAAAAACAGGGGATGGAGAAAAACACCCTTTCAAGCTTCAAAAACATGGATTCAAGCTTGAAAATGCATCCTCCAAGCTTAAACATCCTTAATTGCGCCTCTTGACACCAAGATCACTTGATTCCAAGTTCAATTTGAGAGAGAAATGGAGTTGAGAAGCTGGAAAACGGGTTATGGAGCTCCAAACCCTTCTTCCCTCTTCTTAAACCCCACTTAACCCCTCAAACCACCAAGGTTTCAAGTTTTGTGCAATTAGGTCCCCCATCTTTGTAACTTAACAATTCTTGATTAAATTCTTGTCTATTTGTTGAGTTTGAGTTAAGGTTAAAAGTTAAGTTCTAAAATTCATTTTAAAACACTCGGGACTCGTCCCTGCCACTCAGGGTGCAAAATTACCATTTTGCCCCTGAACTTAGTTCAGAGCTTTATTCTTGTTGGAACTTAGTGAACTTTGGCAAACTTCTTAATTCTTGCTAGGCAAACTTAAATTAAACTTCTAAACTAAATTCTAAAGTCCTTACCTCCCTCTAGAAGGGCCGTAACATTCTCCCCTCCTTCTGGAATTTGGTCCCCCAAATTCCGTTGCAACTCTGGAAAAACACCAGGATATCTTTTCAGCATATCCTGCTCTGTCTCCCAGGTAGCTTCCTCCTCACTATGGTTAGACCAAAGGATCTTAACCATCGGAATCCACTTAGTCCGCAGTTTCTTGACTTGCCTATCCAAAATCTGAACTGGTTTCTCTTCATAAGTCAAGTCCTCCTGAATGGGTATCACTGAAGGATTTACTACCTGTCCGGGCTCAACTGTGCACTTCCTGAGTAAACTGACGTGAAACACATTATGCACTTGAGAAAGGTTAGGCGGTAAAGCCAACCGATAAGCAACTTTCCCAACTTTCTCTAACACTTCATAAGGTCCAATGAACCTTGGAGCTAACTTGCCCCTTTGTCCAAAACGACTAACTCCTCTCATGGGCGACACTTTCAGAAGTACTTTGTCACCAACCTCAAAACTCAATTCCCTTCTTCTTCTGTTTGCATACTTAGTCTGTCTGTCATTAGCTGTCTTGATTCTCTGCTGAATCAACTTAATCTTAGCTGTAGTGTCAGCTATGATCTCAGGTCCAATAACCACTCTGTCTGTCGGATCTGCCCAACAATGAGGTGTCATACATCGTCTCCCATACAAAGCTTCATAGGGCGCCATTCCAATAACAGATTGATGACTGTTATTATAGGCAAACTCGATCAGTGGTAAATGCTGATCCCAATCACCTCTAAAATCAATGACACACATGCGTAGCATGTCCTCTAAAGTCTGAATCACCCTCTCTGACTGTCCGTCAGTCTGCGGATGAAAAGCAGTACTGAGGCTAACTTTACTGCCTAATGCTTCCTGAAAAGCATTCCAAAACCGTGATGTAAATCGTGGATCTCTGTCTGATATGATCTGATCCGGTATCCCATGGAGTCTCACAATCTCCCTGAGATATAACTGAGCCAACCTCTCCAATGTGTAGGTGACTCTGATCGGTATAAAGTGTGCCGACTTCGTCAATCTGTCAACCACTACCCAAATAGCATCATGCTGACTCCGGGTGGTCGGTAACCCCACTAGGAAATCCATAGTAACGGATCCCCACTTCCTCACTGGTAGAGATAAACTCTGAAGTGTGCCTGCTGGTTTCTGGTGTTCAGCTTTCACCACTTGACATGTCAAACACTTTGCCACATGTCCTCGTACATCTCTCTTCAGTCCTGGCCACCAAAAATGTGTCTTCAGATCTTGATACATCTTACTAACACCAGGATGAATACTCAATGTGCTGCTATGTGCCTCCTGTAGGACTTGCTGTCTAAGTCCCTCAACATTCGACACATAGAGTCGATCACCATAATGCAGTATTCCATCTTTGTACTTGAACTCTTTCTTCAAAGCACCAGTCTTAGCTTCACCTGAAATCTTCTTCAACAATGGATCTTTCAACTGAGCTTCTCTGACTCTGGTTAACCAAGCCGTCTGAATCTCCAAAACGTAGACTAAGGATTTTTCTCGACTTTGCCATAATTCATGCAAAGCTAAGAAACAATCCTTCAATGCTCCTTCTGAAGAATCTGTAGCCTGATCCTTGGACAAGATCACTCCTGTGTACTTCCGGCTCAAAGCATCTGCTACCACGTTCCCTTTACCAGCACAATACTCGATCGAACAATCATAGTCTTTAATGTACTCAATCCATCGCCGCTGTCTCATGTTCAGATCCTTCTGAGTAAACAAATACTTCAAACTCTTGTGATCAGTGAAGATTCTGAACGATCTTCCCATCAAATAATGTCTCCATAATTTCAGTGCAAAGATCACTGCTGCAAGCTCAAGATCATGAACAGGGTAGTTCAACTCATTAGGCCTCAGCTGTCTCGAACCATAAGCAATTACCTGACTGTCCTGATGTAGAACACAACCCAAACCTGAACCTGACGCATCAGTATAAACTGTAAAGGCTCTGTCCGGGTCTGGTAATACAAGTATGGGTGCACTGGTCAACTTTTCCTTCAGCTTCATGTAGGCTTCTTCACACTTCGGTGTCCACTCAAATTTCTGAGCTTTCCTGGTCAATACTGTCAACGGCGTAGCTATCACAGAGAATTTCTCTATGAAGCGTCTGTAGTAACCTGCTAGACCCAAGAAACTCCTGACCTCTGTAACTGTAGTCGGTCTCTTCCAATCAACTACTGCTTGAACCTTTTCAGGATCAACTGACAAACCTTGAGCACTGATAATATGCCCCAAAAACTGAATCCTCTCGGACCAAAACTCACACTTAGAAAATTTTGCATAGTACTGATTATCCTTCAGCACTTGCAAAACCGTTCTAAGGTGCTCCTCATGCTCTGCTGTAGACTGTGAATAGATCAGAATATCATCAATGAAGACCTCAACAAACTGATCCAGAAATGGCTTAAAGATCCGATTCATAGCTTCCATAAACACTGCTGGAGCATTAGTCACACCAAAAGGCATAACCGTATACTCATAATGCCCGTACCTTGTCCTGAAGGCAGTCTTCGGAATGTCTTCCTCCTTAACTCTGATCTGAAAATACCCAGACCGAAGATCAATCCTGGAAAACACTCTCGCTCCTCTGAGTCTGTCAAACAAATCATCAATTCTAGGAAGTGGATACTTATTCTTAACTGTCACTGCATTCAACTTCCTGTAATCGATGCACAACCTGAAAGTTCCATCTTTCTTCTTCACAAATAATACTGGAGCTCCCCACGGTGATACACTCGGTCTTATGAAACCTTTCCCTAGCAGTTCCTCCAACTGCTTCTTCAACTCATCCATCTCAGGAGCCGACATCCTATAAGGTGGTACTGAAATAGGCTCAACCCCTGGTTGCAGATGGATAGCAAACTCAGTATCCCTCCTAGGTGGTAACCCAGGTAACTCCACTGGAAACACCTCAGGAAACTGATTAGCTACAGGAATACTCCCCAACTCATCCTCTATAGCTACTCCATTCAACGAGTAATACTCCTCTTCACCCACTACAGGGATGGTATCTACAAGTCTAAGATGTAAACTCTTAGCACTAGATGCCAACCCTCCTGTGCAAGTCACTCTAGCTCCTTGAGCATCAGTGATGTCAACTGAGTGATTCGCACAGTTAATTCGTGCCTTGTGCTTACTCAACCAATCCATTCCCAGCACCAGGTCATATGATTTCAACTCAATCACCCACAACTCACAACAAAAATCATGATCACCTAACTGCAAAGGATACCTAGTAACCACTTCATTGGTCACAATAAAACCTCTCCCTGCAGTCCTGATGAGTCTCAACTCACCCGCAATTTCACGCTGTAAACTATGCTTATCTACCAAGGCAGAAGATATCACTGAAAGAGTAGCTCCCGTATCGAAAAGCACTCTAACACTACTGCTCAGAAAAGTAAAATTACCTCGTACAGCTGGCGGTTCTCTAGCCGCCTGGTTCGTCAAAGCAAAGACTCTTGGGTTCACTGCTGCAGCAACTACTCCAGGCCGGTTCCCAATAGCAAGCGGTACTGGAGGTAGAACCCGAGATGGACCTGTAACTGAACGAACTCTTGGGCAGTCCCTGGCCCAATGCCCTCTCTGACCACAGACATTACAAATATCTGTGCGCAGTGTACATGGTCTTCCACCATGGAACCGTCTGCACCTAGGACACACACCTGTCCTCCTCCTCTTAGATGGATCCTGGTTCCCTACCATTGGTCGCTTTCCAGCACTTTTCCCCAAGTTAGATGGCCCAGCTTCCACCTTTTTCACAGGTGCCCTGGAATCCTCGAATTCCCTTTCCAATGCCAATGCCTTCTGAACCATCTGGCGATAACTCCTGATATCAACTGTCGCCATATACCTCCTGAAAATAGGCTTCAGGCCCTGGGAAAACTTCTTGGCTTTCAGCTCATCATTACCCAACATATATGGAGCATATCGGATAAGTGAATTGTATCGCTGCTCATACTCTCGTACTGACATCTCTCCCTGTGTCAGATTCTCAAACTGGATCCTCCTCTGATCCTGTGCAGCTTCACTGATATACTCCTGTCTAAACTTCTTCTCGAAGTCTGACCACTTGAGCACCTTTTTCTTGTGCTCTGGACGAGTGCCATTACTCTCCCTCAATAACTCCATCACATCGTCCCACCAAAGACTGGCTCTCCCTCTCAGAAAGAAAGGTACTAGAACCATCCTCTGCTCTGTCTCATAACCACCACAAGTAAAGAGGCGGTTCATAACAGACAACCAATCCTCTGCTCTATCAGGATCTCCTGTCCCGTCAAAGCTAGGTGGATCAACTGTCTTAAACTTTTCCAGCAACCTCATCTGATGTGGAGTGTCTCCCCTCCTTGGAGCCTCCATCATCTCTGGTTCCTCAACCTCCTCAAGAACTTGATTTCTGGGTTCCTGAGCTCTAGGCACTTGCTGTTGCTCAGCATGCCTTTCCTGTTCCTGTTGTGGCTCAACTTCCTCCTGGGCAACACCTCTGTCCCCATAATCTCTGAACATCTCTGTTACAAGAGTGTTCATACCCTGTGCCACCTGAGACATAGTCTCAGTCAAACCCTGTAGCACTCTGGATATCTCATCCAACCTCGCCACAACTGGGTCACTAGAACCTTCACCAGGTTCCCTAGTCCCCCTCGTAGTTCCAGACCTCGTATCAACCATAATAACCTGCAACCACAACCAGACAACATTTCCCCAGATGTTGGTCAGTACTAACTTCCTAGCACTTGGACTTTACTACTAGATCTCAGTCTAAGCCTCCAATATCCATGAAATAAAACCCTTAGCTCTGATACCAAGAACACTGACACGATCCCCGTGCCCCTGCCCGGGATACCCTGTGAGCGTTTGTCTCACGGTGGATTGTAATTGGCTAGCTGGTTATGTGTGTGGATTAAATCCAATGCTACTAGTTGATTAACCTAGATATGCAATATGTATGCACTTATGCTTTGACTTGGTTTATTAAAACCATAAAACATTTAATCATTTAGACATTTAGCCGGCTAGGTAAAATTCTATATAAATAAATACAAAAGGCCAAAGCATATCAAAATCAACCTTTGAGTGATTAACTACACATACACCGCTCGTGAAAGCATTTATACATAAGTAACTAATGCTCTCACCCAGAGAACAATCCCCTGAGTCAAGGACTCTTTATAACATAAATACTGGAGGCAAAATAAAGTACTGTATCAAAATACAAGACTTTGCTGAGATCTTTTACCCTAGCTCCCACTTTGGACTCCTGTCCCAGTGGCGAGTCTCACAAGTCCTGTGCCAAGTGCTACTAGGCTCTGCAGCCAAAGGAAGAAGCAAGTTAGTACCACAGCCTGACCAACAGACCAATTAAACACTTAAGCAGGCTAGAAACTTAAAGTTTCTCAACTACCGTACCTTTACAGACAAAAAGGTACTACCGTGATAATCCTCAGTGATTATCCGGTCCTGCTACTCCAGACTCTGCATAACAAACAGGGAGTGAGAATTCAACATTCTCAGTAAGGGTCTTCGATGTACCTGCAAGAAAAATTACTAGGACTCTGGCTGCGAGCTCACACAGCATGAGGGTACTAGTCATATATATATATACTAGGCCGGTAGACCTCTCCTCAAGTAGTCCTCTGTATCAGGCCAAGTGCAATCACTTAGCAACCTGACACATATACAGGCCAAGCGCCATCACTTAGCAACCTGACATATAGGCCAAGCGCTATCACTTAGCAACCTATCATATGGCTCAAGGGCGAACCTTAGCAAGCCTCATTCAAACATAGAACCTCTCACCTAATTGTTATGCAGGGGAATTTATGATGGGACTTGTAGACTAGGCCGCAGGGCCTCTTTGATGTAAACTAGATGAACAAGGTTTCGCCTCATGGCCTCGTGGCTCCGGCACGGCTAGGCCGACGAGGGTTCTAAACCTCTCACCTGAGCTATTGATAGCTAATTAAGTTCAATTGCAACATTTGTTTCCTTACTTGTTGCCTAAGCAACTTACTTACCTCAAACAGTTCAAGAAAACTCATACTTCCGGTGGGACTTTCGGAAGTTTCGGAGTACCATCGGGATCCTCGGACCCTTAGGCACGTTCCGAGCCTTCCGTAGTCTCGGTCGGGTCAACGCAGCAAAAAGTCAAACCCTCCATTTTTAGGTGTTGGCGCCGCGTCGCCAAAGGCAAAAAGGAATTGGCGACGCGTCGCCGACGAGCAGACGCTCTGTGAAGAAAAATTGAATTGGCGACGCGTCGCCAATTTTCGGGCCAATTGGCGCCGCGTCGCCAATTCTGCAGAAATGCAGAATTTGGCCGATTGCTGCTACGAACTTTGGCAACCAAATACATATAGCAAACATGCATCAAAAGTTACCAAATTTCATACACATGAAGTACATGTTGCAAGGAACAAAACCAACTATCAAAGCCAAACTATGATGCATTAGAAGCATCAAACCAATCCTTCGAATTTAGCTAGTCCATCATAATTCCCAAAACGTTTCTTCATACCATACCCAAAAATTACTCAACTTTCTCAATCCATTTCAATCCAAAAGCAATCCAACAACTTAAAAACACTTTCTCCCTTACCTTAACACCAAGAACAAGCAAGAATTCGAACCCTTCCTCTTCCAAACAAGCTTCCAAAGTTCTACACAAAACCATACCAAAACAAAGCTCTAAAACATCAAAAACACATCTTTCAACCAAAACCCAAGCTTCCAATCAACCAAATAACACGAATTCAATCAAGAACATAACTCATACCTCGTTCAAAAACAGGGGATGGAGAAAAACACCCTTTCAAGCTTCAAAAACATGGATTCAAGCTTGAAAATGCATCCTCCAAGCTTAAACATCCTTAATTGCGCCTCTTGACACCAAGATCACTTGATTCCAAGTTCAATTTGAGAGAGAAATGGAGTTGAGAAGCTGGAAAACGGGTTATGGAGCTCCAAACCCTTCTTCCCTCTTCTTAAACCCCACTTAACCCCTCAAACCACCAAGGTTTCAAGTTTTGTGCAATTAGGTCCCCCATCTTTGTAACTTAACAATTCTTGATTAAATTCTTGTCTATTTGTTGAGTTTGAGTTAAGGTTAAAAGTTAAGTTCTAAAATTCATTTTAAAACACTCGGGACTCGTCCCTGCCACTCAGGGTGCAAAATTACCATTTTGCCCCTGAACTTAGTTCAGAGCTTTATTCTTGTTGGAACTTAGTGAACTTTGGCAAACTTCTTAATTCTTGCTAGGCAAACTTAAATTAAACTTCTAAACTAAATTCTAAAGTCCTTACCTCCCTCTAGAAGGGCCGTAACATTAGCCCCCCAGAATTGCAAAGTTACCTCTCTAGACTGAACCAAATCTCCACTTAAACCCAACCAAACAACCAAGAAAATCAATACTTTTGTAACATACTTTTCATTTGGTTCAAAACCATTTGGCTATCACTAAAACCAAAAGTCATATTGTTCAAAATAAATAGCTATCTGCATACTAATTTTTAGCTAAAGATACAAAGCACACAAACTATCATAAATTTCATAACAAGCACAAAGATAGAGTCACTAATATGAATTTCAAAACAAATAAATAAAATAAAAATTAATAGAAAACTTAAATTATTTTTTTCTTATGTGTAAACATACAAAATAACTATAAAAAAAGAACTGTAAAAGCTAAAATTACTAGAAGATGACTACACTAAAATTTGATTTAAGATTTCAGAAATTTGTAGATAAAATATTTATATATATATAATAAATGAAAACTTATAATTTCTAAATAACTTAAATTTAACAAATTTTGAACTTTTGTTTGGCAATTAATAACATAAATAAATTAGAGCTATTCATACTATCTATTTGTTTTAAATTTCTTTCCTTTTAATGTGGCCATTATTTGAACTGCTAGTGCAAAGTCTGCATTATTTTATTTTGAAAACCCAATTATTTATAGACATAGAAAAATGTTGCAAATGTTTAGAGACAAAATGGTTAAGGTTAGGGTTTATGAATTAAGGTTTAGGGTTAGAGATTAGGAATAGGAATTAGGTTTTAGGGCTAAGGATTAGGGTTAGAGTTTAGGGTTAATGTTTAGAGTTTAGGGTTTAGGGTTAAGGGTTAGAGATTATGGGTAAGGATTAGGGTTAGAGATTAGAGTTCAAGGGTAGGGTTTAGAGTCAAGGTAACATGGTACCACTATAATCTTAACTTGGTACCACTACAACCTAAATTTGGTACCACTGCAACCTTAAATTGGTACCATTACAACCTTAACTTGTTACCAATGTAACTTTAACTTAGTATCACCATAACCTTAACTTGGTGCCACTATAACCTTAACTAAGTCTCACAATAACATTATTTAGGGTCTTTTAGCCCATGATATTAATTTTAACTATAAATGCAAAATATTTATATACATGCAATGAATGAAAACTTATAGTTTCTAAACAACAAAATTTACAAATTTTTACCTTTTGTCCAGCAATTAATAACATAAATAAATTTAAGCCATGTTTTCTATATATTTGTTTTAGCTTTTTTTTTTTCCTTTTAATGTTACAATTATTTGAATTGGTGGTATAAATCCTGTACTATTTTATTTTAAAAACTAAATTAGTTCAACGCCAAGAAAAATATTGTAAATGTTTAGAGACAGATGGTTTACAATTTGATGAATATTTGGTGAATTTTTTAAAATTTTAAGCGCGTATATAATTTTGAAATTTTTTTGTAAATTTCCTAAATATTAGAGTCTTTGTATATATTTGAAGGGTTAAAGATTATGGTTAGGAATTAGGTTAAGGGTTATGGTTAAGGAATATAGTTTAGAGTTATGGATTATGGTTAGGAATTAGGGTTAGAGTTTAGGGCTAAGTGTTAGGGATTAGGGTTAAGGATGAGGATTAGGGATTAGGGTTAGGAATTAGGATTGGGGATTTGGGGTAAGGGATTAGGATTAGGGATTATGATTAAGGATTAGGGTTGGAGTTAGGGTTAGGGATTGAGCAAACGAACTATTTTTTCCACATTAATAAGATCAAACCATGATCATTTTTTTAGAAAGGTTTTTAGTGGGTTGAGGGAGATAAGTGTAATTTTTTTAAAAAATTGTTAAAAAAAATTGATATTTTTTTAACTTTTTAAGAGTTGCCACCAATCAATTTTCCTTTGTTGATTAAACCACTTATATCCACTTATATGGTTTAGGATAAGGTTAGGGTTTAGGGTTTAAGGTTATAGATAAGGATTAGGGTTTAGGGTTGGGTCTAGGATCTAGGGTTAGGGTTTAAGTTTTGTATTTTTCTTATTATATTAATGATTTAGATTATTGTAAAAAATAATCTAAACTATAAATAAGTTTAGATTATTGTTGAAATCTAAACTACAAACAAGTTAAATTAATTATGATAATTATGAAAAAAATTACTATTCAAATTAGAAATTCACACACTCTATGAGTGAAATTTTTAAGTTGCTTATGCCAAATTGCCCTAAACGTTAACTCTTTATAGTACAATTAGATAATTAGGTAACAAATTGACGATACCAATTACAAAATCATTGATTTCACGAATGAAAATCTTATATAGTAAATTCCTAATTGGCCTAAATGTTAACTTGTAAGGTTGGCAATATACATAAGAAAAGATAAAACGATAGCTAATTTTATAATAGGATTGCTTGTAAGCTGTAACTTTGAAAAATGATAACTTTTAGAATCTTAGTATAAAAAACAGCAAGTTAAATATTGGCAATACTCAATATGATATTGGAAGAATTTGTCACGTTTTAAATTGTTAAATATTGTAATATTTTCTATAATAATATTTATATGACATTTAAATACGTAGCCTAATTTTATGAAACTAGTTTGAATAAATGTAAACTAGTTCAATTATAATGCTAAACTATAAACAAAATAAATGTACAAAGCAACCAATGCTTGAATACATGAATTCATGAATGACTTAATTAAAACATGTAAGGCAGCAAGCAAAATCGAAGATCATAATTGTTGAGGGTTAATTTGGACAACTAAAGAGAGTCCAGGGATATCAAGGGCGTTTGGACCAAAAGGTGGCTTGGACTCGTCAGTTTCGCAAGTCGCTGCGCCTTCATCTCCGCCTCTCTCTTCGCCGGACAGATGTTGGGGCTCGATGGATCTTCGTCTCTGCTCTTCACGGACAAATATGGCTTGAAAAGGCGGCGTGGTGGCAGGGGCTCTGCGCGACAACAATTTGACAGAGAGATCAGGACGGTGAGTGGTGGGGAGCACTTTGGCAGATTGAGGAAGATGAGCAGCAGCCTAATCAAAAGAAATCCGACCTTCTATACCTACCCATGCCCCAAATCCCAACATCCGAAGCAACCATGGCCTCCCATCTCGCCAATCGGACGAATCGGTGATGTAAACGATCGAGGTAGAAGACGAGAAGAAGAGAGATTGAATCGAGTAAAAAGAGGAGCAGAGGAAATTTGAGTTAGAAACCTGTAACCCGCTATATCAGGCTGCTACAGAACTCCATCTCATCTAATCACAATTTAATGGCTGAATGAGATGAAAATAAACCTTTTGGACCAAAATGACGAACGAGGAAAAATGTAGTTGTAAACTGTATTTAGGCCAAAATCTCATCGACATAATGGACGGTCAAGGTCGAGCCTGTATGCGTACAGGCCCTGCATTTTAGAAACTTCCATATATAATATAGCTAGGTCGGTCTCTTGTTTCCCAAGTCAAGCTACACAAGCTAAAGTTCCAGGAAGCTGCGCCACCAAAGCAGGCCCCAAGAAATCAAAAGCAGGATCAGGTCTTTTGCTCCATTTGGTCCACTAAATGAAAGTCTCTCGTATATACATTTTTAATTGCTGGCCAATCGTCTGTTTAAATTTTGTTGTGGAAGGTAATTTATGGGTAAATTTCACTTATGATCCCTAGCCTTTTAGAAATGTCCTAAATGGGTCCTAACCTTCATTGCTTCCTATTAAAGCCTCTAACTATCCTATTTTATCTCCATCATAATCCTTATGTTAATTTCACAGTTAAATGTGACAGAATTATAGGGAAAAATAACAATTCATCCTACATCTATGCAGATAGAACTTCTCTTGGATTTCTTCCTTCACAAGCATCCTTGATAGCTCAGTCACCACATTCCTCTTGAGCCATCTCCTCACCGGTGTAGCCTGATAAGGGTATGTTGAACAAATGCGAAATACATGTAAATGTTATACTTACAGGATCCTAGTTCTTCTTCAACACATACACCCAATTCGTTTTAACTTTAGTCAATTGACTACAAAATGACTTTTTCTTATTTTTATATATTTTTTACTTGAAACTAATTTTAATTAAAAACCAATATTATGTAGCTACAATAATCAATTGAAAACATAATTTTTATAACCTTTCTAAATTTTTATGAATTTTTCTAGTTTCAAGTCTTAAAAAAGAAAAATTCATAAAAATTTAACAACATCTTAAAAATTTATTTTCAAATTGATTATTGCATCTACATAACATAGACTTTCAAATGAAATTGGTTTCACATAAAAAAAAAGTTAAAAAAAATTAGTTGACTTTAGATAAAATGAATTGGCCCATAGTCTAGGGGCTGCTTCAGTGAAATGGTGATACCGTTATCAGCAAGCCGGAAAAGTTCTTTTATAAGCTAGCTTATAAAAGATATAATTATAAATAAAAAAAAAAGCTACTATAAATAAACGAAAAAAGAACTTATTTTTTCCTGAGAATAACTAGGAATAACAGGTACTTATAATACGGGAGGCAAAAATAAGTGCCAAATACAATAAATACCGAAAAGTTCTCGACTCATACAATTTATGGGATAGCTAAGAAAACATTAATGACACTTGAATTTCAATGCAGAAACAAATAGAAGTTGATTCTAATATATGTCCTTACCATATACAACTTCCCAGAAAATAAAATAAAAAAACCGTGAAAATAGAACACTGCAGGATAGAATATTTCAAGAGTTCAAATTCACACAACAGAAGATCCTTTAATTGGGTTGAGGCCCAGTTGATTGCCTCACTCTCCATCTTTGCATGAATTTGCTTCGTTTTCTGATTCTAATATATGTCCTTAATCAATTCGATTAGCGATTCTGAATCGCATGTCTTTAATGCGTTGGTCCCTGGTTTGGTCTGCGTCCTCGCAGGTGCAATGGCGCGTACCAAGCAGACAGCTCGGAAATCCACTGGAGGAAAAGCTCCCAGGAAGCAGCTCGCTACCAAGGTTGGGGTTTATTCTTTATAGCTTCTGTTCGGCCCTTCCGTTTGTCTGGGTTCTTGGTTTTTTTCTTCTTCCTTGTTTTGTGGCTCTGGTTTGATTGCTCTGTATCCAACTTAATGTATTGGGTCAAGTTTGTTGCTAATTTATGGTTAATGGTTGAATTTTTGTTGCTAATTACTGGTTTATTCATTTTGTCCGGATGTTTTCCTTTGAGGTAGCATTCAATGAAATAGAAGTCCAATAGATTGGTAAAGTAATTCATTTCAACAACATTGATGTGGTGATGGTGCATTATTTCAAGCTCGGATAACATAGAAGAACAAATGATCTTCATCTGTTCAATTGACGATGAGCTGTTGGGTTTTGATCTCAAAGCACTGATGTTTCATTCTACCATTATGGTAAATTCTTGAAAACAGTGGTGTCAGTTGAAACATATCTCACACAGATGAAGATGTTAGTTGAAAACAGTTGGGGTCTGCCGTTAATATGTTTAAGTTGTAAATGTGGAATTCTCTCTCATTTGCTAAACAAAATTGTTCTGTTCTCTTTATAGGCTGCAAGAAAATCTGCACCAACCACTGGTGGAGTTAAGAAACCTCATCGTTATCGTCCTGGAACAGTTGCACTTCGGTATGGCAGTTTAAAGACAACATCGTATAACCTGCCTGCTGTAGATGTAGTTTTTTGAGAAGCAATAGAGTTCATATCTGGGTTGTGCTTGTTCTTTAAACAGTGAAATCCGAAAGTACCAGAAGAGCACTGAACTCCTGATCCGTAAGCTCCCCTTTCAGAGGCTTGTCCGTGAAATTGCTCAGGATTTCAAGGTGATGATTCCTTTGAAAAAAAAAAATCTTTGTCATATGTGAATTATAACCTGCATTCACATTAGCAAATATTTTGCTGCTAGATGGCTACCACTAATAGAATGCTTTTATGTTTGTATTGTTTTCTTTGTTACATTTGTAGACTGATTTGAGATTCCAAAGCCATGCGGTTCTTGCTCTTCAAGAAGCTGCAGAGGCCTACCTCGTGGGTTTGTTTGAAGATACAAATCTTTGTGCTATCCATGCCAGGAGGGTTACTATCATGCCCAAGGACATCCAGCTCGCCAGGAGAATCCGTGGCGAAAGGGCCTAGAAGACATTGTTGACTCATTGTTTAGTTTCTATGTGTTTGTTCACTTTCATTATCATCTCTGATGTACTGCCATGTTTCCTGATCTAAATCCTAATCGACTGCTGGAGATACTGAAACACTTAGCACTTGTTTGTTGTAACACCTGTGATTGCTCTGTTGTACTCTTGTACAATTTCTGATCTATTTGTTCGTTTCAAATGTCAATTGTGAAATTATTATTATGCCTTTTGCATATCGTCATAGGTTCTCTGTATTGTTTGAGTCCAGTTTCTTGCACTGGTTTGGAGACGAGCCTTTTCAACTGTTTTCTTGTAATCTGTATTTGAGTGGAGGCATTGAAACGTGCAAATCTGCTTTCCGTTTATGAATTTTTGTCATGTACAACTTGTGTTTATCATGTTATTCTGACCTTATATGCTTGTTTATCTTAGAGGATCGCAATCTGCCCCAGCCCAGGGCCCCATACAGGGGGTGATTAGGGATTGTAAGAACCATCTGACTTCCTTACAGTGCAATCTCACGCTAGGTATTTGAGCTTTAGAGTAGACTTCTCAGAAACACTGGTGGGTAATTTGCTTGGTTATTTGTATCGTACTGCCTAGTTGCTTGATTCAAAAGAATCTACTATCCTTCAAGTTGCTGGACAGAATTTTGCACATTAGCGTCTTCTCTTAATTATTTTTGCTCCAACTTCTATCGCTATAGAACCATACAATGAGGAAACAAATACTCTTTCTGTCCTAGAATTTTTACTTCATTTGACTTTTTTTTTTTATATTTTGACTTGATTTTTTTTAATATTATTGTTTGTTAGAAAAAATTAAAAAATATATATATTTAAAGACTATATGTCTTGATTTATTATTTATATATAAATTTTTTTTATTTATATATTAAAATGTTGAAAATAAAAATTTTGGATTGACTGCTGAAAATAAATAGAGTAAAGATTTTGGGACGGAGGAAGTAGTAGGGAAGGATCGTTGTGAACTACAGCACAAGCAAGACAAGGGAAAGAAGTGGCTCTATCTGGTTTCGATTCAGACTGGGCTATTATCCGGTCAAAGCACAGCTGTATTTTTATTTTGTTCTCCTTATTTTAACGATGATACAAATGTGAGAGTTCAAGTATTCAATGAACCAACCCGCCGAAATGCTCAGTCTCGTTTGGTTCTAGTAACTAGGTTGTCAACGATCGTTCTAAAAACTGGTCAATGGTAGATTTTGGTTCACAAATCATATTTTAGATACTTTTTTCTGGTTTAGGCTCATTTGGTTGCACATTTTTATCCTTACATCAATTTGCACATTTTCCGCCAGGTTCTTTTGCTCCACCTGATAAGTCAATCTATGTCCGTTAGGCACAATGGTTTTGTTTGACATTAACGATTAGTGTCAGACTTTGGAGAACGTTATCTAAGTGTAACTTTTAATTTTTTGCTTTCGCGGTTTGAGCTCTCAGTTAATAGATCATCAAAAACTCTAATGCTAATCTTAAAAAACTCTCCAAAAATGGTCTCATGACGTCGATGCAGATAGAACTTCTCTTGGATTTCTTCCTTCACAAGCATCCTTGATAGCTCAGTCACCACATTTCTCTTGAGCCATCTCCTCACTGGTGTAGCCCGGTAAGGGTATGTTGAACATATGCGAAATACATGTAAATGTTATACTTGCAGGATCCTAGTTCTTCTTTAACACATAGTCTAGGGCAGCTTCAGTGAAATGGTGATACCGTTCTCAGCAAGGCGGAAAAGTTCTTTTATAAGCGAGCTTATAAAAGATATAATTAAAAAAAAAAGCTACTATAAATAAACGAAAAAAGAACTTATTTTTCCCTGAGAGTAACTAGGAATAACAGGTACTTATAATACAGGAGGCAAAAATAAGTGCAAATACAATAAATACCGGAAAAGTTCTCGACCCATACAATTGATGGGATAGCTAAGAAAACATTAATGACACTAGAATTTCAATGCAGAAACATAATGGAAGTTGATTCTAATATATGTCCTTACCATATACAACTTCCCAGAAAATAAAAATAAACCGTGAAAATAGAACCTGCAGGATAGAATATTTCAAGAGTTCAAATTCACACAACAGAAGATCCTTTAATTGGGTTGAGGCCCAGTTGATTGCCTCATTCTCCATCTTTGCATGAAATTGCTTCATTTTCTGCGAGGTTCTTCTGCTCCACCTGATAAGTCAATCTGTCTTCACTTGGCACCGCATCTAAACAGACAGTGCACCTCTCTTGGATTTCTTCCCTCACAAGCATCCTCGATAGTTCTGTCACTACATTTCTCTCGAGCCATCTCCTCACCGGTCTAGCTCCATAAAGCTATTTACAGAAGCAAAGGAAAGAGTCATTAGATTGATTGGTTACAGAAAGGGTATGTTGAACTGATGTGAAATGGATGTAATTTCATACTTACTGGATCATAGCTCTTCTTCAATACATAGTCAATGGCTGCTTCAGTAACATGAAATGTGATACCTTTCTCAGCAAGGCGGCTCGTGACATCTGCCATTTGTGACCTTGAAACCTTTCTCAGCTGCTCCTGTGAAAGCGGATCAAAAACCACTCTCTCGTCTAGCCTGCTTAGAAACTCAGGCCTAAAGTGATGCATCATCTGTCGAAAGAATTAATCAAAAAACTGGAATATTCATCTAAATTCAGCCTATATCAATGCTCCAGTACATCAACAATAGCAGAATGTCTATACCTCCTCCATCACTTTATCTCTGGCATCCTGCATTTTCATCTTGCCAGCAAGCCCTGAGAGCAAATGCTTTGATCCTATATTAGATGTCATGATAATTACAGTATTCTTGAAGTCAACAGTATGCCCCTGGCCATCAGTTAAGCGACCGTCATCTAGGACTTGAAGAAGACTGTCAAAGACAGTGACATCTGCTTTCTCAACTTCATCAAATAACACAACACTATAAGGTCTCTGCTTCACAGCCTCAGTCAACTGTCCACCTTCCTTGTATCCCACGTACCTATGATATTCAGTAAAAAAAAGAGTGATTTTCAACTCAGATGCCTATAGTGGATTCATGTATCAATCATTTGAATTGCTTACCCGGGTGGTGCACCGAAAAGCCGAGCAACTGAGTGGCTTTCCTTGTATTCTGACATGTCAAATCTGATAAGGTGATTTTCATTGTCAAACAGCTGCTCGGCCAAGGCTTTGGCAAGCTCAGTCTTGCCAACACCAGTTGGACCCAAGAAAAGGAATGAGCCGATTGGTTGTTGGTGCCTTTTCAAGCCCACCCTTGACCTCAAAATAGCATCAGCAACAGAATCAACTGCTTGGTCTTGTCCCACCACTCTCTGATGCAACCTCTCAGCTAGTCCAAGCAATCTTTCTTTCTCATTTTGCTCTAACCTTGTCACAGGAATACCTGTGTGACGGCTCACCACCAAAGCAATGTGTTCTATCCTCACTGTTTTTGCCAATTTTTCATCGTCAGCACCCTTACCCTTTTCAAGCTTCTTTATATCAGCTTCTACTCTCTCAACAACAGCTTTGGCTGAATCATATTTCTTCTGCAGCTTCTGCAGTTTTAGCAGGACATTTTCTCTTTTCTTCTTCAATCTTCCTATCTTGGATATCCTCTCTTTTTCTTTCCTGTGTTTCATAATCAGAAGCTGAAGCTTCTCCTTTAAGTTTGCAAGCTCTTTCCTGACCTGCATATGACCTGCAATTTAGATTTCAGATTTTGTGGACATGAAGGATTAGGAGAATATACACTTACCTCAGCAAACCGGGCTTTGCTAATTTCATCATCTTCAGCTTCAAGTGCTTCAAGCTCAACTTCTAAATGCTTCTTTCTCCTTTCAAGATCTTCTAAATCCTTTGGTTGACTATTTAGTTCTACTCTCAAATTTGCGCAAGCTTCATCAACCAGATCAATAGCCTTGTCCGGCAAAGACCTTCCTGAAAACATTTATCAAACACATGTCACATAAATAAATCACATCAGATTCAAGGATATCAGTATTGTGTACCCGTAATATATCGACTTGATAGCCGTGCTGCCTCTACAATAGACCTGTCTTGAATTCTAACCCTGTGGTGCTCCTCATGTTTCTTTTTCAACCCTCTGAGTATAGTAACTGTTTCATCTATAGTGGGTTCTTGTACGTGAACTTTCTGAAATCTTCTCTCCAAAGCTACATCTTTTTCAACATGTTTTCTGTACTCATGAAATGTTGTAGCCCCAATGCAACGAAGCTGACCTCTATCGAGCATTGGCTTGAAAAGATTAGCGGCTTCTTCATCTTGAAGAAGAGTGTGGAGTTCATCAATGAAGAGGATCACTTTACCCTTAGCTTGTTCAACATCTTCCAAGACACTGCTTATCCTCCGCGTGCTTAGTGTACCAATGTTCAATGCAATGAGTCTTTTTTTCACAAGATTTCGAGGGACTTCACCTTTTGCCATTCTCTGAGCCAAACCTTCCACGACTGCAGTTTTTCCAACACCTGCGTTTCCAATGAGAATGGCGCTGTTCTTGGTTCTCCTTGAAAGAATGGTAATCACATTTCTGATTTCTTCATCTCGGCCAATCACAGGATCAAGGTTTCCAGCTTGAGCAACGAGATCTCTTCCATAGCTGTTGACATAATATAAATTGCGTGAATCATCTGAGCTACTGCTAGAGTGATCATCTGAGTTGTTGGAATGATCATCAGATACTTCAGAATCATCTTCATTGTCCTCGGAGGCATCTGAATCCTTTGAGTCAGTCTCCACTTTCTTGGCTTCACCTTGAAGCTGTTCAATATCTTTTCTCACCATTTCCTGATCAATCCCGGCTTCTTTCAGCAAAGACGATGTCTGACCATCCTTAAGCAGGCCTAAAACCAACTGATGAAGAGCTAGAAAGCTATCACCACATTCTCTTCTAGCATCATGGGCTGAATCAAGCACCTTCATCATACTCTCACTCGGCAGAATTTCATCTGGGAGATTGGATGGTGCTGCTGCCAGCTCATTCAACTGCAAAGCTTCATTAAATAGAGTTTCTGCTGCGTTAACAATATGTTCATCATCAGCTGCATTGGAGACTGACTCACGGAAAATTCCATTGTGATCAGACAGCAAACAGAAAGCTAGGTGGAGCGGAGTAAACTCAGCATGACCAGAGTTCTTTGCTAGCTCGCGAGCAACAGCAATGGCATTGTATGTGTTGTCTGTGACCTCGTCTTGAAGATGCATTATGTTTGTTGTTTTACTTCTCCCTCCCCTTTTCGATCAAGAATTGCTGGGACCAGGAACCAAAAGGCACCCGTTTGTAAGAACAACCACTTTAAAACCAAATCATAGACAACACAGCTAGCAAACATAAATATATTTCTCAGCTTAAGATCATAAGCAGATAATAATCCAACAAAACATGCATTTATTCAATAACAACCACTTTAAAACCAAACAATAGATAATACAGCTAGCAAACATAAATATATTTCTCAGCTTAAGATCATAGGCAGATAATAATCCAACAAAACATGCATTTCGTCAATAACAACTACTTTAAAACCAAATCATGGATAATACAGCTAGCAAACATAAATATATTTCTCAGCTTAAGATCATAAGCAGATAATAATCCAACAAAACATGCATTTCTTCAATTTCCCTCTCAAACCATAAGAATATTATCATAGCTGTTTTCCGAGTAGGTATATACGGTTCTTGAACTCCAACTTGAGTGGCGATTTGCAAATGCACCAGGGTTGAGCTAATTTCCAAATGGATTGTTCTCCCTTCCTTTCTTTTAAAACTTGTAAGTTGGCATGAATATTGAGTACCAAAAAAAAAACAAATGGGTACATACCAAAAGAACCAAAAACACACTGAGACACCTATAACAGCTGGGGAGAAGAGTTGAGTTTGCAAATTTAGTCATACAGAAAAAGAAACCGCAGAGCATATTGATAAATGATAACGCATCTAGTTACAGCTAGCAAAGGCACCCGTTTGTAAGAACAATCACTTTGAAACCAAATCATAGATAATACAGCTAGCAAACACTTACCTGGTTCTTCGCAGCTGTGAAATTCTCATGCCCTATAAGAGAGATAAATCAAGAAACTTAATTATGGAGACGCATCCATAGATAAATATATTAGGGGAACGTTCTAAAATACAATAGGGGGTAGCAATACACTTTTGCATGGCTCATCCCCAAACTTTTTTTTTTTATCAGTTAAGGACCTAAGTGTAAAAATGCAACAAAAGTATACAAAATAAGGAAAACACAATGTAACCTGAACAACAGGTTACAGGTTATGTGGTATGTAATTTAGGTTAAATGATATGAGATTTAGGTTAGATGGTATCGGATTCAGGTTAAATGATATTAGATTCAGATTCATGTGATATCAAATTCATGTGGTATAAGAATTAGGTTAATGTGGTATGAGATTGAGGTTTATGTGATATTAGATTGATGTGGTATAAGATTTAGGTTTCGTGGTATGTGATTCGGGTTATGTGGTATATATGTGGTATAAGATTCAAGTTTTTGTGGTATGGTATAAAAAATTAGGTTGTATGGTATATATGTAGTGTTAGATTCAGGTTCATGTGGTATAAAAATCAGATTAATTAGTATAAAATTCAGGTCCATGTGGTATATTTATGGTATGAGATTCAGATTCATCTGATATGAGATTTAGGTTACTGTGATATGGGATTCAGATTAAGTGATTTGAGATTCAGGTTATACGGTATAGGATTCAGGTTTTTTTATTCAAGTTGTTGTGGTAAATGACCCAGGTTAAGTGATATGAGATTCAAGTTTACTTGGTATGAGATTCAAGTTCTTATGGTATAGGATTTAGGTTAAGTGACATGACATTCAAGCTCTTGTGGTATGCGATTCAGATTATTATGGTATAGGATTTAGGTTAAGTGGTATGAGATTCAGGTTATTGTGGTATCGGATTCAAGTTAAGTGATATGAGATTTAAGTTCTTGTGGTATTGTGGTATGGGATTATGGTTCTTGTGGTATGAAGTTATGGATTAGGTTTATGGTTAAAGTTAGAGTTAGGTTTGGGTTTAAGATTATGGTTAAGCTTTGGATTAAAGTTTAGGCTTAATGTTTAGGATTAGGGTTTAGGGTTAGGAATTAATGTTAGGGATTAGGATTAGGGTTAGAGATTAGGCTTAGGATTAGGATTATGGATTAGGGCTAGGGTTTAGGATTAAGGTTAGAGATTAGGATTAGGGTTAAGGATTAAGGATTAAGATTAAAGTTTAGGAATCAGATTATGGTTGAGGGATAGGGATTAAGGATTAGATATTAAATTAGGGTTAAGGTTTATGGCTAGGGATTAGGATTAGGGTTTAGGGATTAGGGTATGAATTAGGTTTATGGTTAGAGATTAGGGATTAGGCTTAGTGTTTAGAGTTAAGGGTTAGGGTTAGGGTTGGGGTTTAGTGTTAAAGATTAGGGCTAATGTTTAGGGTTTTGGTTATTGTAAGATATTTTAAGATGTTTTTAAAATTAGAGGGAGATAAGTGTAATTTTTTAAAAGATTATTAAAAAAATTAGACATTTTCTTTACTTTCTAAGAGTTACCACTAATCAATTTTTCTTGGGTGATTAGACCACTTATATAGTATGCAAAAAGAATCAGATTTGAATAAAATATATCTGTTTTCATACTTTACCGAGTCCACCTAAACTAATTTACTTATAGATTTATTAAGTATTTTAGTGCCTTAATTCAATTAATTTTTTACTTCTTAAAAATATCAAGTAAATTAAATTTTTGAAATAATTGGATAACTAGCCTAAAATTATAATCCTTTATATTATCAATTTTGTTAAATTAATTTTTGGCTAAAACGACAAATAAATTTTCATATATTGCTTTATTTATGAGTTTTTAAAAATTTTCATATAGGTTTTAAAAATCATAGTTGAACATAAAATTTCATGTATTACTTTAGTTTATGATTTTTTAGGTATTAATTAATTGTAAATATATACATTCTTTCAAAAATATATGCAAATATATATTAAAAAAGGAAATATAAAAAAAAAACACGTCTTAAAATGGGTTGGCAGATACTACCCAAATTGATTACTCATGAAGAGGATTTGGCATTTCTTATACCCAGCCGAAACCTAGCCTATTGACATCTTTATTTCATGATGACTGTTACTAATGAAACATGACTTAAATTAAATAACTAGAATAAATCTATAATTAAAATTAGTATTTGGTGCAATTCATGACTTAAATTAAAAAAAAAATAAAAATCACCTGAAAATGACTTTTAGAATTCTTTAAAAAAAAACTTTGATAACTTTTACTAAAAAAATGTACTTCCATAATTTCAATCTGTTGGTAGTTTTTACACAATTATTGGACAATTAAAATTATTTTTTCTTCTCAATAAATATATAAATAACTATAAAATATATTATAAAAACTGAAATTACTAGAAGATACGTAAAGTAAAATCTAAATTAGGATTTTAAAAATTTTAAAAAATGGTATAAAAAAGTACAGGGGAAGGGGTATATTTATAAACTTCAACAATGCAGTTTCGTGATTTCTGTTGTTATCCATCGATATGTTACTATAGCATTTTAATCCATGATAATGAAAACCTATAAATTTATTAGAAAATAGAATATACTCTTTATGAGCTTTATCTTTCCTTTTAAAAACTAAGAATAAGTAAATTTCAGTCAAATTTATTTCACAAAAATTGCCAATATCAATATCTACAGATTTCAAAGCCAACCAACAAATACAAATCTATCATAAAAAGAAAAGAAAACATAAAGTCACAATTGATTTGGTTCAAACTTGACCATATCATGCCATATGAAGAAACAATGTTTTTCAATGTCAACCTTATCAAAGAAGATTAAAATGAAAATTAATATAGAAATTCATGCTCATAGGGTAACATGGAGCATATTAAGTCCATGTTGTAGAATCAGGTATAGGTTTTAGCCCCCCAGAATTGCAAAGTTACCTCTCTAGACTGAACCAAATCTCCACTTAAACCCAACCAAACAACCAAGAAAATCAATACTTTTGTAACATACTTTTCATTTGGTTCAAAACCATTTGGCTATCACTAAAACCAAAAGTCATATTGTTCAAAATAAATAGCTATCTGCATACTAATTTTTAGCTAAAGATACAAAGCACACAAACTATCATAAATTTCATAACAAGCACAAAGATAGAGTCACTAATATGAATTTCAAAACAAATAAATAAAATAAAAATTAATAGAAAACTTAAATTATTTTTTTCTTATGTGTAAACATACAAAATAACTATAAAAAAAGAACTGTAAAAGCTAAAATTACTAGAAGATGACTACACTAAAATTTGATTTAAGATTTCAGAAATTTGTAGATAAAATATTTATATATATATAATAAATGAAAACTTATAATTTCTAAATAACTTAAATTTAACAAATTTTGAACTTTTGTTTGGCAATTAATAACATAAATAAATTAGAGCTATTCATACTATCTATTTGTTTTAAATTTCTTTCCTTTTAATGTGGCCATTATTTGAACTGCTAGTGCAAAGTCTGCATTATTTTATTTTGAAAACCCAATTATTTATAGACATAGAAAAATGTTGCAAATGTTTAGAGACAAAATGGTTAAGGTTAGGGTTTATGAATTAAGGTTTAGGGTTAGAGATTAGGAATAGGAATTAGGTTTTAGGGCTAAGGATTAGGGTTAGAGTTTAGGGTTAATGTTTAGAGTTTAGGGTTTAGGGTTAAGGGTTAGAGATTATGGGTAAGGATTAGGGTTAGAGATTAGAGTTCAAGGGTAGGGTTTAGAGTCAAGGTAACATGGTACCACTATAATCTTAACTTGGTACCACTACAACCTAAATTTGGTACCACTGCAACCTTAAATTGGTACCATTACAACCTTAACTTGTTACCAATGTAACTTTAACTTAGTATCACCATAACCTTAACTTGGTGCCACTATAACCTTAACTAAGTCTCACAATAACATTATTTAGGGTCTTTTAGCCCATGATATTAATTTTAACTATAAATGCAAAATATTTATATACATGCAATGAATGAAAACTTATAGTTTCTAAACAACAAAATTTACAAATTTTTACCTTTTGTCCAGCAATTAATAACATAAATAAATTTAAGCCATGTTTTCTATATATTTGTTTTAGCTTTTTTTTTTTCCTTTTAATGTTACAATTATTTGAATTGGTGGTATAAATCCTGTACTATTTTATTTTAAAAACTAAATTAGTTCAACGCCAAGAAAAATATTGTAAATGTTTAGAGACAGATGGTTTACAATTTGATGAATATTTGGTGAATTTTTTAAAATTTTAAGCGCGTATATAATTTTGAAATTTTTTTGTAAATTTCCTAAATATTAGAGTCTTTGTATATATTTGAAGGGTTAAAGATTATGGTTAGGAATTAGGTTAAGGGTTATGGTTAAGGAATATAGTTTAGAGTTATGGATTATGGTTAGGAATTAGGGTTAGAGTTTAGGGCTAAGTGTTAGGGATTAGGGTTAAGGATGAGGATTAGGGATTAGGGTTAGGAATTAGGATTGGGGATTTGGGGTAAGGGATTAGGATTAGGGATTATGATTAAGGATTAGGGTTGGAGTTAGGGTTAGGGATTGAGCAAACGAACTATTTTTTCCACATTAATAAGATCAAACCATGATCATTTTTTTAGAAAGGTTTTTAGTGGGTTGAGGGAGATAAGTGTAATTTTTTTAAAAAATTGTTAAAAAAAATTGATATTTTTTTAACTTTTTAAGAGTTGCCACCAATCAATTTTCCTTTGTTGATTAAACCACTTATATCCACTTATATGGTTTAGGATAAGGTTAGGGTTTAGGGTTTAAGGTTATAGATAAGGATTAGGGTTTAGGGTTGGGTCTAGGATCTAGGGTTAGGGTTTAAGTTTTGTATTTTTCTTATTATATTAATGATTTAGATTATTGTAAAAAATAATCTAAACTATAAATAAGTTTAGATTATTGTTGAAATCTAAACTACAAACAAGTTAAATTAATTATGATAATTATGAAAAAAATTACTATTCAAATTAGAAATTCACACACTCTATGAGTGAAATTTTTAAGTTGCTTATGCCAAATTGCCCTAAACGTTAACTCTTTATAGTACAATTAGATAATTAGGTAACAAATTGACGATACCAATTACAAAATCATTGATTTCACGAATGAAAATCTTATATAGTAAATTCCTAATTGGCCTAAATGTTAACTTGTAAGGTTGGCAATATACATAAGAAAAGATAAAACGATAGCTAATTTTATAATAGGATTGCTTGTAAGCTGTAACTTTGAAAAATGATAACTTTTAGAATCTTAGTATAAAAAACAGCAAGTTAAATATTGGCAATACTCAATATGATATTGGAAGAATTTGTCACGTTTTAAATTGTTAAATATTGTAATATTTTCTATAATAATATTTATATGACATTTAAATACGTAGCCTAATTTTATGAAACTAGTTTGAATAAATGTAAACTAGTTCAATTATAATGCTAAACTATAAACAAAATAAATGTACAAAGCAACCAATGCTTGAATACATGAATTCATGAATGACTTAATTAAAACATGTAAGGCAGCAAGCAAAATCGAAGATCATAATTGTTGAGGGTTAATTTGGACAACTAAAGAGAGTCCAGGGATATCAAGGGCGTTTGGACCAAAAGGTGGCTTGGACTCGTCAGTTTCGCAAGTCGCTGCGCCTTCATCTCCGCCTCTCTCTTCGCCGGACAGATGTTGGGGCTCGATGGATCTTCGTCTCTGCTCTTCACGGACAAATATGGCTTGAAAAGGCGGCGTGGTGGCAGGGGCTCTGCGCGACAACAATTTGACAGAGAGATCAGGACGGTGAGTGGTGGGGAGCACTTTGGCAGATTGAGGAAGATGAGCAGCAGCCTAATCAAAAGAAATCCGACCTTCTATACCTACCCATGCCCCAAATCCCAACATCCGAAGCAACCATGGCCTCCCATCTCGCCAATCGGACGAATCGGTGATGTAAACGATCGAGGTAGAAGACGAGAAGAAGAGAGATTGAATCGAGTAAAAAGAGGAGCAGAGGAAATTTGAGTTAGAAACCTGTAACCCGCTATATCAGGCTGCTACAGAACTCCATCTCATCTAATCACAATTTAATGGCTGAATGAGATGAAAATAAACCTTTTGGACCAAAATGACGAACGAGGAAAAATGTAGTTGTAAACTGTATTTAGGCCAAAATCTCATCGACATAATGGACGGTCAAGGTCGAGCCTGTATGCGTACAGGCCCTGCATTTTAGAAACTTCCATATATAATATAGCTAGGTCGGTCTCTTGTTTCCCAAGTCAAGCTACACAAGCTAAAGTTCCAGGAAGCTGCGCCACCAAAGCAGGCCCCAAGAAATCAAAAGCAGGATCAGGTCTTTTGCTCCATTTGGTCCACTAAATGAAAGTCTCTCGTATATACATTTTTAATTGCTGGCCAATCGTCTGTTTAAATTTTGTTGTGGAAGGTAATTTATGGGTAAATTTCACTTATGATCCCTAGCCTTTTAGAAATGTCCTAAATGGGTCCTAACCTTCATTGCTTCCTATTAAAGCCTCTAACTATCCTATTTTATCTCCATCATAATCCTTATGTTAATTTCACAGTTAAATGTGACAGAATTATAGGGAAAAATAACAATTCATCCTACATCTATGCAGATAGAACTTCTCTTGGATTTCTTCCTTCACAAGCATCCTTGATAGCTCAGTCACCACATTCCTCTTGAGCCATCTCCTCACCGGTGTAGCCTGATAAGGGTATGTTGAACAAATGCGAAATACATGTAAATGTTATACTTACAGGATCCTAGTTCTTCTTCAACACATACACCCAATTCGTTTTAACTTTAGTCAATTGACTACAAAATGACTTTTTCTTATTTTTATATATTTTTTACTTGAAACTAATTTTAATTAAAAACCAATATTATGTAGCTACAATAATCAATTGAAAACATAATTTTTATAACCTTTCTAAATTTTTATGAATTTTTCTAGTTTCAAGTCTTAAAAAAGAAAAATTCATAAAAATTTAACAACATCTTAAAAATTTATTTTCAAATTGATTATTGCATCTACATAACATAGACTTTCAAATGAAATTGGTTTCACATAAAAAAAAAGTTAAAAAAAATTAGTTGACTTTAGATAAAATGAATTGGCCCATAGTCTAGGGGCTGCTTCAGTGAAATGGTGATACCGTTATCAGCAAGCCGGAAAAGTTCTTTTATAAGCTAGCTTATAAAAGATATAATTATAAATAAAAAAAAAAGCTACTATAAATAAACGAAAAAAGAACTTATTTTTTCCTGAGAATAACTAGGAATAACAGGTACTTATAATACGGGAGGCAAAAATAAGTGCCAAATACAATAAATACCGAAAAGTTCTCGACTCATACAATTTATGGGATAGCTAAGAAAACATTAATGACACTTGAATTTCAATGCAGAAACAAATAGAAGTTGATTCTAATATATGTCCTTACCATATACAACTTCCCAGAAAATAAAATAAAAAAACCGTGAAAATAGAACACTGCAGGATAGAATATTTCAAGAGTTCAAATTCACACAACAGAAGATCCTTTAATTGGGTTGAGGCCCAGTTGATTGCCTCACTCTCCATCTTTGCATGAATTTGCTTCGTTTTCTGATTCTAATATATGTCCTTAATCAATTCGATTAGCGATTCTGAATCGCATGTCTTTAATGCGTTGGTCCCTGGTTTGGTCTGCGTCCTCGCAGGTGCAATGGCGCGTACCAAGCAGACAGCTCGGAAATCCACTGGAGGAAAAGCTCCCAGGAAGCAGCTCGCTACCAAGGTTGGGGTTTATTCTTTATAGCTTCTGTTCGGCCCTTCCGTTTGTCTGGGTTCTTGGTTTTTTTCTTCTTCCTTGTTTTGTGGCTCTGGTTTGATTGCTCTGTATCCAACTTAATGTATTGGGTCAAGTTTGTTGCTAATTTATGGTTAATGGTTGAATTTTTGTTGCTAATTACTGGTTTATTCATTTTGTCCGGATGTTTTCCTTTGAGGTAGCATTCAATGAAATAGAAGTCCAATAGATTGGTAAAGTAATTCATTTCAACAACATTGATGTGGTGATGGTGCATTATTTCAAGCTCGGATAACATAGAAGAACAAATGATCTTCATCTGTTCAATTGACGATGAGCTGTTGGGTTTTGATCTCAAAGCACTGATGTTTCATTCTACCATTATGGTAAATTCTTGAAAACAGTGGTGTCAGTTGAAACATATCTCACACAGATGAAGATGTTAGTTGAAAACAGTTGGGGTCTGCCGTTAATATGTTTAAGTTGTAAATGTGGAATTCTCTCTCATTTGCTAAACAAAATTGTTCTGTTCTCTTTATAGGCTGCAAGAAAATCTGCACCAACCACTGGTGGAGTTAAGAAACCTCATCGTTATCGTCCTGGAACAGTTGCACTTCGGTATGGCAGTTTAAAGACAACATCGTATAACCTGCCTGCTGTAGATGTAGTTTTTTGAGAAGCAATAGAGTTCATATCTGGGTTGTGCTTGTTCTTTAAACAGTGAAATCCGAAAGTACCAGAAGAGCACTGAACTCCTGATCCGTAAGCTCCCCTTTCAGAGGCTTGTCCGTGAAATTGCTCAGGATTTCAAGGTGATGATTCCTTTGAAAAAAAAAAATCTTTGTCATATGTGAATTATAACCTGCATTCACATTAGCAAATATTTTGCTGCTAGATGGCTACCACTAATAGAATGCTTTTATGTTTGTATTGTTTTCTTTGTTACATTTGTAGACTGATTTGAGATTCCAAAGCCATGCGGTTCTTGCTCTTCAAGAAGCTGCAGAGGCCTACCTCGTGGGTTTGTTTGAAGATACAAATCTTTGTGCTATCCATGCCAGGAGGGTTACTATCATGCCCAAGGACATCCAGCTCGCCAGGAGAATCCGTGGCGAAAGGGCCTAGAAGACATTGTTGACTCATTGTTTAGTTTCTATGTGTTTGTTCACTTTCATTATCATCTCTGATGTACTGCCATGTTTCCTGATCTAAATCCTAATCGACTGCTGGAGATACTGAAACACTTAGCACTTGTTTGTTGTAACACCTGTGATTGCTCTGTTGTACTCTTGTACAATTTCTGATCTATTTGTTCGTTTCAAATGTCAATTGTGAAATTATTATTATGCCTTTTGCATATCGTCATAGGTTCTCTGTATTGTTTGAGTCCAGTTTCTTGCACTGGTTTGGAGACGAGCCTTTTCAACTGTTTTCTTGTAATCTGTATTTGAGTGGAGGCATTGAAACGTGCAAATCTGCTTTCCGTTTATGAATTTTTGTCATGTACAACTTGTGTTTATCATGTTATTCTGACCTTATATGCTTGTTTATCTTAGAGGATCGCAATCTGCCCCAGCCCAGGGCCCCATACAGGGGGTGATTAGGGATTGTAAGAACCATCTGACTTCCTTACAGTGCAATCTCACGCTAGGTATTTGAGCTTTAGAGTAGACTTCTCAGAAACACTGGTGGGTAATTTGCTTGGTTATTTGTATCGTACTGCCTAGTTGCTTGATTCAAAAGAATCTACTATCCTTCAAGTTGCTGGACAGAATTTTGCACATTAGCGTCTTCTCTTAATTATTTTTGCTCCAACTTCTATCGCTATAGAACCATACAATGAGGAAACAAATACTCTTTCTGTCCTAGAATTTTTACTTCATTTGACTTTTTTTTTTTATATTTTGACTTGATTTTTTTTAATATTATTGTTTGTTAGAAAAAATTAAAAAATATATATATTTAAAGACTATATGTCTTGATTTATTATTTATATATAAATTTTTTTTATTTATATATTAAAATGTTGAAAATAAAAATTTTGGATTGACTGCTGAAAATAAATAGAGTAAAGATTTTGGGACGGAGGAAGTAGTAGGGAAGGATCGTTGTGAACTACAGCACAAGCAAGACAAGGGAAAGAAGTGGCTCTATCTGGTTTCGATTCAGACTGGGCTATTATCCGGTCAAAGCACAGCTGTATTTTTATTTTGTTCTCCTTATTTTAACGATGATACAAATGTGAGAGTTCAAGTATTCAATGAACCAACCCGCCGAAATGCTCAGTCTCGTTTGGTTCTAGTAACTAGGTTGTCAACGATCGTTCTAAAAACTGGTCAATGGTAGATTTTGGTTCACAAATCATATTTTAGATACTTTTTTCTGGTTTAGGCTCATTTGGTTGCACATTTTTATCCTTACATCAATTTGCACATTTTCCGCCAGGTTCTTTTGCTCCACCTGATAAGTCAATCTATGTCCGTTAGGCACAATGGTTTTGTTTGACATTAACGATTAGTGTCAGACTTTGGAGAACGTTATCTAAGTGTAACTTTTAATTTTTTGCTTTCGCGGTTTGAGCTCTCAGTTAATAGATCATCAAAAACTCTAATGCTAATCTTAAAAAACTCTCCAAAAATGGTCTCATGACGTCGATGCAGATAGAACTTCTCTTGGATTTCTTCCTTCACAAGCATCCTTGATAGCTCAGTCACCACATTTCTCTTGAGCCATCTCCTCACTGGTGTAGCCCGGTAAGGGTATTTTGAACATATGCGAAATACATGTAAATGTTATACTTGCAGGATCCTAGTTCTTCTTTAACACATAGTCTAGGGCAGCTTCAGTGAAATGGTGATACCGTTCTCAGCAAGGCGGAAAAGTTCTTTTATAAGCGAGCTTATAAAAGATATAATTAAAAAAAAAAGCTACTATAAATAAACGAAAAAAGAACTTATTTTTCCCTGAGAGTAACTAGGAATAACAGGTACTTATAATACAGGAGGCAAAAATAAGTGCAAATACAATAAATACCGGAAAAGTTCTCGACCCATACAATTGATGGGATAGCTAAGAAAACATTAATGACACTAGAATTTCAATGCAGAAACATAATGGAAGTTGATTCTAATATATGTCCTTACCATATACAACTTCCCAGAAAATAAAAATAAACCGTGAAAATAGAACCTGCAGGATAGAATATTTCAAGAGTTCAAATTCACACAACAGAAGATCCTTTAATTGGGTTGAGGCCCAGTTGATTGCCTCATTCTCCATCTTTGCATGAAATTGCTTCATTTTCTGCGAGGTTCTTCTGCTCCACCTGATAAGTCAATCTGTCTTCACTTGGCACCGCATCTAAACAGACAGTGCACCTCTCTTGGATTTCTTCCCTCACAAGCATCCTCGATAGTTCTGTCACTACATTTCTCTCTAGCCATCTCCTCACCGGTCTAGCCCCATAAAGCTATTTACAGAAGCAAAGGAAAGAGTCATTAGATTGATTGGTTACAGAAAGGGTATGTTGAACTGATGTGAAATGGATGTCATTTCATACTTACTGGATCATAGCTCTTCTTCAATACATAGTCAATGGCTGCTTCAGTAACATGAAATGTGATACCTTTCTCAGCAAGGCGGCTCGTGACATCTGCCATTTGTGACCTTGAAACCTTTCTCAGCTGCTCCTGCGAAAGCGGATCAAAAACCACTCTCTCGTCTAGCCTGCTTAGAAACTCAGGCCTAAAGTGATGCATCATCTGTCGAAAGAAATAATCAAAAAACTGGAATATTCATCTAAATTCAGCCTATATCAATGCTCCAGTACATCAACAATAGCAGAATGTCTATACCTCCTCCATCACTTTATCTCTGGCATCCTGCATTTTCATCTTGCCAGCAAGCCCTGAGAGCAAATGCTTTGATCCTATATTAGATGTCATGATAATTACAGTATTCTTGAAGTCAACAGCATGCCCCTGGCCATCAGTTAAGCGACCGTCATCTAGGACTTGAAGAAGACTGTCAAAGACAGTGACATCTGCTTTCTCAACTTCATCAAACAACACAACACTATAAGGTCTCTGCTTCAAAGCTTCAGTCAATTGTCCACCTTCCTCGTATCCCACGTACCTAAGATATTCAGTTGAAAAAAGAGTGATTTTCAATTGAGATGCCTATAGTGGATTCATATATCAATCATTTGAAGTGCTTACCCGGGTGGTGCACCGAAAAGCCGAGCAACTGAGTGGCTTTCCATGTATTCTGACATGTCAAATCTGATAAGGTGATTTTCATTGTCAAACAGCTGCTCGGCCAAGGCTTTGGCAAGCTCAGTCTTGCCAACACCAGTTGGACCCAAGAAAAGGAATGAGCCGATTGGTTGTTGGTGCCTTTTCAAGCCCACCCTTGACCTCAAAATAGCATCAGCAACAGAATCAACTGCTTGGTCTTGTCCCACCACTCTCTGATGCAACCTCTCAGCTAGTCCAAGCAATCTTTCTTTCTCATTTTGCTCTAACCTTGTCACAGGAATACCTGTGTGACGGCTCACCACCAAAGCAATGTGTTCTATCCTCACTGTTTTTGCCAATTTTTCATCGTCAGCACCCTTACCCTTTTCAAGCTTCTTTATATCAGCTTCTACTCTCTCAACAACAGCTTTGGCTGAATCATATTTCTTCTGCAGCTTCTGCAGTTTTATCAGGACATTTTCTCTTTTCTTCTTCAATCTTCCTATCTTGGATATCCTCTCTTTTTCTTTCCTGTGTTTCATAATCAGAAGCTGAAGCTTCTCCTTTAAGTTTGCAAGCTCTTTCCTGACCTGCATATGACCTGCAATTTAGATTTCAGATTTTGTGGACATGAAGGATTAGGAGAATATACACTTACCTCAGCAAACCGGGCTTTGCTAATTTCATCATCTTCAGCTTCAAGTGCTTCAAGCTCAACTTCTAAATGCTTCTTTCTCCTTTCAAGATCTTCTAAATCCTTTGGTTGACTATTTAGTTCTACTCTCAAATTTGCGCAAGCTTCATCAACCAGATCAATAGCCTTGTCCGGCAAAGACCTTCCTGAAAACATTTATCAAACACATGTCACATAAATAAATCACATCAGATTCAAGGATATCAGTATTGTGTACCCGTAATATATCGACTTGATAGCCGTGCTGCCTCTACAATAGCCCTGTCTTGAATTCTAACCCTGTGGTGCTCCTCATGTTTCTTTTTCAACCCTCTGAGAATAGTAACTGTTTCATCTATAGTGGGTTCTTGTACGTGAACTTTCTGAAATCTTCTCTCCAAAGCTACATCTTTCTGAACATGTTTTCTGTACTCATGAAATGTTGTAGCCCCAATGCAACGAAGCTGACCTCTATCGAGCATTGGCTTGAAAAGATTAGCGGCTTCTTCATCTTGAAGAAGAGTGTGGAGTTCATCAATGAAGAGGATCACTTTACCCTTAGCTTTTTCAACATCTTCCAAGACATTGTTTATCCTCTGCGTGCTTAGTGTACCAATGTTCAATGCAACGAGCCTTTTTTTCACAAGATTTCGAGGGACTTCACCTTTCGCCATTCTCTGAGCCAAACCTTCCACGACTGCAGTTTTTCCAACACCTGCGTTTCCAATGAGAGTGGCGCTGTTCTTGGTTCTCCTTGAAAGAATGGTAATCACATTTCTGATTTCTTCATCTCGGCCAATCACAGGATCAAGGTTTCCTGCTTGAGCAACGAGATCTCTTCCATACCTGTTGACATAATACAAATTGCGTGAATCATCTGAGCTACTGCTAGAGTGACCATCTGAGTTGTTGGAATGATCATCAGATTCTTCAGAATCATCTTCATTGTCCTCAGAGGCATCTGAATCCTTTGAGTCAGTCTCCACTTTCTTGGCTTCACCTTGAAGCTGTTCAATATCTTTTCTCACCATTTCCTGATCAATCCCGGCTTCTTTCAGCAAAGATGATGTCTGACCATCCTTAAGCAGGCCTAGAACCAACTGATGAAGAGCTAGAAAGCTATCACCAGATTCTCTTCTAGCATCATGGGCTGAATCAAGCACCTTCATCATACTCTCACTCGGCAGAATTTCATCTGGGAGATTGGATGGTGCTGCTGCCACCTCATTCAACTGCAAAGCTTCATTAAATAGAGTTTCTGCTGCGTTAACAACATGTTCATCATCAGCTGCACTGGAGACTGACTCACGGAAAATTCCATTGTGATCAGACAGCAAACAGAAAGCTAGGTGGAGCGGAGTAAACTCAGCATGACCAGAGTTCTTTGCAAGCTCGCGTGCAGCAGCAATGGCATTGTATGTTTTGTCTGTGACCTCGTCTTGAAAATGCATTATGTTTGTTGTTTTACTTCTCCCTCCCCTTTTCGATCAAGAATTGCTGGGACCAGGAACCAAAAGGCACCCGTTTGTAAGAACAACCACTTTAAAACCAAATCATAGATAACACAGCTAGCAAACATAAATATATTTCTCAGCTTAAGATCATAAGCAGATAATAACCCAACAAAATATGCATTTATTCAATAACAACCACTTTAAAACCAAACAATAGATAATACAGCTAGCAAACATAAATATATTTCTCAGCTTAAGATCATAGGCAGATAATAATCCAACAAAACATGCATTTCTTCAATTTCCCTCTCAAAACATAAGAATATTATCATAGCTGTTTTCCGAGTAGGTATATACGATTCTTGAACTCCAACTTGAGTGGCGATTTGCAAATGCAGCAGAGTTGAGCTAATTTCCAAATGGATTGTTCTCCCTTCCTTTCTTTTAAAACTTGTAAGTTGGCATGAATATTGAGTACCAAAAAAAAAAACAAATGGGTACATACCAAAAGAACCAAAAACACACTGAGACACCTATAACAGCCGGGGAGAAGAGTTGAGTTTGCAAATTTAGTCATACAGAAAAAGAAACCGCAGAGCATATTGATAAATGATAACGCATCTAGTTACAGCTAGCAAAGGCACCCGTTTGTAAGAACAACCACTTTGAAACCAAATCATAGATAATACAGCTAGCAAACACTTACCTGGTTCTTCGCAGCAGTGAAATTCTCATGCCCTATAAGAGAGATAAATCAAGAAACTTAATTATGGAGACGCATCCATAGATAAATATATTAGGGGGACGTTCTAAAATATAATAGGGGGCAGCAATACACCTTTTCATGGCTCATCCCCAAACTTTTGTTTTTTGATCAGTTAAGGACCTAAGTGTAAAAATGCAACAAAAGTATACAAAATAAGGAAATCATAATGTAACCTGAACAACGGGTTACAGGTTATGTGGTATGTAATTCAGGTTAAATGATATGAGATTTTAGTTAGATGGTATCGGATTCAGGTTAAATAGTATTAGATTCAGGTTCATGTGATATCAAATTCATGTGGTATAAGAATCAAGTTAATGTGGTATGAGATTGAGGTTTATGTGATATTAGGTTGATGTGGTATAAGATTTAGGTTTCGTGGTATGTGATTCGGGTTATGTGGTATATATGTGGTATAAGATTCAAGTTTTTGTGGTATGGTATAAAAATTTGGTTATATGGTATAAGAATCAGGTTAATTGGTATAAAATTCAAGTCCAAGTGGTATATTTATGGTATGAGATTCATATTCAGATTCATCTGATGTGAAATTTAGGTTGCTGTGATATAGGATTCAGGTTAAGTGGCATGAGATTCAGGTTATAGGGTATAGGATTTAGGTTTCTGGATTCAAGTTGTTGTGGTAAAAGACTCAGGTTAAGTGATATGAGATTCAAGTTTACGTGGTATGAGATTCAGGTTCTTGTAGTATAAGATTCAGGTTAAGTGGTACGACATTCAAGCTCTTGTGGTATGCGATTCAGATTGTTATGGTATAAGATTCAGGTTAAGTGATATGAGATTCAGGTTATTGTGGTATCGAATTCAAGTTAAGTGGTATGAGATTCAAGTTCTTGTGGTATGAGAATGGTTCTTGTGGTATGAGGTTATGGATTAGGTTTATGGTTAAAGTTTAGAGTTAGGGCTAGCGTTTAGGATTATGGTTAAGCTTTGGATTAAGGTTTAGGCTTAATGCGTAGGAATAGGGTTTAAGGTTAGGAATTAAGGTTAGGGATTAGGGTTTGGATTAGGAGTATGGATTAGGGTTTGGATTAGGAGTATGGATTAGGGTTAGGGTTTAGGGTTAAGGATTAGGGTTTAGGATTAAGGTTAGAGATTAGGATTAAGGTTAAGGATTAAGGATTAAGATTAAGGTTTAGGAATTAGATTATGGTTTAGGGATATGGATTAAGGATTCGATATTAAATTAGGGTTAGGGTTTATGGCTAGGGATTAGGATTAAGGTTTAGGGATTATGGTATGAATTAGGTTTATGGTTAGTGTTTAGTGTTAGGGTTAGGGATTATGGTTAGAGATAAGGGATTAGGCTTAATGTTTAGAGTTAGGGGTTAGGGTTGGGGTTGGGGTTTAGTGTTAAAGATTAGGGTTAATGTTTAGGGTTTTGGTTATTGTAAGATATTTTAAGATGTTTTTAAAATCAAAGGGAGATAAGTGTAATTTTTTAAAAGATTATTAAAAAAAATTAGACATTTTCTTTACTTTCTAAGAGTTACCACTAATCAATTTTCCTTGGGTGATCACACCACTTATATAGTATATAAAAAGAATCAAATTTGAATAAAATATATCTGTCTTCAGACTTTACCAAGTCTACCTAAACTAATTTACTTATAGATTTATTAAGTATTTTAGTGCCTTAATTTAATTAATTTTTTACTTCTTAAAAATATTAAGTAAATTAAATTTTTGAAATAATTGGATAACTAGCCTAAAATTATAATCCTTTATATGATCAATTTTATTAAATTAATTTTTGGCTAAAACAACAAATAAATTTTCATATATTGCTTTATTTATGAGTTTTTAGAAATTTTCATATAGGTTTTAAAAATCTTAGTTGAACATAAACTTTCATATATTACTTTAGTTTATGATTTTTTAGGTATTAATTAATTGTAAATATATACATTCTTTCAAAAATATATGTAAATATATATTAAAAAAAGGAAATATAAAAAAAAAATAAACATGTCTTAAAATGGGTTGGCAGGTACTACCCAAATTGATTACTCATGAAGAGGATTTGGGATTTCTGGATTTTTGTTCAAGAATGAAGAACTACCCAGTTCATCCTTCGGAACCATATCATATCCCAGATTTGATGAAATAGGATGAATTAAGACGATTTTTTGTAAATACGGAATTATCTTGGATATATTAACTATTTCTTTATTTTTCGATCGCCTGAAAGGGACAAAAGAAAGATCTTGTTCTTTCTTCAACAATTTCTGATCTCTAGTGAATCTCTCAGTAGGATTCGAACCTAGATGAAGTTCTAACCATCTGTCAAAGAAAAAAGAACAAATGGATCTTGTAGGATTCCCAAGAAATTTTTTGATTTCTTCCAGAATCCAATAGTAGGTAGAACTTATTAGATACCATTGACCTTGGTCTCTAATAAGTTTTTCTACCCACCTTCTTTTAGTGATTTTGTATCTTTTTCATCCTATTCTATTTCAGTTTCAAATTTTGAAAATTTTCATTATATATTAAAATAAAATTCACTTGATTCTATTTTATTAGCAGAGTTAGACAAAATGGGGTGTATAAACATAATTTTTTTTTATACAGAAATTCTTTCGATTATTTGGGTATACTGACTAGTTACGAAATCGAATCGATAGCCTGTATATGTGTCCTAGCTCGTCTAAGAGCTAGATTTGCCTCAATTCTTTGGTGCCTGCCTTCAGCTTTCTTCAGGTTAGCTTCCGTTATTTTAAGAGTTTGCTGAGCTTCTTGTGGATCAATGTTACTACCCTTCTCCGCATCATTTACTAAAATATTGATCTCATTATTTCCTATTCTAGCAAAACCACCCATCATAGCCATCGTTAACCATTGATCATTAAGGTGTATTCTCAAAATACCTATATTTACAACTGTGGCAATAGGCGCGTGATTTGGTAATACCCCTCGAATAGCCCGATTTTTCCTCCACGACGATAAAGAGCTAAAAGATCTACTACTTTAATTCCTGTTTCAAAAATAGATAATTTTGTATCTAATTGTATAAAAGCGGGTGCGGATTTATGAATAGGAGATGTTGTGCGAATATCCACAGGACCTAAATTATCAACGGGCTCTCCAAGTACGTTGAAAATTCGTCCTAGGGTTGCTCCTCCAACCCGAACACTTAGAGGAGTTCCCGTGTCAATCACTTCCATTCCTCTCATTAGACCATCTGTAGCACTCATAGCCACAGCCCTAACTCGATTATTCCTAGAAATTGCTGTACTTCACAATTCACATTAATTTGTTGACCAGCAGTATCTCGACCCTTAACTACAAGAAATAAAAAATGGTAGTGGTCCCAGAGGTGAGAAGAGATATATTTTACATCCCAAAGGGACTATAATTGGAGATACCATTGTTTCTGGTACAGAAGTTCCTGTCAAAATGGGAAATGCCCTACCTTTGAGTGCGGTTTGAACTATTGATTTACGTAATTGGGAGTAACCAATTAGGTTTACGACAAAACCTAGAAATCGATCATTGATCCAATTTGAATACCTCTACAGGATAGACCTCAACAGAAAACTGAAGAGTAAAGGCATCAAGTGATTGAGTTCAGTAGTTCCTCATATAGAATTATTGACTCTAGAGAGATAATAATATGGAGAAGACAAAACTGTTTCAAGCACCGACAGAACCAGAAGCACCCAAAGGCAGTATATAAGGCGTACCCAGTAAAACTTACAAGTAAACCAGATATAGAAATAGCGACTAGGGTTGCTGGTTCCATTATTATATATATATAATTTCAAGACCACAATGGATCTATGATAATATCGTTTATTTACAACGGAATAGTATACAAAGTCAACAGATCCCACTGAATGCAAAATAAGATTTATTATGGCTACACAAACTGTTGAGAGTAGTTCTAAATCTGGTCCAAGGCAAACTGTTATAGGGGATTTTTTGAAACCATTGAATTCGGAAATATGGTAAAGTAGCCCCTGGGTGAGGAACGACTCCTTTGATGGGTATCGCAATGGCTCTATTTGAGTTATTCCTATCTATTATTTTGGAGATTTATAATTCTTCCATTTTACTGGATGGAATTGCGATGAATTAGATTCACAAGAACCGCGAAGTCTAAGTTTTTCAATACAAATACAAAAAAAAAAAAGTGAATAGGTCTCGTATTTTAGCTCATTTTGCTTTGGCAGTTTGACCGCAAAATTGATTTTTTTTCTATATTTTCGGAATATGAGTGTGCGACTTGTTATAATTGATCCTATTGATAGTACAGAAAAAGGATCTGTCGTCTTGATAGGGATAGTTTTACCCCGTCGAATATTTATTTGAGTATCTAGAGCACGGAATATATGAAATAGATCACGAAGTGTTCGAACTATTATTCATACTTAATATTCAAATCTCATGGCCGGACTCAAAAAAAATTTCAAAATGAATTCTATTCTAAATAGAAAGATTTTTTCTTCTTTCAAACTCTCATTTCCTTATATTATTTATTTTGATCAAAAGACAAAGCTTTCTTTCTATTGTTATATCTGTTCTATCTAATCATTGAATAAGTTGATGATCCAATGATTCTTACTCAGGGAATCTTTGTGCTTAGTTTGAGGGTTTTATTGAATTATCGTGGTTCTAATATGAATTTGGGGTTTCAATTGATTCATAGGGTCTTAACGAGAGAATTCCTATCAATAATAAAGAAAACAAGCAAAAAATCATATTCAAATAATAAATCAAAGCAAAGAAAAAGAAATTAGGTGGGTAAATAGAAGATTCAAGAGGCCTGGGATGATCAATATAAAGACGAATGTGCCGGCTTGAGTTTTTGGCATTCTAATTACAAAGAAAAGAAGAGCTTTTCTATTTTTTTTTTACTCGTTTGTATCTTTTCTTTAGATAAGATAAGATTTAATGAAAGGATTAAAAAGTTTCAAACTTTCTATTCTCTCTCCCTTTTTTTCAGCCAATAGTTGGGTGTTTTTGTTTGAGCCATACGAGATGAAATTCTCATATACGGTTCTAAGAGAAGGAGTCCTCTTTCTTGGTTTACCTATCTCAATAAAGTCTATGATTGGTTCGAAGAATGCCTCAAGATTCAGGCGATTGCAGATGATATAACTAGTAAATATGTTCCTCCTCATGTTAACATATTTTATTGTCTAGGAGGAATTACGCTTACTTGTTTTTTAGTACAAGTGGCTACAGGGTTTGCTATGACTTTTTACTATCGTCCGACCATGACGAAGGCCTTTGCTTCTGTTCAATTTATTATGGACATCTGCTTCCGGAAGAAATAAAAAAATCTTGGGAATCCTACAAGATCCATTTGTTCTTTTTTCTCTGACGGATGGTCAGAACTTCATCTGGGTTTGAATCCTACTGAGAGGTTCACTAGAGATCAGAAATTGTTGAAAAAAGAACAAGATCTTTCTTTTGTCCCTTTCAAGCGATCGAAAAATAAAGAAATAGTTAATATATCTAAGATAATTCCGTATTTACAAAAAACCATCTCAATTCATCCTATTTCATCAAATCTGGGATGTGATATGGTTCCGAAGGATGAACTGGGTAGTTCAATAAACCTGCTAAAGAACCAAACCATAGAGTACTTAGTACTGGTGCTACAGAAATATATGTTTTTAGATCTCGCATTTTAAATCCCCCTTCTTTATTGTATTACAATATGGTGCTAGATATATAATCAGATGAATAGTTTATTATGTATCCATTTGATTCGATTGATTGTTGCTTGAGCCGAATGATGAAAAATTATCATGTTCGGCTCTGTCGAGGGATGGATTTATAAGAATTCACCTATCCAAATAACAAAAAACCTGATTTGAACGATCCTGTATTAAGGGCCAAATTAGCTAAAGGTATGGGTCATAACTATTATGGAGAACCCGCATGGCCCAATGATCTTTTATATATTTTTCCCATAGTCCTTCTCAGTACGATTGCCTGTAACGTAGGCTTAGCCGTTCTAGAACCTTCAATGATTGGTGAACCCACGGATCCATTTGCAACTCCTTTGGAAATACTACCTAAATGGTATTTTTTTCCCGTATTTCAAATACTTCGTACAATACCTAACAAGTTATTAGGTGTTCTTTTAATGGCTTCAGTACCTGCGGGATTATTAACAGTACCTTTTTTGGAAAATGTTAATAAATTCCAAATTTCATTTCATCGTCCAATAGCGACAATCGTCTTTTTGATTGGACTATAGTGGCCCTGTGGTTGGGCATTGGAGCAACATTGCCGATTGATAAATCCCTAACTTTGGGCCTTTTTTAAATTGATTCACTTGTTAAATTGAGTCAATTGTAAGTAAAATAACATAGTGTGTGTATCTAGGGAGAATTCAGTTTTACTTTGAAGTGACTGCTCCCTAGATACATTTATTCAATTTTGGCCCAAACATATGGATTCGAATTGTGCTTAAGTGAAGATTGAAACCCTATTTTTTTTGTAAATCCATTTCGAAATGCTTTTTGACTTCTTTTATATAATAGAATTTCTTTTCTAGAATGTCGAATATCTGTTTTACATCTTCTCTGTGAAAATGTTCAATTTTCATAAGGTCGTCCTGGCTCTTATTCAAAAGGTCGAATAATGTATCTATATTGGACATTTTAAGACAATTATAGATCCTGGGAGGCAATTCTAATTGGTTAATAAAAAAAGATTTCAATGCTATTTCTTTTTTCTTTTTTCTTAGTTTAGTTAATTTATCATGAAAAGGAAAAAAAGGTAAAGTAACCTTGTATTGACCGTTCTGTAAATGTGAATTTTCTTCTTCCGCCTGTAGAAAAGGAATAAATAAATCAATCAAATTCCAGGAGGCTTCGTGAAGTGCTTCTTTACGAGTTAAACTTCCATTTGTCCATATGCTCTAACCTCTGAGCTAAGCGGGCTTAAATAAAAGAAATTTTGCATACATGGGAATTAGGAAAACTCTTAGGATTTTATTTATTAACGATAACTTCTATTTTATTTAAATGTTAAATAACAATCAAATTGAATAATTTCAAATTGAATTTCTTTCGTTAGATTTAGTTTAGAGTTCTAAATCAAATCTATAAATAGAATCTACTAATTAGATTAGTAAGTGAGGATCCTTTTAGAGATTTTTTTTAATTTCTAATGCTCTAATTATTTTATATATTATAAGTCTAAATAATTAAAGTCTAAATGCTAAATGATTCAACTTTTTTTTAGACTTTAGACTAAATAATTAGAAATAGAAAATAATAAATAGAAATAAATGGAATAATTAGTTAAAACTAGAATACTATAAATGATAAAAATGCTAAATAAAATTTCTATTTTTAATTATGTTATGGTATGGCTATATAGAGGGTCTTGCTCAAATGTGTCTAAGAAAAAAAAGGGGGTGATAAAAATCAAAATGAAATGAAAGAGGCAACCAAAAGAAAGGTAATCCAGATAATAATGACATACTCCTATCTTTTGTTTTCATTCGGAAGGGGGGGCAGCAGCTAAGACTAAAACAAAGAATCGATCATTGTAGTATTCTAAAAATTGACAGAAAAAGAACAGTAAGAGAAAGATATATATGTTATTTAGTGTATAGCCATCGATATTTGAATTGCAAATAGAGAAATGATAGAATCACTTCTGATTGGACCAAATAAATACGGGTCCACGATACAGACAAAAGAAGATAGGCAAGGAATCAAATGGGGCAAAACCAGCCTTAGTATGGAAACCTACTAAGTGAGAACTTTCAAATTCACAGAAACGGAATTAAAAACGAGCAATCTTGAGCCAAATCTTGTTTTACAAAAATAAACAAAGGTTCGGAAAGAAAGAATTAAAAAAAAAAAAAAAGGATAGGTGCAGAGACTCAATGGAAGCTGTTCCAACAAATGGGGTTGACCACCTTTCCGTTAGTAAAAGAATCCTTTTATCGAAATTCCAGAAAGGATGAAGGATAAACCTATACGCATACCTAAAGGTAATGAAAAACTATCTCAAAAAAAAGGACCAAAGCCCTTTTATATTATATAATTTTATGAAAAATAGAAATATAAAGAATTGTTGTGAATTGGTATTGATTCCAAGTTGAAGAAAGAATCGATTACAACATTCATTAATAAAATTATTCACCCTAAAGTTTGATAAATCTTTTGAATAACGGATTAATCTAACGAGAATAAAGATAGAGTCCCGTTCTGCATGTCAATATCAATACTAACAAGAATGCAATTTATAGTACGAGGAAAATCCGTCAACTTTTAAAATCATGAGGGTTCAAATCCTTTTATCCATTTTTGAACTAGTAAAGGAGGTATGCAAAGATGAAGGGGCGTCAATTCAAATTCTGGATTTTCGAATTGCGAGAGATATTGAGAGAGATTAAGAATTCTCACTATTTATTAGATTCATGGACCCAATTCAATTCAATGGGATCTTTCATTAACATTTTTTTCCACCAAGAACATTTTCTAAAACTCTTGGACCCCCGAAATTTGGGTTATCCTACTTTCACGCAATTCACAGGGTTCAACAAGCAATCGATATTTCACAATCAAGGTGTAGTACATTTCACGATCAAGGGTGTAGTACTATTTGTAGTAGCAGTCCTTATATATCGTATTAACAATCGAAATATGGTCAAAAGAAAAAATCTCTATTTGATAGGGCTTCTTCCTATACTTATGAATCCCATTGGACCTGGACCCAGAAATGATAGATTGGAAGAATCTTTTGGGTCTTCCAATGTCAATAGGTTGATTTGTTTCACTCCTGTCAAAAGGAAAAAAGATCTCTGAGTTCCTGGATCCGAAAGAGAGTACTTGGGTCCCCCTAATAACTAAAAAGTGTATCAGGCCTAAATCAAACTGGGGTTCGCTGTGGTGGAGGAATTGGATCGGAAAAAAGAGGGATTCTAGTGGTAAGATATCTAATGAAACCGTCGCTACAATTGAGATCTCATTCAAAGAGAAAGATATCAAATATCTGGAGTTTCTTTTTGTATATTATATTGATGATCCGATCCACAAGGACCATGATTGGGAATTGTTTGATCATCTTTCTTCGAGTAAGAGGCAAAACATATTGAATTCGGGACAGCTATTCAAAATCTTAATGAAAGACTAGATTTGTTATCTCATGTTTGCTTTTCGTGAAAAAATACCAATTAAAGTGGAGGGTTTCTTCAAACAACAAGGAGCTGGGTCAACTATCCAATCAAATGATATTGAGCATGTTTCCTATCCCTTCTCGAGAAGCAAGTGGGCTATTTCTTTGCAAAATTGTGCTCAATTTCATATGTGGCAATTCTGCCAAGATCTCTTCGGTAATTGGGGGAAGAATCCTCACGAATCAGATTTTTTGAGGAACATATCGAGAGAGAATTGGATTGTTCAAAACAAATAGCTATCTGCATACTAATTTTCAGCTAAAGATACAAAGCACACAAATTATCATAAATTTCATAACAAGCATAAAGATAGAGTCACTAATATGAATTTCAAAACAAATAAATAAAATAACAATTAATAGAAAACTTAAATTATTTTTTTCTTCTATGTAAACATACAAAATAACTATAAAAAAAGTACTGTAAAAGCTAAAATTACTAGAAGATGACTACACTAAAATTTGATTTAAGATTTCAGAAATTTGTGAATAAAATATTTTTATAAATATATATATAATAAATGAAAACTTATAATTTCTAAATAACTTAAATTTAACAAAATTTTGAACTTTTGTTTGGCAATTAATAACATAAATAAGTTAGAGCTATTCATACTATCTATTTGTTTTAATTTTCTTTCCTTTTAATGTGGCCATTATTTGAACTGTTGGTGCAAAGTCTACATTATTTTATTTTGAAAACCCAATTAGTTACAGACATAGAAAAATGTTGCAAATGTTTAAAGACAAATGGTTAAGGTTAGGGATTATGAATTAAGGTTTAGGGTTAGAGATTAAGAATAGGAATTAGGTTTTATGGCTAAGGATTAAGGTTAGAGTTTAGGGTTAGTGTTTAGAGTTTAGGGTTAAGGATTAGAGATTAGGGGTATGGATTAGGGTTAGAGATTAGAGTTTAAAGGTAGGGTTTAGAGTCAAGGTAACATGGAACCACCATAATCTTAATTTGGTACCACTACAACCTAAATTTGGTACCACTGCAACCTTAAATTGGTACTATTACAACCTTAACTCATTACCACTGTAACTTTAACTTAGTATCACCATAACCTTAACTTGATGCCATTATAACCTTAACTAGGTACCACAATAATATTATTTAGGGTCTTTTAGCCCATAATATTAATTTTAACTATAAATGCAAAATATTTATATACATGCAATGAATGAAAACTTATAGTTTCTAAATAACAAAATTTACAAATTTTTACCTTTTGTCCAGCAATTAATAACATAAATAAATTATAGCTATGTTTTCTATATATTTGTTTTAGCTTTTTTTTTCCTTTTAATATTACGATTATTTGAATTGGTGGTATAAATCTTGTACTATTTTATTTTAAAAACTAAATTAGTTCAAGGCCCAGAAAAATATTGTAAATGTTTAGAGACAGATGGTTTACAATTTGATGAATATTTGGTGAATTTTTAAAAAGTTTAAACGTGTATGTAATTTTGAAATTTTTTTGTAAATTTCCTAAATATTAGAGTCTTTGTATATATTTAAAGGGTTAAAGATTATGGTTAGGAATTAGGTTAAGGGTTATGGTTAGGGAATATAGTTTAGGGTTATGGATTATGGTTAGGAATTAGGGTTAGAGTTTAGGGCTAAGTGTTAGGGATTAGGGTTAAGGATTAGGATTAGGGATTAGGGTTAGGAATTAGGATTGGGGATTTGGGGTAAGGGATTAGGATTAGGGATTATGATTGAGGATTAGGGTTGGAATTAGGGTCAGGGATTGAGCAAACTAACTATTTTTTCCACAATAATAAGATCAAACCATGATCATTTTTTTAGAAAGGTTTTAGTGGGTTGAGGGAGATAAGTGTAATTTTTAAAAAAATTGTTAAAAAAAATTGACATTTTTTTTTACTTTTTAAGAGCTGCCACCAATCAATTTTCCTTTGCTAATTAAACCACTTATATGGTTTAGGATAAGGTTTAGAGTTTAGGATCAGGTTAGAGTTTAGGGTTTAGGGTAAGATTTAAGATTATAGATAAGGATTAGGGTTTAGGGTTGGGTCTAGGATCTAGGGTTAGGGTTTAGGTTTTGTATTTTTTTATTATATTAAAGATTTAGATTATTGTAAAAAATAATCTAAACTATAAATAAGTTTAGATTATTGTTGAAATCTAAACTACAAACAAGTTAAATTAATTATGATAATTATGAAAAAAAATTACTATTCAAATTAGAAATTCACATACTCCATGAGTGAAATTTTTAAGTTGCTTATGCCAAATCGCCCTAAATGTTAACTCTTTACAGTACAATTAGATAATTAGGTAACAAATTGATGATGCCAATTACAAAATCATTGATTTCACGAATGAAAATCTTACATAGTAAATTCCTAATAGGTCTAAATGTTAACTTGTAAGGTTGGTAGTATACATAAGAAAAGATAAAACGATAGCTAATTTTATAATAGAATTACTTGTAAGCTGTAACTTCGAAAAATGATAAATTTTAGTTACTTGTAAGCTGTAACTTCGAAAAATGATAAATTTTAGAATCTTAGTATAAAAAACAGCAAGTTAAATATTGGCAATACTCAATATGATATTGGAAGAATTTGTCACGTTTTAAATTGTTAAATATTGTAATATTTTCTATAATAATATTTATATGACATTTAAATATGTAGCCTAATTTTATGAAACTAGTTTGAATAAATGTAAACTAGTTCAATTATAATACTAAACTATAAACAAAATAAATGTAAAAAGCAACCAATGCGTGAATACATGAATTCATGAATGACTTAATTAAAACATGTAAGGCAGCAAGCAAAATAGAATATCATAATTGTTGAGGGTTAATTTAGACAACTAAAGCGAGTCCAGGGATATCATGGGCGTTTGGACCAAAAGGTGGCTCGAGGCTTGGACTCGTCAGTTTCGCAAGTCGCTGCGCCTTCATCTCCGTCTTTGCTCTTCTTCGCTGGACAGATGTTGGGGCTCGATGGATCTTCGTCTCTGCTCTTCACGGACAAATATGGCTTGAAAAGGCGGAGTGGTGGCAGGGGCTCTGCGCGACAACAATTTGACAGAGAGATCAGGACGGTGAGTGGTGGGGAGCACTTTGGCAGATTGAGGAAGATGAGCAGCAGCCTAATCAAAAGAAATCAGACCTTCTATACCTACCCATGCCCCAAATCGCAACATCCCAAGCAACCATGGCCTCCCATCTCACCAATCGGACGAATCGGTGATGTAAACGATCGAGGTAGAAGACGAGAAGAAGAGAGATTGAATCGAGGTAAAAGAGGAGCAGGAGAAATTTGAGTTAGAAACCTGTAACCGGCTATATCAGGCTGCTACAGAACTCCCTCTCATCTAATCACAATTTAATGGCTGAATGAGAAGAAAATAAACCTTTTGGATCAAAATGACGAAAGAGGAAAAATGTAGTTGTAAACTGTATTTAGGCCAAAATCTCATCGACATAATGGACGGTCAAGATCGAGCCTGTATTCGTACAGGCCCTGCATTTTAGAAACTTCCATATATAATATAACTAGGTCGGTTTCTTGTTTCCCAAGTCAAGCTACACAAACTAAAGTTCCAGGAAGCTGCGCCACCACTGTAGGCCCCAAGAAATAAAAAGCAGGATCAGGTCTTTTGCTCCATTTGGTCCAGTAAATGAAAGTCTCTCGTATATACATTTTTAATTGCTGGCCAATCGTATGTTTAAATTTTGTTGTGGTAGGTAATTAATGGGTAAATTTCATTTATGATCCCTAATCTTTTGGAAATGTCCTAAATGGGTCCCTAACTGTCACTGTTTCCTATTAAAGTCCCTAACCATCCTATCTTGTCTCAATCGTGATCCTTCCCTTAATTTCACAGTTAAATGTGACGGAATTATGGGGGAAAATGACAACATTCATCCTATATTTTCTTATTTTTATTATCTCCTTCTCTCTCACTCCCTCACTAATCACCAAGCCCAGCAGCCACCATCTACCTCCACTGTTACGTGTTGTTTGCCGCCGGCCACCATTTTCCTACACCATTGTGTATCACCCCTCCGCGAATCGTCCTATCACCCTTTGCACATTACCATTCGAAGCGTCTAGCCATGACTTCCATCTTTGTCTCGAGATCTATAACCGGTGGATATATAGAACCATTGAAGCCCAAATCACCACCATTGGAGCCTAAATCAAGCCCAAATTGGCAATATCTGTTGTGATCACTGATCCACAATGAAGAAAGGAGATCGATTCAGCGAAATTCATTGGGGTTGTGAAAAGGCAAGGTCACAGAGGTTGCAGAAATGGTGTAGTTGCAAAGGTCACAGAGTTGCAGAGGTTGCAATGTCGTAGAGGTTGCAGATGGCGATGGGCAGTGGCAAGTTTAAACAGAGAAAGGGCAGGAGCCAATCACGGAGGGCTCCCTCCAAATGGCATCACTAGTGGCCAAGCTCAGCTAGGAATGCCAAACCGAGGTAGCGTGTGATGGTAGAGGTTGAAGGCGGCAATAGAATGCCTAAATACATTCAATTCTATCCTTAATTGATGTCAGTGCATAATTCTTGTAACAAACAAAACTAGAAACCATTAACAAGAAAAAGAAACAATGAAAAGAACACTACTTGAGCTGGAAGCCAGCCTTGGCAGCTAGGGCATTGGTGACATTGAAGCAGATGACTCGAAACACAGCATTTTTTGTGAGCCTTGAACCTTATCGTCAAAAGGTGAAGCTTGGGAGTTGGATGCTAGGGTTTGCAATAATGTATGACCAATAGTGTCATTTTATACAGAAATTCTATCATATTTAACTGTGAAATTAATAGAAGGACCACGATTAGGACAAAATATGATAGTTAAGGACTTTAATAGGACAAAATGAAGGTTAGGGATTTGTTTAGGATATTTTCAAAAGATTAAGGACTATAAATGAAATTTATCTGGTAATTAATCCATACAATCTTCATGTGTTTCTTTCTGTTATTTAGAGATTAATTATTTTTTTTCATACAAAAGTATTACTAGTTCCTTCGTTCCATAAAAAATGACCATTTTATTATTTACAGTAATTAATCTCTAATTTTATTTTTTAAAACAATTATTATAAAAATATGAATATTTTTTATGAAAAATAAAACTTTAAAAATGATAGTTTTTAAATATCATTTTTAAATTTTTTTTAATACATATTAATATGAATATGTTTAAATCAAATTTTAGTAAAAAAATAAAATAAAATGGCCAATTAAGCGAACGGGGAATATATAACTTAAAATTAACGGCACAATTGACTCCACATGAGTTTAGGCCCAATCCCGCTTCATTTTAGGTTTTTGCTGCAACACTTAAACAAATGTCTCCATGTATTTATGGGGGCCGAAGTTAACAACTTTAAGATTAGAAACCGTGCACCTTTATGAGCTGAGTTAAGCTCAAGTAATTGATTAGTTAAAGCAACAATACCAGATAAGAACAATAGTTTTGTACCGGTGGTGTTGATTTTTTTTTCTCTTACGATTAACTTGTTACAACTAAGATGGAAGGTTCATGTGTGTCTTTCTTTTTTCTATTTTTCTGAGATTCTAGATTTATGATGTTTGATTTTTTTTTTCAAATAATATTAACATTTTAAGCTCCAAAAGTAAAGAAAATCCTGTAACTTAGACCCAATTCAGTTCACTGGCAGAGCTATTCACAATTTCAAGGGGGGCATGAGAAAAGCCTATTGTATGTTTTTAATTAATCCCTCCATCTGGCAAGTCTTGTACGCTTTACTATTTATAATAATTAATTTATAATTTTTATAAAAATATAAATTTTTTATATGAAAATAGTACCTTAAAGACTTTATTTTATAAATTTAATTTTTAAAATTTTTTATAATATAACTTAATATGAATATATTCAAATCAAACTTTAGTGAAAAAAAAAAAGTAAAAGAGTCATCTTTTGTGAAACAGAGAGGGTATTTTGGTAAAATTCAATTGCCTTCCTCATAGTTTATGTATATTTCCACTTAGCTCCATGCATTTTAAGAGTGTATAATTTGATCAAAATATTTTATTATTTTTATTGTCATTCTTAATTTGACGAATTCATTAGTATCCTTTAGGTTCAATATTTACATAAAAAATTACTTGCATTACATTATATTTTATGAATTAGTTTATACACATAGTTAATTAGTAGGGAAATATTGTGATTTATAGTTAATTTCATTTTAAATCTAAACTAGTATGTTTATAATGTTTCTTACCAACATGGTATATTTATAGTATTTATATAGTTTTTTTTTTATCTAATGATATAACTTCACGAATGAACTAAATTTTTTATACACTTTAGGTATTTTTTAATTGTTACGCTATTTTATTTTTTTTTATATTTTTTCTAGTTGATTACTACAATTATTTTTATGATTTTGTCGATTAAAAACCTCACATGGTTACATTCGTATCACCCTTTTTTTCTTAATTAGAACTCATCATTTTTATGTTCATGTCATATTTCAGAAAAAACTTAAACTTTGAAGGCAAATTTTTAAAAATGATCATTATTCAAAGAAATTTATAAAAATATAAATATTTTATATTGGCCCGTAATGCCAAAATCGTACTACTTTCAGTTTGTTTTAAGCTGTTTAAAGCCAGCTCCTTTTCTCTGGTGCATAGAAGCATTTTTACAAGTATTGGGGTAAGTGATGCCTATAATATAAGGAGAAAAATGTCTATTTTTTTTAAACCTAAAAGATACTTATATCAGCTTTAAATAATATTATATGATAAACTGACAGAGACAGAAGTCGAACTCCTGACGTCCCAATTTGCATTATGTCCGTTAATCACATTACCAAAGTAGTTGGGACAAGCCAGTTTCTCTTTTCGTTTGACCTGACCAAACGTGTCATGTTCAAGTGTAAATCACACCCGATCTTCGTATTATTTACAAGCTGTGCCCTCCTACTTAACTACCCCCAAAACTTACAGCGAAATCTTGTGAATAATAGGAAAAGAGGGTGAGGTGCGCATGGAATCAGACCATGTCCAAAAAAACAAATTGAAAAGCAAACAGCCTAATTCTGCTTTAAGCCAATATGAATTGGCTCTTGATCTCTTGAAAATGCCCTTAATTTTGTAAAACAAAACTCCTTTTTGATGCTGTAAGAACTTCTTTGCCCCAAATTTATAACTTGGCCTCAAGTACTCCTCCTGTTGTACCTTTGGAAGAAAAAAGTTGGAAATACATGAGAAAGAGAACCTTCAAAAAATCCACAATTACATGACAGATATTTGAAAGGTGCGAACAAAGAAAATGTACTAGCATTTGCCTATTTCTATAAATAGAGGATTGATAAGGTTCTTCAAAACTCGGGCGATGTTGCTAAACATTTTTCTATAGCAGATAATAGAAATTAGCGAAGTAGTTCAGTTTAGAACAAAAATTTGTCATAATACAATATACACGTATAATATTCATTGTTAATATACATATTTGTTATGCATGAATTGAGAGGGGTGGGTAATTAAGAAATGTGAAGTCAGGTATGAAGGTGGTGATAAAAATGTAAATGAAGCAATACCTGCAATCTTTGGCCGGTTGAAGTGATTAAGAGATCGATGAGACGAAGTTGATAAAGAATCTAATAAAGAAAATCTTGCATTGTAATTATATTGTCTATTTGGGCTTAACTGTCATATGGAAAAGGATATGGAACAAAAAATAAAAAATAAAACCTTTAGGGACTTGAAAGGGGGTTTTACCATTACTAAGAAAAATGTTATAAAAAAAAAAGTAAAACACAAAAAGAAAAAAAAATAATACTATTCATTGAATAGTAACTTTGTTCCATCTTTAGAATATAGTAGTAACGAGGTGCATGGAGGCTGCGTGTTACATTGGTTTATATGATTATTTCATAAATTTTTGGAAAGACGTAAAGACTTAATATAACAAAAAAATTTGTGTAATTTTGGAACAAAATAATGTTTACATCTTGCTAGGTGGAGGTAGAAGTAAAAAATGCTACCACCAGAAACATAAGATAAATAAATCATGGTTACCAATATTTTACTTTAGAAGACAATAAAAAAAGGACAAAAAAAATTAGAGACCAAAAGAACGAATGGAGAGATTTGGTGACCTGCACAGATATTTTTTGTAATAAATTTTAATAATAACAATGTGACACAAAATATGTTACATGTTTCGAAACTATGCATATTTGGTCTATTAATTAAAAACAATTCAATAAAAAAATTTCATCCCCTATTAACACAAAATCCAATTTTTAATATCGATGAAAAATTTATCTAGAAAAATTTAATCTCAAATTTAACAATTATGGACTAAATTGCTTTATTAAACTATAGAGCTTGATGCCACAAATCTTAATAATCAATAATGAAATAATAATGATAGAAATAATGATTAAAGCTTTATTTTAGAAAACAACAATAAAGAAAATCAATAAAAAAAAGTTAGGATCAAGACAAAAAAAAAAAGAAAAACTTTAAACATTAAGGATTTAACAATTGACTTAATGAAGATAAAAAATGATTTAACTAAAAAATAAATAAATTTTAACTAAAAAATAAACAAATTATGGTCAGCAATTTCTTACTTTATAAGATAGTACATAAAAATAGCAAAAAGAAAAACTTGGGGGCCAAGAAAATAAATAGAAGATTTAATTAAATAGTTATAAAATTCAAGGACTAAAATATAATAAAAACATGACTCAGGTCCAAAAAATAAAATATTAGAAAGTTAAGGAATGAAATTGCGTTTTAACAAAAAAAAATGTGAGACAAACGAAAACCGGAAAAATTGTAACTTAGGCTCTCATAAAGGCAAGCACCTTACGAAATGAGATAAAACTAAAAAAAAAAAAAGCAAATCGTATCCTAAAAAAATTTTAAAAAAATGAAAACAAAATAAACAAAAGCTGCTGAACCATGACCCAAAACCAACTGGGCTTAACCAGCTCAAAACCGAGTTACTGTTTATCCAACAGTACCAATGTTGATATTTAGAAATATAGTGTAATAGGAACCTTCTCTCATGTCTTCTCTTTTGCACATTCTCTCTATAAATTTGGATACGTGTCATTCACTTTTTCACACAACTTGTAACTAGGAAAAGTAAGTTTTATGGCCAATTAGCTATTTTTAGGGAAGCTTACAATTATTACATGAAGTTTGTCCTAATTTACAGATTGTTTCCTTTATTTTTTAAAACATACATACCCTCTGTTTCTTTTACAGTATCTGACAACAACTTCTAAAATTCTAATTTCAATTATACAATAGTCATCTTCTTGTAATTTTAATCTTTTTAATATTTTTTTTATAGTTAATAGACATTATAAATTATCAGTATTTCATTTCTTTAAATATTTTTTTTTGTTGTAAATGCATATTAGTATTTTTTTTTAGATCAGTTAACTATGAAAAATATCAAAAATATTGAAATTACTGGAACATAAATATTAGCCAATTTAAATTAGGGTTTTAAAAGTTCTTGTCAAACACTGTAAATGAAGGAAAGGGTAAAGTGTATGGTTTTGAAAATAGAAAAGCAAAGTGTAGGTTAGACTAAACTATAGTAAGGTTTTTGTAATTTTTTCTTTTTATGAGTTCCAAGCCTCTTGCGTTAAAGATGAGGGCAAATCGTCTAAACTAAAAAGAATAAACTAACAAAATAAAAAGCAGAATAGCAGTTATGGGTTTAGGGAGTTGGGCCATTGCAAAGGTAAAATAGTCGAACTCTCTTTGCCTACCTCTGCTGCTTGCGATGTCGAAGATGAGGCTGAGATGAGCAATGGGAGGCCACAGACAAGGATCGACATAAAGAGTGACATCATACTTGTTTTTGATTTGGCCTAAAGACCTTATTGAACCCCTAAACTATGATAACTCGGACAGTTTACCCCCTAAACTATGAATCAGATCAATTTGAACCCTAAACTTTGAGAAAGTGATCACTTTGGTCCTTTAACCATATAAATTGATCATGTGTTGTGCCATGACATATACTTCGTCAGTTTTAAAAATTTACCAATGTCTAACTGCACAAACATTAAACATCAAGCACAATCTTACTAAAGGACATGAGCTCAAGGACTTAAAGTGTGATTAAGTAAACTGGATTGCCTTTGCCGATTCACAAACAAAAAGGGGTCAAGTGACGGGTCTAATCTCGGGTTCTACTTTTTAGCTATAATCAAAGGCCAAACGGGGCATGGAGACTTAAGGGCGACATGATAAAGAGGTTGGATGTGGTTTGGCTCAGTGGTAATGCCCAAGAGACATGAATTGCCTAGGTTCAAATGGAGTTCCCCGAGGCAGAAGAAGTCACTGGAGGAGGTGAGGAAGTACACAGAGGAAGGGTGGAACATGAACTTAGTGAAAGGGTACCAGTGGTATAAAGAGAGTGACAGCCATGGCTTGGAGAGAGAGAAGGAATCGACATTGAGGAAAAGACATCAACGTGTTTGAAGAAGTCCTTGATGAATCTGCAAATGACGATGCGGTCGGAAGAGACGGCCAGAGACATGAATTGGCTGGGCCCCGTTGGTGGTGATGGACAAAGGCAAAGAAAAGCAGCAGAGCATTTGTTGGCTAAGGTCATCGAAGGTGACAAATGGCAGCAAATAGTGGTGAGCGAAAAATTGCCACAAAAATCCTAAAAATTTGCTTAAAAAATGCTCAAACTCATGTCCAGCAAAAGAAAAAGGAACAAAATTTGGTAAAAATAAATTTCTTTTCCTACGAAGGAGTAGCAAAAATGTGATGATCACATTCACGTTAGTACCCAAAACCATTCTTTAATCCAAATCTACATAAACCCAAAACCTTGGTTTGTTGGATCCAACTCTACAAGTAGCCGAAGGTGGTAGCTTGGATGTTGGATATGAAAGATTAGGGTGAAAATAAGAACAAATATAAATTTGAATGACTATTACATAGTTTTTACATTTTATATATAGACAGGCGTTTGGTCAGACATTAGATATTAAAGTCAAATGACCAAAGTGACCATTTTCTCAAAGTTTAGGGTTCGAGTTGATATGGTTCATAGTTCAGGGGGTTATATGGTCAATTCATTTTGACTTAAGTCAACTGATTTTTTTTTATTTTTACATCTTTTTTGCATGAAATCAATTTCATTTGAAAGTCAATCTTATATAGATGCAATAATCCATTTGAAAGTAAATTTTTATTATGTTATTAATTTTTTTTATGAATTTTCATTTTTTAATGCCTTAAATTAGAAAAATTCATAACAATTTAGTAAGTTTACAAAAATGGTATTTTCAATTGATTATTACAACTGCATAACATTGATTTTTAATTAAAATTATTTCCAAATAAAAATAACGTAAGAATAAAAAGAAATCATTTTAAAGTCAGTTGACTTAAGTTGAAATGAATTGGATGTAATTCTTCGAGTCACCATAGTTCAGCCGAGCAATAGGTATTTAGTTCTTTTGATTTTAATTTGATTCTAAGCAAGAAAAAAGTGAAGTCTCCTTAACAAAAACAACGCAAAAAAACAGAGCACTCCCAGCTCAAAAGCTTCAAAAGGTTATTAATGGATGCAAGTGGAATTGAGAGACTTTTTTTCTAAAGGAAAATTACAAAAACCCCCTGCTGTTTGGTCTAACCTACACTTTACCTCATTTATTTTCAGAAACTTACACTTTACCCTCTTATTTCTTTATAGTGTCTGACAACAAATTCTAAAACACTAATTTAAATTAGCTAATATTCATGTTACAGTAATTTCAAGATTTCTAATATTTTTTCACAGCTAGCTAACCTTTAAAAATTATTGATATACATTTACAGAAAAAAATGCATTTACTGGAAGAAAAAACTGATAATTTATAATATCTATTAACTATAAAAAAAATATTGAAGTGATTAAAATTACTGGAAGATGACTATAGTACAATTTAAATTATAAGTTTAGAGGTTGTTATCAAATAATATAAAAGAAACAGAGAGTAAATTGTAGGTTTTAAAAAATAAAAGAGATAAACTATAGGTTAGTGCAAACCTCAATGTGATAATTATAAGTTTTTCTTTTCTAAATATGGGACCAGAAGATTGTGGTTCACTGCTTTTCTGTCAGTGTGTATTTCAACTTTATTTTTACTTTAAGAATTTAAAGAATTTCTTGATCCATCTAATAGTTTAGGGTTGCAAAAATAACAAATCCTTTGTCATTTTTTTTTTAATTTTTGTTTGAGAAATTGTGAATACTTGAAAATTAGAATCACCTGAAAATTAGAATTTACTTCACTGATTTTTATCTTTGTGGGGAGCGCACTATAGGGCTAGTTGTTGATTTGAATTCAGGTGAAATTGAAGAGAATTCAACACTAATTCATTTGAACGAGGCTGCTGTTAACTCAAAGAAGATATAGAGCCATGATACTGATCCAGTTTCACATAGATAGCCATTTATTGGTATGGATTTCAACACTCATGAAGCTGCCTATCAATTCTATTCGGAGTAAGCGAAATTTGTTGGTTTTGGCACATCAAAATTTCTAGTCATTGCTAAAAAATTTATGGTGATCTCATTAATGTCAAATTTGTGTGCACAAGATGTGGTGTTAAGCGTGAAAGTATTGCCATCAACCAAGGCCTATTTTGAAAATTCATTGTATGGCTCGTCTTCGTGTGAAGAAAATTTTTAATGGCAAATGGGTTGTCAACAACTTTGTTAAAGATCACAATTATGAATTATTTCCCAATGAAGCTTATATATGTCCATGCCATGGACAAGTTTCAGACACTGATAGGAGTAATATTAGCAATTTACACATTGTTGGAGTATGTCCAGGTAAAATGTTTGCTAAAATGGCTAAGGAAAGAGGCATGTATCAAAATGTTGGTTGTGTTGAAAGGGATATCAGAAATTATTTGGACAAAAATTGACTTGCTTTGGAACCAAGAGAAGCAAATGCTATGCTTGATCATTTTATCCATATGCAAGAGAAAGACCCTAATTTTTTTTATGCCATGGATTTGGATGATGATCATAATAATTGTCAAGTCGAGATAAGATGTTCCATATCATTTAGATTTTGGTGTTATGTTCTCATCATATTGTAAGCCTATTAATAAATTCTATTAACTGTATTTAGCATCTTAAAAAATATTGCAAGGGAACTTTAATTAGATTCAATAGAGGATAATCTCGCATGATTTAATATAAGGAATGACAACCTTTTGGTAGGGCATTAATTGTTAAGCAAAATTTTAAAAGATTTTCACTTATCAATACACTAGTTCTTTTACTCGTACAATGTACAAGTTTATTTATTTTTTCATAAATTTTAATTGTGCGTATAGCTGTCTGTTGACACCCAATTTCGTCCGACCCTTAAAAAAAATAAAAAAAAATTAATTAAATTAAATAGTTTATGGGGGCATTTTGTTTTATAGGATTAGTTAAAAATAATATATATATATTATTTTTATCTATATGTGTGTATAAAATATAAAAGAAATTTTTTAAAAAAAAAAAATTGACAAAAATAAGAAGATTGGGGTAAATCTGTCAAAAATCACAAGTTTCGGAAGAATCTGACGAAATCTGGAAATTCCAGGAAAATTTGGTAATTTTTCGCGTCATTTTTGGGCCAAACAGACAGTTTTGGGCCAAATTGACAGAACAGACAAATTCGGGTCAATCAGTAATTTCGAGGAAAATTTGGGACAAGATCAGTAGTCAAAGAAACCTGAAGGAGTAAAACTGTCATTTTTCCTAAATTATGTTTTTAATCTGTTTTTAATTAAATTTCAAATTATTTTTTTAATAAAATGAATCTAATGCTCCTCTACCCCTATAAATAGGGGTTCAAACCTGCAAAGAAAAAGGGAAGTAAGATTTTAGCCCCTAAAATTAAAAAAGGTAAAACTGTAGCTTTAGTCCCTGTTACTCCTCCCTTCTTCCCAGAAAACCAAAACTCTCCCCCTCTCTCTCCGTTTGTCCTTCCGTCCCCTTTCGTCCGTTTTCATCGCCGTTTCTCCCGGCCGGCATTTCTCCTAGGCCGTCGCCGTCATCTCCGTTCGCCACCCTAGCCTCGAGCCCCCATCACCGCCGGTCACCAGCCCCGACGCTCCAAGCCTTCGTCTTCTCTCCTCCGCTGTCCCACCGCCGTTTCCGGTCGCGTCGTCCCTCCTAGCCGCGTCGTCCGTAGCATCCCCAGCCGCCGTCGCCTTCTGCCGCCGTTCCTCCCCCTCCTCGTCTCCGTCTCCCCCTCAGCCAAGTCCACCTGCTAGTTGCACTGCCGTCGCCGGAGAAAAGGAACAACGAAGAGAGAAACGTTACCCGACCCGGAGATTCAAAAAAAATTCATTTTTTGGTATACTCCCTATTTTAGTCCTTGATCTTTTTATTTCATCCATTTTTAGTTACTAATTTTCTTATTCTTGCAGATATGCCATTAACAACTAACTTTTGGTGTTTTTTTTTTTATTTCTTTTTTCTTTTTCTTGTTATTTTTTTATGGAAGGTTATCCCTCCTACTTTTATGTGGATGGTCAAATGTCCCACCTTATTAATTTTTTTTATTTCTTTTATTTATTTTCATTTTATATTCATTTATTTACTTTATGCACTTTTTTTTAAGTTGATAGCTAAATGGCCCACTTTCTTTATTTATTTACTTTCCTGAATTTATTTATTTTATGCACTTTTATTTTTTTAAGTGGATGGCTAAACACCCCACTATCTTTATTTATTTACTTTTTTGTTATTTTTTTATGGAAGGTTATACCTCCTACTTTTATGAGGATCGCCAAAAGCCCCACCTTATTTTTATTTATTTTATTATCATTTTATTTACTTTTATTTACCTTATGCACTTTTATTTTTTTATGTGGACGGTAAAAAACCCCACTTTTCTTTATTTATTTACTTTTCTGTAATTATTTATTTTATGCACTTTTTTTATTTTTTTTAAGTGGATTGGCTAAACGCCCCACTTTCTTTATTTATTTAATTTTTTTGCGTTTATTTACTTTATGCATTTTTTTATTTTTTTAAGTGGATGGCTAAATTCCCCACTTTTCTTTATTTATTTATTTTTCTTTTTCTGCATTTTATTTATTTAATTTCTGCACTTTACTTATTTCTTTTTTTATTTACTTTTTCTGCACTTTATTTTTTTTTACGTGGATGGTTAAGCATCCCACTTTATTTATATATTTACTTTTCTACAATTTTATTTTTCTTTATGTGGATGATTAACTTTATTTTATTTATTTATTATTTTTTTCATGGTTGGCCAAGAGTCCCATCTTACTTCCCCATTATTATTATTATTATTATTATTATTATTATTATTATTATTATTATTTTATTTCTATTAGAAAAAAGCCCACCATCCTTTATTATTTGGAATATTAAGACACTTATCCTTTTTATTTCCTTTAAATAACAAAAGTTAACCTTTTATCCCTTTTATCAAAAATAAATTTTTATAAAAAAAAATCATAATCAAACAATTCAACAAAAATCAATGGTTTTGAACAAACATATTTTTAGATCTATGGATTAGATAATTACTTTAAAAAAAATCTTTCAAACAAAAAAAATGAAAAGAAAAGTAATTTTTTTTTAAATATAAAAAAGGAAATAATGCTAAGACCATTAAAAATTCATATTCAGATAATTCGGCAGAATTTATGATATGAATTAATAATTAATTAAAATATTCAATAATAAATAAAAATTAAATTTTTATTAAATTCCATATCCTGGTGATTTGATTGGATCCAAGGTTTGGAAAATATCAATTTTTAATAAAAATGAATAAAAATTAAGTGTCAAGATTAAAAAATTCATATTCGGATAATTTGATAGAATTTATGATATGGATTAATAATTAATTAAAACATTTAACAATAAATAAAAATTAAATTTCATTAAATTCCAGGTCCGAGCGATTCGATAGAATCTACGGTTTGGATATATTAAATTTATAAAATTATTATAAAAAAATAAAGTATCAAGATTTAAAATTTCATATCTGGTTGATCTAATAAGATTCATGGTTTGGAATCAAATTAAATAAAATTGATTAAAATTATTCTCAATCAAAGATTAGGTCAAGAATTAAATAGTTAGAAAAAGATAAAAACTGAACCCCATTGTACCAATTTTCGGGCGTTTTAATAAGGTTATTTTAGCATAACCAATTCACGATCTTAGAATCTATCACAGACTATAACAGGTATCCAATCAACCTAGGTAAACCGATTGGTGGCGACTTCTAAAAATCACGTTGCCACAGCTTGGCGACTCCACTGGGGAGATGTCTAGCTATAAAAAGGGTTTAGTTTTACTCTTTTTCTTTCTCGTTTGTTTCTTGACATATTGATTTGATGTGTTGAGTATTTTTTAGTTTGTTACACGCACACACCTCGGCATGCATAATGAGCTCAATACCCAAGCTCACTCTAACCAAGTTCTGCAAAATACCCGGGTTAGGCTAGTCGCATGAGACAATAGTTTCCGCGCTTTCTCTAATTCGTAGTAGTCAGTAATGTTGCCTGAGTGTGACAGTAGTCACCCCATGGGACCATGAAAACTACTACTCGAATTAATCCTTCCTCACATAACCCTTATGGGTGAGGAATTGAGCCTTTTCTAGTCCGATAGGACTTAGTAAGAAGGATTCAAGAACCAACCCATAATCTTTCTTTTTGACAAAAACCACTTACGCATATAGCGGCCATAGATCTATCCATTAAGACTTCCATAACAAAACACAGCTTGTTTATTGCTAACTCTCTTGTCAAACTAACCACTTTGTGCCTTGTTAAGTATAATTTTTCTCTTTATAATGTTCACAGTAGCTCATACATTATTTTTCTATGTTACTAACTCTCTTCAAGTTGTTGTTCTCTTTGCATGCATTGCACTATAGGAAGTATTTAGCGCAACCTCCATTACCATGGACATTCTTGACCTCCTTCCGATTGATTGCAACAAGACTTAGGCATCTACTATAGAAGAAGGTCAGCCAGAAGCCATGAACCTCTCTGAGGAGTCACAGTTAGTACATGGAGATTGCCTTTCACCTAGAAGTGAGATCGATTTGAAAAGCCAGGTTCATTTTTGATTGGAACAGAACTCTATGAAAGAGTTATCACAGATATGGAAGGCTTGGTCTTCTGCTGAAAGAGAGATCTTCGATAGCGAATTCGAGCACATTGCTTATCTTCTGGACATCAAGATCGACCAGGCTTTGTTTCGAGCGCTGATATGATTCTGGGATTCATATTATCGTTGCTTTTCGATCAACAAGATGGACTTGACTCCGACTATCGAAGAGTACAATGTTCTGTTGAACATTCTTCTTGACTTCCCAACTAAGGCGTATTCTCCCAATCAGAAGAGTGATGCGCTATGATGCCTATCTAGTTTCCTGAACATGCAAGTTACGGTTCTCAAGCAGCGAGCTACTAAGCATGGTGGAAAAAACATGGCATGGAGTACTCTCAAACACCTTATAGAGACGTTGACATCGAAATCACAAAAGAGGAAGGTGTTTGCATTGGCAATCTATGGGCTCATAATATTTTCAAAAGCATTATCACATATTGATGAGAGGGTGATCAAGTTATTGGATCAGATGCAGAGAAAACACATGAACCCTATTCCTGCTATTCTGGCTGAAACCATTCGCTCCCTCAACTTTTGTAGACGTAATGGAGGACGGTTCATTGGTTGTGCGCCGTTGTTACACATCTAGATTAAGAGTCATCTACCATGCCTAAAGAAGGAATTTGGTCGTCATTTCTTCCAAGATTTTATTCCAATTAAAGCTTTCATAGACAGGGTCTGGATAGAAAAAAAGAGCAAAGAAGAGTGGAGGGATTTCCTTAAAAGCTTGCTAGACTCTCAGATTATATGGAGGGCCCCATTTATCTCAGCAAAAGCAATACTCTATCGATGTGGGAAGCTTCCATAGGTTCCTCTTCTTGGAATATGGGGAGGAACAAGCTACGCCCCAACCTTAGTTCGCAGGCAGTTTGGGTCCCAACAGTTTGTACCAATGACACATCGACTATGTGAGCTCGAGTTCTCTTATGATGATCCGCAATGCCACCATCTCATTTCTGGAATGGCAATAGCATGGAAGAAAGTTTACCTAGTAAAACTTGGAACCTTAGTGTCTTCAAAAAGGTATCCAGAATGGAGGAAAAATCGAAGGGAAGCTATTCTCTCATTGGACGGACCTAGCTGCGCTACTAAAAGGGATCTCGAGGAAGAGCTTAAAGAAGAAAGAGGTAAGATGAAGAAGATCCGAGTCGAGATAGATGAGAAAAACTCTGAACTAGAGGCATTGAGGAACAAAAATCTACTATTGCGAAGAAAGTTGAAAGATAAACAGGCCATCATTATGCAGTTAATTGAGAATTGCGATAAGAATGAATAAGAGAAAGAGAACTGGAAACAAGAATATATCCGGTCTGCTTGTCAAGTAAAAGACTTCATAGAAGAAGTACGGAAGGTCACTTAGGTCGCAAAGGAGATGGGCCAAGAAGCCAATGACATAATTGCTGGTACTTGGCCTAACTCATCCTCGGAACAGCAGAAGATGATCAACTACATCAAGAAGACCCGCAAGCAATATACTCGGAAAGTTCTTTTAGTCTTTAATGTAATAAAGTGGGCCGGACCACCATGGCTTTCTTTATTTGGTTTTATAATTCCTTTGGTGATTCAGTGTTGCGCTAAATGTTTAGGCATAGACAGTCATTAGAGTTTGAAAGTATTACGATAATGGCCAATCAACTCAATCACATTAATAAAAATAGCATATGCATTATGCATCATTTACCAATTCATATACAAAGTCTAACCTCACTTTTAAAAAGGGGTGAAAAATTGATACTCGACATCCATATTCAACTCGGCAGCAAGCAAGACTCATGGTAGAACAAACAGAAGGACGTCTCACAGATATTGAATCCAAGATAAAAAACATGGCAAAGCAAATGAAACAATTAATGGAGCTAATCAAGGGGAAAACAACCCAAGTCCCTGTCAAAGAGACACAAGATCCCACTTATCCCCTGGGATTCACCCCACAACGGATCTTAGTTAAGAAAAATCTATTTCAGGAATCAGGTCCGTCCGCTAGCATTCACCTGAAACAAAGTACTGCCTATGAAGAGAAGAAGACACTATCAAAGGAAGAAAGAGAATCTCAAAAGCTTGAGACAATAGAAAAGAAACTTCGGGCCATCGAAGGTGGCACTTTATTTGGATCTCTGTCAGTTGACGATCTTTGCTTGGTGCCAGATGTTGTAATTCCCTCAGACTTCAAGGTACCGGAGTTTGTGAAATACGATGGGACAAGTTGCCCTGTCACTCATATAACACTTTTCCTAAGAAAACTTCAACCACTCACAAAAGACAAGAAAGTGTGGATAACACTTTTTCAAGAAAGTTTTACAAAATCAGCACTACAATGGTATCTAAGTCAAGGTCCAAGAAACATCAAAACATGGAATGACCTCGCTCAGGCTTTCATCAACAATTACAAACATGTCATCGACTTGGCCCCGGACCGCCAAACTCTCCAGAATATGGAGAAGAAAAAGCAAGAAACCTTCAAGGAGTATGCTCAAAGGTGGAGGGACTTAGCCGCACAAGTTCAGCCACCCATGATGGAGAGAGAAATGGTTACTTTATTTGCCCAAACACTAAAGTACCCATACTACGACAAACTTATTGGTAATTCGGCAACCAATTTCTTAGACATTGTCATGTCTGGAGAAAGAATTGAGCATGGGATTAGGACCGAGAAGATCACCGAATCCTTTAATGATGCCATGAAGAAAGGAGGACCATCCAGAAGAAAGGACGAGGAAGTGCAATAAATAGGACGCGGAAAAGGGATTCCCCTCGTGGGTACTGTGGCTACTGGGCCTCACCTATCCTATTCTACCAATAGGCCCAATAATTATCCTCCCAACAGGCCTAATCAATTACGACCACCTGTTCCAACCCTTCCAGTACCCACACAAAGACCAAGAGAAATTTTTGCGCCAATTCCCATGACTTACACTGAGTTATATCCAAAGCTCATTGAAAGTCAACTTATCTGCCCAATTCCTACAAGGCCAATAGAACCCCCATATCTAATGTGGTATGACCCCAACATAACTTGCCCATATCTTAATGGCGTTGTGGGCCATGACCTAGAAAATTGCATAGCTTTAAAACGCATAGTCCAACAATTAATCGAGTCAAAGTGGTTGGACTTTTCCGATAAACCGAATGTCACTCACAACCCATTTCCGCCTCATCAAGCTAAACCAATCAATATGATAGAGGAACACCGACTGATAAAGAAGTCAGTCAACGATATTACGACCCCTCTTAAGCATGTATACTCATGCCTTGTGAAAAAAAGGGCCATCATTAGAAAGCCTTCACTTGGACACAAAGAAATCAAATGTGAAGAATGGTGTGATTTTCATGACAGTAAGGGTCATTCCATTCAGGAATGCTTAGAATTTCGTGAGAATCTACAAAGACTCATAAACTCATCCCAACTCATCATTTTTAAGTCAGATAAAGATGTTGACGTAATGTAATCATTAAAGTGCGGGAAGTCAATGCTATGCCAAGACCATTAGTCATACCAATTTCAAAACCTACTGTCAAGCCTTTAAGGATTCAAGTCCCCACTCCATTCCCCTACAAATTAGATAAGGCTGTTCTATGGAAGTATGATTACACTTCCAATATTACATCAACTCCGTTAGAGGTTGGGAGTATGACTAGAAGTGGTCGATATTATTTGCCGGAGCAGATAGACAAGCTCCAACAAGATAAGAATATCACAAACCCAATAAGTGGGTCTATCAGCACAAAAACATCAGAAGAGCAAGGGGTGCCTCGAGTGCTAACAGATAAACAAGCTGGCGAGTTTCTTAAACTCATAAAGCAAAGTAAGTATAGTATCGTGCAGCAGTTAAATCGCCTACCAGCAAAGATTTCCATACTCTCACTCCTCTTAAGTTCTGACGCTCATCGAGAAGCCCTCATTAAAGTTTTGAACAAGGCCTATGTTGAGCAAGATATTTCTATGAATAATTTTGACCACTTCGTCAATAACATCGCGGCACAGAATCTCATCACATTCACTGATGATGAGATACCACCAGAAGGAAGAGGTCACTCTAAGGCTCTACATATTTTGACTAAGTACAAAGATCGAATTATGGCTAGAGTCCTTATCGACAATGAGTCAGCTCTAAATGTAATGCCACTTGAAACCTTACACAAGCTTGGTATAGACCCATCATACCTCAACAACAGTCATATCATTGTTCGAGCATTTGATGGGATGAGGAGAGATGTTGTTGGAGAAATAGAACTGCCGATAGGGATCAGCCCCTGTGTCTTCCACATCACATTCCAAGTTATGGACATTAACCCATCTTATACTTGTCTACTGGGAAGACTATGGATCCATATGGCCGGGGCAATTCCCTCTTCATTACATCAAAAACTGAAATTCATCATTGAAGGAAAATTAATAACAGTCTTTGCTGAAGAAGACATTCTGCTATCTAGATATGCGGATGTTCAGTATGTCGAGGTCAATGAAGATGTGCCTAATTGCTCTTTTAGGTTTTTTGAAATCGTTAATGTTACATATGTTGGTGAATATGGAAAAGAACCCGTGCCTAGCATCTCCAAAACGAGTCGCATGGTCGCCAAACTCATGATGAAAGGAGGATACTCACCGGGATTAGGTCTGGGACAAGATTTGTAAGGAATCTCAGAGCCATTGAAAATCTTTGCAAACGAAGAGAAATACGGCCTAGGTTTTACATCGACAAAGCAAGATAAAATGAAGATGATGGCTGAAAAGAAAAAAAAAAAAGAGAATTGCACGACTAAAAGGGCATCCTCTAAAAGAAAGAAATTTGGATATCCCTGCATCACTGAAACATTCATGAGTGGCGGCTTGATTCCGAAAAATGACAATGAAGGCACGCTGACCATCAACATCAACAAGTCTTTTGAAAGTTTTTCAATTCAGGCAATAATCAGTGATTTACCCAAAAATTAGGAGCTCGTTCAACCTTGTAGCCCACAAGATGTACTGAACAATTGGAAGGCAATAGAACTACCTGTTGTAATTGAGAGCTTTTCAAAGTAATCTAATAGTAAAAACCTCATAAAGAAATGTTCAATCAATAAGGTGTAGTCTTTGTTTAAGTGAACCTTTTAGTTATTACTTTTCATTCTAATAAAGTTGTGATTTACGCACATTATAAATAAAGCACCAGTTTGTATCCATCTCATCCTCGCCATTTTTTCTTCTTTCTTTTCTCTTTGGCTAATGCAAACCTGAAACTCTCTTTGATGACAATGAAAGAATGAATTTTGATAATCCTATAAACACTATTGACTCGGATGACGAAGATCTTCAAATATCTCCTGAGTTATTAAAAATGATCGAGCGAGGTGAAAAAGAAAGAGCAACAAGTCAGGAACCAATTGAGACATTCAACTTGGGAGACAGTCAGGATGTAGAAGAAGTTAAGATCGGCACTCTATTTCCTCCTGAAGAGAAAGAAGAACTAATCCACTTATTAAAGGAATATATGGATGTATTTGCTTGGTCATACCAAGATATGCCCGGCTTAAGCTCGGACATAGTGCTACACAAAATACCATTGAAGCCTGGGGTGAAGCCTATTAGACAGAAGTTACGAAGATTAAAGCCGGACCTAATCTTGAGAGTAAAAGATGAGATTCAAAAGCTATGGGATGCCAGATTCCTTGGAGTTGCTAAATATACAGAATGGGTTGTCAATATAGTTCCGGTTGAAAAGAAAAAAAGTGGGAATCTAAGAGTTTGTCATGACTACCGGCCCTTGAACGAGGCCAGCCCTAAAGATAACTTCTCACTTCTTCACATTGATACGCTGGTGGATAATACCGTGGGAAACTCCTACTTTTCCTTCATGGATGGCTTTTCTAGGTACAATTAAATCAAACTCGATCCAAATGATATGATAAAAACTACTTTTGTTACCCTTTGGGGTACCTTCTATTATAAGGTGATGCCTTTTGGGTTAAAGAATGCTGGTGCTACATATTAAAGAGCCATGGTCGCCTTATTCCATGACATTATGCACAAAGAGATTGAAGTATATGTAGATGACATGATTGCCAAAACTTTCACTGTTGGGGGGCATCTAAATGTACTGAGAAAACTAGTCAATAGACTTTGCAGGTATCAACTAAAATTGAATCCTGCTAAATGTACTTTTAGAGCCTCCTCAGGAAATTTATTGGGTTTCATGGTAATCAAAGATGAGATTCGAGTTGACCCAAGTAAAGTCAAGGCGATACAAGAAATGCAACCCTCGAAGACTCCAAAACAAGTAAAAAGTTTTCTGGGCAAAATCAACTTTATAACAAGGTTCATATCACAATTGACGTCCAAATGTGAACCTTTTTTCAAATCACTAAAAAAGAACAATCCAATCGAGTGGAATGATGAATGCCAAGAGACATTTAAGAAAATCAAGCAATGCTTATCAAATCCACCAGTCTTGGTACTACTCCGTTCTGGAGAACCGTTAGTTCTATACTTATCAATACAGGATTCTTCATTAGGATCCGTATTGGGTCAACGCGATGAGACAGGCAAGAAATAGCATGCAATTTACTACTTGAGCAATAAGCTTACCGCATATGAAGCGAAATACTCAGTAGTAGAAAAGTCTTGTTGTGCTCTCGCATGGGTAGCAAACCGACTACGACACTATATGCTCAACAATACCATATTGGTGATCTCCAAGACTGATCCCATCAAGTACATCTTTGAGAAACTCACTTTATCAGGAAGGATCACAAAATGGCAAATGTTGTTGTCTGAATACGACATACAGTATGTCACCCAGAAGGCCGTAAAAGGGAGTGCGATTGCCGAATATCTGGCTAACAGAGCGTTGGATGATTATGAGCCAATGAAAATGGACTTTCCTGATGGAGATGTAATGATAATTGAACAGGAAGTCTCTAAAGATGATGAAACATGGAAAATGGCATTCGATGAAGCATCTAATGCTTTGGGACAAGAGATTGGAGCTATACTTATCTCTCTAAGTAGAGAACAGTTCCCCCTCACAGGAAAAATCACATTTCCTTGTACCAACAATATAGTAGAATATGAGGCATGTGCTATGGGACTCCAAATGGCACTGGGACTGAAGGTACGAAATTCCGAGTTTATGGAGATTCCGTATTGGCCATATATCAAATAAATGGAGATTGAGAGACAATGAATTCAAAATTAATCCCTTACCAAAAGCTCATACTAGACTTGGCAGGAAAGTTTAACAGTATAAGTTTCCATCATCTTCCAAGGAAAGATAATCAAATTCCGGATGCCTTAGCTACTTTAGCTGCCATGTACAAGATAAGCGACCCTGAGTATACTCCTGTTTTCGAAATGAAAATACTAGATTCCCCAGCTTATTGCATGAGCGTGGAGGAAGAATTGGATGGGAAACCTTGGTATCACGATATCAAGAAATACCTCCAAGAACGAGTATATCCACTAGAAGCATCAGAAAATGACAATAAATTTTGACGAAGATTGTCAATGGGTTTTCTTTTAAACCTAGACATACTTTATAATAAAACTCTAGACTCGATGCTACTTCACTGTGTAGATGCTCATGAAGCACGAAAGATCATGGAAGAAGTTCACACTGGAATGTGTGGTGCACACACTAATGGTTATACCATGGCAAGACAAATAATGAGGGCTGGATACTATTGGCTCACATTAGAAAGTGATTGCATCAATCATGTAAGAAAATGTCATAAGTGCCAAATATATGCTAACAAGATCCAGGCTCCACCTGTTCTTCTTAATGTAACAGCAATACCTTGGCCTTTCGCTATATGAGGGATTGATGTCATTAGAGCAATTACCCCCAAAGCTTCTAATGGTCACAAATTCATTCTAGTGGCAATAGACTACTTCACCAAATGGGTAGAAGCTGTGTCTTATACAAATGTAACTCAAAAGGTGGTATGCCGGTTCATTATTAAAGAGATCATTTGTCGCTATGGGCTGCCAAAGTGTATCATCTTAGACAATGCCATGAACTTGAATAATTCAATGATGCAGACTTTGTGCCAACAGTTTAAGATCAAGTATCTCAATTCAGCACCTTATCGACCAATGATGAACGGCGCAGTAGAAGTAGCCAATAAAAATATCAAGAGAATTATTAAAAAGATGATTGTCACTTACAAGGATTGACATGAGATGTTACCTTTCGCATTACATGCTTACAGAACTTCTATCCGTACTTCTGCTGGAGCAACCCCTTTTTCTTTGGTATATGGTATGGAGGCCGTATTGCCCATTGAAGTCGAGATTCCTTCATTAAGAGTATTAATGGATACCCAATTGAAAGAAGTGGAATGGGTCAGGACTGGACACCAAACTATGATGGACCATATGTGGTGAAGAAAGCCTTTTCAAGAGGTGCTCTAATTCTGATAGAAATGGATGGACGAGAGCTACCAAAACCAGTAAACTCAGATTCAGTGAAGAAATACTTTGCATAATGATGAAGTTTTCGGACAGAAGGGAAGAAGTGGATACAGGGTTACCAAAGCTTATTTGATCAAAGTTGTCAAAGAGAACGTTCTTATCTCAAACCTTCATTGTTCTTCATCTGTATTCGAGACTTTTATATTCCCTTATTCATAAATGAAAAGCCAATTCTCTCTAGCTCTTTTTCTTTAAATCTCACATTCAACTTTTATATTCCCTTATCCAAAAATGAAAAGTCATTTCTCTCTAACTCTTTTTCTTCAAATCTCACATTCTTACTGGCCTCAAGTGTGCAATAAACTGTGAATTTTGTAGGAAGGATAGTAATAATTAAAACTCAGAAAAAGCAAAGACCGTAGATTACTTTAATAAGCTTTATGAATTAAAATAGGTAAGATTGAGGTCCTGATTTGCAAACGGCACAACACATAGGTTAACAGGGAAAAAGGAGTAACAAATCTTCGGGAGATCGCCTTGGTGGTTGCTTGGATGATCGCTTCAAAAGTCTTACAATTGAAAATAGGAGCATGATTATATCAACAAGAAGGGAGCATACTCACGAATAGGCATAAAGTTTGATGCGGGAAAATGTTAAGGAAGTTGATACCAAAATTCAGGAATAAGTCAAGAAAACCTTCTTTAAAGGGGCTTTTGAAAAGAATTGAGCTTTTGAGGCAATGGATGAAAACTAAAAAGCATAAAGAGATTCAATGGTAATCTGAGAAAGCCATCATAAAAAGGATCCAGTAAAGCAAAGATATGAAGAACTAGATCCATACAAAAAAAAAATAAAATAAAATAAAAACAAAAAAAAAAAAAGAGCCATTAGTTACACATGCTCTGCATTAATGCATTTCACATCAGGCATGCATGGCTTTTGCATAACAGGGACCAAACGGAGAGCATATCCGCGGTATGATTACAACAGTATAAGCTGAGCTTCAACTTCATCAGCTCATTTCAGTCTATCACTAGAGGCACAGCTAATACACTCGACCAAACCGCATCAAGAGTTCAACATTATGGTCAAGGATAAGGTAGACGTTAAAAATATTGTCGTTGACAATTTGTCAAAAGCTGGCAATGGATTTGATAATCGAAGCTACACCCATAAGGACAGGATTGACGTTAGCTCAATAGAATATAAAAAATAAGAGATAGCTATGGTCAAGAATAAGATAGATGTCAAAAAATATTATCGTTGCTAATTTGTCAAAAGCTAGCAATGGATTCGATAATCGAGGCTTCACCCACAAGAACAGGATCAACGGAATATCAAAGATAAGAGATATCTATGACATCAAAATATTGTCAAAAAGTAGGCTCCATTTTTCCGGTTAAGTGGCAGATACAGTACTCTGTGACTTTCAAGTCGGTTGTCTCAGTTACCCATAATAACTGATTTCTTTCTCCATTTTTTCTTTTATTTCCTCATAGAAAATGGATCCTACTCTTTCTGCCTTGCGAAAATACTTTCCTTTTCTCCCAATGAACATTTTTAAAAAGATCTACCGAGTTCGCTGTGAACGATTAAGAGTTTTGATGCACAAAGGAATCCCTGAAGATGTGCGGTGGTTAATCGAAGCTAAGGTTTGTCTGGCAGGTGAAGTCCCAGATGTATTTGTGCCTCATATGCCCGGCATAGGCAAAAGCTCTTATGCCAAAAAGCGAAGAGTGAAAAGGTTACAAGTATGTCATAAATGTGGTCGATGGACTTGTAATACTAAATGTCGTTCTTTAGGAATGATCTCCGATAATCGAGAAGATAAAATACGATTCATCAAGAATGGCCTGAGTAAGGATTCGTTGGATGATATCCGATTGACTCTTGAGACGCACTCTTGTGGATCAGTGCAACGTGAACTTCTTGGTTTATGGAGTATTTTTCACGAAGAACGAGAGCATTATAGTCCCGGGAATCTTACTTTAAAAGACTCTGTTTGCCAGTTTGTAAGAAAATTGGATGGGAAGCAAATCCCCGACTCATAGAAGCCGTTAAAGCCGTTACTAGACGTAAAACCAGTGGAAGATATGAGCCACAGTCACGATTACTGTACATACAATTTGTCATATTTGGAAAATTTACATTACCTTTTGACAATAATGTACTCTCTCTTGTAAGCGTAATTAACATGTTATCCTTTCATCGCTATAAATGCGTGTTCTTCTTTCCGGCTAAGTAGCGGATACGGTACTTCATGACTCTCATAGTCGGTTATTTCAGTTTCCTACAATAACTGATTCCTTCCTCTCTTCACTCAAATTCTTCTCTCATCAATGGATTCTATTCTTTCCGCCTTACGAAAGTACTTTCCTTCCCTCCCAATAAATGTTCTTAAAAAGATTTACCAAGCTAGATGTGAAAAGAATCAGAGTTTTTATATGCAAAGGCATTCTTGAGAATGTGCACTGGTTAATTGAAGCTAAGGTCCGTTCGGCTGGTGAAGTTTCAGATGCATTTATGCTCCGTATGCCCGGTTTAGGTAAAAGCGCTTATGCCAAAAAGAGAATAGCAAAGAGGCTAGGCATCTGTTATAAATGCGGGTGATGGAATTGTAATACTAAATGTCACTCTTTAGGATTCATCTCCAAGAATCGTGAAAATAAAAGAAAATTCATTAAGAACAGCCTGCGTAAGGAATCTCTGGAGGATATCCGAGGGACTCTTGAAACGTATTCTTGTGGAATAGTGTAATGTGAAATTATCGATTTATGGAGGACTTATCATAAAGAACGAGATCGTTACAGTCTTGGGAATTTGACTTTAAAAGACCCTGTTTGCCACTTTGTAGGAAAACTGGATGAGAAACAAATCCTCGACTCATAGAAGCCGTTATTGGATGTAAAATCAGTGGAAGATGTGAGTCACAGTCACAATTACTGTACATATAAGCTGTCATTTTGAAAAATTTACCTTTTCTTTTGACAATAATGTACTTGCTCCTGTAAGCGTAATAAACATGTTATCCTTTCATCGCTATAAATGCGTGTTCTTCTTTTCGATTAAGTAGCGGATACGATACTCCGTGATTCTCAAAGTTGGTTATTTCTATTTCCTACAATAATTGTTTTCTTCCTTTCTTCTCTCAAATTCTTTGCTCATCAATGGATTCTACTCTTTCCGCCTTACGAAAATATTTTCCTTCCCTCCCAATAAATGTTCTTAAAAAGATTTACCAAGCTAGATATGAAAGAATCAGAGTATTTATACACAAAGGCGTTCCTGATAATGTGTAATAGTTAATTGAAGCTAAGGTCCGTTCAGCTGGTGAAATTTCAGGTGCATTCATGCCCCGTATGCCCGGTTTAGGTAAAAGCGCTTATGCTAAAAAGTGAAGAGCAAAGAGGCTAGGCGCGGACGATGGAATTGCGATACTAAATGTCGTTCTTCAGGGATGATCACCAAAAATCGTGAAGATAGAAAAAAATTCATTAAGAATGGCCTGCGTAAAGAATCTTTGGATGATATCCTATTGACACTTGAAACGCATTCTTGTGGAATAGTGAAATGGGAGATTATCAGTTTATGGATGACTTTCCAAAAAGAACAAGATTGTTACAGTCTTGGGAATCTGACTTTAAATGACCCTGTTTGCCAGTTTGTAAGAAAACTGGAGGGGAAGCAAATCCCTGATTCATAAAAGGCATTAAAGCCGTTACTGGACGTAAAATCAGTGGAAGACGTGAACCAAAGTCACGACTACTGTACATGCTAGCTGTCATTTTGGAAATTCCTTTTCTTCTGACAATAATGTACCTACTTCTGACATGAGTCACAGTCATAACTACTGTTTATGCTAGTTGTCACTTTTGAAAATTTTCCTTCTCTTTTGACAATAATGTACCTACTCTTGTAAATGTAATTATTACATTATCTTTTCACCTCTATAAATACATCATCTTTTCTTCATTTCTCACAAGGTTAAGGATAGGAATGGAGAAAACCTTAACTCGTAAATCCCGAAGTATTTGTGTATTTTCTGGGGCTTTTCCTGGGAAAGATGAAAAGTATTTAAAGGCAGCCAACCACTTGGATAGAGTATTAGCTGAGCGAAAAATATATTTAGTTTATGGAGGAGGTAGTGTTGGATTAATGGGGGGCGTAGCATCAGCAGCTTCTTTAGGAAGAAGTCAAGTTTTGGGCATTATTCCTGGACCTTTTAAATTTATTTCGGGGGGCACGATTGGAGAAGAATTAGTGGTTACAAATTTGCAAGAGCGTTTGTTACAAATGTTTTTTAATGCTGATGCTTTTATTGCTCTACCAAGTGGGTTTGGCATATTTGGAGAAATCTTCCAAATTGTTTCCATGACCCTACTTAATTTACACAAGAAACCTATCGGGCTGTTAAATGTTAACAATTTCTTTACAGATCTGATATCTTTTGTGGATTACGCTATGCAGAAGAATTTTATATCAAAAGTAGATCGACAAATCCTAATATCCACAACAACTGCTGAAGAATTGCTAGATAAAATAAAAGCTTTTGTTTCTGAACCAGATCCAGCGATGATTCAGATAGACTAGACACGACAGTATTTCCCGACCAGTTCCGTCCCATAATTGTCCTTTACCCGGCCTGTTGAAGCATTGTGGAAGAAGAAGCGATCCGATCTGTTCTTCTTGTCCTTTAGTTTTATTATCAGCATTTTCTTTCGTGTTTCAGTTTTTTTTCTTTTCAGGGAATTTCTTTTTTTTTTGTTTAACCTTTTTAGGATAGTTTTGTTCATGCTGATATTAAAACCATAGGACAAAGCCTTTAGTTTGGAATGGCTGAGTAAAGAGTAATTTTTTTTTACTCTTGAGACGCATCCTCTTAGATATAATACTTATGACATTTTGGGGTAGCTAAGCTTCAACCTTATTTGGATGACATATCTCACAAGGGAATCTATATTTTTTGAAGAAAATATTAGATGAAACCTGGATATTGATTCCAAACATCCGTTCCCTTACATAATTTTTCAGTTTTATTATCATTTTATGGAATTTCTCATCATCAAGATTCACTCATTTCATGAAAGTTTAAATTTTTGCACTCACCTATTATGAAAATTCACACTTCCGAAGAAATTATTCCAACTTCAATTGGCTTCATACAAAGTTTGCTTGGGGTACTAAGGAAAGCTTCTTAACCCCAGAAAGGAAAAAAACGTTTTTCTCCACAATCAATTTTTTTTCAACAATAGGAGAGTTCCTATCATAGAGGTTCTAAGGAAATATCCTTAACCTCAAACACAATCAATTTTTCTTCAACGATAGGAGAGTTCCTATTGTAGAGGTTCTAAGGAAATCTCATTAACCTCAAACTTCAATCAATCAATTTTTCTTCAACGATAGGAGAGTTCCTATCGTAGAGTTTCTAAGGAAAGCTCCTTAACCTCAAACTCAATCAAATTTTCAAACTCAATCAATTCTTTTTCAACGATAGAAGAGTTCTTGTCGTAGAGGTTCTAAGGAAATCTCCTTAACCTCAAACTTCAATCAGTCAATTTTTCTTTAATGATAGGAGAGTTCCTGTCGTAGAGGTTCTAAGGAAATCTCCTTAACTTCAAACTCAATCAAATTTTCAAACTCAGTCAATTTTTTTTCAACGATAGAAGAGTTCCTATCGTAAAGGTTCTAAGGAAATCTCCTTAACCTCAAACTGCAATCAATCAATTTTCTTCAACGATAGGAGAGTTCCTATCGTAGAGGTTCTAAGGAAAGCTCATTAACCTCAAATTCAATCAAAATTTCAAACTCAATCAATTTTTCTTCAACGATAGGAGAGTTCCTGTCGTAGAGGTTCTAAGGAAATCCCATTAACCTCAAACTTCAATCAGTCAATTTTTCCTCAACGATAGTAGAGTTCATGTCGTAGAGGTTCTAAGGAAATCTCCTTAACCTCAAACTCAATCAAATTTTCAAACTCAGTCAATTTTTCTTCAACAATTGGAGAGTTCCTGTCGTAGAGGTTCTAAGGAAATGTCCTTAACCTCAAACTTCAATCAATCAATTTTTCTTTAATGATAGGAGAATTCCTATCGTAAAGGTTCTAAGGAAAGCTCCTTAACTTCAAACTCAATCAAATTTTCAAACTCAATCAATTTTTCTTCAATGATAGGAGAGTTCCTGTCGTAGAGGTTCTAAGGAAATCTCATTAAACTCAAACTTCAATCAATTTTTCAAACTCAGTCAATTTTTCTTCAACGATAGGAGAGTTCCTGTCGTAGAGATTCTAAGCAAATCTCCTTAACCTCAACTCCATCCATTTTTCTTCGACGATAGGAGAGTTCCTGTTGTAGAGGTAATAAGGAAAGTTTCTTAACCTCAAGAAGGAGGAGAAATAGGTTTTTCTCCTTAGGGTTTAGGCGGCGAGAAGGTTCTCAATGCCTAGCTAAGTCGGATAAAATTTGGTAACGGCTTTGCATGCATCATGTCCCATGAAGCATGCAAAGGGGGGGTAGCTGTTGACACCCAATTTCGTCCGACTCTTAAAAGAAAAGAAAAAAAAGTTTTAATTAATTATTATTATTAAAAAAAATTAATTAAATTAAATAGTTTATGGGGGCATTTTGTTTTATAGGATTAGTTAAAAATAATATATATATATATATATATATATATATGTGTGTGTATGTGTGTGTGTAAAATATAAAAGAAATTTTTTTAAAAAAAATTGACAAAAATAAGAAGATTGGGTTAAATCTGACAAAAATCAGAAGTTTCAGAAGAATCTGATGAAATCTGGGAATTCCAGGAAAATTTGGTAATTTTTCGTGTCATTTTTGGGCCAAATTGACAGAACAGACAAATTTTCGTCAATCAGTAATTTCTCGGAAAATATGGGACCGGACCAGTAGTCAAAGAAACCTGAAGGACTAAAACTGTTATTTTTACCAAATTATGTTTTTAATCTATTTTTAATTAAATTTTGAATTATTTTTTTAATAAAAGGAATCCAATACTCCTCCCCTTCTATAAATAGGGGTCCAAACCTTAAAATAAAAATAAAGTAAGGTTTTATCCTCTAAAATTAAAAAAGGTAAAACTGTAGCTTTAGTCCCTGTTACTCCTCCCTTCTTCCCAGAAAACCAAAACTCTCCCCCTCTCTCTCCGTTTGTCCTTCAGTCCCCTTTCGTCCGTTTTAATCACCGTTTCTCCTGGCCGGCGTTTCTCCTCCGCCATCGCCGTCATCTCCGTTCGCCACCCTAGCCTCGCACCGCCATCACCGTCGGTCACCAGCCCCGATGCTCTAAGCCTTCGTCTTCTCTCCTCCGCTGTCCCACCGCCGTTTCCGGTCACGTCGTCCCTACTAGCCGCGTCGTCCGTAGCATCCCCAGCCGCCGTTCCGCCTCGCTGTCGCCTTCTGCCGCCGTTCCTCCCCCTCCTCGTCGCCGTCGCCCCCTCAGCCAAGTCCACCTGCTAGTTGCACTGCCGTCGCCGGAGAAAAGGAACAACGAAGAAAGAAATGTTAACCGATCCGGAGATTAAAAAAAAATTATTTTTTTGGTATAATCCCAATTTTAGTCCTTGATCTTTTTATTTCATCCATTTTTAGTTACTAATTTTCTTATTCTTGCAGATATGCCATTAACAACTAACTTTTGGTGTTTATTTTTTTTTTCTTTTTCTTGTTATTTTTTTATGGAAGGTTATACCTCCTACTTTTATGTGGATGGCCAAAAGCCCCACCTTATTTTTATTTATTTCATTATCATTTTATTTACTTTTATTTACCTTATGCAATTTTATTTTTTTACGTGAATGGCAAAAAACCCCACTTTTCTTTATTTCTTTACTTTTCTGTAATTATTTATTTTATGCACTTTTTTTATTTTTTTAAGTGGATTGGCTAAATGCCCCACTTTCTTTATTTATTTAATTTTTTTTACGTTTATTTACTTTATGCATTTTTTTTATTTTTTTAAGTGGATTGCTAAATGCCTCACTTTTCTTTATTTATTTATTTTTCTTTTTCTGAATTTTATATATTTATTTATTTATTTAATTTCTGCACTTTACTTATTTCTTTCTTTATTTACTTTTTCTGTGCTTTAATTTTTTTTTTACATGAATGGTTAAGCACCCCCACTTTATTTATTTATTTACTTTTCCACAATTTTATTTTTCATTATGTGGATGATTAACTTTATTTTATTTATTTATCATTTTTTTCATGGTTGGCTAAGAGTCCCATCTTACTTCCCCTTTTTTATTATTATTATTATTATTTATTTTATTTCTATTACAACAAAGCCCCCCATCCTTTATTATTTGGAATATTAAGACACTTATCCTTTTTATTTCCTTTAAATAATAAAATTTAACCTTTTATCTCTTTTATCAAAAATAAATTTTTATAAAAAAAATCATAATCAAACAATTCAACAAAAATCAATGGTTTTGAACAAACATATTTTTAGATCTATGGATTAGATAATTACTTTAAAAAAGATCTTTCAAACAAAAAAAATGAAAAGAAAAGTAATTTTTTTTAAAAAAATATAAAAAAGGAAATAATGCTAAGACCATTAAAAATCCATATTCGGATAATTCGGCAAAATTTATGATATGGATTAATAATTAATTAAAATATTTAATAATAAATAAAAATTAAATTTTTATTAAATTTCATATCCTAGTGATTCGATAGGATCCATGATTTGAAAAATATCAATTTTTAATAAAAATGAATAAAAATTAAGTATCAAGATTAAAAAATTCATATTCGGATAATTCGATAGAATTTATAATATGAACTAATAATTAATTAAAACATTTAATAATAAGTAAAAACTAAATTTCATTAAATTCTAGGTTCGAGTGATTCGATAAAATCTATGGTTTGGATATATTAAATTTATAAAATTATTATAAAAAAATAAAGTATGAAGATTTAAAATTTCATATCTGGTTGATCTAATAAGATTTATGGTTTGGAATCAAATTAAATAAAATTCATTAAAATTATTCTCAAACAAAGATTAGATCAAGAATTAAATGGTTAGAAAAAGATAAAAACTGAACCCCATGGTACTAATTTTCGGGCGCTTTAATAAGGTTATTTTAGCATAATCGACTCACGATCTTAGAATCTCTTGTAGACCATAACAGGTATTCAATCGACCTAGGTAAACCAATTGGTGGCGACTCCTAAAAATCACGTTGCCACACTGCCTAATTATTCTTTTCTTGTAATAATAATAGTAACATCTAAAAGATTGAAAATAAATCTATATTTCATAAATTTAATAAATTTTAGCTATTTTTAATTTTTTTCTGAAGAAATGAATGTAAAAATTAAAGAATAACTATCTGTTCAAAATATAAAAAGTAAGTTCAATTTTCAACATTTTTCCTTTTTAAATTCTCCCAAAATCAAATAAAGAGTAGAATATCAATTCTTAATCATCAAACTTGGACGTACAAATTTCAATTAATTCTTCAAACTTATAAGGAAAATAAAAGATGTGTAGTTAAGATGGTATTTTATATTTTTTATTTTTACATTAATAAGTATTTAATAAAAAATTACTTAAATTAGTTGTTAGTAGCCAAAGAGAATTAAAAGGAAAATGAAAATTTTGAAAATTGATTAATTATTTTTGCTAAAAAAAAGAAAAGAATAGTATAGTAAAACTAAAAATAACACAATTAATTGCATCTGAAACTATTATATAAAAAAGTATAAATCCATCACCACCAATGTAAAAAAGATAGAAGTATTAGACAGTATCAAAAGTTTCTTTTAGTTAAAAATTAAAATAAGTGAAAACATAATTGAAATAATTATGGATAGAATTAGAATTTTTTGAAGTTATATATCCAAAGCCTAACCATTTTGGCATCATGTAGACTTAAAAGTTTTTTGTCCCTTCTTCTAGCAGAGAAGGTTAGGCTAATTTCTAATAATTGTTTGCTAATTTCTAATAATTATTTTCTCTAATTACTATATAATTAGTTTTAATCCAAAGAATTGAATTATACATTCAATGTATAAATTTAGCATAATTAGTGGATCAAAATTATTGCCTAATAAATGTTAGTAACGAAAACATTAAATACAATAATAAATAATTGTAAAGCATTGCTACCATAATACTCTAATTGGTAATAATAACTTAAAAAAAATCTCATAAAGAGTCCAATTATATCAACCATTAAATTGATAGGCCATATGAGCAAATTATTAACTATAAATCCATTGATGTCCTTTAATATGTAGAATTATGTTTAAGATAAGTAGAAATAGAAGATAATGACCAAATTATAAGTTAATAAAGATTCATGGAGATGTCAATGCAATAAAGTCAAATAATAAACTGTAGTTAAAAGGTCCCAAAAATATTTTAATATTAAAAAAAGAGTCAAAAGGCTTTAAAGAGATTAGAGAAGCTCCAAAATTAGTTATTCCAACATATTGTCTAAGGTTTCTCTTTTATATATATAATATATATTAAATCAACTAATTTCTATGAAGATCTACTTATTTGTTTATTTTAGGAATTAAGATAATCAAGTCGGCTATGATATGGATGTGCACTTCACATGCATTGTATCATTTTTTTTTATTAAATTGTTGCATTATACCTCATGTTGTTGTAGTGACATATATACATTTACTTTTAATTTCTAGGTGAATTTGAATTATACTTTTGTTGACATTTTGTAATCCTATCGACCTGGTATGATCTCAATATATGTGTATGTCTGTATCATTACCATAATAAGTAAACCTATATTTCCCAAAATTATTGACAATAGATTTTTAATAAAAACATTCTGAATATTTACAGGTATCAATTGGCAACCTTAAGTGGGAGACGAAGCTTTTAGCCTTTTGATGCGGTGGATTCATTGTTCACACAAAAATATGATACCTATATATTGTATATTTTTTGTGGAGCATAATTTGGATGTTAGCATTGAAGGTATCTATCCATATATTTTATTTTAATTTTATTTCTCCTCAATTGTGCAAAAGAAAAAAGTGATGATCTGGGATAATAAACAAGAATAACCTAACCTAAAATTAAAAATATATATTAAAATTAAAAAAAATTGAAATGTTAAAATTTACTTTATACTTTTTCTGGTATTTATTTCCATAAATGATTTATATTTTATTAGGAAAATAAAATTGCAATTCTAAGTCTATAGTGATGGTAGTTGCACAAGACAAATTATATATATACACTAAATAAAAGTTTGGTTTCACTGTAGAGCTACAATAATACATTTTTTTAGTAACCTGGCCCCTCAAGTTGTGGGGTAAATTACACTCGTGGCCCCTAATATTTTATTATTGCCATATTTTAGACCTTAACATCAAAATCTCTTACAAAAAGTCCTCAACCTCAATTTTTTTGTTTCATTTTAAACATTTGGAGGACAAAAACCATTAATATTGATGGAACTAGGCATGTGGTATAAAAACGGAAGAAAACTAATAAATAAGAAAAGAAATATGACAAAAGGAAAATTAAAAAAACAACAAAGCAAGAAATCGGATGAAGGCATTCATGCCGTTCTGCTACCGCTGCCATTCACTCCACCGTTTGTTCATACATAATCGAGGCATAATAGAAGGTGGAAGAGGTGAAATCAAGGCTTCTTCAAGACCAATTAGGCAAATTTAAGCTGTTGGGATGAAATTGAAGGTGTCTGGACAAATTCAAGGTGTTCGAAAGAAATCGAGGCCAATTGGACGAATTTGAATAGACGAAGGTAGAGAGGTGTCTGGATAGAGGTGGAGTGGATTAGTGGATGAAATCGAGGCCAATCAAACAAATTTGAACAAATGAAGGTAGGGACGGTGGGGCGGACCTTCAGCGATGCCGAGGCTAACGGGCGGAATGGCTTTAGGGAAGAGGAGTGGTAGTTTAGGGGTGGTAGTGACAATTGAGGAAAAGATAGAGTTTTGGGTAGGGATGTTACAAAAAAACTTTGCCCAACTCTACCCTCCTCAAACCCTACTACCCAAACCCGAACCCCGACCCTACCTATAAAGCCATAGAAAGGGTATGTGTTTAACTTATCATGTCCGACCTTAACCGTACTCCTCTTAAATTAATATATTTATATTAAAAGTATGATTTTATTTTAAAATAAAATTATAATTTAACATAAATTATCTTATATTACTTTAGTTTGTGATTTTTAAAATATTAATTAATTGTAAATATACACATTCTTTTAAAAATATATGTAAATATATAAAAAGAAGTCTAAAAGAATCAAACGTATGCCTTAAAATAGGTTAGTGAGTACTACAAGAACCCGTTTACTCAAAGAGAGTGTTTGGGATTAGTTATACCCGGCCCAAACATGACCCGTTGGCATATCTAGTTTTGGGGGGGGGGGGGGGAGTAGAAAATCAATGACCTAGGTTATTATTATTCTTTTTTCCTTCCTTTTTGGCATCAGTGACATGGCATGCTACGTGGCCAGTTCCATTAATTTTAATGGTTTCCATCATCCAAAGTCTAAAATGAAACAAAAAATTGAGGTTGAGAACTTTTTAGGAGAGGTTTTGAGATTAGGTTCCAAAATAGAACAATAATAAAATATTAGGGGCCACAAGTGCAATTTACCCTTAGGATGTATCTAAAACAGGAAAATGGGAAAATGCCAAGAAGTTTCCCATAATATCGTAGTTTATCTTTTTGATCATCAAACCTTTTTTAACACAATTGATTCCCCAATGTGTAGTATTTGAGTTCCTAAAATATTGTTCTTTGTCTTTCCACACTATAAATTTTACTTATTTATAATCAAGTGCCCAAACAACAAATTGTCGCCACAATGTGCGGTTGATCCACCTATGTTTATTCTACAATAATGTTGTAAGGACAATGAGGGGAGAATAGGTTGCCAGTTTTTTTCTTTTTTCAGGAAATGTGAAGATAGGTGGCAAACTTATAGGAAAAAGGTACAAAAGAAAAAGAAAAGGCATGAAAGAATCTGCTTACCAGTCATTATATAAATAATCATACATAAGATAAAAATAATCATATGCAAGTCTGAATACCACTTGTGCTCTTATAGACCAAAACAAGTTAATCCCTTAACAATAACCTAGATATGTTGATCCTCTAACTTTATAACTCATACTGAGTGAGCCAATAACCAATAGAAGAGCAATATGTAGCCACACATGCATAATGTTGCTTGCCTACTTCACGCACAAATTTCGTGTGCAAAAATTTCACTTTAAAATTAATTACAGTACAAATTACAAATTGAAATTTGAACAGAGATTTTGGGAGGATGAACTCTCTAGCATGTTTTTCACATGCATAATCCTCTGATTAAAGCTTCAAGCTTTTGGTGGAGACTCAAATGACTTTTTCACGAACATGAAGTTTAGGATTTATCTTGCATGAATACGAACAAATGATCCTGCTGTTTTTTTTTTTTCCGATTTGGGGCATTTTGTCATACTCATTGGACTTGAGGACTTCAGGCAATATTTACCGCTTTCTTGCCACTTTCCTTAGAGTTTGATTTGATGTAGCCTAAAAATGAATCTTTCACGTTCTCCGCTGCTTTTGCCAAATATGAATTTGAACTTGATGCAATACTGTCATGTGCTCTTTGCATTCCTCATTGCACTTTTCAAATCTAGGCTTGAAGCTGGGATTTGGTATTCTTTGAATTTGATTTCTCCTCTTGTCTGGTGTGCTTAATTTGTTTGAAAAGCTGAGAGAGCTTGTTGTAGAGAAACTTTCCTTGTCTCTGGCTCTACTTTTTCTCCAATTTTTTTTTTGTTCTTTAGCCTAGGGGACCTATTTATAGTTGTAGAGAGGAAGTGGTTTGATCTAAAATAAAGGCATATGATAATTATCTTTAAATGATCTCTTTTATTTATCTCAAGAGATAAATTAATATGATAATTATTTTTATTAATTATCCCAATTATTTATTTTAAAGGGATAGCTAATGGAACATTGTAGAAAGTTCTAAAAATTTCCCACAATGTGGTTTTTTGTTTTTTTTTGTCTCTCATTTGGGTTTTGGGATTTTCTTGAAATCCATTTGCCCAAAAGGGATTTTGGTCTAAGTGATACGATGGGTCTCTATTTAGGGCTTTTGGTTATGTATTTTCAGACTTCTAAAAGTTAGGCTTCTTGGACTTGAAATCTCCAAATCCAATAGATTTAAGAATTTTAGATATTAATTTTAAAATTAATTGAATAATTTAAATTGGGTTTGTTTTAACCCAATTAGATTTTGATATTTACTCTTGGTTTTGCATTTTTAAATAACTTGTCTTTTGCTTTTTTTTTTTTTTCAATTTTGTCTACAGACAGTTTGGGATCACTAGTGTAGTGCTTCCAACAATCCTCCATTCAAGTTGGACGAGAACATTTTTTTTTTCTTCCAAGCAAAAGCCCTTTTCTTTAAGGTGCAGTCAGACAAGCTCAGGCTTCCCACTTTTCAAGATAAAGTGCGTCCACTCTATTTGACCAAGGTTATGATTTTCCCCCATGCCCCTTTTTTTAGAGTAAACTATAAAAGCTCTTTTATACTTTGATGAAACCTACACTTTATTTTTTTATTTTTAAAAAATTATACTTTGCCCCTTATTTTTTTTATAGTATCCAATACTAACTTCTAAAATTCTAAATTAAACTATCTAATAACTATCTTCTAGTAATTTTAATATTTTTGTTTTTTTTTTTATAACTAACTAATCTTTAAAAAAATACTGATATGTATTTATAGAAAAAAAACGCATTCATAGAAAGGAAAAAATAATAATTTAAATTTTATATTAATTATAAAAAAATTAGGGAGACTAAAATTACGAAAGATAACTATTGTACAGTTTAAATTATAATTTTAGAAGTTATTATTGGATGGTATAAAAGAATAAGGGGGCAAAGTGAATGTTTTCAAAAAAAGAGAAATAAACTGTAAGTTAAGATAAACCTCAAGGGATCATTATAATTTTACCTTTTTTATGTGACAGCTTTCTTTTCCTTTGATTTCCTTGCGCGTGTCTTGCTCATGTGTGGATGTGCCTTCAGTCATGCACTATTTGACTTATTCCATGCGTAGATAACTGCCGCCAACCATGATCGGCTGAGCTTGTTTGTTTTGCCCTCTTTATTTATTTATTTTTATTTATTTTTTTGGAAGTTTGCTGCCATTGCGTCCGTGAGATATTCCCCATCTCTGCTCCGGTTTATCTATTTTTCCACTTTTTTTTACTAAACTTCCTGATTTTCTTAAGTTCGTGACCCTCGGACACTATGAAGACTAAGGGCTCAAGTATAAATAATCACCAAATTTTGATTTTGGAAGTTTTTCTTTTTATATTTCCAGATTTTGAGGGTGTAGATAAACTTTTTAGGTTTTAATTCATAGCTTTTCAACATTATCTTTATATCTCTTTTTAAATCACGGATCGCCTAAGTCCTTTTGTTGTGTCATGATCATTGTTGCCTTCGCTATCGAGCTTCTTTTGTGAGTGGAATACTTTATTGCTAGATGATTAGCCCAAAGGTGCATTCAGAAGTTGTGCCGGCTTTTAAGCCTATGATTATTGACTAGAATGTTGAGTCTACAAAAAGCAAGCATTTGATACTTTTGAAGACCGTCGCGAAGACATGTTTCTGGAGGAGATGCTAATCCACTTAAGCTTGTCGTTCGCTACCCTTTCGTTGGTTCATATGCCACGGAGCCTTAGGCCAAGTTGAGGAATCAGACTTGCTAAGCCTTGGAGAATGATAAGATTCTTGAAAATGTCATCTTGCCCGATCGTTGATTGTCTTTGTGTTTTTCCTTATCCAATGTGAATGTTCATGACATTCTGAGGCTGTATGTTGCAGAGCTCATTTCCCTTTGTCAATTGAAGTAGGGCTCTTCACTTGATTCAATAGGTGAGATCCAATATTTGTGTGATTTCAGGGAATGAATTGTCAACACTTGTGGTTTGCTATGGGAAAACAGGCTCAGTGACTTAGCTTCTGTTGTCGAAGCCATCTGTTTTGATTGCCATCGACCGAATGGGATGTATCGTGTTTTGGTTGAGGCTTGGTTTTCTAGCAGGAATATTTTCATCACTTTAAAAGGTGAAATTGACATATCGCTTAAGGAGTTGCGTGACATTAATAGCCTTTCCATCCAAGGAGAGTACTAAGAAGAGGTTGTGCCATGCTATGCAGAGCTCATGGATCGTACTGTAGATGACTTTTCGGAGACGTGTATGTACCTCTTCAAGGCCTTCTTAGGGATTGCTTCTAGCAAGAACAAAAATAGGTTTTCTTATGCTGATTGGATTGATTTCTGGTTTAAAGCGAAAGATCTTATGTCTAATCATCATGCCTTTAAACAGTATCAGGTGACAGCTCAGGTGAAGTATGATTGTAGTGGCTGATGCATTAAAAGTCCGCAAATCGAGAAACTGTTTATGATGGCTTCCTAGAATTTTGATTTTCTGTTTGATTTGCCAGTTTTTCCCAAGCTTGGGTGTTCGATTTCTTCAAATTTTCATTATGAGCTGAACGTTGCCGCCTATCTAGCTTTATGGTTTTGCTGTTGTGTTCTTCCTTTCAATGATGACTTATGGCCCGAAACTTTCAAAACAACAAAAAAAATGGCATAATGAGCCACTTTTAGCTTGGTACCTCCCATCCTAGCTTGCATTTATAAAGGGAATTCTAAGACTAGGTAACTTGAAGGAGAGTCTCATGATCTTGGAAAGGTGAAAGTAACAGTTCCTGGTCATTTCCCTTATGCTTAGGCTGGTTTACATTTTCCATGAGAAGTTTATGACACTATGAGCAAAGATCCTCCTCATCTTCTAATCCAGCAGATTTGTAGAACCTTAAATGGTTATCAAAATTGGGAAGATTCTACTACTAACTGTAGGTCTTTACTACATGATAGACTTTCATTTCGTGATTTCTCATAGAATCATATGCCAGCTATAGTGAATCTAGGGGATTATGCTGATGATGGAAAAACAGGATGAGGTACGACAGAGTTCATGATAAGCCTCCATCCTGGGTACCTGACATATCATCGTAACAATGCCTTTATCTCAGAGCACTACAATTCTTATTGGTTTTTTCAGTAGCATGGTTTTCTTCAAAGGCTACCTGGTAACCCATACTTCACTATTCTCTCTTCTCGACTTGACTCTTTATATGATGTGTGGTTGTCTTTGACTCAGATTGGCATAGGTGCTAAGTTCCATGTCCCTAAGTTTTCTTCTACCATTGGTTTACAAGCTGAGCTAAGCTATATGAGTTTGTGGAAAAATGAGGTGCTCCCTACTTCAAAAAAAGTTTTAGTTTCTACATTGTTTAAGAGCGAAAAATTGAGCTTTAAGTTATCTATTGCCAAAGTTCCACAAACCTTACTTAAAGACCGAATCCTAGATCTAAAGAAGCATTTAGTGACGGGAATATCAATGGTCCCTACAGGAAATAAGATCAAGTTGAAACCTTGTTAGTAGCTTTTGCCAGAACCTAGTGTACAAGCTTCAAGTAACAAATGTTTTTCTTTTTGTTGAAGCTTAGGAAACAATCTTGACATGTCCTCGAAATCTCTTAATATGGATAAGTATTTCCCTTCTGTTTTAATTAGCAATCTTTTTCATTCCTTTGTTTTAGTTTGTCTAATCTTTTCCTTGCTATAGTTTTCCCTAATTTACTAGAATCATAACACTTTTTTTCTGAAGAGGACTTGACATATGGAATTGAAAAGACTGGTGCCCTAGATGGTTTATCTGATTGTCCCATTGAAGATAATTCAAATGAAAAATATAAAGTGGAAGTTGTGCCAAGTAGCCGGGTTATTGCTTCCCCGTGTTAGGCACTTATTGTTGATATACTCTTGACGCCTCATCCTTTGAAAGGAAATTCACAAATTGCACCGATAATCTCTTACACTTCTAATATGCCAAAGGAATCTTTTGCTTCAGTAGATGCAGTTAAAAAGATTCTTTACCGTAGTCTCGTAGACTACTTGAAGAAGGAAAATGATGGTGCTTTGAAAAATGGGCTTTCTTCGCTCTGAGATTAGTGACATTCTAGGAAGGATAAAAGTTTAAAGTTGCTAACCAAATGTTTTTTTGTGAATTGCTCCCCTTTATTTGAAAAGATGGATCCTTTACTAAAGAAAACTAAAGTGTACCTTTCACAATGATAGGAAGCTATGCAGTCATTGGATCCAAAAGTAAATCAAAAGGAGTTTGCTTCTATTGAGGTAGAATTTGGCATTCATATTTCATGGGTAGCAATTTTTGCTGAGAAAATAGATTCACATGTTAACACCATGGAGAATATTGATGCCTAGATAGAGAAACTACAACAGCAAAAGGCTGATTTATCAACCTCAGTTGATATACTCCAAGATGAGCATCAGAAATCTCTCGGAGCACTTGATTCTTTGGATGCAAGGTGTAAAAAAAATCAAAGATTTCTTAGCTACAAGAGAATATAAGATTGAAGCAATAAATCAATGAAGGCAGGAACATCAAAAGGCGCTTTTAGACATTTTTTCTAGCAGTTGGGCCATCATTTGCATGTAGCTTTATTTTCTTTTCCTTTTTAGGATTAGGTAGGCTATGGTAGAATTTTGGAATGGAATAAAATCTTTTCTTTTGTTGTTGTATTTTATCATCTTACTTAATTCAAACCTTCAAATAACACTCACAACTCTAATAACAAAGATGTACTTGAACTAAGTGACAAGCAAAACATAGTTCATAAAGAAAACTTTCATTTAATTTAGCTGTTCATAGTTTATACTCATGCGGGCTAGAAGTATTACATTTTTTGATGATTTTGCCATTCAAAGTTTATTTTTATGTGGGCCAGGAGTATCATATTTGTTTTCAAGGATTTCGTGTACATAGTTTATACATGTGTGTGCTAGGAGTATTACATTTTTTTTGATTATTTTCCTCATTTTTTTTGTTGTTTTGTTTTGTCATACAGTTTAGGCTCTTGTGATAAGGAACATACCCTCGACTCTTTACGTATAGAACTTCTTCATGAACTTTCTATTAATAGGGCCGATCCCTGAGCCATCATTTTCCATTACTTTGTAAGCACCATTGGTGTAGACTTTAGTGACCACATACGGGCTATTCCACCTTGACACAAAATTTCCTCCAATGCACTTCGTCATGATGATTGGTCTCCTAATGGCTAACACCAGGTCTTTGACTGAAATTCCTCGGGTGCATGCTCTTGTTGAAAGCTTTTGGTATGCGAGCTTGATAGCACTCTAATCATTGTTGAGCTTCAAGTCTCTTTTCATCTAATGAGTTCATCTCCTCTAGCCGCAACTTGGCGTTTTCCTCATTGGTTAATCCTTCTTGCAGAACCATCCTTAACGAATAGATTTGGCACTCTAGTTGGAGAACTGTTTCTACACCATATATCAAAAAGTACGGAGTTGCTTGTGTAGGAGTCTCATGTGTCATTTGATATGCCCAAAGGGCTTCTCTAACTTTCTTATGCCAGTCTTTCCTTAATCTCGAGATGACATTTTTCAAAAGGTTGCACAACGTCTTGTTGAAAGCTTTGACTAATCCATTTGCTACAATGTTGTCCATAGATGAATTGTGTTAGACAAACTTGAACTTGACACAAGGTTTATCCATCAATTTTTTGTAGAATGGCTTTTCATTGTCAGTGATGATGTAGCAAGGGACACCATATCGGTAGATGATATTTACTTTGATGAAATCCATCATATTCTCCTTTTTGACTTCCTTCAATGGGATAACTTTTACCCATTTTAAGAAATAATTTGTGGCAGCCAAGATGAATGAGTTCCCAATAGATGACTTAGACTAGTTTCTCAGCAACCGCATCGGAAGTTCACCCTTCTCTTAGGTCCAATTACTCTTAATCTTTTCCAAGAGCTTAAAAGCAATCTAAAATGCAACCAATTATAGCCATCAATTTGCTAACACAACATTGAGCATAAGGGAAGGACAAACAAGAATTTAAAGGAAAACTAACTCACATAACCATAAATTCATCCAACATAATCAATCCAAGTAACTACATCCATAGAAAGTGCTAAGGATGACAACTCCATAACTAAATAAAACATAACCATGGAAACGAAATAAAGAGCATTCATGTTCAATACAAGAGATGAAGAAGGAAAGAAGAAACCCAAAGCCTATAGATGCTTAATTCCTTAAGCTCCTAGAGGTCTTTAACTACTTCATATCTTCTCTGACTAAAGAGTGCTCCAAACAAGGCGATGAAAATGCAATATGTGACTATGGAAAACCTAGGTCTAAGATGAAAAGATGAAGATGAAGAATTTCTTTCAAGCTTGGTTCCAGATTTTTCTAAGTCTTAGAGATGTCCCTTTCATTCACCCACCAAATTAGATCAAAACCCTTAGCCAATAACATGATTAGGTTAAAAAATGAGGTAGGAGACCATTTCTTCTCAGGTATAGGGGCACCTAGGCCTTAGGAGTGGCCTTTCTAGCACTTACGCTTCCAAGCTCGGGGTCCTTAGTGCGTAGGTCTCAGAGCATGAAATTTCAGGTAGGGGCAAATTACACTGTAGTGCCTAAGTGCCACTTTTGGGGCCTAGACCTAATAATTATAATCCTGCGCTGACTTCCACATACCTGTTTTCCATTTCACTCGTCCCGGTACTATTCTGATGCTACGGTCTACTTCTTCAACCTACAAAATGAAAGAACAAAGCAAGAATCGATAGAAAATGATGAGTGGTGAGGTAGAAAATGCTGGTCAAAGTTGACAAAAAGTCAACATATTTGACCACAAAATTAACATCTATCAAACTTCCCCAAAATTAGAAAAATGCTAGTCCCTAGTATTCACCAACCTAAAAACATAAAAGAAACAAAACATCAAAGCTAACAGCATATACTTAATATCATATCATAAAGTCATCCAAAGTACAATTTCAACTCAAGAGAAGTTAAGGTAATTAATGAAAGAAGAACCTTGACATTAATGGTAGGTAATCACTCAATAAGTGTTTCACTCCCTAATTTATGGTTGCCTAGTGCATCTAAGGCCTACAATGCTACTTCATCCACAAATTTACAAAAGGACCCAAATTACCCATGAATTGTCCTCAAGGAGTATACGTGCAAATTTAAGTCTAATGACATATATTAAAGGTTGTACTATGCCAAGATTGGTGTGGAAGATAATTAGTAAGAGGCTTTTTAAGGTGGAGCTAAAGAATTGAGTCAAGCATAAACACCATGGGCAAACCCAATAATCCAATCTAAAGTCCCACCCAAGGTATCCAAACTCAAGAAAAGGACTTTTCTTAGCTTTCAAGCAACTTTCCAATCAACCCTCACATGTACAATTAAAACATTTGATTGAATTTCTATAAAATGAATGAAGTACTTTTACCTTTCCCTATTTTTTATTTATCTTTTTTTATTCAACTTTTTTTAATTTTAATGTTTTTTTACATATAATAAGGGCTTTTTCACGTTGACTCACTTTTCCTTTTTCTTGAGGGAAAAATAGTCTTTAACAAACTAGAAATTCACTCAATTTTCAAACGTCAAACAATTGTGCATGATTAATCCATAAAACTCTCAACAGATACTACATAATTTTATCATTAAGCTTATAAACCCAACATCTCCCCCAAACTTATTCATTGTTCACTCACATAGCACCCAAGTTTTTACCTTTCCTAAGCCCACACATGTAATCCTCAACTTACTTCAAGGACAAAGAAAGAATAAATAAAAAAATGGATATGGGTCAATTATGTGGGTTGAACAACAAACATGGCTTAAAGGCTCAAAGGGGGGTTAATTTAAAGGTTATGGTGAAGGGTTAGCCATTTAGGTATGTAGTTTAGCCCTAAATTTTCATTTTTATCCCTTATTTGCATGCATCAATTCGGATATGAAGGGGTCCAAAAGCAAATTAAGGAATCCATAAACAAAATAAGCACCACTCCAAAGAAAGAAATCATTCATAGCGCAAGTGTATCACACAAGGCCCAAAGACTCACCAGGTAAAGTTTCTACCATCAATGACAAGTGAAAATCTTTTCTTACTTAACAAGACTTACAATTAAGTTAAACTTGTAAATGAATTCTTCTAATCATAATAAGGAGTATGAGTTGGGTCCCTAAATGCACACAACCTAAATGCAACTATATGTTCCTACATGTAAACTCTAATGTTCATGCTAGGAATTAAAATGTGCAATTAAGTAAGCTAAATGCCATGCAAGGGAGACAACTAAATCACCCAAACAACTATCATTAAGAGTGAAAAAATGAACAAATAACTCGAGCTTGCTTAATTTAAAGCTTGCTCATGACTCGCTCAAATAATTATCAAGTCAAGCTTGGACAAAATTTAAAGCTCGATATACAATTCAAACAAATCTCGAATTGCTTAATACTCAGCTTGACTTTGTTTAATTTTAAATTTTTTTTCCTTAATTTAAGTGAACAGCTTGAGCTCGACTTGAGCTTGTTTAGATAAAAGCTCGTTCAAAGCTCATTCGTATTGTTTTCAATCCAAACACAAACAAAAAATCAAGCTTCATAAATTATTTAAGCTGAACATGATCAGCTTACTACTTGGCTCTGCTTGGCTTGGCTCATTTTCAGCCTTAATTTCATGCAAAGAATTAGACAAATAGTCATCCACAATCAACCCCCAAGCTTAAACCAAACATTGTCCTCAATGTGAAAACAGAGAAAAAACTAGAGAGAAGGCGTGAAGAATCGTACCCAAGGAGGCGGATGTTCCCACCCCCAACTAATCCTCATACATGCCATGAGGCATCGGAGGACTCTCCAATCAATGGTTGAGAAGGAGAAATGATGGATGTGTCCTATGGGGCAGACTGAGAAAAGTGAGGGTAAAAGGGAGGAAGGTGGTTAACTGGGTAAAGGGTATACCATGGGTGCGTAGAAAAGTGGAGGTGAAGCAGGATTTATGGAAAAGGTAGATAGTCAGGAAGGAGGTTGGGGTTATGTTGCATGGCCCCCTACTTAACTTGGGCCGAAATCATCTCGGCACACTCGGCCACTAGCGAATATCCCTCTTAGGCCTCAGTAGCAAAAGAAGTAAACTGTCCCTCCAAATGATCAACCTGTGAGATCATTTTATCCTGAAGCCCTCCAATAGCAAGATGAATCTTGTTGAGGGCAATGACAAGGGCTTTGTTGGAAACATGGACAGGATCAATGAGGGGCTTCTCTTCTTCCCAACTGATCATCTTTTGGGCCTCTTCATGTTTTTCTTGTTGGTCTCTATCCTTTTCACCCCCTTCGATCTTATATCCATATAACTTGCTTAAGGAGATGTCCATGGGTGTAGGAGTAAGGATAAATGGGGTCCTGTGGATAATGTACTCTAGCCTTTACCAAAAGGTCCTTAATTAATTAAGGAAATGAGAGATTCCTTTTTCTTGTTCTTGATGCCGTACTTATGTTATGTACGATGTAAGCTCCCACATCAACCGAGTAATTAGAGGCAATGCAAGAAAGGATTGACCCTAGTCTGGAGTCACTTGAGCTAGATGAGTGGAGGGTATGAGCCAAACATTGATGAAGTAATGCCACATCTTCATTTTCGGCTTGAGGAAATAGGAAGCAAAGTGGATCTTCCGCTCGGGGTTGTCCTTGCTATGAGTCTAAGGCACAACCCGCCTATATATCCTACTCATCATCCAATCAAAACCACCATTATGAGGAGGGTTTCAAATCTCAGGATTGATCTTAAGGTGATTGTTGATGTCATTTGGTACAATCTTCACGGTCCTCCCTCGAACCGTCACTGTCTTGGCCGAATGACGTTTGGGTTAGGTGGTACTCAACTTGGTGTAGAACTCTGCCACAAGTTTTCGAGAAACCATGGTGCGTGGCGTGGTGCACCATGTCCTCCAAGCTCTCCGCCCCCACCACCACTAAAATTTCAGCATTTTCCAGTGCTCCAAGATTAAATCTTCTTTCAATTATGAGCTTCATTTTCACAAAACCCTTAAATAAGTCCTCAGCCTTTTTGTTGACAAATTGGGGGCATTCTATGGCTGGCTCTTGGGAATGCTCTTCCTATGTCCTCTTGCCTTTTCCTTTGTTAGCCCCATTTTCCTTGGTAATTTTTAGTGCCATTGTTCTTACATCAAGCAATAACACATATAAAGCTTTTATCTATGGAAAATTCCCATAATTAGAATTAAGGGCACATAAACTCAATTAAATATTTCCACTTCCCAAGACAAAAATCTACACCACTACACATATCCACAAGCAATTACTTTGGACAAACTATGAACCTCAAGGCATGAATTTATTCAGGCAAAAAGGCTTATCATGACGTTGTTGAAAGATATGGCATACCAACTTCACAAAGCCATTGGTACTAAAAAATGTGCATCTAAGGAAGAATGGGAGCTTAAACCATCATCTATGTACTACCTAGATGCTACTTAAATCAATATGTACAGCCAAGTAAGCACACATGTGAAGAGGTAAGTCCATGAACATGATATGAACAAAATAAGTCATGATGGCATAGCAAAAGTTCCATGATTTTTCCATAATCAAACAAGCATCTGGGTGCAAATGAAAGGTTCAATCATGTAGTATACAATACCTAGATGTAGTGGAAGCAAAGAACTAATGCAAAGAACCCCCACATGAAGCTACATTATGCTCCCCTATGATGAAATAACCCAAATTCATGTTCTTGAGTTTCCATAGAACTTTTAAGCTCAAAATTCTTACAATGTGGGTCAAATTAATTGCTAGACTTGTTCTACCCATTCAATTAAAGATAGAATCAAGCTATTGCAACATCCACAACATTAAGAACTGGCTTCCAATGAAAATTGCCATGAAAAATTCGTGGATCTCCATGGGAGGCATTTTCACATTATGATTTTGGTGTTAAAATGTTGTTTCTAACTGATGCCCCAAGGCATCTTCGTTTGCTGTCATGCTGACAGGCGGAGAGACTTCCTGAGGAGGCAAGCGCCTGGAGCTCTGGTTTCCCAGCTGAGCGTGCCTGAAAAGCTCAAAGAAGAGGTTAGGAGGTCCCCGGTTTGCTTTTCCGGGGAGGACCCTCCGACGCCCAAGTCAGTTTTCTGAGTGAAAGTGGAGGAAGAACACTAAGGGATCAAGTGTCTTGCCTGTTTTGTGTTTTCTCAGGGGCAGGAAAATGCCCATCCTTTGCCCAGTCCCATTTCCTAGTATTTATAGGAGTAGCTGGTCCGTTCAGATCATGACACGTGTTCGGTCGGATTTGATCTGTAGTTTTGGACCTAGGGGACAGGCAGCCGTTTGCAGCCTCCTTTAGCCTTGGACCCGGACGGGTTGTGTCAGGACGGGGGCGGCTGCGGCGTGTCAGTTCGCCGTTCAGATGTGACGTGTAGGGCTTGTGGGCGACATGTCAGAGGCTCCTTAAATGCTCATACCGCACTCCCGAGGTCCCCTGGGCGAGGTCGCCCTTCGGTGCGTGCACCCTCTTCAGATTCTATCCGTCCTTTGGCGTGAGCACCTCCTTCGGGATCTATCCCATAGTTCTGGGAGTTCCCTTGATGAACACCTTCTTCGGGACTCACACCCATAGTTAGGGGATACCCTTGCTCAGGTGTTTCTTGTTCGGGGAAGATCCTCTTCGGGGCCTTTGCCTTCGGGGAGATTCTCCCTTGAGAGATGGCTCTCTTACCCGGAGGCAATCAGTTTGGCCCCTCGATGGAGACGGTGTTGTCCTCGGAATTCCTGACGAGCTAACCGAAGTCTCGAGCTCATAGTGTTTGACTTCGCACCTTCCGAGGTCCGTAAAAAGATCCTCTCTTGGGTGACGTCAGACTCCTCGGCCAATATCCTGGCAGGGAGTTACTACCAAGGAGGCAATAGCCTTTGGCTATCACAGGCCCCCCTCCGAAAAGCCGAAGTGAGAAACTTCGGTTCATCGGTTTTCGGGTCTTGTGGTTGTGATGTCTGTGCCGAAGACGCCTTCTTCTGCTTGTACCGATGGGCGGCATTTTTGCGTCCTCGAGGCGCGAGAAGATAGGCTGTCCCTGTGCCGAAGATACACCTTCTGCCCGAAGTCACAGGTTGTCTCTTGGTGTCCTTGTGGCAAGGGGAAATAGGATAACCTTGTACCGAAGATAGACGTTTTGCCCGAAGTCACAGGCTGTCTTTTGGTGTCTTCGAGGTAACCTATTTTTTTGCCTTTATAGGTCTGCTCATGCGTCACGTCCTGTATCCAGCAGAGTCAGTTTAGGGCGGCGCCTCTAGACCAAACGATGTCAGAGGGCGTGCTCGACGTGATGGAGGACACGTGGCACATTTGCTGTGCGATGACCGACACATGGCACACTTTTATTGGGTAAGAATGCACTGAGTACGGCTGGCGCGACTTTTCAGGCGCCCATAGCAGTTATGGCGACGCTTCGCCTTCCGAGGGGTACTAATGACGACGGTTCTCCTGGCCTTCTCGGCCTATATATATCAGTCCTGTCATAACCCTCTTTCTTCTTCTGCTTTTGCTTTCTTTTGCCTTCTAATTCTCTCCCGATTTTCCGCGGCGATTCTCCTTTTTCAGGCGTTTTTCAGACCACTTTTCACGACGGCTTCCAGGAATCTAGATTCCGGCAAGACCTTTGGTGGGTTTTAGTCCTTCTGCTTTTTTCAAAGATTCTTCCTTGTTTTTTCCGAACTCGTTTTCCTTGTTTTTCCCAAACTCGTTTTCATCATGCCTGTTCCCGAGAGTTGGCAACCTCTTCTTTCTCACCCCTGCTGCACTACTCCGACAAAGCTAGCGAAGTGGAAGAAAAAGTTTTTCTTACCCTCTTATTCTGTGACGAGGTTGCCCCGTCTTGACCAATTTGCTTTCTCCAACCGAAGTGATGAAATCACAGTTTTCCGAGCCCAACTGAAGGCCAGACTTCGGTATCCCCCCTCGGAGATGGTTAGCGCGTTCTGCAACTTCCATGGCATTGCCGTTAACCAACTCCCACTGAACTCGTACTGCTATTTCAACGCCTTCCTCTGTATGTGCGGCGTTTTCAAAATAAAACCTCACTTTGTAGTCTTTCTTCAGTACTACAAGCTCTTCGTGGTCCTAAAGGGTGGCTTCTACTTCATGCTGCCTCGGGGATCCGGGAGCAAAAAGTATACGTTCACCTTCGCCACCAAAGACAGCTGGCGAGGGTGGCAACAAAAATTCTTTTTCCTGAAGAAGTCGGAGGCTTGGTCGCACGTCCCGACCAAGTGGGCTCAGGGGAGGCTCAAGATGGATGTTGTTGACCCGAAGATACTGCTAGACGCCGACGTAGCACCTATCTTTGAGGACTTCGACAGGCGCATCCGGGCCGTCTCTGACTGGGCTGCCGAGGTCTCTCCTCGTGCCCTTTACCCCTTTCCAATCAGCTAGAGGCTCATGACCGAAGAGGTCCTTCGGGAACTTAAGGTGGTAAAGGAGCACGTGACAGACCTCAATATGCCGAAACCGGCTTCTTTGGGGAAGGACTCCTGGCTCGTGAAACTCCTTCGGAGGAAGGAGACTTATGAGTCTTTTTACGAGAGTAAGTTACTTTTTCATTTTTTCCTTCATAACTTCATCTTGGACTTACACTGATCTTCTTTTTTCTTTTTTCAGAGATGGGCGACGACGCGGCTGCCTTTTACAAGGCTCTTTTTACCGGGCAGGCCCAGAGGGGCGAACAGACAAAGAAGGCCGCCTCTCAGAGGCGGAAGCAGACTTCGGGCGGCCCTCCCCCCAAACGGGCAAAGAAAGCTGCTCCTTCCTCTCTTCCGCAAATTCCGGAGGAGGTAGGCGAGGAGCCCGAAGACCGTGCTGCCCCTTTGCCCGAGGTTCCTCCTGTTGACGTCCCTTCTTCCGACGTCCTTCCTCAAAGCCCCACGCCTTCGCATGCTCTTCTGGAGGGCGATGGGGAGGAGACCCCTTCTGCCGAGGAACGGCGCCGAATAAGAGGCAAGGGGGTCTCTACTGAGGTGACGTCGATTCTTGACGATGACGTTACCGAGGTGCCAGCAGGTTTGTATTTTGTCGAAGAACCTTTTTTCTCTTGTGAATCCTTAAGACTTTTCTGGCCTTAACCAATTTTCCTGCCTTGTTGTGCAGCGGAGGTGGCCGCTCCTGACTGGGTTGCCGAACACGCCCGCAGGAGGGCCCTTCGGGATGCCCAAGTCCCGGCAGGGAAAGTTCCGAAGGAGCCCTTCTGGACGTTCACGGAGGACATGAACATGTACTCCGAGGACTGTCCCGAAATGGCCAGGCAGATGTGCAAAGGGGTTTTTACTGAGGCCTCTTACAAGGCCCTTACGGAGGCTTACCCTGGCGACATCTCTTTGGCCGCCAAACTCACTGAACATGCCGCCCAGGTATGCTTCACTGTTTCCTTAGTGCTGATTTCGCCTTTGCTTTTTACTTAGCATCATTTTCCCTTTGTTTTGCCTTTTTTGCACCTGATGGGGTATGCCGCGTTGCTCCGTGTTCGGGTAGCGCGAGAGACAGAACGGAGGGCGTCACTCTGGGACCTTTATACCAAGACGAAGGCCCAGTGTTCGGCGTTGGCTGCCGACAATGCTCAGCTAAAGCAGTCTTCGGAGAAGGAAATTGCTGAACTTCGGGAGGGGTTCATAAAAGAGAAAGAGGAACTCGAGAAAGGCTCATCCCAGAAACTTTCCGACATCGGCTCTCGAGTGGCGGAGCTGACTTCGGCCGTAGAAGCGATTCAAAAGGATAAGTCAGAAAGTGACGCAATCCTTGCGAAGACGCTCGAGGAAAAGGCCCAGCTCGAAGCCGAGGTCGCATCTCTGAAGAAGCCTTCAGAAGAGAAGAAGAAGATGAAGGCATTGAAGAAAAAGCATAAGGATCTGGAGAAGGATTACGCGGATCTGGAGAAGGACTATGCAGATTTGGCGGTCAAGAAGCGGGCGTCCGACGATATGACGAAGTTGGGCTTTCAAGACGGCTTTTGTCTTGCTCGGCACCAAATTCTGCAGAAGTTCCCAGATTTCGACCTCTCCTTCCTCGAAGGCATGAACATCCCGAAGGAACCTCGGTGGACTTGGTCCAAGATCGAGCACTTGAAATTGCCTCCTTCTTTCTTGGCGCCGAAGGCTGCTGACAAAAGCACAGAGGCTGGCAGTTCTCAAGACGCCGAGGTTCCTTAGTTTGTACTAGTTCCTTTTGTCTTCATTTTCTTTTTCTTTTTTGTAGTCTTTCAGCAACTTTCTTCTCTGTAAGCACTCTTTGGCTCAATAGATAAAAATTTGGCTAAGTATTTTTTGCCAGATCCCTTTGTTTCCCTTTGTCCCAAACATATTCGTTCAAGGGACTTCGGAAAACCATGCTCTTGCTTTCCTTTGTCCCGAACATATTCGCTCAAGGGACTTCGGAAAGCCATACTTTTGCTCTCCTCGGCTATTGCTTTCGTGAGACTCTTGTTTTGTACTTCTTCAGAACTTTTTATTTAGACAAATTTGTCCAACTTGTGCAATACAACTTTCCCACCAAACTTTTTAGGCATAGAATTTTTTCAAGGCCTCTGAGTGCCAAGTGTTTTTTAATTCTATGCCTTCGGCATCACCGAGCTTATAAACTCCTCTTCGTACTTCGGCAAGTACCAGGTACGGTCCTTTCCAATTTGCACGAAGTACCCCCGTGGGACGGCTTTCGGGGTGCGAATTCAGCCTTTCGGAGAACGAGATCTCCCTTCTTTATTCCTTTTGGCCTGGCGCGTAAGTTTATGGCTGCTGCCACTCTTTGCTGGAAAGCTTTTCTTCTCAGCTCAGCTACTTCTCTGTGTTCGAAGACGAGGTCGAGCTTGGTTCTCAGGCCAAGGTCATTTCCTTTTTCGTCGAACACTTGGACTCGTATTGACGGTTGTACTACCTCAACAGGGATGATGGCCTCTGTACCGAAGACGAGTGAAAAGGGCGTTTCCCCTGTGGCTCTTCGGGGTGTTGTTCGGTAACTCCATAACACGCTTTGGAGTTCTCCTGGCCATTTCCCTTTTGCTTCTCCCAATCTCTTTTTCAGACCATCTTTTATGGTCCTGTCAGATACTTCCACCTGCCCATTACTTTGGGGGTGAGCTACTGGGGCGAAGTGCATTTTTGTCCCGAGGTCGCTAATGAACTCTTGGAATCCTTTGTCTATGAACTGGGATCCGTTGTCCGTTACGAGTACCCTCGGTATGCCGAATCTGCATACGATGTTTTTCCATACGAACTTCTGCACTTCTTTTGCCGAGATAGTTGTCAGAGGTTCTGCCTCGACCCACTTAGAGAAATAGTCAACTGCTACTACGCAGAACTTTACGCCTCCAGGCGCCGTTGGGAGTGGCCCAATGAGATCTATGCCCCAAACTGCGAAGGGCCAAGGATAGTCTGCCGAAGTCACGAACTCTGAGGGTGTTCTTTGGATGTTCGCATGTCTCTGGCAACTACCACATTTCTGGACGAACTGCTTGGCGTCCTTTCTTAGGGTAGGCCAGAAGTATCCTTGGCGAAGTATCACTGCTGCCAGGGCGTCGGTTCCGATGTGCGAACCACAGGCACCTTCGTGAACTTCTTCGAGGATCATTTCAGTATCCTCTTCGCTAACACACCTCTGTAGTGGATTTGCATATCCTTGCCAATATAGTTCTTCTCCGATTAAGAAGAAACGTCCGGAGCGCCTTCGCACTTTTGCGGCTTCGCTGAGGTCTTCGGGGAGCGTGTTGGCTGCGAGATACGTTTTGATTGGTTCTTTCCATCCTTTCCCCGAGGTCGCTATGCTTAATACTGTGATGCTGGGGTGGCTTAGCACCTCGGTGCAAGTTCTCGACTTCGCCAAACAGTCTGCCTCAGCATTTTCCCGTCGGGGTACGTTCTCGATTTTCATGACGTCGAACTCCCGAATAAGCTTTGTTACCAACTCATGGTATTTCGCCAAGGTCGAGTCTTTCGCGCCATAGTCCCCTGCCATTTGTCGGACCACCAGCTGGGAGTCACTGTGGGCTTTTAGGTTTCTCACGCCAATCTTTCTGGCCAGGCGTAATCCTGCTATGAGGGCCTCATACTCGGCCATGTTGTTGGTGGCGTTGAAACTGAACTTGATGGCCTTCATTACTTCTAGGCCTTCGGGGCCTCTGATAATCACTCCAGCTCCCTGGTGTTCGGAACCTGAGGCCCCGTCAACATATAACGTCCATTCTGGCTCGTCTTCGCCAGAGAACGAATGTCCCTCCTCGGTGTTTGGTACTTCGGCGATGAAGTCTGCCAAAGCTTGAGCTTTTATAGCTTTCCGGGGTTCATACGTGATGTCGTGTTCGCCAAGCTCTATACACCACTTGGAAAGCCTTCCCGAGTGATCAACTTTCCTCATAACATCCCGTAGAGGCAGGGTACTTTGGACGATAATGGGGTGAGCCTGAAAGTATGGCCGCAGCCTTCTCCCTGCAAGCACTAAGGCGTATATAGCTTTTTGAAGCAAAGGGTACCTGACTTCGGCGCCATGCAGGGACTTGCTGACATAGTAGACCGGCCATTGCTTTGGCCCTTTTTCTTTCACGAGGACCGAGCTGACAGCTTTTTGTGTGACGGCGAGGTATAAGACGAGGGGCTCTCCCTCCCGAGGTTGCCGCAGAGTCGGCAGGCCGGCCAAGTAGACTTTGAGTTCTTCCCAGGCTTTTTGGCAATCTTCATCCCAAGGATGACCGTTCCTTCCGAGGTCGCCTTCCATCTTTGCTGCCTTTGTGAGCACTTTGAAGAAGGGTCGACACTTATCTCCGTACCTGGAAATAAACCTGCTCAGAGAGGTTATTCTTCCGGTGAGTCTTTGCACGTCTTTGACTGTGGCAGGAGTTCGGAATTCGAGCAGAGCCTTAATCTTCTCGGGGTTAGCATCGATGCCTCTTTCGGATACCATGTACCCAAGGAACTTTCCCGAGGTCACCCCGAAGATGCATTTCTCAGGATTAAGGCGGATCTCGAAGGCTCTGAGTTTTTGGAAGGTTTCCTCTAAATCTTCAACGTGGTAGCCAGGCAGTTTGCTTTTGACTATCATATCATCAACATACACCTCCATGTTCCTCCCCATTTGGTCTTTGAAGACTTTATTCATCAGCCTCTGGTAGGTGGCTCCTGCATTTTTGAGTCCGAAGGGCATCCTGATATAGCAATATGTTCCTCCCTCAGTGATGAAGGCAGTCTTCTCTTCGTCTTCGGGGTTCATCCTTATCTGATGATACCCACTGAAAGCGTCCAGGAAACTTAGGAGCCCGTACTCGGCAGTTGAGTCTACCAGTTGGTCTATTGGAGGAAGAGGATATGAATCTTTCGGGCAAGCATCGTTCAAATTTCTGAAGTCGATGCACATCCGGAGCTTACTACTTCCTTCTTTTGTGGCAATTACCACGTTGCTTAGCCATTCGGGGTAGTTTACCTCCCGGATAACGCTAGCGTCTATTAGACGCTGGACTTCGGTCTTGACGAAGTCATTTTTGTGAGCCGAGATGCTCCGTTTCTTTTGCCGGACAGGTTTTACTTCCGGACTCGCTTTGAGGCTATGCTGGATTACGCAAGGGTTTACCCCTGGCATGTCCTTCGGCGAGTAGGCGAACAGATCTTTATTTGCAAGCAGAAAAGATACAAGTTTTTCCTTGTCTCCTTCAGCCATGCTTTTCCCTATTCGGGTATTATGGCCTGGGACAAGCTCTACTTCTTCTGTTTCCGTTTTTGTGGGATCTTCTGCCTTGCCTCTTTCCAGCTCTTTTGCTTCTACAGCAAGTGCTAAGTTGCTTGCTGGAGCCTTTCGTGCTCTGACGAACACCTTTCTCACCTCGCCTTGATCAATGAAGATCTTTGCGTCTCCTCCTTTGGTGGCGAAGGTGACGGTCAAGTACTTTACATCAGGGCGAATGTGCAAATTTCCCTGTGTCTGTCTGCCGAGGATGGCGTTGTATGACGAAGGGACGTCCATGACTATGAATCTTGCCATGGTAGAGGCGAACAACTCAGCACTTCCTTTCTCCGAAGTTCCTTTCATCATCAAGGGGAGGTCGATCCACCCGAGGACAGGTAGCTCAGATGGTCCTACGCCGAACGTGGGTGAAGTAACAGCCTTGAGGTCACTCCTGGATACGCCCAAGCTTGGCAGCAAATGTGAGAACAAGACGTCTGCGTTTGACCCATCGTCCAGCAGTACCCTCTTGACGTCCCAGTTTCCTATCCTCGCCATTATCAGCAATGGATCGTCATGGGGAAATACGATGGTGGAGCCATCCTCGCGGGCCAATTTTTTCGTTGGGCTCTGATATTCCATCACCGCTATCTCTCTGGCCCTTCTTTTTCTTTCCGAGGATGGAAGTCCGGTTGTGATCGTCTGTATTACTCCTGCCGAAGGTGGAGGACGCCTTCTCGGACTTCGGTTCCTTCGCCTGTCTGAATCGTAATCCTCATCATCGGGCTTTCCTTCTTCCCCCTTTTTCCCCTTCGGGGAGGGCATTCTCAAATAACGCTGAAGCTGGCCCTGCTTTATCAGTGATTCGATGTACTTTTTCAGCTGAAAGCAGTCTTCGGTGTCATGACCGTGATCACGGTGGAACTGACAGAACTTCTTCATGTTCCTTCTGTTGTCAGCAGTCATGCCCCTCGGTCGTTGGATTTGAGGCCCCTGTTTTTCCAACGCCATGAGGACGTTAGCCCTCGTGGTGCTCAGAGGTGTAAAGTTTTGGGGCTTCCTTCCTCCTATTCACGCTCTCCGAGGTCGGCCTAACTGTTCCGTCGGACACTGGGCTTGCTGGCTGGACCCTTCGCCACGAGCGTGAACATGGTCAGCCTTTGGTCCTGTCATTCTCAGCTCTTCGGCTGTCATATGTTGTTCAGCCCTTCGGTAGAATTCTCCCAGCGTGTCCGGGGGATCTTTGGAGAATTCATAAAACAAGTGCGAATCCCTCCGGAGGCCCCTTATCATGGCGAGGATGCGGATTTCGGGATGAAAGTCCGGAACACTGAGGGCCTCTCTGTTGAACCTCTCGACATAGTCACGGATGGTTTCCCCGTTTCTTTGTGCTATGTCGAACATCTGGACGGGCATCTTTGCAATCGGCTTGCTCCCAATGAACTGTTGGGTGAACGCTGTGGACAGCTCCTGGAACCCCCTGATGTTTCCGGGAGGCAGGGAATTGTACCAGGCAGTTGCTGGTCCTGCGAGGGTGACTTCAAAGTACTTGCAGAGTGTAGCGTCATCAGCCCCGTGTAGCACCATGCTGCGTTTGTACTTTGTTAGGTGGGCCTGGGGATCAGTCCGACCCTCATAGGTCTCTAGCCGAGGTAGCCTGAAATCACTTGGCATGACCGCCTCGACCACTGTTCGGGCGAAAGGAGTTTCATCTCCAGAGACGGTTTCAGTTAGCCTGGCCCAAACAGGCTTGCGTGCCACCTGCTGTTCCACTCTCTCCAGTCTTGCCAAGACTTTCTCCAGGAGGAGTGTAGCACTGGGCTCCTCTTCTTGGTGCTTAGAGGTTTTTCGGTAAGAGGACTGTTGCTGTCTCTTCGGGGAGCAGCTTCGGTACTGGGGTGAGGGGGACTTTGCCTCTGGCGACAAACTTCTTCTGGACGGGACTTCAGGTCGTTCAGACCTTGCTCTTTCCGCCAGCCGTGCCCCGAGGGGTAAGTTATCTGTCGAGGACTCTTCCCGCGGCTCCCCACTTCCCGAGCTATGATGGGTTGCCCTTGGGCTTTTCTCCCGAGGTCGTGCTGGCGAAGTGGGTTTTTGCACCTGGGCTGGTTGCAGCCACCTTCGGTCTATCTGTTGTGTCATTTCAGCCACAACGGACCTCTGAAAGTCTCGTAAAAAACCCATGGTGATGACAAGAGGGCGTTCCTCTTCAGGCAAGGAAGTCTCTGGGGGACTTTGTTCGGTAGCTGGTTGGTTTTCAGGCGCGGATGGGGACTTCGGAGTCCTTTGTCCTTCAAATGCCGAGTTTCGACAACAGCTACCTGGGAGTAGTTTCCCATAGACGGCGCCAAATGATGCCCCAAGGCATCTTCGTTTGCTGTCATGCTGACAGGCGGAGAGACTTCCTAAGGAGGCAAGCGCCTGGAGCTCTGGTTTCCCAGCTGAGCGTGCCTGAAAAGCTCAAAGAAGAGGTTAGGAGGTCCCCGGTTTGCTTTTCCGGGGAGGACCCTCCGACGCCCAAGTCAGTTTTCTGAGTGAAAGTGGAGGAAGAACACTAAGGGATCAAGTGTCTTGCCTGTTTTGTGTTTTCTCAGGGGCAGGAAAATGCCCATCCTTTGCCCAGTCCCATTTCCTAGTATTTATAGGAGTAGCTGGTCCGTTCAGATCATGACACGTGTTCGGTCGGATTTGATCTGTAGTTTTGGACCTAGGGGACAGGCAGCCGTTTGCAGCCTCCTTTAGCCCTGGACCCGGACGGGTTGTGTCAGGACGGGGGCGGCTGCGGCGTGTCAGTTCGCCGTTCAGATGTGACGTGTAGGGCTTGTGGGCGACATGTCAGAGGCTCCTTAAATGCTCATACCGCACTCCCGAGGTCCCCTGGGCGAGGTCGCCCTTCGGTGCGTGCACCCTCTTCGGATTCTATCCGTCCTTTGGCGTGAGCACCTCCTTCGGGATCTATCCCATAGTTCTGGGAGTTCCCTTGATGAACACCTTCTTCGGGACTCACACCCATAGTTAGGGGATACCCTTGCTCAGGTGTTTCTTGTTCGGGGAAGATCCTCTTCGGGGCCTCTGCCTTCGGGGAGATTCTCCCTTGCTTCAGAGAGATGGCTCTCTTACCCGGAGGCAGTCAGTTTGGCCCCTCGATGGAGACGGTGTTGTCCTCGGAATTCCTGATGAGCTAACCGAAGTCTCGAGCTCATAGTGTTTGACTTCGCACCTTCCGAGGTCCGTAAAAAGATCCTCTCTTGGGTGACGTCAGACTCCTCGGCCAATATCCTAGCAGGGAGTTACTACCGAGGAGGCAATAGCCTTTGGCTATCACTAACCATAAAATTACTTTCTCATCAACATATATATCAAGAATAAGCATGAAATCACATAAAAACATAAAAAATCGCAACTTCTCGCCATACCCCATTCTCACCCAAAACCTAAGATTTCAACACTTTTATGCAAGAATCATGAAAGAAAGGAGATGAAGATCACTTACTTGTGTTTTATTTTTGTAGAAATCGACAAGAAAATCAAGTCGTGGAGTTTACGGAAAGGCCAGGGTTCGAAGGTATAAGGGTTTGGAAAAGATGACTTGTGTTGTGTGTGTAAGGGAATTGGGGAAAAGTGAGTGTAAATTGGCCATTGCATGTCTGGCGCCTAAGTGCTGGGAGTGGTGTCCTTGGTGCCACGGTGCCCAGCAAAGAAAGCCCTACCATTTTTTTTTGCATCCTAGGGCCTAAGTGTCATCCGGTGCGTGCCCATGTTGGCAGAAAAACTTCCGAATTTGGCCTTTATTTTAAAAATTTGTTCAATCTTACCCTCAATTTTACCCTTTACCAAAATTCATGCATGAAAATTTTTCAAAGTGTTGCTTCTTTCACTCTTCTTTCCACCTACAAAATTATACAACTATTTCATATTATTCAAGATAAAAACGCAACAACTCTTAAATAAAAAAACATTATCTAATTGCAAATGAAATGTCAGGGTGCCTCCCGATGAGCATTAAATTTAACATCTTTAGATAGACAACTTCCTTTTTTTGTGATGATTCAAATGGATCTGACCATTTGAAATGTTCTTCCATCATTCGTCCTTAACTCAATAGCTCCATAAGGTAAGACTTTTTTCACTACAAAAGGATCTGACCACCTTGATTTTAAGTTGCCCGGAAATAACTTGAGTCTTGAATTAAAGAACAATAATTTTTTATCGGGAATAAATTCTCTCCTCATAATAAACTTGTCATGCCATATCTTTGTCTTTTCCTTGTACAACTTGGCACTTCTATAAGCTTCCCGGTGAAATTCATCAAGTTCATTCAGACCTATGTCTTGTAGGTGGTCCGATAAACCCAAAAAAGTATCATCCAACTTCCTTGCCCAATCTTTTCTTGTTCCATTGACCATCATCTCAAGAATTGCTTGACTTCTCAATTTGACACCTCTACTTGGCCATTTGATTACGGGTGATAATGAAGAGTCATATTGTGTCTCACACCATACTTGGCCATCAATTGCACAAAGATCTTGTTGCAAAAAATAAGACCCACCATACTTCAATCCACTTAGAGATGTAATCCACCACTAATAGTATATATGAGCAACCAAAAGAAGGTGGGAACGGTCCCATGAAGTCGATATCCCACACATCAAATATCTCAATCTCCAAAATATTAGTAAGTGGCAACTCATATCTTCTAGAGATATTTCTCACTCTTTGACAATTGTCATAAGTATTCACAAAAGCATAGCAATTGCAAAAAGAAGGCCAATAAAGACCTAATTGGAGTACCTTCGCGGTGGTCCTTGTTGGTCCAAAATGCCCACCATAAGGAGATGGATGGCAATGGTAAATGACATCTAGCACTTTCTCTTTGGGAACACACATCCGAATGACTTGGTCGGCACACCTCTTGAATAACAAAGGTTCATCCTATAAATAATATCGCACATCCACTAAGAATTTCTTCTTTTGGTGAGAATTCAACTTCAGAGGTAATACTTCACACATCATATAATTCACATAATCGGCAAACCAAGGAGTGCTAGCTTTTACCTCTAGAGGATGTTTATCCAGGAACAGGAATGTAGCTATATAAGGACGGAGATGGGCTCCCGCCCCCCCTAGATTTTTCAAAATTATTTATTAGTGTTAATATGATATAAAATTGTAAAAGTTTTAAAGTTAGGTCCTTATTTGTAAATTATAAAATTAAGATGGGCTTTGGTGGATTTTATCCTTTTTAAATATCTTATGCAAATAAAAACTTTAGTGAGAAAATTACAAAAATATCCTTGTAGTTTAGTCTAACTTATACTTTGTTCCCTTTATTTTTAAAAAGCTACACTTTTCACCCTCATTCCTTTATAGTGTCTGACAACAGCTTCTAAAACCTTAACTTAAATTGATTAATGTTAATGTTCCAGAAATTTCATGATTTTTTATATTTTTTTTACAGCTAACTGACTGTCAAAAAATACTGATATATTTTTACAAGAAGAAAAATACATTTATAGAAAGAAAAAACTGATAATTTATAATGTCAATTAACTAAAAAAAGAAAAATATTAGGGAGATTGAAATTACTAGAAGATAACTATCGTATAGTTTAAATTATAATTTTAGAAGTTGTTATTGAACAGTGTAAAGGAAACATGAGACAAAGTATAGGTTTTCAAAAATAAAGGGGGGCAAACTATAAATTAGAGCAAACCTTATAGGGTAATTGTAAGTTTCCTAAACTTTAGTAGAGAAAATGACAAGCGAACAATATGCTCACACCCACGTCTTCGTGCCGCCCCCCTAAGCAAGAATCTTGGCTACATCTCTGTTTACGAATGACTCATTGATGGGCAATGAATGCTGTTTATTCTCCAATTCAAGTCTTGAATGGTGATCCACCACTACATTCTCACTTCCTTTCTTGTCTCTAATCTCAATATTGAACTTTTGTAGAAGCAAAATCAACTGAGTCAACTTTGGTTTAGCATCCTTCTTGGTTAAAAGATATCGAATAGCCGTATGGTCGGTGAACACTATCACTTTTGTGTTAAGAATGTATTGCCGAAATTTATCAAGAGAGAACACTACTGCCAACATCTCTTTCTTCATGGTGGTATAGTTTTGTTGTGTTGTGTCCAAGTTCTTGCTTGCATAGTAAAAGGCCCGAATAGTGTTCTCTCTTCTTTGGCCAAGCACCACTTCCACCGCAAAGTCACTTGCATCACACGTAATTTCAAATGGTTGACTCCAATTTGGTGAGACAATAATGGTTGCTTTCACAAGCTTTTTTTTAATCAACTTAAATGCTTCCAAGCAATAACTATCAAATTCAAAATCGGTGTCCTTCTCCAATAATGAACAAACAGGCTTCACAATTTGGAGAAATCCTTGATGAATCTTCTATAAAAGCCTGCATGCCCAAGGATGCTTCTCACACCTTTCATATTCTTTGGTAGAGGCAATTTTTCAATGGCCACAATTATTGCTTTGCTTACCTCAATACACTTGGAAGAAATTTTAAATCCAAGAACAATGCCGAATGTTACCATGAAGTAGCATTTCTCCCAATTAAGAGCAAAGTTGTTCTCTTCACAGCTCTTTGATACCTTTACTAAATTTCCTAAACAATCATCAAATGAGGACCCAAATACCGAAAAATTATCCATGAATACCTCCCTGATTTTCTCCACCATATCAACAAAGATAGCTATCATGCACCTTTGAAATGTGGCCAGTGTATTGCACAACCCAAAGGGCATCTTTCTAAATGGATAAATGCCATAAGGACAAGTGAAGATTGTATTTTTTTGGTCATCCAATACAATGGCTATTTGGTTGTACCCAGAATACCCATTAAAAAAACAATAAAATTCATGATCGGCCAATCTTTCTAACATTTGGTCGATGAAATGTAGAGGAAAATGGTCATTTTTTATGGCCTTGTTGAGCTTTCGATAGTCCATACATATCCTTCAACTAGTGACAGTTCTAAAAACAATGATATCAAAGTTTTGGTCCGTCACTATGGTTATCCTTCATTTCTTAGGTACTACTTAAACGGGGCTAATTGGCTATTCGAGATACAATAAATTATACCAGCATTCAAGAGTTTTAAAATCTCTGCTCTAACCAATTCTTTTATGGTGGGATTTAACATTCTTTGGTGTTCAACCATGGGTGTGTATTTATCTTCCATTCTAATTTTATGCATGCAAATGGAAGGGCTAATACCCTTGATATCATTAATGGACAACGCAAGTGCATCTTTATGCTCTTTTAACACCCTTAACAACTTCTCTTCCTCCAACAAAGATAAGCATGAAGAGATAATCACCGAGTAAGAATTGTTAGGACCTAAAAACACATACTTCAAATGACTAGGCAACACTTTCAAATCCAACTTTGGTGCACATTTCTCATTCACATCAATCAAAGATAAATTCTCACATGTATTCACCAAAGTCCTATCATCCACTAATGCATTCAAAGCAATAGACATATCATTAACATTTTTCTCAAGAGCATTATCACAACTTAACAAAGTTTCAAGATTGGATCATCACATAAAAATTCCTTCTTTACTTCACCAATACAAGTATCCACCACATCAAGGAGGAAACAAGCATTAACCTCATCAGAGCTTTAATAGCTTGGGAAATATTGAAGTCCATGCTCTCTTCATTAACCCTTAATGTTAGCTTACCTTGCTCAACATCAATCAATTCCTTATCGGTAGCCAAGAATTGTCTTCCAAGGATTAAAAGAATGCATCGATCCTCCTTTATGTCAAGTATGATGAAATCCACCAAAAAAATAAATTTCATGGCTTAACTTCACCTAACTCTAATTTCCTAAAAAAATGACAAGGGCATAAGATTAATGCTTGCACCAAGATCACACAATGCCATATTATGAGAAGATGGGCCAATAGAGCAAGGTACTATGAAACTCCTTGGGTCCTTCAGCTTTTGAGGAAGCTTCCTTTGGAGAATCGCATTACATTCCTCACTAAGCTTGACGGTCTCATAGTCTTCAAATTTTCTCTTCTTGGCAATGATGTCTTTCAAGAACTTGGCATAGTTAGACATTTGAGTCAATGCTTCCAAGAGAGGAATATTTATGTGAAGCTTCTTGAAAGTCCCCAAGAATTTCCTATATTGCTTTTCAAGTTCTTTCTTTTGAAATCTTGGTAGGAATAACAAAGGTAGGGTGGGTAGGTTTTGTAAAACCTTGGACGGTTGTTCTTTAGGTAATTTCAACACTTGTCTTCTTCTATTTGCCTTTCATTTTCAACCATAGGAGTGACTTGAGAAGGCTTATTCTTGTATGGATCTTCAAGTTGCTTACTTCCCTAAGTGTGATGGCTTGACAATGCTCCATTGGATTTATCTCGGTATCACTAGGAAATTTTTCTTTTTGAGATATCTTCATTACTAAAGCCAATTGCCCAATTTGATTATCCATGTCTTGATGGTTGCACTCATATTGGCCTCTATACTAGCAATGTTAGCACTCAAGCTAGTCGTCTTGGCTTCATTTTTCTCCATTCTATCTTTTGTCTCATTCATGAATTGTAACATGATTTCTTCCATAGAGGGATTTTTCTCTATTGGAGCTTAGTTGAAACCAGGAGGTGGTAGTGGTTATTGCACAATTCTTGTATTCCCATAAGAAAATTTTTCATGGCTCCTCCAATTTGTGTTGTATTGATTCCCCATTTAGTTGCCTCTAAACCCAAAATTCCAGTTTCCCATGAAATTTGCTTCTTCAAGCTCCACATCCATATGTCCACTGTATATGTTGGAGGTAAAGGTCACAACTTGCTCAATCGCTTGCTTCTTTTTGTTGGTCAACTTGGACACTTGGTTCATGAGGGAAGCCATTTGTACCGACAAGGCGGTCAATTGATCAACCTCAAGTACCCTTCTCCTTGGTTGACCTTTTTCACCAAGTCACTACTCTCCATTAAGTGCCAATGTTACCACTCTGAGTATTTAAATACAGTGATCAATTTTAGTGAGCTCAAGCTCCAAGCAGTTCATGTCCTGTAGGCCAAGCAGAACATATGTACTATGTTTACCCAAGTGGCCCTCTTGGTCATTATGCAAAGATGTGTATATTGGTCTAACCATCACATACATATTCACATACAATTTCATCTAGAAGTAATGATGACAATGAAATTCTTTATTCTTGGCCAAATTTGGAATTTGAGTAAAGTTCCCAAGTGCATGTACAATCATATGCACACATGAGGTTATTTGTGCGCATTTTTTTTCCAAACTTTCACACCGTATCCAACTCAAATTCTACCTGTGTTCTCCTATTCCCTAAAGGTTTTAAACCCTTTAATACCCTTAAAACTTCATAGGGAAATAGGTTTGAGACATTAAATCTATCTAAGTTTACAATTATGGATTTTACAATCAAACCGGGTAAAATGACCATATGAACAGTACTTAACAAAATCAGCCAATTTTGACAGGCCATAACTCTGGATACAGGGCACCAAATCTAGTGATTCAAAAGCCAACTTATTCCTCTTGAAGTGTTCTAAGAGTGGTCAAAATTTCATAGCCAAATTATTTATGTACAGAAAGTTATGGCAGCTGGAGTACAGGGTACCAAATTTTAGCCACTATTGGCCATTATGCCCATACAAAATTTCATAATATTCATACACTTCATTTCTAGATGCAAAACCCACTTGGTAGTGTCCATATATGTCTTATACACATGGGAAAACCATTCCCCTGAATTTAGAGCCCTTCTAACCATCATTCATAAAAATGCCATCAAAACAGCCCATAAACATCATATGGACAGCATTGTATACACACTTCAAACCACACTCCATTAATCCATATATCCTTCTCACACTACACATAAAACATACCCAGATCATTTACATGCATTTATGCACCACATACATGGAAATAACTTAGTTAATACATACACTAAGCTTCTTAGAGAACTTCAAAAGCACTAAGCACTCCAGAAACTTGAAGGGACCAGCTGCTGCATAAGGCAGAAAGTATCATTACTAAAAATAGATAATGTGCTCCAAAAATCATGAAACTTTCCAGTTTAAAACTTAATATATTAAAGTTAATATACCTGAAATTTCAAAGAGAAATTCAAACGACAGCTATTATTTTGAATGCTCTCTTTCAGGTGTTCCTGAAATGGACAGAAAGGGGGTAAGTCTCTTTGAAGAAACTTAGTAAGGGCTTATCATTAGAAACTTGAATTCCTAGAAACATATCTGAAATCCAAAGATATAAAAACACAAAAACAAAGCACATATACAAAAATATAGCCATCCAAATGCACAAACAAACAGAACACAATCAAATGCAATACTGGCAGCAATACATCATTAGGGTTAGTCCATAAAAAATCAAATAAACAATATGTAATCACTATGGCAGCCCTCCTCAAGCTAATGCTTGGTATTAGGAGGTTAATTGGTCTTAGTTAGTACTAACTTGGGCTCTAGAAACCCCTGTAAACATTGTCATCTTAGTGCATGAAAAACAGTAAGGCTGGAACCTTGTTCATGCACTCCCTCTTAAACATACTTGGTTCCTTGAGCTTTTTGCTCTCTTCCAAGCATGGTCTTAGATTCATGGATGCTTGATCATCATCTTAGAATAGTAAAAAACCATGAAACATGAAGATAAAACCCTTACTTAAGCTGTGAAGGTTGAAATCTTTAAGAGATATACAATAAACCCGAAAACTAGTGTTTTTCTTTTTCTTGTTACATCCGATTGCCTTTCTTTGTGATTTCTTGGGAGATTGAGCTATGGTGGCTATGGAAGCTAATGGAGGAGCTAAAGAATAGGTTGTGCCTGTTAGGGGACGAAAATAGGCAAAAAATGTCAAGAAATCAAAATATTTTACTTGACTTGATTAGTTTAACATTAACCCTCATTTAAGTCACTATAAGTATGTCTTAAGCAAAGAATTTTTGGCTAATCTTTAGCCCACCTTTTTGACCTTAGAACCTGGAAATAAAAGGCTGGGATAATGCTAGAAATGGCCACCTTTGACTCTTGTAAAAAATCATCTCATCCTTAAGTTATTTTTGTGAACAATTGTACACCTAGTTGTCTTAAGTTCTTGAATAATAGCTTTTGTTTCCTTTATGCAATTCAGCCTCCAAAAATTGCTTCCATACCATTCAAATCCTACCAAAATATCTCTTTTAGAGTTGTACAATTGAGTACCAAGTCTTGAAATCTTGCAATAAGACCCATAGATTACTTGTAAAACAAGCAATCCTTTAGGGCTCTCTTTAGTACCAAGTAACCATTGTAATCTTTTAAGGAGGTGTAGGTTATTCACTTTACCCCTCACATTTCATTCACTATGGTGAAAATTATGCTATATAATGGTTTATAACCATTATGCCTTTATACTGTAATTTTCCCATTTGTTGAGGTGGTAACAGCCAATTGCTCTAGAATTTTGAAGGCATCACCAGCCATTTTTGACATCAAGGATTGACCGGCCGTAGCATCAATCATGAGTCTTGAAGTGGGTACCAACATTCTATAGAAAAGTTGGATTTGTTGCCAATCCAAAAATCCATGTTGTGGGAACTTCCTAAGCAACTTCTTGAATCTCTCCCTTGCTTTTGAAATAGCCTCTATCTCATGTTGCTTGAATGTCACAATTGAAGCTCTTAAGTGGGCGGCCTTGGATGGAGGAAAGAAATTGCTCAAGAATTTCTTGACCATTTTGTTCCAAGTAGCAATGATTCCCGGTTGAAGTGATTTATACCATCTTTTAGCTTTTTCCCAGAGTGAAAAAGGAAACACCCGGAGCCTAATAGCATTGGTGGAGACTCCATTAGCCTTGAATATGTCACAAGCCTCCAAGAAGTCCGCTATGTGTGTGTTGGGATCCTCTGAAACCAAGCCTCAAAATTGATTTTGTTGAATGAGAGAAATCAAGGCCAACTTTAACTTAAACTTGTTAGCTTGCACCAGCGTCCTCAAAATTTCTGAATAATTCTCTGTTACCAAAGATCGGATGTACTCCCTAATAGACCTTTGTGGAATCCTTAGATAAACGCCATCTTGATGATCCATTCCTTTATTTTTTTCATTGCCACCATTATACTCGTTGCCATTAAGATTATCCATACCACCTTCCATGGATGTAGAGGTGGAGCTTGATTCTCATAAGTGTGATGTCGTTTGAAGCTCTTTAAGGTGTCTTTTGATCTTTGGAATAAATGGCAACAAAGTAGAGTGTTGGGAATTGGTCATTCACTAATGGCACCTACCTAAGAAATATCCAAAACATAAAGGCAACAAATAAGTAAAAAAATAAAGGTTTAGTTTAGAGTCCATCTCCTAGCAATGATATTGAACAATTTAATGCCATCAATCCCTGGCAATGACGCCAAAAACTTGTTGTGATTTTTAAACCTTAATCCACAAGCACACGGTGGATGTATAAATAAGGTAAGTGAGTATCGTTCCCACAAAGATTGATTGATTTACTTGCCAAGAACCATTTCTTTAAGTTAGCTTTAGCTAAACAATCAACGTTAAATAAGAATCTATGTAAGGAAAATAAGTAGCTAAACTTAGCTAACAAAATGCTACTACCCTAAGATGTATAATGCAAAGTAAATTTGTGAATTTTATCAAGTTACTAAAGCACACTTCCTATGGGTTCACTAGTTGTCTTGATTAATTGGTGGATTTAGGTTAGTGACTTAGTTTTCTTATCTTGTTGGTGAAATACCCAATTGAATTCTTACTTTCCCAAGTGAAAGAATTATCCTTTTTAATCCTAGACTTAATAAGGATTCTCATCTAATTACAAGCTTAAGAAGAAGCAATAGAGATTAACTTACCTTCACCTAAAGACTAGTTTCCCAACAAGCCCATTGCCATTAAGCATTTCCCTTAGGTCCAATTACTTTTAATCTTTTCTAAGAGCTTAAAAGCAATCTAAAGTGCAACTAATTGTGGCCATCAAGTAGCTAACACAACATTGAGCACAAGAGAAGGATAAATAAGCATTTAAAGGAAAACTAACATAATCATAAATTCATCCAACATAATCAAACCAAGTAGCTACATCCATAAAAAGTGCCAAAGAAGACTACTCTATAACTAAATAAAACATAACCATGGAAATGAAATAAAGAGCATTTATGTTCAATACAAAGATAAAGAAGGAAAGAAGAAACCCAAAGCCTATAGATGCTTAATTCCTCAAGCTCCTAGAGGTCTTTAGGTGCTCCATATCTTCTCCAAGTAATGCACAAGAGTGCTCCACACAAGGTGATGAAAATGCAAGATATGACCATGGAAAACCTAGGTCTAAGATGAAAAGATAAAGATGAAAAATGTATTTCAAGCTTGGTTCCAGATTTTTCTAAGTCTTGGAGATGTTCCTTTCATTCACCTACTAATTTGGATCAAATCCCTTAGCCAATAACATGCTTAGGTTGAAAATTAAGGTAAGGGACCATTTTTTCCGGGTACAGGGGCACCCAAGCCTTAGGAGTGGCCTTTTTTGTGCTTAGGCTTTCAGGCTCAGGGTCCCTGACGCCTAAGCCTCAAGGCATGAAATTTTAGGCAAGGTCAAATTACACTATGGTGCCTAGGCGCCACTCTTGGGGCCTAGGCCTCACAATTATAATCTTGCTTTGACTTCTGCATTTTAGTTTTCCATTTTGCTCATCCCGGTGCTATTCCGATGCTGCGGTTCGCTTCTTTAACCTACAAAATGAAAGAATGAAGTAAGAATTAGTAGAAAATGTTGGCTAGTGAGGTAGAAAATGGTGGCTAAAGTTGACAAAAAGTCAACATGTTTGATAAAAAAATTAACATTTATCATTCAATAGGCACCTTGCATATTTGAAGAAAGAGAGTAGCTCAAGCCTTCGGATATCATATTCTTGGAGAAGTTGGATGACCACTAGCTTAGAGTCCCTGAAGATCTCTAATTCTTGTATTTACATGTCTATGGCCACTTTCAATCCAATTGGTAAGTTTTGGTGCTCCGTGACATTATTTAAGCACTTCTCAAGTAAGCTGAAAGAGTACGACATAACTTTATTGTAGATAGAGATGAACACTAAACCCGCCCCCACTTTATATTCCCAACATGCACCATCGATGAACATTTTTAAGACAGGACAATTTGTGTAAAGAAAGCTTTCTCATCTGGTAGGTCTTCTAAGAGTTCCCATTTTGCTGGTACCGGGTGTTTAGCCAAAAAGTCTGCTAATGTTTGCCCTTTGATTGCTTTTTGTAAGACAAATACTATGTCAAACTCAGACAAAAGGAAAGCCCATTTAGCCAATCTTCCTGAAAGTACTGGTCTCAACATTAAATACTTCAACGGATCAGGCTTCAACACCAGATGGGCTATATGGACTAGCATGTAATGTCTTAACTTCTTTGCAGCAAAGATTAGTGCAAGAGAGATTTTCTTGATAGGGGAATAGTTAGTCTCTGCCCCCGTTAGTCTTTGACTTAAGTAGTAAAGTACAATTTCTTTCCCCTCATCATTTTTTTGAGTGACAAGTGCCCCCCAACGAGTACTTTTGGGCAGCTATGTACAAAATTAGAGGTTTTCCTTGAATTGGAGTAGTAGGAACAAATGGATGAAGTAAGTAGTCCTTTATGCTTTGAAATACATTTCTGCAACCATTATCCTAGATAAAAGACACATTCTTTTTTAGGTGCATACTAAATGGATGGCATCATCCTGCAAGGTTGGAGATAAATTGCCGTATGTAAATTAATCTTCCTTATAGGCTTTTAAGCTCACAAGTGTTACTTAGTTCAGTTATTTTAGGATCTCATCTATCTTTGACTGGTCCACCTCAATGCCACAATGACAGACAATAAATCCTAAGAACTTTCCAAAAGTAATGCCAAAAGCATACTTGAGAGGATTCATCTTTAGTTAGTATTTGCAAAGTCAATCAAAGACATCACGTGAGTCCTTTAGGTGCTCTGACCTACTCTTTGCTTTTACCTCCAAGTCATTGACATAGCATTCTACTTTCTTGTGCAACATGTCATTGAAGGTTCTTTGCATCACCCATTGATAAATTGTACCAACATTCTTGAGTCTAAATAGCATGACTTTGTAGCAATAGATTCTTTTTGGAGTATGAAAGGTTATGAGTTCCTCATCTTTTACATCCATGTGAATTTGGTTGTAACTAGAGAAACCATCCGTGAAAGACAAAACGCCATGTCCCATTTTTGCATCAACTATTAATTTTATTATGGGTAAGAGAAAGTCATCCTTTTGGCAAGCTCGGTTTAGATCATGAAAGTTTATATAAATTCTGATTTGGCTATTCTTCTTCCTCACCTCCACAATATTTGAAATTCATATGAGATACTTAACTTGTCGAATGAAACCATCATCGATAAACTTATCCACTTTAGCTTTAATTTGCTGGATAATCTCTAGTTAAAATCTTCATTGAGCCTGTTTGATGAGGCATAAGGTCGATGGACAACAATCTTTGGATCCAATTTAGGCATCTTTTTATAGGAACATGCGAAGACATCTTCATATTCTTTTCGCAACTCAAGGTATCTTGCCTTTTCTTTATACCTCAATAGGGCACTCATGAACATTGGCTTTGGATGATTCGGAATCCCCAAGTTTAATTCCTTCAAGTCATCAATTGCTACTTACCTCATTTTCTTAAAAGCTTCAAGTGTAAGGCTCGGTTCAGTTTCATCAAGTGCTTCCTCCATGTTTGGCTTATATTGATCTTGCTTTTCAAGTGTGACATTATTGCACGAGGCTACTTCCTCTTGAGGATCATCATCTTGGTGAGATGTTCGATGGTGAAACCTTTGTCTTTTTTTTTTTGGCATTTGATTTTTGTTTGTGCCTTCGAAGAAGCTTCATTTAGTCCAAGTCATGCAAAAAAATATGTTTGTTGTCTATTATTAGTAGGGGATTTTGGTCCCAAGTACTTGAGTACAGAGACTCAAACATTCTTGTGGGTTTCCTCCTCCTATTGGTTGACTCGTAGCTTTACTTGGTCTTTATCATACTCCTATTGGTTGCATGAGGCATTCTTTATCTTGATCCTTGCAGGGTTAGAAGGTTGATATCATAAATCATGTCTTTCTCCAAGTTTCCTTTTTCTAAGTTTCGCATCCAAATCATCAAGTTATCAGGGTTCACCTCTACCATATTCTGCCTTTTGAAATAGTTTTTTGACCGTGGGACCAAACCATGCATTTGCTTTCAAACTTTGAAATTCTTTTATTTTCTTTGTATATTCATCAAATTTGGCCAATTTAGATAGTGAAGAAATCGGTAGGACTAAGTCTTCTTCTAACACTTTGGCATATTCCTTAGAGAAATGAGGTTTACTAGTTGAAGTAGAAATGCTTTCTTTTGTGCTTTTTGTTTTAGGTAGCATTATAGAGAAAGCCTTGGGTTTTGTATCTTGGTTGTCCTCTAGGTAGAACTTGACATTGGCAGAATGAGTTTCCTTCAAGTCAAAAAGGGTGGTTTCTATCACAATACGCTTAATACTTCCATTGCTATCAACATACTTGAAGCATTGATGCCAAGTTGATGGTACAACTCCATTTTCATGCATCCAAATTCACCAAAGCAGTAATTCATATGAAGCACTTATGTTAATAACATGGAACAAGGCGGAGTCTTCAACTTTCCTATCTCCATTGTAAGTTGGACTTTTCCTGCTTAGCATTGACCTTTTTGGTTGAAGCATTGGATGACCAACTTGCTACTTGAAAGATCCTTTATAGATAATCTGATTCTCTTCATGATTCGAATAAGCATGATATTCATGGCAGAGCCACCATCAATTAAGATCTTTCCAACCCAATGTTCACAAATATATCCGTTTACGTAAAAAGGGATTATGTTGGCAATGCCCCAACTACAAGTTTTTTCATTAAAAGAAATGGTAGCCATGCAGGTATACGTGTATAGTGGGCTGACCTAGCTTCCCAGGCCCGACTATAGGCATGCCAGTCCCGTACTGATCATAACCCGGGTCTGGGCTGAGCTGGGTCTGGTCTGGGCTTAGGCCCCATTTTTTTTCCTAATTTTTGTAAAATAATTTTTTGACTAAAAAATTTTAGAGAAATAATTTCATTAAGATTGAAATTCTTTTCAATTATTCACTTATTTCGAACATAATTGAAATTTTGGCCACGCCTAGTTTTCACTAGACTATAAATAGCTTGTTTTAAGTTGTATTCTATATACTACAATTAATACCACTAAACCTTCAGATGGATTCCCGAGGCTTTCATTTTTTATTTTTTACACTTGTATATGCGTCATGTTTCATTAAGCAAAAAGTTTTCTCCAATAAAAAATTTTAAAAATTATATTTGAAAGCTACAAATTTTATAATTTTAAAATATAATTTTTTAAAAAAATTTTAGCAAATAGTATTACAAATAGACTTAAGTCAAATTTAAGTAAAAAAAACTGAAATGGTGCAAAGAATTTAAAATGTAAAAAGTAATAGTTAAATGCAAGTAACCATCAAAATAAATTGTAATGTAAACAAATTGTGAAACATATGTCACAATTATTGGACCTTAAGGCATTGAAAGGTTAATGGTAAGGTAATGATTCCATGAAAAGGACAAATAAGCTTATTTGAAACATATTTGCCAGCAATTTGAGAACACTAATTTAAATTGCTGAGTGTAATAAAGTGTAAATAAAAATGTTGTATAAACTAGGATATATTAGGTAAACTAGAGGTTAAAAACCTGGACTTGGGCCGAGTTGTGCTGGGTCGGGACGAGCCGGTCCCATGTGCCCGGCCTAATGTGGGCGAGGCCCATTCCCGAATTGGGCTGTGCCGAGCTCACTTCCAACCTCCTCTTCCGTTAGGCCCATAACCACCCCTCCTTCACCCGTGCCTTACCCGGGCTTGTGCCGAGGCGAGTTAGACCGGGCCTGGGCCGGGTTTGACTCGGGTTAGTCCCGAGCTGGGCCGGGCTCGACCCGCCTCAATGAACACCTCTACATGTAGGTGACACTATTATCATTTGCTCTTTTGTGAAACACCTTTCCTTTGTATGCTCTTAGGTCAATGAGCACTTGAACCAAGACTAGGCAAACATTTTGTGATAGCTTGAGAACTTTGTTCACTATTATGGTCTAGGGAAATCTTTGAGTTTGGAGATGATGTCAGCCTTTATTATGTCAACTTCCTCTTCAATGTTTACTTTGTAGGGTCTTTTTTTGCTACCACTTGGTTTGTTATCCTCATGAATGCCTATGGTATTTACTCTCACATTGTGTTTTGTAAAGTATGATTTTGGGAAATAATCAAGTAATGTCATAGGCTTCCTAACCACTTATGGTAGTTTTACATCTTTCGGGTGTAGTTGTCTACTGACTTTCCTAGGCATTTGGGGATATATTCTTGTGAAGTCATGCTTGTTCAACCTTTCCTGCACCCTTTCTTTTGGAACATCTAGCAAGGGATGGTGTGGTGGTTGATTCCTCATTCATCTCCAGCCTATCACCAATGTTCATTCACCATCTTGTTCATTTAATGAATTAAAACTTGTTAGTTATCCCTACCCAGTTGACTTTTTGGTTTGGTAGGTTATTGAGTTGAATACTCTTGAAGAACTTGGGGTGTTTACCTTTCTCATCCAAGCGTATTTTTCTTTCTTACTTATGAATGTTACCATCAATCACCAACTTTGTCTTCTAACTCGAATGAGGATTCCTATATATATAAGTCATCAACCATGACTTTATAGAAGCTTGGGTCATTCGAGTCCTCATAGTATTTTGGCATTTAGGGTATGCATAAATAGTTGTCACCTTTGCCATCGACCTCAAATTTCACTGGGACATCATCTTTTGGGGCTTGCGCGAGTACTTCAAGTGTATTTTCCTTCTTTGCAAAATCTTGTGTAAAGATCTTGACTTCATCCTCAAGTTTTTTTGTGAGCTTTGGGGAACCATTCCAAAGCATATCTCAATAACATTGGCAACCAATGATTCCTCCAAATCATCAAATTTGATATGCCTTTCCTTTTCTATGTGGATTATGCGATCCATCAACATAAAGCATTTTCTGACAAGATGGCCAATGATGATGTGAAATTGACAATACTTAGGGTCATCCACTCTTCCAACCTCCTCTAGCTTCTTTGTGTTTGGTAGCTCTATCAAGTTCCTTTCTAGCAATTGGTCCAAGATTGTTGGCACATCATAATCTGTAAATGAATATTGCTTTGCTTCAAGCTCTTTGAGTGTCATTCTTTTCTTCACATCTAGTTGGCCCTTCAAAAAATTGGTATTAAGACTCAAGTTTTTTTGGAGATCTTCACTAGAGTAACAACCACGACCATGGTTTTCTTTGCCTTCCCAGCATTTTTTTCTTTGTCTTTCTTGCTATCCTTATTTTGAGAGGAATTGCTCGGAACATAGCTCTCATGCCTTGCAATCTGGATCTCTAAATTGTGGGCCTTTATTATGAGTTCTTTGAATGAGTGTGGCATATTTACCTTCAAGCTATAAAGGATTCCCCAAGACATCCCTTACGCACACAAATCGATGGAGGAGGCTTCACTTATTTTCTCATTGTAGTTGAGGGCATTGACTCTCGATTACTCCATATACTCTGTCATTAGCTCATCTTTCCTTTGTTTGATTATTACCAACTCTAGGAGGCTGAGCTATAAAAGTGTGACAAGAACTCCTTTCGAGTTAGTCCCATCCATCAATGGATCCAGCAGAGGTAGACGTATGCTAATCAAAAGCAACTTCTTTGAGTGATTAAACAAATTGATTTTTCATGAGATCACCATAGGTCCCAGTGTTGTTGTAGGTTTTAATGAAATGGGCTACATATTGCTTCAATTTGCCCTTGCCATCAAATTGTTGGAACTTTGGTGGTTGATAGGCCAATGGCATCCTTAGCTCATCTATCTTCCTTGAGTACGACATCGGATACACTAGGAATGATTGTAAAGCCACTTTAGATTGAGCTCGAATAGTATCCATAATTATGTGTTGTAGTTGCTGCATAGATGACGAGGCCACAGACTTTTGGGTTATGTCATTCAATGCACTTTGCAGGACTGTAAAATCATGTTAACTTTGCTTTTGTTGTTTTTCCATGTTCTTGAGCTTTTCAGCAGCATGATCAACGACTGACTTTGTGCCACCTGTAGTTGCTTCCCTGAGAAAATTTTGTACTTCCAATTTACTCATCAGCAATGTGATCTGGGCATCTTTTTTTTCAAGTTTGGCCGTTGACCTTTCAATGGAATGCACCATTTGCTTGAGATGATCTTTGGAATTTCCAAAATCTTCAACCAAGGCCGGCAACTTCGACTCCAATGATGAAGAGTAGTCTACCCACCTTTTCCTTAGGAAAGTAACAGATCCCAATCTAGACTCTTCATTTATGTTGGCCTTCTTCAACTATGTCTTTGGAAGATAAGTGAGTCATTGTCTTCTCCGCAGAAACTTCTACTTCATTGTTCTTGCTTGAGTGAATGAAGTGGCCTGAATAACTAGATCTTGCCTTTGTTGGTTGAACTTCTTGCTTTTCAATGACAACTTCTTCTTTCTTGCTTTTACAAGAAAATTGTTTTAGTAAAGGCGCCAATTGAGATCCTTTAGTACAAGCTTTTGCATAAATGACCAGTGCAACTTTCTTTTCCATTGCCACAGATTTTCGAGTGTTGATAGCAGCACTTCGAGCTTCCATAATCTTTACTTGAATTCCTTTAAAGCTTCCTCAATGCAAAAAGTAAGAGGTAGAAAATGTCCTCAGCGGAGTTATTAGAAATTTGTACTCACAAATTTTTGTGTGTAAAAATTACACTTTGAAATTAATTGCAGTACAAATTACAAATTAAAATTTGAACAGAGATTTTGGGGAATTTACTCTCTAGTATGCTTTTCACGTGCATAATCCTCTAATTAATATTTCAAGCTTTTGATGGAGATGCGAATGGCTTCTTTACGAACACGAACTCCTAAATTTGTGTTACATGAACACGAATCGATGTTCTTGCTAGTTCTTTTAGTTTGGGACTTGTCGTCGTACTCCTTGGACTTGAGGTCTTCTAGCAATGTCCATCGCTTTCTCAGTGCTTTCCTTGGAGTTTGACTTGATGTGGTTCAGAAACGAATCCTTTACATTCCTTGCCGCTTATGCCAAATCTAAATTTGAATTTGATGCAGCACTGTCCAATGTTCTTCACATTCCTTACTACATTCCTCAAATTTGGCTTTAAAACTGGGATTTTGTCATCCTTGAATTTGATTTCTCTTCTCACCAAACATTTGTGTGTGATTGGCTTGAAAAGCTAAAGAGAGTTTCTTGTAAAGAAATTTTCCTTTTTTATGGTTCTACTTCTTCTCTAATTATTTTTTTTTTTGTTCTTTAACCTATGAGGCCTATTTATAAGTGTAGAGAGGAAATTGTTTGGTCTAGAATAAACACATGTGATAATTATCTTTAAATTATTTCTTCTATTTATCTCAAGAGCTAAATTAATATGATAATTATCTTTTATTAATTATCCTTTATTTTAAAGGGATAACTAATGGAATATTCTAGAAAATTCTCACCATGCATTTTTTTTCCCTCACATTTGGGTTTTAAGCTTTTCTTGAAATCTGGTAGCCCAAAATGGATTTTAGTCCAAGTGGCATAATGTGTTATTATCTGGGGCCTTTGGCTGTATGTTTTCGAACTTCCAAAAAGTTAGGCTTTATGGACTTGAAATCTCCAAACTCAATGAACTTTAGAATTTTAAATATCAATTTTGAAATAGGTTAGCCAATTTAAATTGAGTTTATTTTTTATCCAATTAAATTTTGATACCTACACCTATAATTTTTTGTTTTTACTCTAAAGGGAATTGAATTACAACATTTTGTTTTTTTACTTTCAAGGACTTGAAATGTAATGAAGCCTGAAGTCATATTCTTAAGGCTGAAAAACTACAGGCAAAGATTAGCTTAGTTGATGAATGGTTAGCTGCGGATGGCTTCTCTAAGACTCGGTTGATCTACGAGACTTCAATATTGGTCGATCAAAGATGATCTTAGTATACTCTTTCCAAGAAACAAAATAATAATTTTCTTCTTTCTTCGATCAAAGATGGAACAAGGCAGGAGGACTCCAGGTGGCGCCGTGACAATGACGGTGGCGGTGTTTGTGCAGCGCGGATTGTGTCGCGAGGAAGATAAGGGCTTAGATGAAAGTGTTGGGAAGTACAGGTTGACTCAGAAAAAGACCAAGAAGTTAGGGCCAGCAAGAAGATTTTCTCATTTCTCGTTACAAAAAGAAAATGTTACTTTAGCCCTCATATGTTTCTAGACTGTTGAGTGGCCCCCTCAAGACTTAAAACAAATATACCTTTTCAATCTTCATCACTGATCGATGAGCTCTTCTTCATCTTTATTTCTGAACTCAATTTCCCGATTTGGGCTAGAATCCGATCAGATTGCAGGTAACGAAAAAGGCCTCTGTACGGTTGCATGCTTCTACTGAAATCCCAAGTGACGGAGCCGGCGTTGAAGGACCTGGTAACCCGAATCGCGAAGCACGCCTATAGCCGGAACGGCGTCCTCACCAACATCAAGTCTTTCCGGGCTGTTGAACTGGGTTTCGGCATCAAGCAACTCGAGGCCGGTACTTTCAGGTGACGATTAGATATTCTTGGCTTTTTCCCCCCTTTTCCTGATTTTTCTGGTAGTTTGTTGTTGTTCATTAGTTGCTGATGCCACAAATTATGGAAGCAGTCACCTGAGAGTAGAAATAGAATTATGTAGCAAAACTCAAGCAAGTTCCTGGTGAAGAGTATTCTGAAACCAACTTCTCAGTCAGTGGAAAACTCTTATTAGGATTCAAAGTTACTTCTATGGAAACACTCAAACGTCAGCTTTGTTACTTGAAAAGTTTTGAGTAAATGGTTTTTCCATTGATTTCTCATACTTTCATCAAGAGTTCCTAAGGAACTTATACAATCCGAGAGCTAAGACTTAGAGTCCAAGATAACTTCAACTTGATAGTTAAGTAAGCAACGTACCTATCTCCTAAATGAAACTATACAAGGTATAGATACAGGATGGACTCTAATAGGACTCTAATATCCCCTCTAAAGTTGGTGCATGGACGTTTTGAATGCCTAACTTGGAAGTAAGATGTTCAAATTGCTCTCGGCTTAGTGCCTTAGTAAGCACGTCTTCACGTTGTTGGCCACTAGCAATGTGTCTTGCTTCAATGTCCTTTGATTGTATTTTTTCACGAACGAAGTGGTAGTCTATTTTGATGTGCTTAGTGCACTCATGGAAGACAGGGTTCCTTGCAATTTGGATAGCTGCCATGTTATCACAGTGGAGTTGCATGGGTGTAGTATGTTCAACCGTCAAGTCCTTGAGCAAGGCCTTTAACCATATGAGCTCACTTGTGACTGAAGCCATGGCACGGTACTCAGCCTCTACTGAAGATCTTGAGACAGTAGATTGTTTCTTAGATTTCCAAGAAATTGGCGCATCGCCAAAGAAGGTGATATAACCTGTAGTGGACTTCCTTGAAATGGGACATCCAGCCCAATCAGAATCAACATATGCATGGACACTCAGTTTTCCTTGTGCTGGAAAGAACAACCTGAGACCTGGTGTACCTTTTAGGTATCGAAGAATATGCATGACACCCTCGAGTTGTGCTGTTATTGGCTCTTGCATAAATTGACGTAGAAGATTAACTGAATAGGTAATTTTTGGACGAGTAATCGTGAGATAAATTAATTTCCCAATCAATCTTCGATAAGGACCAAGATCTTTCAGTTTCCTTCCTTCTTTTAGAGCCAAGTGATGTTGTTGTTGCAAAGCAACCTAAGCAGGTTTGCAACCAAGCATGCTTGCTTCCTTGAGGATATCTAGTGTGTATTTACATTGAGAAAGAGAGATGCCCTTGGGAGATCTCACGACTTTAAGACCAAGAAAGTATCTTAGCTTCCCTAGATCTTTAATGTGAAACTCCTCATTCAAGTAGTTCTTTAGCTTTTGTATCTCTTCATGATCATTACCATAGATGATCATATCATTAACATGCAGTAACACAACAGTAAATATGGTACCTTTTTGTAATGTGAACAAGGAGTGGTCAGATGTTGATTACACAAATCCATACTTCATAAGAGACTTGCCAAAATTTTCAAACCATTGTCTTGGAGCTTGTTTGAGCCCATAGAGGGACTTCTTCAACTTGCAGACACGATTATCTCCTTGTTTCAAAATCCCTAGAGGCAAGGTCATGTATATCTCTTCACAAAGATCAGCTTGCAGGAATGCATTGTGCACATCCATTTGGTGAAGTTCCCAACATTTTCTAGTTACCACTGCCAAAAGACATTTGACAGAGGTGAGTTTGGCTACAGGTGCGAAGGTTTCACCATAGCCTATGCCCTATTTCTGAGTAAACCCTTTAGCTACAAGTCTTGCTTTGTAGCGCTTAATGCTTCCACCTGATTTATACTTTATCCTGTATACCCATTTTGAGCCAACCGGTTCCTTTCCATGAGGAAGGTGCTCAAGAGTCCAAGTATCATTGTCCTCAAGAGCTTTTATTTCTACTTTCATGGCTTCCTGCCAAAGAGGATTTTTGACTACTTGAGCATACATTTACGGTTCCACTTGAGAAGAGATAGCTGCAATGTAAGCTTTGTATTTTGTACTTAAATGAGCATAAGACAGATAACTCGAAATGGGATATGCTTTACCTGGGGCGACTGTGTTAGCATCGGTTGTGATGGAAGATGACTTATCTGCATTCGAGAGATCACATACATATTCATTTAGATATGAAGGTGGCTTTCTTAACCTTTGAGGTCGGCTTTCTTGTGAAACAACACATGGGTTTGGAAGGTTATGTTCCTGCAAGCTTTTAGGTTGTGGCTCTTGACTTTCAGGCATGGTTTCTTGTTCCTCTAGGTTTTTGGTACCATTTTGTGTGAGTTCTTGTGGTGGTTGAGCTGATGACATGGTTAGTGCTTGGAAAGGAAACTTATTTTCAAAGAAGACCACATCCTTGGACACAAATAGCTTTTGAGCTTCCATATCCCACACCTTATAGCCTTTTTGACCTGGTAGATAACCTAGAAAAATGCATGGTTTCGACCTAGTTTCAAACTTGTCATTGGTTCGATGATGGACAAAACAAAAGCAGCCGAACACTCTTAAATGTTCAAGAGACACTGGTTTGGAGAAAAAGACTTCAAAAGGAGTTTTACCAGAAAGGTTTAGGGTTGGCGTGTGGTTTATCAAGTATATGGCTGTTTGTATACACTCCCCCCAGAATTTAAGGGATAGGTGAGCTTGAAAACAAAGAGCCGTGGCAACCTCCAATAGGTGTCTATGTTTTTTTTCTACGACTCTGTTTTGTTGAAGAGTTTCAACACAGGAGGTTTGAAGGCATATTCCATTTCCTTGCAAGAAGGATAACATAGGTCCAGCTCTGAACTCAAGTGCATTATCACACCTGACAGTTTGAATAATTTTATTGAAACAATTCTTTATCATTGCATAGAAGGAGACAAAATATGAATAAGCATCAGATTTTTTCTTTAAAAGGTAGGTCCAAGTACAACGACTATGGTCATCCACTAAGATAAAGAAATAATGAGAACCTGATAATGTAGGAGTCTTGTAAGGCCCCCATATGTCCATGTGGACTAGGTCAAAGACAAACTCAGACATACTTAAACTTCTTATAAAAGACTTTCTTGTTTGTTTTGCCCTAAAGCACACTTCACAAGGCTCACTTTTGTCTTTAAGATGTACTTCAAAAAGGTATGGAATGGAAGAAAGCTTATCTAACAGTGCATGACCTAAATGCTGATGCCATATCTCATGAGAAACTTGTTTGTTGGCTGAAGTAATGAATGATGTCTTCATCTCCTGAAAGTAGTATAGGCCATCTTTCATCTCACCCTCACCAATCAGTCTCCTCAAGGTCAGGTCCTGCAGAAAAAAAAAATAGGGAAGAAGGTCACCAAACAGTTAAGTTGCTGAGTAATTTTGCTAACTAAGATCAAATTGCATGTGAAAAACGGAACAAAGAGAACATCCAATTTTAACTGGGGCGACAAGCTAATTGCCCCAAGAGCCTCTACTGGCAAGTCTGTGCCATTTGGTAGTTTGACTACTGTTGAACTTCTCGCAGAACGCATATTTTCAAGTGATTGATTATGATGGACCATATGTTCGGATGCTCCACTATCTATCACTCAATCTGATTGTTGCTTAGCAACATAGTTGACATGACTCATGTTTTTGTCCTGAGATCATTTCAAGGATTTGCTCTATTTGAGCCTGAGAAAAAGGCGTTTGGTCTTGTTTGTTGCTGGTATTGCTGGTGACTTTATTTGCTGGGGATCGCCTATCTTTCTTGTCGGGCTTGTTTCCTCCTGCCTTTTTTTTTCCTTGCCACCAATCTAGATATCCAATGATCTCGAAGCATTTTTCTGGATCGTGGCCACTCTTCCCACAATGCTTGCAGGGTCCATATAACTCCTTCTCCAAAGTGTTTCTGTCTTGTGTTTTTCTTGCTGCGAAAGCAACTTTTGTTGTGGGAACCTTAAGTGTCGCCACACTTAACTGCCTTTCTTCTTTCACCACGAAGGCATAGGCTTTATTGATGGATGGAAGAGGCTCCATATTCAGGATTTGTGATCGAATAATGCTGAATTGATCATTCAAACCCATGAGAAAGTGGTGTAGCTTCTTGATTTCTCTTTTAGCCAAAATCTCTTTGACAGTGCCGCACGTGCATGGAGGAACCTTGCTGTAGGTGTCGACCTCATCCCAAAGCTCTTTCAATTTGGTATAGTATACAACTACAGACATTTCTTTTTGCTGCATGAGAGTCAACTCTCTTTTTTAACTCATGTACCCGAGGAGCATTACCTTGTGAAAATTTGTCTTCTAGTTCCAGCCACATCTCTCTAGCAGTGTTTGCATAGGCAACACTTCCATGCAATTCAGGAGCTTGCATTTTAATTAGTTCAAGTGCACATTGAAACCAGTGAAATTAGTAGACCTATGGGGTGGTAGACATATACTGCAAATGTGCTAAAGTGTTGGATGAAGATGAATTTAGCTGCCAAGGTAGTACAGTTCCACTTAGGGTCAGTGAGGCAGACAGAAGAGAACAAACAAGTTAGCTTGAGAGAGATGGAGGAATACCAACTGAAGCATGAAAGGCAGCAGCTACACTAGCTGCTGCTCCACAAGCGATCAGGTCTTGCCTGTCCTAGTCATTTTTAAGGTACCTCAGCCATCTCAATAAATGATTCTTCCTGGAAACCACCTGACCAGGTAAAGAGGTAAAGTACCTATACAAACCATAGGCCCCTCTTTCACCACCACAAAACCTGCAGTTACGCCAGATGGAGTAGCCGGTCGTAGAAACCGCAAAAAATAATTCTAGTATCACTAACAACTCAGAATAAATAAATTTGTAGTATAGCAATGAAAACTAGGTCGAATCCCAAGGGAAATTTTTATCTAAAAGCTTCCTCACAGAAAACTTAGAATAAAAGATTAGGGGGATTGTTTGCAATAAAAAATGAAATAAAAAAAAAATGATCATAGAACAAAAATTAAGAAACCTATGAAGTAAGAAACCAACAAAACAATCAAGAATTCAAACCTTGGCATCAGTCAACATCCACCACCGAATTCCTACAACTGATCATCGATGCATAAATAGATTAATCAAAACTTTGAATTTTCAACGTTGGAGCTATCTTCCTAACTCTCCTTAGTCGTAGTTAATCAAAAAACAAGTAAATCTAATTAAACCTAACTGCTAAACAACCTAAGACAAGTACTTTGATTTAATTTAATAATTGCATTAAAAATTAGAGAGATCGATGAAACTAAATAACACAAACACAAGCGGTTGTATTTAATTTATTTGAATGTTCTCCCTAAGACCTAATGATTTCTGACGTAATAAATCACTAAACCTTAGTTACTTTACAGATTAGAGAGACCAAACAATTACAGATTTGATTTCTAACCCAGCAGTAGATTGAATTCGAATAACAACTAGTAAGCCTCCTAGCATACAAACGAAATAATCATGAAATTAATTATAAAAGAACATCCAATACTCAAAATATTAATTGAATGAATAAAAACAACTTTGATCTCACAGTGTTAAACAATTCGGGGTTTAAGTCTTCTTCAACCAAGAATAAAAAGATCGCTAAAAAGAAAAGAAAAGAAACAAGAAAATGACACAAAAATAGTTGGGGAAGGAGGGGGCAGCCCCCTGCGGCAACTGCTCCTTTATTCTAATATAGCTTACCTAATGTGCTAAATTCACAAACCCTTTTTAAACTTTTTATATTTTTATCCCACACAAATAAAAAGATTTAAACTAACCAGAAGGTTTCAAAGTTGTGAACAAAGAAATGCTCCAGAACAGCAGCAGCAACTTCAAGCTGAAATTCGACTTTGATAGAGCCATGATTTCTCAAAACACAAAGCATCAAAGTTGTAGAGCTCTTTCTTAGCTTTGAAACGACACCTGAATTGAATAAAAAAAACATCTACAGCCAAAGATATCCATAAAATACCGCAACTACTTTCAAACTAGCGATGACTCCCAAATGGAGACTTTGAAACTAAATTTGACCCCCTAAACGTGCAAACTGGGTTTTATTATCTGATATGATTTGTAGCTCCGGATGTTAGCTTTTCAATAAATCAAGAATAAATTAATTTTGATCTCTGTAGCTCAAGATATGATTTTTCTACTGAAAAATCGCCAGTTTGTCAAAATCCTAAAAGAACACAATTAAATTAAAACTTGTAAAATTGCAAGTTAAATATACTTTCAATTAATTGAGTCCAGATATGCTCTAAGTTACAAAATATACTCAAAATATATCTTTAAGATTCAAAACATATTAAAATATACTAAATATGAGAGAAATAAATATAATAAATATAAGCTTATCATGGAGCCAAGTACATTTACAAAAAGAGTTACTTTGGAGTTGTGTATTGGGCCATTCTTGTTCTTTCGGCCGGCAAACTCTTTGTACTTTCCCTGTGTTCCTAGTGATTATCTTGACCTATGCATATTTTAGCTCTGACTTTACCTAACCAAGCTCTTTATATAGTGAATACTGCATATGTTATGTTTGTTATAAGCAACCCGTTCATCTTAATTTCTGTCCAGGGGACTTAAACAGAAGGCATCTCTGATGCATTATAAGGGTAGTTGGTTATTATTTAGGATAATTCTTGTATTTTTGGATTTTGGTGATTTCTATAATTATGGGAAATTTGTATATTTTATGAAATACTAATTATTCTACATCTCTTAGGTTATTTATTGCTGCTGCTGGGTTCTGGTTTCCCATATTGGTTTGCATCTTCCCTTGGATTTTTTTCTTTTTTCCCTCTGGTTCTCTTCTTCTCTCATGCCTTCTCTCTTTGGTTCTAGTGTGTACTTGCTCCTACATCAATCTCATTATTCTGGTTTTGCAGTATTCTCTTGTTACAAGCATGCGGTCTGAATCACTGTTTTTCTTGGTGATTACGTGTTGCTGTGCGAGGGATGCCCTTTGGTTACCTGTAGATGCAATAATTTTTCCAACCCTGGTTGCTCTAATTTAATTAAATCTGCTTATCTAAGAAGTTGTGAGGTCCATAAGTTTATCTGAGAACATGGTCTTGGGATATATATGACCTTGTCCAAAATTAACCTCATTGATCTAGAAAATGTCTGATGAAACGTAGCCCTATGTTGTCCTGTACCTAGATTTTAATTTTGTTAAAGTCTCCATGAATAATATAGTCAAGATATCCATGAATAAGTATGTTTTCTGTGAATGGTGGAAATGTCTTTCTTATCCGCGGCATCCATTTCTGTATCTTCTGTCCACTTCATTTGTTCTTTCTACCCATATGCAGCTAGGAAAAAATGTAACCCTATCGTTGCTCTGTTTTTACTTTCTTTTTCTCTTCGATTTGAAATCCTTCTCAACTGGCCAACCAACAATAGAGCATACTCTTTGCCTCCACTAGCTGGTGTTCAAACCCCTGGCCTTGTAGGTGAGGCTGTTACCAGCTCAACTAATGGTCAGCCAGTTTTTGTTTGTACTGTCGTTGATTGATAAATGTTGATATTCTTTTATGCAAGAGGCAATCCTGGACACAAAGAATTAAACATTATTATTATTATGGTTGTCATGCTGTTATTACTCATTTAAAATGAGTACAGTTTAGCTTATTGTCCAACCATGAGAGATTTTTTATTCTTGGTAGCTTTATTTTGGTGCTCTTTTATGTCGAGTCTTTGGAGCAGTCGGTTTATTTCCCTGTGATGAAGTGTTTACTTTTCATGGGAAATAATATGAGTTGTAGGTGCTCACATCTCTATCAGTACATACTTGCAGGGTCAACTTGTTCAGATGAACATGATGGCAACACATAATATCAACATGGAACTACATTACCTTAACAAGGACAGGTTGCTGCATTGGCTTCTAGTGAAGCACCGCGACACAGAATATGGGTTTGAATGTGTCACTGAATCTGATTCGAGATATTTGCTCAGCAAATTGCCCGAAAGCAGTTTTCCTTTTGAGGATGGTAAGGATGATGACGATGACTGTGATGGCTATGGTGAGGAGCAAAAGCAAGAAACTAGTTCAGTTGATCAGCAATAGATTATATAACCTTAAAAGAGGATTAAGAGCGCAGCAAAAAGATGGTCCTTGTTGGTTCAGATTGTCATATTAGGACCACTTAACTTTGTGATTTCTTTAACTTGTTCCTGGCGCATGCTTCATTCATTTTGATCTAAACTAGACATCGACGATTTAAATTATATCATTTTCCGCGCATGGTTCCTGGTTTTTCCTTGATTTAGTATATGTTTTAAATGTGAAGCAGCTAACTGACAAGCAACAATGAAGAATGACACCTTGTCTCTGAATCAGCAGGTCCTTGGTAATGCTAGAAGGGAATTTGAAGGCATAAAATCATCTCTAGTTCAGCACATGGTTCAAGCCAATGGCACATGAATTTGAATAGCAAGTATTGAAGAGGGAACCTCCCTGGAGCCTCCCAGTAGTATCGTATATTCGGGGTATCACAGGCTGCAGCTGCAGAACAAAGCTAAGATGTTTTTTCAAGTCCACCCTTCATGGTGACCTCCATGGCTTTAAATTTCTGCTCAACCAACACCTAAGCTACATCCTTTACATCCATACTATCTATCAACCACCAATGGAGCCACCATTGACTTGTGATTTGTACAAAGAGTTGACTACGGTGATGGCCTAGCCAGATGGGTGAATGAAAATTTGGAATGCATTTTATAAAACACTAATCAAGATGAAATTCTCTAGAGCTCTAGAAACAGAGTCACTAGCTGTTTTATTTCAGAGATGATTTAGAAGCTTGATCTTTCAGGCACCAGAAATATGATCTAGAAATATCCGGCATACATGTCAATTAAGCTTCTCTTACTCATCCACCTGCTGTCTGTGGGGGAGTTTTGGTTTTTTTCAGAATTTTTGTTTTAAATGGCTGTATAATTGCAAGAGTTTTGGTGCTTACAAGTACCAGGAGGTCAAGGTCAACAATGCCCAGTACGCCAAACTGTTATTTGCTTGCCAATATTTTAAGGGCTAGTTGGTTTTAAATTAATTTTAATATATTATTATACAGTTACCAATTTATTGAAATTCTACATTTTAAGAAGTTAAAAAAAATAATTTTACAATATTTTTGTGAAAGTAAATATTTTTTATTAATTTTTTTACGTTGGTTAAGTTAAAAAATTAATAAAAAAAATGTAAATGATGATTTAAGCATGCAAAGCTTACATCACTACTAGTTTATTAGCTGAAAAAACGTTAGAACCTCAAAACATTTGACAAAAAAAGATTCAAAGGGCGCTTCAGTTGGAATATTCGTGGCCAAAGGCGGTAATTGGCCAAGAATCTGAATCAACGGTAAACAAATAGATCAAAATAGCTGTCAACGTGAAACTTGTATTATGGCATTTTCCATAGAACCACAAATTTTATAGTTCGTTTATTCTCCAGAGAAATCAATTCACATTTAGGTCACAATTAGAACAATTTTGGGGGCGCGTAGAAGTGCAAAAGTCGTCTTTTTGCAAGTTGTGCAACAGGGATTGCCTCTGAAAACTGCCTATAAAATGTACTAGTCAGTTCAGGATCTCTCACTTCGAAAACACACTAATTCAATTTACTTGCTAACTACTTCAATGGCTTCCCCAGGTAAGTGCCAGTTGATCTCCTTGGCCTTCCTGCTCATTTTCGCAACATGTGCTTCATATGCTTTCGCTCGTCCTTCTCCTGAGCTATCAATGTCTGAGAAGTTTGAGCAATGGATAGATAATTATGGTTGCATCTACAAAGATGCGTCAGAGAAGGAGAGACGTTTCGAGATCTTCAAGAAGAATGTTAAACACATTGAAGCCCATAATGCTGATAGCTCTAAAAAGTACAAACTCGGAATCAATGCTTTCACTGACTTAACTGTAGAAGAGCTCAAGGCCACGAGAAACGGGTTCAAGCTTGGTGCTCGGCTCTCAAAAGTTACCTCCTTCAAGTATGAAAATGATTCTGATGTTCCATCTACATTGGATTGGAGAAAGAAAGGAGCGGTCACTCCCATCAAGGACCAACAACAATGTGGTGAGTTGTAATGTTTAAGTTAAAGAGAGAAAACTTCACAAACTTGTGTAGCTAGTAACCTTGATTGATCAGCAATGTTTTGATGGCTTTCCTTAAAATTACAGGATGTTGTTGGGCATTTTCTGCCGTGGCAGCTACAGAAGGGATTCATCAGATCACAACTGGGAAGTTGGTCTCTTTATCTGAGCAAGAGGTTGTGGACTGCGATGTTCATGGTGAAGACCAAGGCTGTGAAGGTGGTTGGATGGATGACGCATTCAAGTTCGTTATCAAAAACAAAGGTCTCACCACAGAAACCAACTATCCATACGAGGGAACTGATGGAACTTGCAACACAAGGAAAGCAGCAAACAGTGCAGCCAAGATTACAGGCTACGAAGACATCCCTGCAAACAATGAAGCAGCTCTATTGAAGGCTGCTGCCAATCAACCGATTTCTGTTGCCATTGATGCTAGCAGCTCCGACTTCATGAGCTACTCTAGTGGGGTGTTCACAGGCAAATGTGGGACTGAGTTAGACCATGGAGTGACAGTTGTTGGTTATGGAACTGATACAGACGGGACCAAGTATTGGTTGGTGAAAAACTCATGGGGAACCACTTGGGGTGAGAATGGTTACATAAGGATGCAGAGAGATGTTGATGCTAAGGAAGGCCTCTGTGGTATTGCTATGGTTGCCTCTTACCCAACTGCTTGAAGATCATAAATATATGATATCTATTGTTGCTTTTTTATACTTCTTTTTTATTTTTATTTTTTGTATATTGTAAGATGAGGGTGCTTTGTGATTCTCTCCAATATAGAAGTTGTTGTACTTATCAAGAATCAAGATCCACATGTACTATTGATGTTATTGTGCTGTTTATATACTATGAACGAATTGCTTCTCCTTCAAGCAATGCCTCCAGAAACCAGTTTCGATTTATTAGATCATTGAATGTGAAATAGATCATGAACAAGAAAGTTAGAACCCTGGTCTAGCAACTTGATGGTCATGGAATATATATGAATTAGATCATGTAAACTTGTAGATTGGCTCTGTGCCTTTTCTTTTTGTTGTGTTTCTAAAATCAATTTCTATTGGGAAAGCTATACTCAGATTAAACAAGATCTCATTTTATCTAGAAACCATCTCTACATAAGCTAAGAAGGAAAAAAATAAAAAAGACATAGGAGCAAAAATGAGAATACTTTTATTGCTCATTTTGGTCTACATCTTTTTTGTTCCAAATCTACTTAACTTGTCGTTATGTATAATGACTAATAAATTCTTGCAAATTTGAGTTAATGCAGATAAGCCGGTAGGTTTCTGTGCCAGTTTGCACAAGACAAAAATTTCCAAAATAGTGTTCGTAAAAAATTAGTTTAAAGGCATTTCCATTTATCCAGAAAATAGAATCAAGCATACCGAACAAATCAAAAGATACAAGTATTGATTAAAATGAAAGACTTGTCTTCTGTCAAGTAACATAAGAAATAAACGAGTAGTTCTAAGTGTAGAGAAAAAAAAAAAACTACACTGATTAGAGCATGTCAAGTTCTAAACATAAATTTGCTTAAGAAACATTATAACAAGTCAGGTCAATGTCTCTCAAATTCATCAAAACTCCGAGGACTTCTTTACTTTTATGCAGCTAGAATTCCATGGCCTCAACAATGAAGAGCTCGTTGAATATCAATTTCTTCTTGGTTTTTGCTTTGTTGATATGTCTTTTTTTTTTTCTACACTCCCTGTGTGCGAGCCATCGATCCCAACTTGAAATTTAAGATTATGGGCTTCTATGCTTCCTCATATGGGGTAACTTTTGCCCTTGGAATTGCATATCCTTTGGTCGATGGGCTAACTTACTTAGACTCTACTGTTTTGTCCATCAGGCAGCTGGTTCCGGATGAGTATATTTTCTAGAGTGCCCCTTTTCGTACCCAATCCACCATATCAAGGAGAAAAGATCACAAGCAACAGATAAGTACACCTGCTAGAGACTGCCAAGTTTTTTCACGTGCTTCCTTATAATACTCCTAAATCACTTTGCCAAACATGGGATCTAAGATTCAATCAGACATCTTCTCAATCCCAGATATTTTTATGGTTGATGGTGCATGGCATTAGTCCTCTTGATTGGGTATTTGGATGTTGAGGGAGGTTTTCCCCACCGAAATTGCATGTCATTCTTATCCTTTCTACCCATAACTCGGCCCTGCATATGTAGAAGTAGCAGAATTTGCATGGAGCAGTTAGGTCAGCAATCGGTCAACGGTTGCTACATATCACTATCTTAACAAACTGTTCTCACATGCTTGCTGCTCTCCATGATACAATTCCTCTGGTAAGTCTCTACTAACAAATTTTATCAAGGATAAATATATTCAATCATTATTCAATCGTAATCGTACCTTGGGAATATGTGATCATTACTGCTCGCATCTACACTACGTCTCTCTCTCTCTCTTGATTTCTCCTTCTTCTGCTTCTATTTGTCATAAAAATATGTGTCAATGCCATAAAACAAAAACACTACCTTCATCCCATTTTCATTGACAAATTTTCTTTTTTATGTAGATAGTCACTCTAGTTTCTTTTACATGGGAACATACTAATTCAAACTTAAATTTTTATAAAATGCTTTATCTATATCATTTTAGTCCATGATATTTTTATGTAATTTTTGGTTAAATAAAAATATATTTAAAATATATTTTTGGATGTCACAAAATAAATAGTGTGATAATAAATTTGTAACGGATCGAACAATCTAAGCAAAATTTGTTTATAATAATATGAAGCTGAAAGCAATGAGATAAAAAGTGTTGGAACCAAGAGAAGAGTTTAACATGGTTTTAGGAAGCCCATTAAGTGTTAACCCGATTAATATTACGAGAACGGAAGAAAATTTGTTGAGGGACAAAATCCTATTAATGATTTTATATGCACAAGATTACTCGAGACAAATGATATGAAAGATCTCAAACTTGCCAATATTCAGTAATTATTGCATCACTATACTTCCAAAATTTGGATAAATTTACGGTAAAAATGCTCCATTTGTCCCTTAATTAATTTTGTTAACTCGTACAAGTTAGCCTCTCTACTTTGACATAAAATAACTTAGTCCTCCAAATTTAAAAAAAGGGTGTAACTTAATCCCTAAATTTTAAGAAATTGATGAGTTAGTTCCTCAATACTCAATAGATGGTGACTAAACTGTAGAACCCCTGACATGACTAAGCTGCAAAATAGATAACACTTAATGGCCAAAACATATATATTATCCAAAAAATATGATCACTAGAGGGTTTAAACCATTAAAAGGTTGCATCTCCTCTGCAACAAGAAATCTGGCAAGGAGCGACTCCTACCAGTCTTGGTTACCTTTTCATTTATCTTGGTTTCATGTATTTCTTTAAAGAAATTGTCTAATTACATTGTTCTTTTTTTTGCATCAGGACTTGATTTAGGAGATTGCGATTAGCGTTTTTCTCCATTGCTACTTCTATTTGCCTCAGTCTCCACCATCTAATGTTGTTTTAGTCTCCATCATCCACCATTGTCGCCATTGACTTTTGTTGGCAATACTATCTGGGCTATGGATTTTCTCACCTTTCCTTGATCTCCACAGTCCACCATTGTTGCAATTGACTAGAAATAGTCACTAATTGGTTCATCAGTTAGTGGACTCAATTGAGTCTATTAATTGTCAATTGGTGAAGCTCAAGTCATCAACCATCGACAACTTCCATGGAAGCCAGTGTTGATGAATTTGCAAGAGAAAAAGAGTGATAGAGGGGTTAAATTCTATGAGCTAAAAGGAGAGGGAGATAGAGTGATTGAAGCAAACAAGCAACCTATATGATGGTGACAATTATGGCTAGGAAAGAGCAAAGGGCGATAATAGGGTGAGTATTAGTTTGGTTTGGTCTGGAATTTATACTAATACAATGATATAATCAGTTTTAGATTTGTACAAAGTTTATCTAAAATTATCTAGAGTTCATGTCTGGACCATCTGAATTAAAGTTTGGTTTATTTGGTTCAATTTATTTAGTTTCTCTTTCTAAAGCCTATGTAGATAGCAAATGAAAAGATAAGATATTTGTTAAAACTTCTATATCTCATACCCAAAATTAAAGAAGGATAAATATTCCTTCTGTCCAAGATTTTCTGCTCTATTTGCCACTTTAGGTCGTCCTAAGTTCTTTGCACAATTTCCTTTTTGGGTAAGTTTTATCATACATAATAACCATTGTGCCCTATGCTACTTTTACTTCAAAAAAAACTAAAGAAGACCAATCTAGAGTAATCAGTCCTGATGTGACCATAGGTGATCAATTGACTATTGTCAGCGGTGAGTAGGTCTTTTCCTTTCGTGAATGATGATGGTGATTTTCCGGCGTGATCTGAAGGGCTCCGATTTGGTGAGGCGAGGAGATCGGAGAAGGCTAAATCGATTTGAAATAGGGCGAATATGTGAGAGGTGGTGGCGATTCGGAGGGAGTAGGTGAGGCGAAGAAATTAGAGGAAGCCGAATCGATTTGAGACAAGGCATGCAAGTGAGAGATGGCGGTGATTCATAAAAAGTAGGCAAGGCGATGAGATCAGAGGAGGCTGAATCAATTTGAGACTAGGTGAGCAACCAAGAGATCAGAGAAAGGACACTGAAAGATCTGAGAAAGGATGCCAAGAGATCTGGTGCCAAAGGACATGAAGGCAAATTGGGAAATCGGAGAAAGGAGGGGTGGCGAAATCGGAGATATGAGCGATGGCAAGATCAGAGAAAGGCAGATGGCGAAGCAAGGGTTGCCGGAGAAACAATAGCAGATGGCGTTGTGGCAACGTCGGGTTTTCGGGAGTCGCCACCAATCAGTTTACCTAGGTCGATTGGTCACCTTAAATATTGGTCTACGAGAGTTCGGGGGTTCGGGAGTACGGTTACGTTAAAACAACTTTGTTAAAACGCCCAAAAATTGGCACCTTAGTTGATTTTAATTTTGTTTCGCTTTGCTTTTAAATAAATTTCAGTTAATTTTCAATCTAGAATTTTTAACTGAATTAATCGGATGTGGATTTTTGGTAATTAATTTGTATAGAATTTTATACTTCCGAACCATAGACTCTGCCGAGTCATTTGGACACGGAAGATTTTTATTCCGAACCATGGACTCTGCCGAGTCATTTGGACACGGAATTTGGTGAAAATTTTAATCCATATCGTAAAAATATGGATTTTTATCTTTTTATTTAATTTATTTATTTTGAAAGTTTGATATTTTCCAAACCGTAGATCCTGCTGGATCATCCGGATATGGAAATTACTTTAATTAATTGTTAGTTATATAATTATTATTTTTATGGAATTTATTATTACTAATTTGTAAGTCTTTTGTTTTTAGATTTATTAATAATCTAAAAAATTTATTTTTTATTCTTTACACTTTCTTTTCTTTTCTTTCTTTTCTTTCTTTTTGATTTTATCTTTCTTTTAGTTTTATTTTTCCTTTCTTTTCTTTCTTTTCTTTTCTTTTCTTTTTCTTTTCTTTCTTTTCTTTCTTTCTTTTCTTTTTTTATCTTTTTCTTATCTTTCTTATCTTTTTCTTATCTTTCTTTTAGTTTTTTTTTTAGTGAAAGTTATTTATTATTTAAATAATTATTCAATTTATAAAAGAAAAATAAAAATAATTGGCTTTTTAAAAAATTATTTTTATTAGGCTTAAAAAATAATCTTCTTTTAATTTTCATTTATTTATTTAAGTAAGGGTAAAGGTGAATTAAATTAAAAAAAAATTATATAAAGGAAAATTAATAATAATAAAGTGGGGCTTTTTGGCCATCCACTTTAAAAATAAATAATAATAAAGGTTAGCAAAGTTAATTAAATTAATTAACAACAATAATAAAAATTAGCCAAGTTTAATTAAATTAATTGATTAACAAGAATAATAAAAAGTTAGTCAAGTTAATTAAATTAATTGATTAACAACAATAATAAAAAGTTAGTCAAGTTAATTAAATTAATTAATTAACAACAATAATAAAAAGTTAGTCAAGTTAATTAAATTAATTAATTAACAACAATAATAAAAAGTTAGTCAAGTTAATTAAATTAATTAATTAACAACAATAAATGTTAGCCAAGTTAATTAAATTAATTAATTAACAACAATAAAAGTTAGCCAAGTTAATTAATTAATTAACAAAAATAATAAAAAGTTAGACAAGTTAATTAAATTAATTAACAACAATAATAAAAAGTTAGCCAAGTTAATTAAATTAATTAATTAACAACAATAATAAAAAGTTAATTAATTGTTAACAACAATTATAAAAGTTAGTAATAATGCAAAAATTAAAAGGTTAGTAACAATAATAATATTAAAAGTTAGTTGTTAGTAAGTTAATAACAAAAAAAAAAGGGTTAGTAATAATAACAAATAAGTAAAACAAGTAAAAATTAAAATAGTTAGGAATTAATTCTGCAAGAACAAAATAAAAGGTTAGTGACCAAAGTGAAAGAAATAAAAAAAATAGAGGACAAAACAAGGGTTGTACCCTTTAGTTTTAATTTTGAATTTTGCTGGGAACGTGAGAAACAGACGCGCGCGCAGGGGAGGAAGGAGGGGCAGCTGGCGGCGGGGCGGCAGCGCGGCCAGGGGCAGGTGGGGACGGCGCGACGGCAGCATGGGGGAGCGATGGGCGGCGGCGGGACGGCGTGGAGCGACGGGCAGCGAAGGAGAAGGAAGAAACAGAAAAAAAACGGAGGAAGAAGATGGTCTATACGTCAGAATAGAAACTTTTGGGACTTTCTGGGAAAAGGAAAGAGGGCCAGGGACTAAGTCTGTAATTTTTATTTTTTCTAAAACGGAGCTCTAAACTTTCTGTCTATTTTTTTGTGTGTTCAGCACAAAATTTGGGGGGCTATTTATAGAGGAAGTTTGGCTGAACTGTTGATGGATAAATTAATAAAAAATTTCAAACTTATCTTTTAAATTGGTAAAATGACAATTTTAGTCCTTTCCGTCTCTCAGCCTCTGGATAAGTTCCTGAAGCTTCTGATTTTGACAATTTTGTCGTTTTCTGTCAATTTGCGCCAGAAACGTCGGCAGGCCCAAAATTTTATGTGACAAACTACCAAATGCTCCTAGAACTTTCATAATTTGTCAATTTTTCCCGAAACTTCTTAATGTTGTCATTTTTACCTCAAACTTTTAAATTTTGCCATTTTTTTGGAGTTTTCTTTTTTTCTTTCAAATACACACATATATCATTTTAAATCAAATCTTCACAAAAAAAATGTATTTTAAACTAATTAAAATTTTTAGTAATAATAATAATAATAAAAATAATAATTTTTTTTATTTAATTTCTTTTAAAATTTTTTATGGTCGGACGAAATTGGGTGTCAACAGCTGCCCCCCTTTGCATGCTTCATGAGACATGATGTATGCAAAGTCGTTACCAAATTTCGTCCAGCTTAGCTAGCCATTGAAAACCTTTTCGCCGCCTAAATCCTGAGGTTAAGGAACTCTCCTTAGAACCCCGGCGATAGGAGCTCTCCTATCGTTGAAGGAAAATTGATTGTTTCTGAGGCAAAGGTTCCATCCTTAAAACCTCGGATTGATTGATTGATTTCGAAGCAAAGCTTCCATCCTTAAAACCTCGAATTGATTGATTGATTTCGAGGCAAAGGTTCCATCCTTAAAACCTTGAATTGATTGATTGATCTCGAGGCAAAGATTTCATCCTTAAAACCTCAGATTGATTGATTGATTTCGAGGCAAAGGTTCCATCCTTAAAACCTCAGATTGATTGGTTGATTTCGAGGTAAAGGTTCCATCCTTAAAACCTCGAATTGATTGATTGATCTCGAGGCAAAGGTTCCATCCTTAAAACCTCGGTTTAATTGATTGATTTCGAGGCAAAGGTTCCATCCTTAAAACCTCGGATTGATTGATTGATGTCGAGGTAAAGGTTCCATCCTTAAAACCTCGAATTGATTGATTGATCTCGAGGCAAAAGTTCCATCCTTAAAACCTCGGATTGATTGATTGATTTCGAGGCAAAGGTTCCATCCTTAAAACCTCGGATTGATTGATTGATCTCGAGGCAAAGGTTCCATCCTTAAAACCTCGAATTGATTGATTGATCTCGAGGCAAAGGTTCCATCCTTAAAACCTCGGATTAATTGATTGATTTCGAGGTAAAGGTTTCATCCTTAAAACCTCAGATTGATTGGTTGATTTCGAGGCAAAGGTTCCATCCTTAAAACCTCGGATTGATTGATTGATGTCGAGGTAAAGGTTCCATCCTTAAAGCCTCGAATTGATTGATTGATGTCGAGACAAAGGTTCCATCCTTAAAACCTCGGATTGATTGATTGATGTCGAGGTAAAGGTTCCATCCTTAAAACCTCGAATTGATTGATTGATCTCGAGGCAAAGGTTCCATCCTTAAAACCTCGGATTGATTGATTGATTTCGAGGCAAAGGTTCCATCCTTAAAACCTCGGATTGATGAAAATTGATTGTTTTCGAGGCAAAGGTTCCATCCTTAAAACCCCGGCGATGAAAATTGATTCTTTTCGAGGCAAAGGTTCCATCCTTAAAACCCTGATGATGAAAATTGATTGTTTTCGAGGTAAAGGTTCCATCCTTAAAACCCTGATGATGAAAATTGATTGTTTTCGAGGCAAAGGTTCCATCCTTAAAACCCCGATGATGAAAATTGATTATTTTCGAGGCAAAGGTTCCATCCTTAAAACCCCGATGATGAAAATTGATTATTTTCGAGGCAAAGGTTCCATCCTTAAAACCCCGATGATGAAAATTGATTGTTTTCGAGGCAAAGGTTCCATCCTTAAAACCCCGATGATGAAAATTGATTATTTTCGAGGCAAAGGTTCCATCCTTAAAACCCCGATGATGAAAATTGATTCTTTTCGAGGCAAAGGTTCCATCCTTAAAACCCTGATGATGAAAATTGATTTTGAGGCTAAGGAGCTTTCCTTAGGACCTCGAGCGAAATTTATATGAAAGCAATTGAAATTGGAATAATTTTCTTCGAAAGTGTGAATTTTCATAATAGGCGAGCGCAAAGAATTAGGCTTCGATAAAACGAGTGAATCTTGATGATGACAATAACACTGACAAATTATGTAAAGGGAACGGATGTTTGGAATCAATATTCAAGGTTCATCTAATATTTTCTTCAGTAAATATAGATTCCCTTGTGAGATATGTCATCCGAATAAGGTTAAAGCTTAACTGCCCCAAAATGTTATGCCTAGTAGACCTAATAGGATGCGTCTCAAGAGTAACAAAAATTACTCTTTACTCAGCCATTCCAACCTAAAGGCATTGTCCTATGGTTTTAATATCAGCATGGACGAAACTATCTTATATATAAAAAAAAGAAATTCCCTGAAAAGAAAAACTGAAACGCGAAAGAAAATGCTGATAATAAAACTAAAGGATAAGAAAAATGGATCAGATCGCTTCTTTCTTCCACAATACTTCAACAGGGTGAGTAGAGGACCATTATGGGAGTGAACTGGTCGGGAAAGACTGTCGTGTCCAGTCTATCTGAATCATTGCTGGATCTGGTTCAGGAGCAAAAGCTTGTATTTTATCTAGCAATTCTTCAGCAGTTGTTGCGGATATTATGATTCGCCGTGCCATTCTTGATATGAAATTCTTCTGCATAGCATAATCCATAAAAGCTATCAGACCTGTAAAGAAATTGTTAACATTTAAAAGCCCAATGGGTTTCTTATGCAAATTAAGTTGGGCCATGGAAGCAATTTGAAAGACTTCTCCCAATGTGCCAAAACCACCTGGTAAAGCGATAAAAGCATCAGCATTTAAAAGCATTTGTAACACACGCTCTTGCAAATTTTTAACCACTAATTCTTCTCCAATCGTGCCCCCAGAAATAAATTTCAGAGGTCCAGGGATAATGCCCAGAACTTGACTTCCTCCTAGAGATGCTGCTGATGCTACACCTCCTATTAATCCGACACTACCTCCTCCATAAACTAAATGTATTTTTCGCTCAGCTAATACTCTACCCAAATGGTTGGCTGCTTTTAAATACTCTTCATCTTTTCCAGGAAAAGCCCCAGAAAATACACAAATACTTCAGGATTTACGAGTTGGGGTTTTCTCCATTCCTATCCTTACCCTTGTGAGAAAAGAGGATATATTTATAGAGATGAAGAGATAAGGCAATAATTTTATTTTCAATAATGGATACATTATTGCCAGCTATTCACAGTAGTCACGAGTATGACTCTGGTCAGGTATGGGTACACTATCGTTAAAAGAGGAGGAAAATTTTCAAAATAGCTGCTAGCATGTACAGTAGTCACTATTGTAGCGTACGTCAGGAGTAGGTACGTGATTGTTGGAAGAGAAGGAAAATTTTAAAAAGTGGCAGCTATTTACAGTAATCATAACTGTATCTCATGTCAGGAGTGGATACATTATTGGGAGGATAATTTCAAAAGCGACAGCTAGCATGTACAGTAATCGTGACTTTGGTTCACGTCAGGAGTGAATACATTATTACCAAAAGGGGAGGAAAATTTCAAAAGCGACAGCTAGCGTGTACAGTAATCGTGACTTTGATCCTCGTCTTCCACTGGCTTTGCGTCCAGTAATGGCTTCAATGCTTTCTATGAATCGGTGATTTGCATCTCATCTGGCAAACAGGGTCGTTTAAGGTCAGATTCCCAAGACTGTAACGTTCTCGTTCTTTTTGGAGAATTATCCATAATCCAACAACCTCAAATTGCACTATTCCGCAAGAATGCGCTTCAAGAACCTCTCGGATATCTTCCAGAGATTCCTTACGCAAGCCATTCTTGATGAATTTTATTCTATCTTCACGATTTCTGGTAATCACTCCTGGAGAACGACATTTAGCACCGCAAATCCACCATCCACAATTGTGACAGACGCCTAGCCTCTTTGCTCTTCTCTTTTTGGCATAAGCGCTTTTACCAAAGCCGGGCATACGGGGAAAGAACGCATCTGGAACTTCACCAGCCGAACGAACTTTAGCTTCGATTAGCCATCGCACATTATCAGGAATGCCTTTGTGCATAAATAGTCGGAATCGTTCACATCTAGCTTGATAAATCTTTTTAAGAACATTTATTGGGAAGGAAGGAAAATACTTTCGTAGGGCGGAAAGAGAAGACTCCATTGATGAAGGAGGCAAAGAAAGAAATTAGTGATTGTAGGAAACGAAAATAACTAACACATATTTATAGTGATGAAAGGGATAATGCGTTAATTACACTTACAGAAGCAAGTACATTATTGTCAAAAGAAAAGACAAATGACAGCTTATATGTACAGGAATCATGACCGTGGCTCTCATCTTCCACTGATTTATGTCCAGTAATGGCTTCAATGCCTTCTATAAGTCGGGGATTTGCTTTCCATCCAGTTTCCTTACAAACTGACAAACAGGATCGTTTAAAATCACATTCCCAAGACTGTAACGGTTTCGTTCTTTATGGTAAGTCCTCCACAATTTGACAATTTGACCTTGCACTTTTCCACAAGAATGCGTTTCAAGAGTCTCTCGGATATCTTCCAGAGATTCCTTACGCAGGCCATTCTTAATGAATTTTCTTTTATCTTCACGATTTGTGGAGATGTATCCTAAAGAGCGACATTTAGTATTACAATTCCATCGCCCACATTTATAACACACGCCTAGTCTCTTTGCTCTTCGCCTTTTGGCATAACGGCTTTTACCTAAACCGGGCATGCGGGGCATAAATACATCTGGAACTTCACCCGCCAAACGGACCTTAGCTTCAATTATCCACTGCACATTATCGGGAATGCCTTTGTGTGTAAAAGCTCTGATTCTTTCACATCTAGCAAGGTAGATCTTTTTAAGGACTTTTATTGGAATGGAAGGAAAGTATTTTCGCAGTGCAGAAAGAGTAGAATCCATTGATGAGAGAAGAATTTGAGAGAAGAGGGAAATGAATCAGTTATTGTAGGAGACTGGAATAACCGAATTTAGAAGTCATGGGGTATCTTATCCGCTGCTTAATCAGAAGGAAGAACACGCATTTATAGTGATAAAAAGGGATAACGTGTCGATTACACTTAGGGGAGCATGTACATCTGTCAAAAGAAAATGTAAACTTTTCCAAATATAACAAACTGTATGTACAGTAATTGTGACTGTGGCTCACATCTTCCACTGGTTTTACGTCTAGTAACGGCATTAACGGCTTCTATGAGTCGAGGATTTGCTTCCCATCCAGTTTTCTTACAAGCTGGCAAACAGGGTCATTTACAGTCAGATTCCCGGGACTGTAACGGTTTCGTTCTTCATGAAAAATGCTCCATAAACCAAGAAGTTCACGTTGCACAGATCCACAAGAATGTGTCTCAAGAGTCAATTGGATATCATCCAACGAGTCCTTACTCAGGCCATTCCTAATGAATCGTATTTTATCTTCTCGATTATCAGAGATCATCCCTAAAGAACGACATTTATATTACAAGTCCACCGTCCACATTTATGGCAGACTTGTAACCTTTTCGCTCTTCGCTTTTTGGCATAAGAGCTTTTGCCTATACCAGGCATGTGAGACACAAATGCCTCTGGGATTTCACCTACCAGACGAACCTTGGCTTCGATTAACCACCGCACATCTTCAGGGATTCCTTTGTGCATCAGAACTCTTAATTATTCACAGCGAACTTGGTAGATCTTTTTGAGGATGTTCATTGGGAGAGAAGGGAAATACTTTCGCAGGGCGGAAAAAGTAGGATCCATTTTCTAGGAGGAAGTAAAAGAAAGAAGGGGTGAAGGAATCAGTTATTATGGGCAACTGAGAGAACCGACTTGAGAGTCACGGAGTACCGTATCCGCCGTTTAACCGGAAAAGTGGATCCTACTTTATTTTGGTATCATAGATATTTCTTATCTTTGATATTCCATCCAGCTGACGTCGATCGAGTCCTTGATTATTGAATCTTTTGTCCGGTTTTGACAAAGTTTCAACGACAATATTTCTTGATGTCTGCCTTATCTTTGACCACAGCTATCTCTTATCTTGGATGCTGCTAAGCTGGCATCAATCCTGTCCTTCCAGGTGTAGCCTCGATTATTGAATCAATTGCCAGGCTTTTGACAATATTGTCTACTTTATCCTTTTTTGATATCTGCCTTATCCTTGGCTATAGGTATTTCTTATCTTGGATACCGCTAAGCTGGCGTCAATCCTGTCCTTCCAGGTGTAGTCTCGATTATTGAATCAATTGCCAGGCTTTTGACATATTGTCTACCTTATCCTTGAATTCCTGATGCAGGTTGGTCCCGCATATTAGCTGTGTATCCAGTGATAGATTGGTAAGAGCTGATGACATTGAGATTTCAGCTTATATTGCTGTAACTGTGCTGTGAATGTGATTCCCGTTTGGTCCTTGTTATGTAAAGGCTATGTATGCATGATATGAAATGCATGAATGCAGATCATGCGTAACTAATGGTTTTTTTTTTATATGGATCTAGTTCTTCATGTCTTTACTTTATTGGATCCTCTTTGTGATTGCCTTCTTGGACTATCATTGAATCTCTTTATGCTTCTCAGCTTTTGTTCGCTGCCTCAAAAGCCCAACTCTTTTCAAAGTCCGCTTTCTTTGACTTGTTCTTGAATTTTGGCCTCAATTTCTTTAATGTTCACTCGCCTCATACTTTATATCTCTTCAAATACTCATCCCTTGTCATGGATTTCATACTATCAAAGGCTTAACTTTCAATGTTTCATTGTCCTTTTTCTTGTGGCCGTGTCGACACTTGTTTACCCCCATGTTACAGTCCGAATGATTGCTCTTCCTTAGACTCAGGTTCTGATCCATAAGACTTGCCCCCTTGTCTATTGAGCTTCTTTGTTGGCAGTACTCCTCTTACGCTTCGTAGAGACTACTTTGCCCCCCTGAATATGGTATTTATGTGGATAAAATGTATCATCTCGCCTTTGATTTAACAGAAGGTCGAGCATTTCTAGACCTTTGTGATGGCACTTGATCGTAAATTTCTCTTACAAGAACCACATCTTATTAAAGAAAGACTCAAGCTATCTCCTCACTTTTAAGTCTACACACATTAATGAATAATGGTTTGGCCTTAAAGAAAAACTTTCATCAATTTGCAAAGCTTGACAAAGTAATTTACGGTCTTTGTTTTCAATTAAAATATCCTGCCATTCTTCCCTTTCCAACTCAAAGACATAAACTGTGCAAGGCAATAAGGTATAAACATGATTCACAAGGATAGCCTTTTAGCTGAATGAGGATGATATCGAGAGGTAACTGTTAGGTGTGAGGAAAGTTAAGTTTGACTGTTTTTTTTTTGTGGCAGTCTTTTAGCTGAATGAGAATAATATTAAGAGGTAAATATTATGTCTGAGTAAAGTTAAGTTTGAGTGGTGTGAAATAAGGGTCTTTTAATACTACTCGTGAGCAGTATTAAATAAGGTAGAAACATGGTTCGTAATGATAGTCTTTTAACTGAATGAGGATGTTCGGTTTGAGAAAAGTTAATTTTAAGTGGTGTGGAAGAATGGTCTTTTAATACTACTCGTGAGCAAATTTGATTATGACGAAAAACTCAATAGTGATGACCTCAAACTTGCCACTCTTTCCAGAAAGTTAAACCTCATCTGTTGCCCCCCAACTATCGTGGTCTTTATGTATGCTTGGCTTGAAAGTTGCTTTTGTGTTCTAAACCGCCTTTGCAGGTTTTCAGTCTAGAATCCATAGCTCACTTTTTGTTTTCTTTTTTTTCTTTTTTTTTTTTTTTATTTTTTTATTTTTAGAAAAATTTCTTTTTTTTTTTTTTCTGTATGAGCTATGGTGATGACATACTTGATAACTCTCTTGAAGTGAGATGACTCAAGTGGACTTGCTTGCTTGTGCTTGTTCTCAGTTCTTTTTGGTTTTGAATTTTCCCTTGTTGGCTTTTTGATGGAAGGGATGAACTTTTTCCCTTTTTTTTTTTAGTTTGTGTTATGGAGAACCGAGATCATAGCCTTCTTGAAGTGAGATGACTCAAGTGGCTTTATTTGCTTCTCAGTCTTTTTTTTTTTTTTTAGATTTTTTTTTTTTGGATTTTCCCTTTAATGGCTTTTTGATGGAAGGGATGAACTTTTTCTTTTCGGAGTTTGTGTTGCGGAAGACTGAGAACCTTTTTTTGTATTGAGCATTTGTGAGAATTGGGAGGCCACTGAAGTCATTTAATATGAGAGCTACCTTGTTTGGAAGCTAACCCCAGACTTCTTGCAAGGATGTTGATAACCACTATGAATTTTTTTTTTTTTTTTTTAGAGTTGGGGTGCAACATATGAAATCCTTCTTACTAGATTTGACAGCACTTTCAAGATCGCCACTATTAAATCTCCCTTAACTTTTTATTTTCACCCACGAGTAGTATCATTTAGAAAGCAAAGTATGATGGCAATAATGGAAAGTATAATGGAAAGGAGTGAGAGATGGATGTAAAAACGGAATTTTTGGTAAGAAGTGGTAGAATGTGTTGGTGTAATAATTGAATTTTTGGTAAAAATTGGTAGAATGTGTAGAAGTAATAATGGGATTAAAAAGTGGTAGAATGTACACGTAACATCTTTTTGTTAGAGAACAAAAAGAATTACCAGTTGTCAAAAAGTAAAGTGTGATGGCAATAATAGACAGTATAATGGCAAAGAGTGTAAAAATGGAAAGTAGTAGAATGCACGCATTACATCTTTTTGTTGTACCAGAAAAAGAATACCAGGTGTCCATCTAACAAAGACTACACCCTAGATTCTGGACTAAATCTAGGAGATTTTTACTATTAGATTACTTTTGCAAGCTTTCAAAGATACAAGTTTATTCAAAGGATTCCCTGTCATTCGAAAATGTATGCGGACTGTTAGGTCAGATCTGACTTGGAGGCCTTCCAAAGTCAATGTAATTCTAGCTCGAAATCTTCACTTTTCAATTATCAATCACATCGGGCCTAGCAACTTGGACTTGGTTTTGCTTGATGAGGCGGCAATGGATTGTGGGTGACATTTGGCTCATCGGAAAAGTCCAACCACTTTGACTCGATTAATTGTTGAACTATACGCTTCAATGCCATGCAGTTTTCCAAGCCATGGCCTGGAACGCCATCATGATATGGGCAGGTAATGTTAGGGTCATACCACCTTGGATATGGGGGTTTGAATGGCTTTGTAGGAATTGGACAGATAAATTGTCTTTCGATGAGTTTTGGGTATAACTCAGTATAAGTCATGGAAATTGGTGTGAAAACTTCTCTTGGTCTTGGTGCAGGTACTGGAGGAGTAGGAGCAGGTGGCCATGACTGATTAGGTATGTTAAAAGGATAATTGTTGGGCCTATTGGAAGGATAATCATTGGGCCTATTTGGAGGATAATTATTGGGCCTATTCAGAGGATAATCATTGGGCCTATTTGGAAGGTAATTATCGGGCCCATTGGCAAAATAGGATAGGCGAGGTCCGATAGCCACAGTATCCACGAGGGGAATCCTTCTTCTGCGTCCTATTTGTTGTACTTCGTCATCTTTTCTTCTAGATGGTCCTCCTCTTTTCATAGGATTATTAAAGGATTCAGTAATATTCCCAGTCCTAATCTCATGCTCGATTCTTTCTCCAGACATGACAATGTTAGAAAAATTAGTTGCCGAATTGCCAAGGAGTTCGTCATAATATAGGTACTTCAGTGTCTGGACAAACAAAGTGACCATTTCTCTTTCTGTCATGGGTGGCTGAACTTGTGCTTCTTGAATTGCTTTCGCCTTGATTAACTCGATCAATTGTCTCATTTGTTCGGCCATACTTTCTATCTTGGACTCTATCTTTATGAGACGTCCTTCGATTTGTTCTGCCATTAATCTTATTTGGAGCCGAGTTGAATATAAGTGTCGAGGTCCAATTTTATCCTTTTAAAAGTAAGATATATTTTATTAGATCCTATGTGTATGTGATTGATGCAATGGATGCATGTAGGAAAAATGAGATTATGTTTTTATCAGACTTTGTATGCACATGATTGATGTAATGGATGTATGCAACGAGATTATGTTTTTATCAGACTTTATATGCACGTGATTAATGTAATGGATGTATGCAATGAGATTATGTTTTTATCAGACTTTATATGCACGTGATTAATGTAATGGATGTATGCAATGAGATTATGTTTTTATCAGACTTTATATGCACGTGATTAATGTAATGGATGTATGCAATGAGATTATATTTTTATCAGACTTTGTATGCACGTGATTAATGTAATGGATGTATGCGATGAGTGAATTTGATTATCCACTATCGTGGAACTTCAAAACTTTTAGTTGTCATTATAAAGACCAAAAAGTTAGCATAATTTGATGCGTGGTTTTAATGCATGAAGAATAATTGCACAAGAAAGATAAGGTTATTAATAAGTTAAATAGCAATTAACAACTCATGAAGTATTATGGAAAAATGAATTAAAACCATAAATATAAAACACGAAGAAAATAAAAGTATAGAGCAACAACATAGCATAACAAGGACGTGCTTATGGCGTTGGTAAAATGGTAGAAATTCTATGGTCAGTTCTATGGTTAAGTGGGGAGTTCTATATGCATAAGGTGGCTTATCAAAAAGGCAAGGGATAGTTCCCGAATCCCGTCACTAAATTATAGTGATGGCCCGATTCCTTACCCTCTAGGGTTAATGTAAGGAATGGATTAATTCGAGTCATAGCTTTTCGTGGGCCCATGCAGAGACTAACCGTCTCAGGAGGCAATACACTACTTTGCTACTTTGAAACCGGTGAAGGCTTGGAGACCATGGCCTCACAAGGACAACAACACCAATTCCGCTTAGAAAGAATTGTGTTCGATTTGAGAAAGCTCGGGTATAGAGCTTCATATTGTGAATGCATTATGCATGTTTAGAATAAGTAAATATAACATATAAATCCACATAATAAGCAAAGTAAATCAAAACAAATCAATTTTAGGCTCGACTCACTAACGTGGAGTCCCCAGTGGAGTCGCCAAGCTGTGGCAACGTCGGGTTTTCGGGAGTCGCCACCAATCAGTTTACCTAGGTCGATTGGTCACCTTAAATATTGGTCTACGAGAGTTCGGGGGTTCGGGAGTACGGTTACGTTAAAACAACTTTGTTAAAACGCCCAAAAATTGGCACCTTAGTTGATTTTAATTTTGTTTCGCTTTGCTTTTAAATAAATTTCAGTTAATTTTCAATCTAGAATTTTTAACTGAATTAATCGGATGTGGATTTTTGGTAATTAATTTGTACAGAATTTTATACTTCCGAACCATGGACTCTGCCGAGTCATTTGGACACGGAAGATTTTTATTCCGAACCATGGACTCTGCCGAGTCATTTGGACACGGAATTTGGTGAAAATTTTAATCCATATCGTAAAAATATGGATTTTTATCTTTTTATTTAATTTATTTATTTTGAAATTTTGATATTTTCCAAACCGTAGATCCTGCTGGATCATCCGGATATGGAAATTACTTTAATTAATTGTTAGTTATATAATTATTATTTTTATGGAATTTATTATTACTAATTTGTAAGTCTTTTGTTTTTAGATTTATTAATAATCTAAAAAATTTATTTTTTATTCTTTACACTTTCTTTTCTTTTCTTTCTTTTCTTTCTTTTTGATTTTATCTTTCTTTTAGTTTTATTTTTCCTTTCTTTTCTTTCTTTTCTTTTCTTTTCTTTTTCTTTTCTTTCTTTTCTTTCTTTCTTTTCTTTTTTTATCTTTTCTTTTTCTTTTCTTTCTTTTCTTTCTTTCTTTTCTTTTTTTATCTTTTTCTTATCTTTCTTATCTTTTTCTTATCTTTCTTTTAGTTTTTTTTTTAGTGAAAGTTATTTATTATTTAAATAATTATTCAATTTATAAAAGAAAAATAAAAATAATTGGCTTTTTAAAAAATTATTTTTATTAGGCTTAAAAAATAATCTTCTTTTAATTTTCATTTATTTATTTAAGTAAGGGTAAAGGTGAATTAAATTAAAAAAAAAATTATATAAAGGAAAATTAATAATAATAAAGTGGGGCTTTTTGGCCATCCACTTTAAAAATAAATAATAATAAAGGTTAGCAAAGTTAATTAAATTAATTAACAACAATAATAAAAATTAGCCAAGTTTAATTAAATTAATTGATTAACAACAATAATAAAAAGTTAGTCAAGTTAATTAAATTAATTGATTAACAACAATAATAAAAAGTTAGTCAAGTTAATTAAATTAATTAATTAACAACAATAATAAAAAGTTAGTCAAGTTAATTAAATTAATTAATTAACAACAATAAAAGTTAGCCAAGTTAATTAAATTAATTAATTAACAACAATAAAAGTTAGCCAAGTTAATTAATTAATTAACAAAAATAATAAAAAGTTAGACAAGTTAATTAAATTAATTAACAACAATAATAAAAAGTTAGCCAAGTTAATTAAATTAATTAATTAACAACAATAATAAAAAGTTAATTAATTGTTAACAACAATTATAAAAGTTAGTAATAATGCAAAAATTAAAAGGTTAGTAACAATAATAATGTTAAAAGTTAGTTGTTAGTAAGTTAATAACAAAAAAAAAAGGGTTAGTAATAATAACAAATAAGTAAAACAAGTAAAAATTAAAATAGTTAGGAATTAATTCTGCAAGAACAAAATAAAAGGTTAGTGACCAAAGTGAAAGAAATAAAAAAAATAGAGGACAAAACAAGGGTTGTACCCTTTAGTTTTAATTTTGAATTTTGCTGGGAACGTGAGAAACAGATGCGCGCGCAGGGGGGGAAGGAGGGGCAGCTGGCGGCGGGGCGGCAGCGCGGCCAGGGGCAGGTGGGGACGGCGCGACGGCAGCGTGGGGGAGCGATGGGCGGCGGCGGGACGGCGTGGAACGACGGGCAGCGAAGGAGAAGGAACAAACAGAAAAAAAACGGAGGAAGAAGATGGTCTATACGTCAGAATAGAAACTTTTGGGACTTTCTGGGAAAAGGAAAGAGGGCCAGGGACTAGGTCTGTAATTTTTATTTTTTCTAAAACGGAGCTCTAAGCTTTCTGTCTATTTTTTTGTGTGTTCAGCACAAAATTTGGGGGGCTATTTATAGAGGAAGTTTGGCTGAACTGTTGATGGATAAATTAATAAAAAATTTCAAACTTATCTTTTAAATTGGTAAAATGACAATTTTAATCCTTTACGTCTCTCAGCCTCTGGATAAGTTCCTGAAGCTTCTGATTTTGACAATTTTGTCGTTTTCTGTCAATTTGCGCCAGAAACGTCGGCAGGCCCAAAATTTTATGTGACAAACTACCAAATGCTCCTAGAACTTTCATAATTTGTCAATTTTTCCCGAAACTTCTTAATGTTGTCATTTTTACCTCAAACTTTTAAATTTTGCCATTTCTTTGGAGTTTTCTTTTTTTCTTTCAAATACACACATATATCATTTTAAATCAAATCTTCACAAAAAAAATGTATTTTAAACTAATTAAAATTTTTAGTAATAATAATAATAATAAAAATAATAATTTTTTTTATTTAATTTCTTTTAAAATTTTTTATGGTCGGACGAAATTGGGTGTCAACAGCTGCCCCCCTTTGCATGCTTCATGAGACATGATGTATGGAAAGTCGTTACCAAATTTCGTCCGGCTTAGCTAGGCATTGAAAACCTTTTCGCCGCCTAAATCCTGAGGTTAAGGAACTCTCCTTAGAACCCTGGCGATAGGAGCTCTCCTATCGTTGAAGGAAATTTGATTGTTTCTGAGGCAAAGGTTCCATCCTTAAAACCTCGGATTGATTGATTGATTTCGAAGCAAAGGTTCCATCCTTAAAACCTCGAATTGATTGATTGATTTCGAGGCAAAGTTTCCATCCTTAAAACCTTGAATTGATTGATTGATCTCGAGGCAAAGATTTCATCCTTAAAACCTCAGATTGATTGATTGATTTCGAGGCAAAGGTTCCATCCTTAAAACCTCAGATTGATTGGTTGATTTCGAGGTAAAGGTTCCATCCTTAAAACCTCGAATTGATTGATTGATCTCGAGGCAAAGGTTCCATCCTTAAAACCTCGGTTTAATTGATTGATTTCGAGGCAAAGGTTTCATCCTTAAAACCTCGGATTGATTGATTGATGTCGAGGTAAAGGTTCCATCCTTAAAACCTCGAATTGATTGATTGATCTCGAGGCAAAGGTTCCATCCTTAAAACCTCGGATTGATTGATTGATTTCGAGGCAAAGGTTCCATCCTTAAAACCTCGGATTGATTGATTGATCTCGAGGCAAAGGTTCCATCCTTAAAACCTCAAATTGATTGATTGATCTCGAGGCAAAGGTTCCATCCTTAAAACCTCGGATTAATTGATTGATTTCGAGGTAAAGGTTTCATCCTTAAAACCTCAGATTGATTGGTTGATTTCGAGGCAAAGGTTCCATCCTTAAAACCTCGGATTGATTGATTGATGTCGAGGTAAAGGTTCCATCCTTAAAGCCTCGAATTGATTGATTGATGTCGAGACAAAGGTTCCATCCTTAAAACCTCGGATTGATTTATTGATGTCGAGGTAAAGGTTCCATCCTTAAAACCTCGAATTGGTTGATTGATCTCGAGGCAAAGGTTCCATCCTTAAAACCTCGGATTGATTGATTGATTTCGAGGCAAAGGTTCCATCCTTAAAACCTCGGATTGATGAAAATTGACTGTTTTCGAGGCAAAGGTTCCATCCTTAAAACCCCGGCGATGAAAATTGATTCTTTTCGAGGCAAAGGTTCCATCCTTAAAATCCTGATGATGAAAATTGATTGTTTTCGAGGCAAAGGTTCCATCCTTAAAACCCTGATGATGAAAATTGATTGTTTTCGAGGCAAAGGTTCCATCCTTAAAACCCCGATGATGAAAATTGATTATTTTCGAGGCAAAGGTTCCATCCTTAAAACCCCGATGATGAAAATTGATTATTTTCGAGGCAAAGGTTCCATCCTTAAAACCCCGATGATGAAAATTGATTGTTTTCGAGGCAAAGGTTCCATCCTTAAAACCCCGATGATGAAAATTGATTGTTTTCGAGGCAAAGGTTCCATCCTTAAAACCCCGATGATGAAAATTGATTGTTTTCGAGGCAAAGGTTCCATCCTTAAAACCCCGATGATGAAAATTGATTATTTTCGAGGCAAAGGTTCCATCCTTAAAACCCCGATGATGAAAATTGATTCTTTTCGAGGCAAAGGTTCCATCCTTAAAACCCTGATGATGAAAATTGATTTTGAGGCTAAGGAGCTTTCCTTAGGACCTCGAGCGAAATTTATATGAAAGCAATTGAAATTGGAATAATTTTCTTCGAAAGTGTGAATTTTCATAATAGGCGAGCGCAAAGAATTAGGCTTCGATAAAACGAGTGAATCTTGATGATGACAATAACACTGACAAATTATGTAAAGGGAACGGATGTTTGGAATCAATATTCAAGGTTCATCTAATATTTTCTTCAGTAAATATAGATTCCCTTGTGAGATATGTCATCCGAATAAGGTTAAAGCTTAACTACCCCAAAATGTTATGCCTAGTAGACCTAATAGGATGCGTCTCAAGAGTAACAAAAATTACTCTTTACTCAGCCATTCCAACCTAAAGGCATTGTCCTATGGTTTTAATATCAGCATGGACGAAACTATCTTATATATAAAAAAAAGAAATTCCCTGAAAAGAAAAACTGAAACGCGAAAGAAAATGCTGATAATAAAACTAAAGGATAAGAAAAATGGATCAGATCGCTTCTTTCTTCCACAATACTTCAACAGGGTGAGTAGAGGACCATTATGGGAGTGAACTGGTCGGGAAAGACTGTCGTGTCCAGTCTATCTGAATCATTGCTGGATCTGGTTCAGGAGCAAAAGCTTGTATTTTATCTAGCAATTCTTCAGCAGTTGTTGCGGATATTATGATTCGCCGTGTCATTCTTGATATGAAATTCTTCTGCATAGCATAATCCATAAAAGCTATCAGACCTGTAAAGAAATTGTTAACATTTAAAAGCCCAATGGGTTTCTTATGCAAATTAAGTTGGGCCATGGAAGCAATTTGAAAGACTTCTCCCAATGTGCCAAAACCACCTGGTAAAGCTATAAAAGCATCAGCATTTAAAAGCATTTGTAACACACACTCTTGCAAATTTTTAACCACTAATTCTTCTCCAATCGTGCCCCCAGAAATAAATTTCAGAGGTCCAGGGATAATGCCCAGAACTTGACTTCCTCCTAGAGATGCTGCTGATGCTACACCTCCTATTAATCCGACACTACCTCCTCCATAAACTAAATGTATTTTTCGCTCAGCTAATACTCTACCCAAATGGTTGGCTGCTTTTAAATACTCTTCATCTTTTCCAGGAAAAGCCCCAGAAAATACACAAATACTTCAGGATTTACGAGTTGGGGTTTTCTCCATTCCTATCCTTACCCTTGTGAGAAAAGAGGATATATTTATAGAGATGAAGAGATAAGGCAATAATTTTATTTTCAATAATGGATACATTATTGCCAGCTATTCACAGTAGTCACGAGTATGACTCTGGTCAGGTATGGGTACACTATCGTTAAAAGAGGAGGAAAATTTTCAAAATAGCTGCTAGCATGTACAGTAGTCACTATTGTAGCGTACGTCAGGAGTAGGTACGTGATTGTTGGAAGAGAAGGAAAATTTTAAAAAGTGGCAGCTATTTACAGTAATCATAACTGTATCTCATGTCAGGAGTGGATACATTATTGGGAGGATAATTTCAAAAGCGACAGCTAGCATGTACAGTAATCGTGACTTTGGTTCACATCAGGAGTGAATACATTATTACCAAAAGGGGAGGAAAATTTCAAAAGCGACAGCTAGCGTGTACAGTAATCGTGACTTTGATCCTCGTCTTCCACTGGCTTTGCGTCCAGTAATGGCTTCAATGCTTTCTATGAATCGGTGATTTGCATCTCATCTGGCAAACAGGGTCGTTTAAGGTCAGATTCCCAAGACTGTAACGTTCTCGTTCTTTTTGGAGAATTATCCATAATCCAACAACCTCAAATTGCACTATTCCGCAAGAATGCGCTTCAAGAACCTCTCGGATATCTTCCAGAGATTCCTTACGCAAGCCATTCTTGATGAATTTTATTCTATCTTCACGATTTCTGGTAATCACTCCTGGAGAACGACATTTAGCACCGCAAATCCACCATCCACAATTGTGACAGACACCTAGCCTCTTTGCTCTTCTCTTTTTGGCATAAGCGCTTTTACCAAAGCCGGGCATACGGGGAAAGAATGCATCTGGAACTTCACCAGCCGAACGAACTTTAGCTTCGATTAGTCATCGCACATTATCAGGAATGCCTTTGTGCATAAATAGTCGGAATCGTTCACATCTAGCTTGATAAATCTTTTTAAGAACATTTATTGGGAAGGAAGGAAAATACTTTCGTAGGGCGGAAAGAGAAAACTCCATTGATGAAGGAGGCAAAGAAAGAAATTAGTGATTGTAGGAAACGAAAATAACTAACACATATTTATAGTGATGAAAGGGATAATGCGTTAATTACACTTACAGAAGCAAGTACATTATTGTCAAAAGAAAAGACAAATGACAGCTTATATGTACAGGAATCATGACCGTGGCTCTCATCTTCCACTGATTTATGTCCAGTAATGGCTTCAATGCCTTCTATAAGTCGGGGATTTGCTTTCCATCCAGTTTCCTTACAAACTGACAAACAGGATCGTTTAAAATCACATTCCCAAGACTGTAACGGTTTCGTTCTTTATGGTAAGTCCTCCACAATTTGACAATTTGACCTTGCACTTTTCCACAAGAATGCGTTTCAAGAGTCTCTCGGATATCTTCCAGAGATTCCTTACGCAGGCCATTCTTAATGAATTTTCTTTTATCTTCACGATTTGTGGAGATGTATCCTAAAGAGCGACATTTAGTATTACAATTCCATCGCCCACATTTATAACACACGCCTAGTCTCTTTGCTCTTCGCCTTTTGGCATAACGGCTTTTACCTAAACCGGGCATGCGGGGCATAAATACATCTGGAACTTCACCCGCCAAACGGACCTTAGCTTCAATTATCCACTGCACATTATCGGGAATGCCTTTGCGTGTAAAAGCTCTGATTCTTTCACATCTAGCAAGGTAGATCTTTTTAAGGACTTTTATTGGAATGGAAGGAAAGTATTTTCGCAGTGCAGAAAGAGTAGAATCCATTGATGAGAGAAGAATTTGAGAGAAGAGGGAAATGAATCAGTTATTGTAGGAGACTGGAATAACCGAATTTAGAAGTCATGGGGTATCTTATCCGCTGCTTAATCAGAAGGAAGAACACGCATTTATAGTGATAAAAAGGGATAACGTGTCGATTACACTTAGGGGAGCATGTACATCTGTCAAAAGAAAATGTAAACTTTTCCAAATATAACAAACTGTATGTACAGTAATTGTGACTGTGGCTCACATCTTCCACTGGTTTTACGTCTAGTAACGGCATTAACGGCTTCTATGAGTCGAGGATTTGCTTCCCATCCAGTTTTCTTACAAGCTGGCAAACAGGGTCATTTACAGTCAGATTCCCGGGACTGTAACGGTTTCGTTCTTCATGAAAAATGCTCCATAAACCAAGAAGTTCACGTTGCACAGATCCACAAGAATGTGTCTCAAGAGTCAATTGGATATCATCCAACGAGTCCTTACTCAGGCCATTCCTAATGAATCGTATTTTATCTTCTCGATTATCAGAGATCATCCCTAAAGAACGACATTTATATTACAAGTCCACCGTCCACATTTATGGCAGACTTGTAACCTTTTCGCTCTTCGCTTTTTGGCATAAGAGCTTTTGCCTATACCAGGCATGTGAGACACAAATGCCTCTGGGATTTCACCTACCAGACGAACCTTGGCTTCGATTAACCACCGCACATCTTCAGGGATTCCTTTGTGCATCAGAACTCTTAATTATTCACAGCGAACTTGGTAGATCTTTTTGAGGATGTTCATTGGGAGAGAAGGGAAATACTTTCGCAGGGCGGAAAAAGTAGGATCCATTTTCTAGGAGGAAGTAAAAGAAAGAAGGGGTGAAGGAATCAGTTATTATGGGCAACTGAGAGAACCGACTTGAGAGTCACGGAGTACCGTATCCGCCGTTTAACCGGAAAAGTGGATCCTACTTTATTTTGGTATCATAGATATTTCTTATCTTTGATATTCCATCCAGCTGACGTCGATCGAGTCCTTGATTATTGAATCTTTTGTCCGGTTTTGACAAAGTTTCAACGACAATATTTCTTGATGTCTGCCTTATCTTTGACCACAGCTATCTCTTATCTTGGATGCTGCTAAGCTGGCATCAATCCTGTCCTTCCAGGTGTAGCCTCGATTATTGAATCAATTGCCAGGCTTTTGACAATATTGTCTACTTTATCCTTTTTTGATATCTGCCTTATCCTTGGCTATAGGTATTTCTTATCTTGGATACCGCTAAGCTGGCGTCAATCCTGTCCTTCCAGGTGTAGTCTCGATTATTGAATCAATTGCCAGGCTTTTGACATATTGTCTACCTTATCCTTGAATTCCTGATGCAGGTTGGTCCCGCATATTAGCTGTGTATCCAGTGATAGATTGGTAAGAGCTGATGACATTGAGATTTCAGCTTATATTGCTGTAACTGTGCTGTGAATGTGATTCCCGTTTGGTCCTTGTTATGTAAAGGCTATGTATGCATGATATGAAATGCATGAATGCAGATCATGCGTAACTAATGGTTTTTTTTTTTATATGGATCTAGTTCTTCATGTCTTTACTTTATTGGATCCTCTTTGTGATTGCCTTCTTGGACTATCATTGAATCTCTTTATGCTTCTCAGCTTTTGTTCGCTGCCTCAAAAGCCCAACTCTTTTCAAAGTCCGCTTTCTTTGACTTGTTCTTGAATTTTGGCCTCAATTTCTTTAATGTTCACTCGCCTCATACTTTATATCTCTTCAAATACTCATCCCTTGTCATGGATTTCATACTATCAAAGGCTTAACTTTCAATGTTTCATTGTCCTTTTTCTTGTGGCCGTGTCGACACTTGTTTACCCCCATGTTACAGTCCGAATGATTGCTCTTCCTTAGACTCAGGTTCTGATCCATAAGACTTGCCCCCTTGTCTATTGAGCTTCTTTGTTGGCAGTACTCCTCTTACGCTTCGTAGAGACTACTTTGCCCCCCTGAATATGGTATTTATGTGGATAAAATGTATCATCTCGCCTTTGATTTAACAGAAGGTCGAGCATTTCTAGACCTTTGTGATGGCACTTGATCGTAAATTTCTCTTACAAGAACCACATCTTATTAAAGAAAGACTCAAGCTATCTCCTCACTTTTAAGTCTACACACATTAATGAATAATGGTTTGGCCTTAAAGAAAAACTTTCATCAATTTGCAAAGCTTGACAAAGTAATTTACGGTCTTTGTTTTCAATTAAAATATCCTGCCATTCTTCCCTTTCCAACTCAAAGACATAAACTGTGCAAGGCAATAAGGTATAAACATGATTCACAAGGATAGCCTTTTAGCTGAATGAGGATGATATCGAGAGGTAACTGTTAGGTGTGAGGAAAGTTAAGTTTGACTGTTTTTTTTTTGTGGCAGTCTTTTAGCTGAATGAGAATAATATTAAGAGGTAAATATTATGTCTGAGTAAAGTTAAGTTTGAGTGGTGTGAAATAAGGGTCTTTTAATACTACTCGTGAGCAGTATTAAATAAGGTAGAAACATGGTTCGTAATGATAGTCTTTTAACTGAATGAGGATGTTCGGTTTGAGAAAAGTTAATTTTAAGTGGTGTGGAAGAATGGTCTTTTAATACTACTCGTGAGCAAATTTGATTATGACGAAAAACTCAATAGTGATGACCTCAAACTTGCCACTCTTTCCAGAAAGTTAAACCTCATCTGTTGCCCCCCAACTATCGTGGTCTTTATGTATGCTTGGCTTGAAAGTTGCTTTTGTGTTCTAAACCGCCTTTGCAGGTTTTCAGTCTAGAATCCATAGCTCACTTTTTGTTTTTTTTTTTTTCTTTTTTTTTTTTTTTTTTTTTTATTTTTAGAAAAATTTCTTTTTTTTTTTTTCTGTATGAGCTATGGTGATGACATACTTGATAACTCTCTTGAAGTGAGATGACTCAAGTGGACTTGCTTGCTTGTGCTTGTTCTCAGTTCTTTTTGGTTTTGAATTTTCCCTTGTTGGCTTTTTGATGGAAGGGATGAACTTTTTCCCTTTTTTTTTTTAGTTTGTGTTATGGAGAACCGAGATCATAGCCTTCTTGAAGTGAGATGACTCAAGTGGCTTTATTTGCTTCTCAGTCTTTTTTTTTTTTTTTAGATTTTTTTTTTTGGATTTTCCCTTTAATGGCTTTTTGATGGAAGGGATGAACTTTTTCTTTTCGGAGTTTGTGTTGCGGAAGACTGAGAACCTTTTTTTGTATTGAGCATTTGTGAGAATTGGGAGGCCACTGAAGTCATTTAATATGAGAGCTACCTTGTTTGGAAGCTAACCCCAGACTTCTTGCAAGGATGTTGATAACCACTATGAATTTTTTTTTTTTTTTTTTAGAGTTGGGGTGCAACATATGAAATCCTTCTTACTAGATTTGACAGCACTTTCAAGATCGCCACTATTAAATCTCCCTTAACTTTTTATTTTCACCCACGAGTAGTATCATTTAGAAAGCAAAGTATGATGGCAATAATGGAAAGTATAATGGAAAGGAGTGAGAGATGGATGTAAAAACGGAATTTTTGGTAAGAAGTGGTAGAATGTGTTGGTGTAATAATTGAATTTTTGGTAAAAATTGGTAGAATGTGTAGAAGTAATAATGGGATTAAAAAGTGGTAGAATGTACACGTAACATCTTTTTGTTAGAGAACAAAAAGAATTACCAGTTGTCAAAAAGTAAAGTGTGATGGCAATAATAGACAGTATAATGGCAAAGAGTGTAAAAATGGAAAGTAGTAGAATGCACGCATTACATCTTTTTGTTGTACCAGAAAAAGAATACCAGGTGTCCATCTAACAAAGACTACACCCTAGATTCTGGACTAAATCTAGGAGATTTTTACTATTAGATTACTTTTGCAAGCTTTCAAAGATACAAGTTTATTCAAAGGATTCCCTGTCATTCGAAAATGTATGCGGACTGTTAGGTCAGATCTGACTTGGAGGCCTTCCAAAGTCAATGTAATTCTAGCTCGAAATCTTCACTTTTCAATTATCAATCACATCGGGCCTAGCAACTTGGACTTGGTTTTGCTTGATGAGGCGGCAATGGATTGTGGGTGACATTTGGCTCATCGGAAAAGTCCAACCACTTTGACTCGATTAATTGTTGAACTATACGCTTCAATGCCATGCAGTTTTCCAAGCCATGGCCTGGAACGCCATCATGATATGGGCAGGTAATGTTAGGGTCATACCACCTTGGATATGGGGGTTTGAATGGCTTTGTAGGAATTGGACAGATAAATTGTCTTTCGATGAGTTTTGGGTATAACTCAGTATAAGTCATGGAAATTGGTGTGAAAACTTCTCTTGGTCTTGGTGCAGGTACTGGAGGAGTAGGAGCAGGTGGCCATGACTGATTAGGTATGTTAAAAGGATAATTGTTGGGCCTATTGGAAGGATAATCATTGGGCCTATTTGGAGGATAATTATTGGGCCTATTCAGAGGATAATCATTGGGTCTATTTGGAAGGTAATTATCGGGCCCATTGGCAAAATAGGATAGGCGAGGTCCGATAGCCACAGTATCCACAAGGGGAATCCTTCTTCTGCGTCCTATTTGTTGTACTTCGTCATCTTTTCTTCTAGATGGTCCTCCTCTTTTCATAGGATTATTAAAGGATTCAGTAATATTCCCAGTCCTAATCTCATGCTCGATTCTTTCTCCAGACATGACAATGTTAGAAAAATTAGTTGCCGAATTGCCAAGGAGTTCGTCATAATATAGGTACTTCAGTGTCTGGACAAACAAAGTGACCATTTCTCTTTCTGTCATGGGTGGCTGAACTTGTGCTTCTTGAATTGCTTTCGCCTTGATTAACTCGATCAATTGTCTCATTTGTTCGGCCATACTTTCTATCTTGGACTCTATCTTTATGAGACGTCCTTCAATTTGTTCTGCCATTAATCTTATTTGGAGCCGAGTTGAATATCAGTGTCGAGGTCCAATTTTATCCTTTTAAAAGTAAGATATATTTTATTAGATCCTATGTGTATGTGATTGATGCAATGGATGCATGTAGGAAAAATGAGATTATGTTTTTATCAGACTTTGTATGCACATGATTGATGTAATGGATGTATGCAACGAGATTATGTTTTTATCAGACTTTATATGCACGTGATTAATGTAATGGATGTATGCAATGAGATTATGTTTTTATCAGACTTTATATGCACGTGATTAATGTAATGGATGTATGCAATGAGATTATGTTTTTATCAGACTTTATATGCACGTGATTAATGTAATGGATGTATGCAATGAGATTATATTTTTATCAGACTTTGTATGCACGTGATTAATGTAATGGATGTATGCGATGAGTGAATTTGATTATCCACTATCGTGGAACTTCAAAACTTTTAGTTGTCATTATAAAGACCAAAAAGTTAGCATAATTTGATGCGTGGTTTTAATGCATGAAGAATAATTGCACAAGAAAGATAAGGTTATTAATAAGTTAAATAGCAATTAACAACTCATGAAGTATTATGGAAAAATGAATTAAAACCATAAATATAAGACACGAAGAAAATAAAAGTATAGAGCAACAACATAGCATGACAAGGACGTGCTTATGGCGTTGGTAAAATGGTAGAAATTCTATGGTCAGTTCTATGGTTAAGTGGGGAGTTCTATATGCATAAGGTGGCTTATCAAAAAGGCAAGGGATAGTTCCCGAATCCCGTCACTAAATTATAGTGATGGCCCGATTCCTTACCCTCTAGGGTTAATGTAAGGAATGGATTAATTCGAGTCATAGCTTTTCGTGGGCCCATGCAGAGACTAACCGTCTCAGGAGGCAATACACTACTTTGCTACTTTGAAACCGGTGAAGGCTTGGAGACCATGGCCTCACAAGGACAACAACACCAATTCCGCTTAGAAAGAATTGTGTTCGATTTGAGAAAGCTCGGGTATAGAGCTTCATATTGTGAATGCATTATGCATGTTTAGAATAAGTAAATATAACATATAAATCCACATAATAAGCAAAGTAAATCAAAACAAATCAATTTTAGGCTCGACTCACTAACGTGGAGTCCCCAGTGGAGTCGCCAAGCTGTGGCAACGTCGGGTTTTCGGGAGTCGCCACCAATCAGTTTACCTAGGTCGATTGGTCACCTTAAATATTGGTCTACGAGAGTTCGGGGGTTCGGGAGTACGGTTACGTTAAAACAACTTTGTTAAAACGCCCAAAAATTGGCACCTTAGTTGATTTTAATTTTGTTTCGCTTTGCTTTTAAATAAATTTCAGTTAATTTTCAATCTAGAATTTTTAACTGAATTAATCGGATGTGGATTTTTGGTAATTAATTTGTATAGAATTTTATACTTCCGAACCATGGACTCTGCCGAGTCATTTGGACACGGAAGATTTTTATTCCGAACCATGGACTCTGCCGAGTCATTTGGACACGGAATTTGGTGAAAATTTTAATCCATATCGTAAAAATATGGATTTTTATCTTTTTATTTAATTTATTTATTTTGAAAGTTTGATATTTTCCAAACCGTAGATCCTGCTGGATCATCCGGATATGGAAATTACTTTAATTAATTGTTAGTTATATAATTATTATTTTTATGGAATTTATTATTACTAATTTGTAAGTCTTTTGTTTTTAGATTTATTAATAATCTAAAAAATTTATTTTTTATTCTTTACACTTTCTTTTCTTTTCTTTCTTTTCTTTCTTTTTGATTTTATCTTTCTTTTAGTTTTATTTTTCCTTTCTTTTCTTTCTTTTCTTTTCTTTTCTTTTTCTTTTCTTTCTTTTCTTTCTTTCTTTTCTTTTTTTATCTTTTCTTTTTCTTTTCTTTCTTTTCTTTCTTTCTTTTCTTTTTTTATCTTTTTCTTATCTTTCTTATCTTTTTCTTATCTTTCTTTTAGTTTTTTTTTTAGTGAAAGATATTTATTATTTAAATAATTATTCAATTTATAAAAGAAAAATAAAAATAATTGGCTTTTTAAAAAATTATTTTTATTAGGCTTAAAAAATAATCTTCTTTTAATTTTCATTTATTTATTTAAGTAAGGGTAAAGGTGAATTAAATTAAAAAAAAAATTATATAAAGGAAAATTAATAATAATAAAGTTGGGCTTTTTGGCCATCCACTTTAAAAATAAATAATAATAAAGGTTAGCAAAGTTAATTAAATTAATTAACAACAATAATAAAAATTAGCCAAGTTTAATTAAATTAATTGATTAACAACAATAATAAAAAGTTAGTCAAGTTAATTAAATTAATTGATTAACAACAATAATAAAAAGTTAGTCAAGTTAATTAAATTAATTAAATAACAACAATAATAAAAAGTTAGTCAAGTTAATTAAATTAATTAATTAACAACAATAATAAAAAGTTAGTCAAGTTAATTAAATTAATTAATTAACAACAATAAAAGTTAGCCAAGTTAATTAAATTAATTAATTAACAACAATAAAAGTTAGCCAAGTTAATTAATTAATTAACAAAAATAATAAAAAGTTAGACAAGTTAATTAAATTAATTAACAACAATAATAAAAAGTTAGCCAAGTTAATTAAATTAATTAATTAACAACAATAATAAAAAGTTAATTAATTGTTAACAACAATTATAAAAGTTAGTAATAATGCAAAAATTAAAAGGTTAGTAACAATAATAATATTAAAAGTTAGTTGTTAGTAAGTTAATAACAAAAAAAAAAGGGTTAGTAATAATAACAAATAAGTAAAACAAGTAAAAATTAAAATAGTTAGGAATTAATTCTGCAAGAACAAAATAAAAGGTTAGTGACCAAAGTGAAAGAAATAAAAAAAATAGAGGACAAAACAAGGGTTGTACCCTTTAGTTTTAATTTTGAATTTTGCTGGGAACGTGAGAAACAGACGCGTGCGCAGGGGGGGAAGGAGGGGCAGCTGGCGGCGGGGCGGCAGCGCGGCCAGGGGCAGGTGGGGACGGCGCGACGGCAGCGTGGGGGAGCGATGGGCGGCGGTGGGACGGCGTGGAGCGACGGGCAGCGAAGGAGAAGGAACAAACAGAAAAAAACGGAGGAAGAAGATGGTCTATACGTCAGAATAGAAACTTTTGGGACTTTCTGGGAAAAGGAAAGAGGGCCAGGGACTAGGTCTGTAATTTTTATTTTTTCTAAAACGGAGCTCTAAGCTTTCTGTCTATTTTTTTGTGTGTTCAGCACAAAATTTGGGGGGCTATTTATACAGGAAGTTTGGCTGAACTGTTGATGGATAAATTAATAAAAAATTTCAAACTTATCTTTTAAATTGGTAAAATGACAATTTTAGTCCTTTATGTCTCTCAGCCTCTGGATAAGTTCCTGAAGCTTCTGATTTTGACAATTTTGTCGTTTTCTGTCAATTTGCGCCAGAAACGTCGGCAGGCCCAAAATTTTATGTGACAAACTACCAAATGCTCCTAGAACTTTCATAATTTGTCAATTTTTCCCGAAACTTCTTAATGTTGTCATTTTTACCTCAAACTTTTAAATTTTGCCATTTTTTTGGAGTTTTCTTTTTTTCTTTCAAATACACACATATATCATTTTAAATCAAATCTTCACAAAAAAAATGTATTTTAAACTAATTAAAATTTTTAGTAATAATAATAATAATAAAAATAATAATTTTTTTTATTTAATTTCTTTTAAAATTTTTTATGGTCGGACGAAATTGGGTGTCAACAGCTGCCCCCCTTTGCATGCTTCATGAGACATGATGTATGCAAAGTCGTTACCAAATTTCGTCCGACTTAGCTAGGCATTGAAAACCTTTTCGCCGCCTAAATCCTGAGGTTAAGGAACTCTCCTTAGAACCCTGGCGATAGGAGCTCTCCTATCGTTGAAGGAAATTTGATTGTTTCTGAGGCAAAGGTTCCATCCTTAAAACCTCGGATTGATTGATTGATTTCGAAGCAAAGGTTCCATCCTTAAAACCTCGAATTGATTGATTGATTTCGAGGTAAAGGTTCCATCCTTAAAACCTTGAATTGATTGATTGATCTCGAGGCAAAGATTTCATCCTTAAAACCTCAGATTGATTGATTGATTTCGAGGCAAAGGTTCCATCCTTAAAACCTCAGATTGATTGGTTGATTTCGAGGTAAAGGTTCCATCCTTAAAACCTCGAATTGATTGATTGATCTCGAGGCAAAGGTTCCATCCTTAAAACCTCGGTTTAATTGATTGATTTCGAGGCAAAGGTTCCATCCTTAAAACCTCGGATTGATTGATTGATGTCGAGGTAAAGGTTCCATCCTTAAAACCTCGAATTGATTGATTGATCTCGAGGCAAAGGTTCCATCCTTAAAACCTCGGATTGATTGATTGATTTCGAGGCAAAGGTTCCATCCTTAAAACCTCGGATTGATTGATTGATCTCGAGGCAAAGGTTCCATCCTTAAAACCTCGAATTGATTGATTGATCTCGAGGCAAAGGTTCCATCCTTAAAACCTCGGATTAATTGATTGATTTCGAGGTAAAGGTTTCATCCTTAAAACCTCAGATTGATTGGTTGATTTCGAGGCAAAGGTTCCATCCTTAAAACCTCGGATTGATTGATTGATGTCGAGGTAAAGGTTCCATCCTTAAAGCCTCGAATTGATTGATTGATGTCGAGACAAAGGTTCCATCCTTAAAACCTCGGATTGATTGATTGATGTCGAGGTAAAGGTTCCATCCTTAAAACCTCGAATTGATTGATTGATCTCGAGGCAAAGGTTCCATCCTTAAAACCTCGGATTGATTGATTGATTTCGAGGCAAAGGTTCCATCCTTAAAACCTCGGATTGATGAAAATTGATTGTTTTCGAGGCAAAGGTTCCATCCTTAAAACCCCGGCGATGAAAATTGATTCTTTTCGAGGCAAAGGTTCCATCCTTAAAACCCTGATGATGAAAATTGATTGTTTTCGAGACAAAGGTTCCATCCTTAAAACCCTGATGATGAAAATTGATTGTTTTCAAGGCAAAGGTTCCATCCTTAAAACCCCGATGATGAAAATTGATTATTTTCGAGGCAAAGGTTCCATCCTTAAAACCTCGATGATGAAAATTGATTATTTTCGAGGCAAAGGTTCCATCCTTAAAACCCCGATGATGAAAATTGATTGTTTTCGAGGCAAAGGTTCCATCCTTAAAACCCCGATGATGAAAATTGATTATTTTCGAGGCAAAGGTTCCATCCTTAAAACCCCGATGATGAAAATTGATTCTTTTCGAGGCAAAGGTTCCATCCTTAAAACCCTGATGATGAAAATTGATTTTGAGGCTAAGGAGCTTTCCTTAGGACCTCGAGCGAAATTTATATGAAAGCAATTGAAATTGGAATAATTTTCTTCGAAAGTGTGAATTTTCATAATAGGCGAGCGCAAAGAATTAGGCTTCGATAAAACGAGTGAATCTTGATGATGACAATAACACTGACAAATTATGTAAAGGGAACGGATGTTTGGAATCAATAATCAAGGTTCATCTAATATTTTCTTCAGTAAATATAGATTCCCTTGTGAGATATGTCATCCGAATAAGGTTAAAGCTTAACTACCCCAAAATGTTATGCCTAGTAGACCTAATAGGATGCGTCTCAAGAGTAACAAAAATTACTCTTTACTCAGCCATTCCAACCTAAAGGCATTGTCCTATGGTTTTAATATCAGCATGGACGAAACTATCTTATATATAAAAAAAAGAAATTCCCTGAAAAGAAAAACTGAAACGCGAAAGAAAATGCTGATAATAAAACTAAAGGATAAGAAAAATGGATCAGATCGCTTCTTTCTTCCACAATACTTCAACAGGGTGAGTAGAGGACCATTATGGGAGTGAACTGGTCGGGAAAGACTGTCGTGTCCAGTCTATCTGAATCATTGCTGGATCTGGTTCAGGAGCAAAAGCTTGTATTTTATCTAGCAATTCTTCAGCAGTTGTTGCGGATATTATGATTCGCCGTGCCATTCTTGATATGAAATTCTTCTGCATAGCATAATCCATAAAAGCTATCAGACCTGTAAAGAAATTGTTAACATTTAAAAGCCCAATGGGTTTCTTATGCAAATTAAGTTGGGCCATGGAAGCAATTTAAAAGACTTCTCCCAATGTGCCAAAACCACCTGGTAAAGCTATAAAAGCATCAGCATTTAAAAGCATTTGTAACACACACTCTTGCAAATTTTTAACCACTAATTCTTCTCCAATCGTGCCCCCAGAAATAAATTTCAGAGGTCCAGGGATAATGCCCAGAACTTGACTTCCTCCTAGAGATGCTGCTGATGCTACACCTCCTATTAATCCGACACTACCTCCTCCATAAACTAAATGTATTTTTCGCTCAGCTAATACTCTACCCAAATGGTTGGCTGCTTTTAAATACTCTTCATCTTTTCCAGGAAAAGCCCCAGAAAATACACAAATACTTCAGGATTTACGAGTTGGGGTTTTCTCCATTCCTATCCTTACCCTTGTGAGAAAAGAGGATATATTTATAGAGATGAAGAGATAAGGCAATAATTTTATTTTCAATAATGGATACATTATTGCCAGCTATTCACAGTAGTCACGAGTATGACTCTGGTCAGGTATGGGTACACTATCGTTAAAAGAGGAGGAAAATTTTCAAAATAGCTGCTAGCATGTACAGTAGTCACTATTGTAGCGTACGTCAGGAGTAGGTACGTGATTGTTGGAAGAGAAGGAAAATTTTAAAAAGTGGCAGCTATTTACAGTAATCCTAACTGTATCTCATGTCAGGAGTGGATACATTATTGGGAGGATAATTTCAAAAGCGACAGCTAGCATGTACAGTAATCGTGACTTTGGTTCACGTCAGGAGTGAATACATTATTACCAAAAGGGGAGGAAAATTTCAAAAGCGACAGCTAGCGTGTACAGTAATCGTGACTTTGATCCTCGTCTTCCACTGGCTTTGCGTCCAGTAATGGCTTCAATGCTTTCTATGAATCGGTGATTTGCATCTCATCTGGCAAACAGGGTCGTTTAAGGTCAGATTCCCAAGACTGTAACGTTCTCGTTCTTTTTGGAGAATTATCCATAATCCAACAACCTCAAATTGCACTATTCCGCAAGAATGCGCTTCAAGAACCTCTCGGATATCTTCCAGAGATTCCTTACGCAAGCCATTCTTGATGAATTTTATTCTATCTTCACGATTTCTGGTAATCACTCCTGGAGAACGACATTTAGCACCGCAAATCCACCATCCACAATTGTGACAGACGCCTAGCCTCTTTGCTCTTCTCTTTTTGGCATAAGCGCTTTTACCAAAGCCGGGCATACGGGGAAAGAACGCATCTGGAACTTCACCAGCCGAACGAACTTTAGCTTCGATTAGCCATCGCACATTATCAGGAATGCCTTTGTGCATAAATAGTCGGAATCGTTCACATCTAGCTTGATAAATCTTTTTAAGAACATTTATTGGGAAGGAAGGAAAATACTTTCGTAGGGCGGAAAGAGAAAACTCCATTGATGAAGGAGGCAAAGAAAGAAATTAGTGATTGTAGGAAACGAAAATAACTAACACATATTTATAGTGATGAAAGGGATAATGCGTTAATTACACTTACAGAAGCAAGTACATTATTGTCAAAAGAAAAGACAAATGACAGCTTATATGTACAGGAATCATGACCGTGGCTCTCATCTTCCACTGATTTATGTCCAGTAATGGCTTCAATGCCTTCTATAAGTCGGGGATTTGCTTTCCATCCAGTTTCCTTACAAACTGACAAACAGGATCGTTTAAAATCACATTCCCAAGACTGTAACGGTTTCGTTCTTTATGGTAAGTCCTCCACAATTTGACAATTTGACCTTGCACTTTTCCACAAGAATGCGTTTCAAGAGTCTCTCGGATATCTTCCAGAGATTCCTTACGCAGGCCATTCTTAATGAATTTTCTTTTATCTTCACGATTTGTGGAGATGTATCCTAAAGAGCGACATTTAGTATTACAATTCCATCGCCCACATTTATAACACACGCCTAGTCTCTTTGCTCTTCGCCTTTTGGCATAACGGCTTTTACCTAAACCGGGCATGCGGGGCATAAATACATCTGGAACTTCACCCGCCAAACGGACCTTAGCTTCAATTATCCACTGCACATTATCGGGAATGCCTTTGCGTGTAAAAGCTCTGATTCTTTCACATCTAGCAAGGTAGATCTTTTTAAGGACTTTTATTGGAATGGAAGGAAAGTATTTTCGCAGTGCAGAAAGAGTAGAATCCATTGATGAGAGAAGAATTTGAGAGAAGAGGGAAATGAATCAGTTATTGTAGGAGACTGGAATAACCGAATTTAGAAGTCATGGGGTATCTTATCCGCTGCTTAATCAGAAGGAAGAACACGCATTTATAGTGATAAAAAGGGATAACGTGTCGATTACACTTAGGGGAGCATGTACATCTGTCAAAAGAAAATGTAAACTTTTCCAAATATAACAAACTGTATGTACAGTAATTGTGACTGTGGCTCACATCTTCCACTGGTTTTACGTCTAGTAACGGCATTAACGGCTTCTATGAGTCGAGGATTTGCTTCCCATCCAGTTTTCTTACAAGCTGGCAAACAGGGTCATTTACAGTCAGATTCCCGGGACTGTAACGGTTTCGTTCTTCATGAAAAATGCTCCATAAACCAAGAAGTTCACGTTGCACAGATCCACAAGAATGTGTCTCAAGAGTCAATTGGATATCATCCAACGAGTCCTTACTCAGGCCATTCCTAATGAATCGTATTTTATCTTCTCGATTATCAGAGATCATCCCTAAAGAACGACATTTATATTACAAGTCCACCGTCCACATTTATGGCAGACTTGTAACCTTTTCGCTCTTCGCTTTTTGGCATAAGAGCTTTTGCCTATACCAGGCATGTGAGACACAAATGCCTCTGGGATTTCACCTACCAGACGAACCTTGGCTTCGATTAACCACCGCACATCTTCAGGGATTCCTTTGTGCATCAGAACTCTTAATTATTCACAGCGAACTTGGTAGATCTTTTTGAGGATGTTCATTGGGAGAGAAGGGAAATACTTTCGCAGGGCGGAAAAAGTAGGATCCATTTTCTAGGAGGAAGTAAAAGAAAGAAGGGGTGAAGGAATCAGTTATTATGGGCAACTGAGAGAACCGACTTGAGAGTCACGGAGTACCGTATCCGCCGTTTAACCGGAAAAGTGGATCCTACTTTATTTTGGTATCATAGATATTTCTTATCTTTGATATTCCATCCAGCTGACGTCGATCGAGTCCTTGATTATTGAATCTTTTGTCCGGTTTTGACAAAGTTTCAACGACAATATTTCTTGATGTCTGCCTTATCTTTGACCACAGCTATCTCTTATCTTGGATGCTGCTAAGCTGGCATCAATCCTGTCCTTCCAGGTGTAGCCTCGATTATTGAATCAATTGCCAGGCTTTTGACAATATTGTCTACTTTATCCTTTTTTGATATCTGCCTTATCCTTGGCTATAGGTATTTCTTATCTTGGATACCGCTAAGCTGGCGTCAATCCTGTCCTTCCAGGTGTAGTCTCGATTATTGAATCAATTGCCAGGCTTTTGACATATTGTCTACCTTATCCTTGAATTCCTGATGCAGGTTGGTCCCGCATATTAGCTGTGTATCCAGTGATAGATTGGTAAGAGCTGATGACATTGAGATTTCAGCTTATATTGCTGTAACTGTGCTGTGAATGTGATTCCCGTTTGGTCCTTGTTATGTAAAGGCTATGTATGCATGATATGAAATGCATGAATGCAGATCATGCGTAACTAATGGTTTTTTTTTTATATGGATCTAGTTCTTCATGTCTTTACTTTATTGGATCCTCTTTGTGATTGCCTTCTTGGACTATCATTGAATCTCTTTATGCTTCTCAGCTTTTGTTCGCTGCCTCAAAAGCCCAACTCTTTTCAAAGTCCGCTTTCTTTGACTTGTTCTTGAATTTTGGCCTCAATTTCTTTAATGTTCACTCGCCTCATACTTTATATCTCTTCAAATACTCATCCCTTGTCATGGATTTCATACTATCAAAGGCTTAACTTTCAATGTTTCATTGTCCTTTTTCTTGTGGCCGTGTCGACACTTGTTTACCCCCATGTTACAGTCCGAATGATTGCTCTTCCTTAGACTCAGGTTCTGATCCATAAGACTTGCCCCCTTGTCTATTGAGCTTCTTTGTTGGCAGTACTCCTCTTACGCTTCGTAGAGACTACTTTGCCCCCCTGAATATGGTATTTATGTGGATAAAATGTATCATCTCGCCTTTGATTTAACAGAAGGTCGAGCATTTCTAGACCTTTATGATGGCACTTGATCGTAAATTTCTCTTACAAGAACCACATCTTATTAAAGAAAGACTCAAGCTATCTCCTCACTTTTAAGTCTACACACATTAATGAATAATGGTTTGGCCTTAAAGAAAAACTTTCATCAATTTGCAAAGCTTGACAAAGTAATTTACGGTCTTTGTTTTCAATTAAAATATCCTGCCATTCTTCCATTTCCAACTCAAAGACATAAACTGTGCAAGGCAATAAGGTATAAACATGATTCACAAGGATAGCCTTTTAGCTGAATGAGGATGATATCGAGAGGTAACTGTTAGGTGTGAGGAAAGTTAAGTTTGAATGTTTTTTTTTTGTGGCAGTCTTTTAGCTGAATGAGAATAATATTAAGAGGTAAATATTATGTCTGAGTAAAGTTAAGTTTGAGTGGTGTGAAATAAGGGTCTTTTAATACTACTCGTGAGCAGTATTAAATAAGGTAGAAACATGGTTCGTAATGATAGTCTTTTAACTGAATGAGGATGTTCGGTTTGAGAAAAGTTAATTTTAAGTGGTGTGGAAGAATGGTCTTTTAATACTACTCGTGAGCAAATTTGATTATGACGAAAAACTCAATAGTGATGACCTCAAACTTGCCACTCTTTCCAGAAAGTTAAACCTCATCTGTTGCCCCCCAACTATCGTGGTCTTTATGTATGCTTGGCTTGAAAGTTGCTTTTGTGTTCTAAACCGCCTTTGCAGGTTTTCAGTCTAGAATCCATAGCTCACTTTTTGTTTTCTTTTTTTTCTTTTTTTTTTTTTATTTTTTTATTTTTAGAAAAATTTCTTTTTTTTTTTTTCTGTATGAGCTATGGTGATGACATACTTGATAACTCTCTTGAAGTGAGATGACTCAAGTGGACTTGCTTGCTTGTGCTTGTTCTCAGTTCTTTTTGGTTTTGAATTTTCCCTTGTTGGCTTTTTGATGGAAGGGATGAACTTTTTCCCTTTTTTTTTTTAGTTTGTGTTATGGAGAACCGAGATCATAGCCTTCTTGAAGTGAGATGACTCAAGTGGCTTTATTTGCTTCTCAGTCTTTTTTTTTTTTTAGATTTTTTTTTTTTGGATTTTCCCTTTAATGGCTTTTTGATGGAAGGGATGAACTTTTTCTTTTCGGAGTTTGTGTTGCGGAAGACTGAGAACCTTTTTTTGTATTGAGCATTTGTGAGAATTGGGAGGCCACTGAAGTCATTTAATATGAGAGCTACCTTGTTTGGAAGCTAACCCCAGACTTCTTGCAAGGATGTTGATAACCACTATGAATTTTTTTTTTTTTTTTTTAGAGTTGGGGTGCAACATATGAAATCCTTCTTACTAGATTTGACAGCACTTTCAAGATCGCCACTATTAAATCTCCCTTAACTTTTTATTTTCACCCACGAGTAGTATCATTTAGAAAGCAAAGTATGATGGCAATAATGGAAAGTATAATGGAAAGGAGTGAGAGATGGATGTAAAAACGGAATTTTTGGTAAGAAGTGGTAGAATGTGTTGGTGTAATAATTGAATTTTTGGTAAAAATTGGTAGAATGTGTAGAAGTAATAATGGGATTAAAAAGTGGTAGAATGTACACGTAACATCTTTTTGTTAGAGAACAAAAAGAATTACCAGTTGTCAAAAAGTAAAGTGTGATGGCAATAATAGACAGTATAATGGCAAAGAGTGTAAAAATGGAAAGTAGTAGAATGCACGCATTACATCTTTTTGTTGTACCAGAAAAAGAATACCAGGTGTCCATCTAACAAAGACTACACCCTAGATTCTGGACTAAATCTAGGAGATTTTTACTATTAGATTACTTTTGCAAGCTTTCAAAGATACAAGTTTATTCAAAGGATTCCCTGTCATTCGAAAATGTATGCGGACTGTTAGGTCAGATCTGACTTGGAGGCCTTCCAAAGTCAATGTAATTCTAGCTCGAAATCTTCACTTTTCAATTATCAATCACATCGGGCCTAGCAACTTGGACTTGGTTTTGCTTGATGAGGCGGCAATGGATTGTGGGTGGCATTTGGCTCATCGGAAAAGTCCAACCACTTTGACTCGATTAATTGTTGAACTATACGCTTCAATGCCATGCAGTTTTCCAAGCCATGGCCTGGAACGCCATCATGATATGGGCAGGTAATGTTAGGGTCATACCACCTTGGATATGGGGGTTTGAATGGCTTTGTAGGAATTGGACAGATAAATTGTCTTTCGATGAGTTTTGGGTATAACTCAGTATAAGTCATGGAAATTGGTGTGAAAACTTCTCTTGGTCTTGGTGCAGGTACTGGAGGAGTAGGAGCAGGTGGCCATGACTAATTAGGTATGTTAAAAGGATAATTGTTGGGCCTATTGGAAGGATAATCATTGGGCCTATTTGGAGGATAATTATTGGGCCTATTCAGAGGATAATCATTGGGTCTATTTGGAAGGTAATTATCGGGCCCATTGGCAAAATAGGATAGGCGAGGTCCGATAGCCACAGTATCCACGAGGGGAATCCTTCTTCTGCGTCCTATTTGTTGTACTTCGTCATCTTTTCTTCTAGATGGTCCTCCTCTTTTCATAGGATTATTAAAGGATTCAGTAATATTCCCAGTCCTAATCTCATGCTCGATTCTTTCTCCAGACATGACAATGTTAGAAAAATTAGTTGCCGAATTGCCAAGGAGTTCGTCATAATATAGGTACTTCAGTGTCTGGACAAACAAAGTGACCATTTCTCTTTCTGTCATGGGTGGCTGAACTTGTGCTTCTTGAATTGCTTTCGCCTTGATTAACTCGATCAATTGTCTCATTTGTTCGGCCATACTTTCTATCTTGGACTCTATCTTTATGAGACGTCCTTCGATTTGTTCTGCCATTAATCTTATTTGGAGCTGAGTTGAATATCAGTGTCGAGGTCCAATTTTATCCTTTTAAAAGTAAGATATATTTTATTAGATCCTATGTGTATGTGATTGATGCAATGGATGCATGTAGGAAAAATGAGATTATGTTTTTATCAGACTTTGTATGCACATGATTGATGTAATGGATGTATGCAACGAGATTATGTTTTTATCAGACTTTATATGCACGTGATTAATGTAATGGATGTATGCAATGAGATTATGTTTTTATCAGACTTTATATGCACGTGATTAATGTAATGGATGTATGCAATGAGATTATGTTTTTATCAGACTTTATATGCACGTGATTAATGTAATGGATGTATGCAATGAGATTATATTTTTATCAGACTTTGTATGCACGTGATTAATGTAATGGATGTATGCGATGAGTGAATTTGATTATCCACTATCGTGGAACTTCAAAACTTTTAGTTGTCATTATAAAGACCAAAAAGTTAGCATAATTTGATGCGTGGTTTTAATGCATGAAGAATAATTGCACAAGAAAGATAAGGTTATTAATAAGTTAAATAGCAATTAACAACTCATGAAGTATTATGGAAAAATGAATTAAAACCATAAATATAAGACACGAAGAAAATAAAAGTATAGAGCAACAACATAGCATAACAAGGACGTGCTTATGGCGTTGGTAAAATGGTAGAAATTCTATGGTCAGTTCTATGGTTAAGTGGGGAGTTCTATATGCATAAGGTGGCTTATCAAAAAGGCAAGGGATAGTTCCCGAATCCCGTCACTAAATTATAGTGATGGCCCGATTCCTTACCCTCTAGGGTTAATGTAAGGAATGGATTAATTCGAGTCATAGCTTTTCGTGGGCCCATGCAGAGACTAACCGTCTCAGGAGGCAATACACTACTTTGCTACTTTGAAACCGGTGAAGGCTTGGAGACCATGGCCTCACAAGGACAACAACACCAATTCCGCTTAGAAAGAATTGTGTTCGATTTGAGAAAGCTCGGGTATAGAGCTTCATATTGTGAATGCATTATGCATGTTTAGAATAAGTAAATATAACATATAAATCCACATAATAAGCAAAGTAAATCAAAACAAATCAATTTTAGGCTCGACTCACTAACGTGGAGTCCCCAGTGGAGTCGCCAAGCTGTGGCAACGTCGGGTTTTCGGGAGTCGCCACCAATCAGTTTACCTAGGTCGATTGGTCACCTTAAATATTGGTCTACGAGAGTTCGGGGGTTCGGGAGTACGGTTACGTTAAAACAACTTTGTTAAAACGCCCAAAAATTGGCACCTTAGTTGATTTTAATTTTGTTTCGCTTTGCTTTTAAATAAATTTCAGTTAATTTTCAATCTAGAATTTTTAACTGAATTAATCGGATGTGGAGTTTTGGTAATTAATTTGTATAGAATTTTATACTTCCGAACCATGGACTCTGCCGAGTCATTTGGACACGGAAGATTTTTATTCCGAACCATGGACTCTGCCGAGTCATTTGGACACGGAATTTGGTGAAAATTTTAATCCATATCGTAAAAATATGGATTTTTATCTTTTTATTTAATTTATTTATTTTGAAAGTTTGATATTTTCCAAACCGTAGATCCTGCTGGATCATCCGGATATGGAAATTACTTTAATTAATTGTTAGTTATATAATTATTATTTTTATGGAATTTATTATTACTAATTTGTAAGTCTTTTGTTTTTAGATTAATTAATAATCTAAAAAATTTATTTTTTATTCTTTACACTTTCTTTTCTTTTCTTTCTTTTCTTTCTTTTTGATTTTATCTTTCTTTTAGTTTTATTTTTCCTTTCTTTTCTTTCTTTTCTTTTCTTTTCTTTTTCTTTTCTTTCTTTTCTTTCTTTCTTTTCTTTTTTTATCTTTTCTTTTTCTTTTCTTTCTTTTCTTTCTTTCTTTTCTTTTTTTATCTTTTTCTTATCTTTCTTATCTTTTTCTTATCTTTCTTTTAGTTTTTTTTTTAGTGAAAGTTATTTATTATTTAAATAATTATTCAATTTATAAAAGAAAAATAAAAATAATTGGCTTTTTAAAAAATTATTTTTATTAGGCTTAAAAAATAATCTTCTTTTAATTTTCATTTATTTATTTAAGTAAGGGTAAAGGTGAATTAAATTAAAAAAAAATTATATAAAGGAAAATTAATAATAATAAAGTGGGGCTTTTTGGCCATCCACTTTAAAAATAAATAATAATAAAGGTTAGCAAAGTTAATTAAATTAATTAACAACAATAATAAAAATTAGCCAAGTTTAATTAAATTAATTGATTAACAACAATAATAAAAAGTTAGTCAGGTTAATTAAATTAATTGATTAACAACAATAATAAAAAGTTAGTCAAGTTAATTAAATTAATTAATTAACAACAATAATAAAAAGTTAGTCATGTTAATTAAATTAATTAATTAACAACAATAATAAAAAGTTAGTCAAGTTAATTAAATTAATTAATTAACAACAATAAAAGTTAGCCAAGTTAATTAAATTAATTAATTAACAACAATAAAAGTTAGCCAAGTTAATTAATTAATTAACAAAAATAATAAAAAGTTAGACAAGTTAATTAAATTAATTAACAACAATAATAAAAAGTTAGCCAAGTTAATTAAATTAATTAATTAACAACAATAATAAAAAGTTAATTAATTGTTAACAACAATTATAAAAGTTAGTAATAATGCAAAAATTAAAAGGTTAGTAACAATAATAATATTAAAAGTTAGTTGTTAGTAAGTTAATAACAAAAAAAAAAGGGTTAGTAATAATAACAAATAAGTAAAACAAGTAAAAATTAAAATAGTTAGGAATTAATTCTACAAGAACAAAATAAAAGGTTAGTGACCAAAGTGAAAGAAATAAGAAAAATAGAGGACAAAACAAGGGTTGTACCCTTTAGTTTTAATTTTGAATTTTGCTGGGAACGTGAGAAACAGACGCGCGCGCAGGGGGGGAAGGAGGGGCAGCTGGCGGCGGGGTGGCAGCGCGGCCAGGGGCAGGTGGGGACGGCGCGACGGCAGCGTGGGGGAGCGATGGGCGGCGGCGGGACGGCGTGGAGCGACGGGCAGCGAAGGAGAAGGAAGAAACAGAAAAAAAACGGAGGAAGAAGATGGTCTATACGTCAGAATAGAAACTTTTGGGACTTTCTGGGAAAAGGAAAGAGGGCCAGGGACTAGGTCTGTAATTTTTATTTTTTCTAAAACGGAGCTCTAAGCTTTCTGTCTATTTTTTTTTGTGTTTAGCACAAAATTTTGGGGGCTATTTATAGGGGAAGTTTGGCTGAACTGTTGATGGATAAATTAATAAAAAATTTCAAACTTATCTTTTAAATTGGTAAAATGACAATTTTAGTCCTTTACGTCTCTCAGCCTCTGGATAAGTTCCTGAAGCTTCTGATTTTGACAATTTTGTCATTTTCTGTCAATTTGCGCCAGAAACGTCGGCAGGCCCAAAATTTTATGTGACAAACTACCAAATGCTCCTAGAACTTTCATAATTTGTCAATTTTTCCCGAAACTTCTTAATGTTGTCATTTTTACCTCAAACTTTTAAATTTTGCCATTTTTTTGGAGTTTTCTTTTTTTCTTTCAAATACACACATATATCATTTTAAATCAAATCTTCACAAAAAAAATGTATTTTAAACTAATTAAAATTTTTAGTAATAATAATAATAATAAAAATAATAATTTTTTTATTTAATTTCTTTTATTTAATTTCTTTTAAAATTTTTTATGGTCGGACGAAATTGGGTGTCAACAGGCGTAAAGAGGGCTACTAGAGAAGAAATAGTAGTAGAAGAAGTTCGACAATAATAGATGGGGTAGGAGAAAGGTGGGACCAAGAGTAAAATTGAAAAAGGATACACACTTTTATCATTTCTTAATCTTTGTGCTAAACACAAATGGAGCAAAAAACCTAAGATGGAGGGAGTAATATATAGTCCAAAATTAGTATAAAATAGCTTTATATATGTATGGTTAATATAGATAATGGTAAAATGCTTATTACTATTCGGTCCATTCGATTTCAAGTGTATGATCTAGTAACCAATCTGATAATCAAATGTAAAATTTGGTTTAAGTCCGAATCAACCGGACTAGAAAAGCAACTGAACTATTTTATCCAAATGCAATTGATATTTCCAATTTTTTTTTAGGCTTATCTAAATAATACTCACACTTGGTAACTAAAGTAGCAAGTTCTCGGACTAGGTTCCATGACTAAGTTGCATGTATATAATACTTTGACACAAATTTAAACAATCAAATAAAGTTAATTGTCTAATATAACAATATCCTTTAGGAAGAAATTAAGTTTCACCATTTTTCAAAGTTAGAGGACTAAGTTATGCTATGTCAAAGTTGATGGAGTAACATGTTGAACTGACGAAATTAAGCAACCAACTTTGATTTTGGCCTAAAATTATTAAGACATGTAGGAACCAGGGTTGAAGAAAAGAGGCGGCAGAAACGGAATCATTCTACTTGTGCGCGGGCGGCCAGCCCAGCACGCATCATGAACTTTTCACATTTTCTCGACCAAAATTATTCATAAAGCCATTTCTTTACCGGCTGGCTACTGGCTAGCCTGGTTCTCTTGCGTACCCTCTAAAGTACTACGGATATGTTGGGATGGAAGAATGGTGCTAGAGATAACAATAATAATAATAATAAAATCATACACAAAATACGTTTAAAAAATAATGTGGTAAGTAGTTGAAGAATTAGAAAGCAAAGATGAGTGGATTTTTCCTCTTTTTTTTTTTTCATTTTCGATTTAGTTTAAGTGGATTCTAAATGTAATTCTACTTCAATATTCAAAATCTGATGTATCTTGTCGTACAGTTTAGGTTTAATTTAGTAACAATGTCAATGCTTAACGTCTAAGATTGAAAAGACCATCTAACTGTAATTTTTATTGTTAGAATTTTAAAAAAGTTATAACAGTTATTAACAAGTTATTTTAACCTCTAAGACTAATTTTAGATGTTTTTCCTAACCGAAACCTTACATTTGTAAGAGTATTTGTAATTTTAGATTTATTTTTTTGGAAAATGTGATCTTGGTCTAAATGTACTAAATTCTGACCACTCATGCACTTTATTTAGTTGAATAAATAAAGGTAAATTGATGGTATACTTCAGGAAAAAAAATAGAAAAAAAGAAAATTTGACGGTGCATCTGCGTAATCTACCTACCAGCTTTATCGAGGAAAAAAATAGTTGTAAAAAAAATACTATTAAAATGTAATATATACATACATACCACAGACTTATAATCCGACATAGAGAATTATTGTAGGCCAAGTTATCTTCAAAAACATTACCAATTTCATCTCAAAATTTAATTTAATTTTGCATGTAAGAAAAGTTTGTTTGCTTTACAGTCTACCTTATCCTTTGCATGAAAATGCTAAATCTAAAGGATGGGAATTCTATGACTTCGTTTGGTGGGTTTCATCATAAGCATCATTGTTGTCCCAAAAGGAACATTATTGGTCAACTATCCAACATGTTATCTTGGGGGTAAAAAAGAATACGTAAAAAATTATATGCAAAAAGTATCGCAGGTATATGGTTTCACAATTCTTTATCACATCCCTGTTGGTCAGCTTAATTTTATAATTTCTTATTTTATTTGTTATTAAGAAATCCAAAGTTCAATCTTTCATTTCCTTTGGCCTCTCATACATGTATAAAAAAAAGCCACTGTTTTTACAAGAAAATATTATGATTTTTATAAGACTTCTAATTTTATTTTTTCCATAATTTAAATTCAAGATCTTGGGTTTAAATTATATTTATTTTTTTTATTTTTTTCTCAAGCGTATGTGGGAGTAACGTTAAGGGTGATTGAACCTTGAATTTACAAGCAATAACTACAAACCTTAATAATTAGTTGTTTTTCTCTTCCTTTTTCTTTCCCAAAGAAGGAGCTGAAATTTATTAATCAAGGAGAGTCATGAACAATGTCTTGCTGAAAAAAGGGCTTTTTTTAAATAAAAAAAAAAAAGAAGAGATGAGGGACATATATATAGTCCACAACATACATCTATATCTAATTCATTTTATGTTATTTTTATTACAGAAACAATATATTGAAATTAAACTAGAGCATCTGACAACCAAGATGGGAAAGGTGAACCCCATGAAGACCTACCTAAGACAAGAGTCCCTGCTTTGCAATCATATGAGCAGCTCCATTAATAGATTTCCTAATAAACAAAAAAGAACAAGAGCTAAAAGTACTAGCAAAATCTAATCTCATCAACTAAAATACTGAAGTAGAAGCAAGAGGGAGCAGTTCATTTCAGGAGCTTTATAATGAGTTGTAGAGAGTCCGACTCCAAAATCACTTGGTCAACACCATGTCGTTGGGCTTCCTTCAACCCTAATAAGACCCCAAGCACCTCCATGTACCTAGCATCATCGCCACCATATTCCCAACAATAAGCCACAGTGAAACAAACTTCACCCTACAAACCACAGCAAATGACACCCATAGCTCCTCTACCAGTCACAACAGATAAAGCACCATCCACGCTAAGTTTCCAATAGTATAACATCCCTAATTTTATAAATTTTAATTTTGAAAAATACCTTAATTTTCCATAGTTATTAAGCAATTAATTAAAAATAATTTAAGAAATATAAGGTAAAATATTTTCTTCTATTGTTTTTTCCAAATAATAAAAGTATTAAACTAAATTAGAGTAACTAAAAGAAAATCCCAAGAAAGCTAATATCCAAATAATGAACCAATTTCAACAAACCATATGTGTTTTTTTAGAAATAAAATAACACAAAAAAAAATTCAGTTCCAGCCAGTTTTTCGAGAGGTTATAGCGTACTCTCACTCAATCTGCTCCGCATCCTAAACCTCATCACAAGATTTAGCATACTTCATCTCCTCATAGTACTCATCTAAGAAAAAGAATTTAGAAGGAGGGTGAGCACCATTTGCTTAATAAGGGGAAAGTATCATGTCCATCACATAGGTCCTAATATTCCCTTTACAAACAACAAATGAGTAATAAACTTTAAGTTACTGTAATTTAGTTAAAGAATAATTTCATACAACATCATAACAACAACACTAAAGTCCTACTAGGATGCTTGAACTAATTTGCATACGCATAATTCCTTTTATTGATTAAATCATATCATTTTGATCAATTCGTTTAATCTAATACTTGAATGCCATTGGACAAACCTAGGGTGGTGAGTGTGTACATCAACCCACTCTTGGGATAACTCTTAGGCAATATCAATAGGGATGCCATCGAGTCATAGCTTATTAGGATACCTACACCGAGGTAAAACCTCTCGTGATACCAGCCATAAACATAAACCCCTACCAACTAAGGTCTGGTAATGCACAAATCATATCTCCAGACTCTATATCAATATCTAGTCATGACTAGAGATGGTTCGTTGTCACCCTAACATGCCTCTTGGGTTCGAATCATCTGTTTCGAACATCTCTTCTAAATTTATGACTTGTCGAGGTTATGCAGATATGGTCTGCGGCCAACCTCACATGCCTCGTATTTTATCTTACTCCTCAAATCTTTTGCTTAATGCAGTCTCATGTATGACAAATATCAATTATATGCAACAACCAATTGATGTATTGCCTTAACTTATTTTTTTAACCCTTCATGAGTCTATGCATCTTATTTCTTTTATCTTTTTATCTTGGTTTAGTTTTGCGTGATGACCTGACAATCAATAATATCTTTAAGTATATTTATGCTAAATGTCCATCTCCGCTCTCATGAATTCTTTCTAAGTTAGTCATTTATCATTTATGCACCTAATCATTTATCTACTGGCTTATAATAACTTATTACGGGTCCTAAATCATGCCACTAATCCTTGCCTTCTTACCTTAATCATGCTACTAGCAAGTTTGTCGGCCATAAATATGATATTAACGGTATTTGTCTTACTGGCCCCCAAACACGATATTAAAAGGGTTTATTCAAACTGTCATAACATACTTCTAACTTAATTATTATTGTAACGGTCCTAGCATGATACCAACACCAAACATACATCATATATCACATCATTACAACCATACAGCCAACAAATCAAAATTACATCTCAATGGGAAAGAAAATAAAATAAAATCAAATAAAATATTAGAAAAATTAATTTAATTAATCTACCCATGTTGCCCAAACTTTTAAAGATTTTATTTAGCCTAATTTTTTACTTAGAATTTATTATTCGAGTCAATGCTTATTTTGGACCTAAGAGGGCTTACAAGAACTAACTCACTCTTCCCCCTTACCTAGTGCAAAACAGCCTAATGAAAGGGGGCTGTGTCCTACAACATGTCCTACAAAAGATTAAGAATGTAGAAAATTAGAAAATAAGCTAACATTTGGAAATTTCCTAAATGATTCTTGAAAGTTTCACATTCTTGATATATAAGCCGAAATTTTACCTAGTGGGCGAAAATGGTTTCAGAGAGTCTTTGGTGGCCTCATGCCTACTCAAAATTGTGTCAGAAGCCTCTCTTGATGATGATCCCAAAATTGCAACAGCTAACACAATGAGTTATATACTCATTTTATCGCTATAAAAATCAAACTTGGAAGGACAAAATTCAATTTTGGTTACCAATGTGTTTTTGGGATCTCTGATGCTTCGAGAGTCCAAAGAAACTCTAAACCTTTTAGTAATGATTTTCCTAAGCCTCTGTAACAATGTGGACAACAAAGAGAAAAGACATAACAAGGGCTATAATGTTCAAAATCAGCAGTAAAAAAACTTCCAAAAAAGCTACAGCTATTTATCGGGGCTCGGGTGCAAGCAGGGGTTTGATCGCACCGAGAACGAGTGCACAAACCGAAAGTTTTGAATAAGGATAAAACTTACCAGAAAAATATAACATAAATTTAATGAATTTAAGTGCTAGAAAAAAAATAAAAAAATTGATACCAAATGATTTAGACTCATACAAATAAGTCGGAATCGCCGGCACGTGTACGATGGCTTTTGGTGTTTGAATGGGGTTTCCCTTCAACTTGATGAACCTAGGCAAGAATAGAGAACTAAATAATATTTAGGATTGCTTGAATGATAGTGAAACAAAACCCAAAGGGCTAGACTTACACCGGTTTGACAAAGAGCACGATTACGACAACAATGGTACAGAGAATGCGATGACGATCATTTAGCATGATGTATACTCCACTTTAGTAAGCAAAACTAGGAACAATGGCAGAATTATGAAGCTATCTAATTGAGCTAAAAGAATGGGAGAGCAAAATATAGCCAAAGCTAGAAAATGGTGACAAGAATAAGGAGGAAACGAAGAACATGGGTACCATTTTGTTTTTCTTGCAAACTAAGCGGCAGGAAATAATTGAAGAAGAAAATAAGAAGAAAATGGAAGCAGGTTTATAGGTTTTAATTTAGAAGCTAACTAGTGTTTTGACCCAGGTAGGGATACAGGAAAAAAATAATAAAAGAAATGAAAGAGTTGGAGTTATATCATGATAATATTAAATGTGATTAGAGAGGGAAAATATAGATTAGTAGAAAATAAAAATTAACTTTAAAAATCTTTATATTTTAGGGTCAATATCCGGCTCTAAAGTCTTCTAAAATAGAAATTAGAGTTAAATAAGAAATTATCTCAGGCAGCAAAAGCATGAACCTGGTTTAAACCTTGCATGCATGTAGGCTAAATTTTAGAAACCTAAGCAAACGAATTTAAAATTAAATCAGAAAAAGTTCTTTTAACTCATTTTCATAAGGAGATTCTAATGGTACTTTAAGATTTTTAGTACAGTGCTCGATTGGAAAAGGAAAAAAATGCCCTTAGCCTAAAGAAAATGATTTTGACCTTCTGGTTTGGAATTTGACTTAGTGACCACCAAAAGAATTATCTAAGGACCAAGATTCTTTGTTCTACATTGATTTTTTAAATTAATAGGTAAAATTAGGAAAATAACCTTGATTGTAAAATGGCAATTTTTTTTAGGGTAATTTGGTAATTTCCTTTTTCTTAATTTCTAAGGTTATTGCAAATAACCTACTAGAGGATGGCACTAGGCAACACTTGTCCTCCCTCCTAGCTTCGATGCCTTATTCTGCAACTTGCTAAAAGAGTTCTAGCTCTCTATCAAATTGCAAATGGTGTAAGTAACTGCCACAGGACGAGGGCAGGACATCTCATGCACTACACAGTTGCGGTTGAATCAGATGGACCAACAAAATACTGCCCACAATAACGCCTGCATCTCATCTTTCGCAATTAAAGATCAAAAATCCTCTGCCTAGTTATGCAAGCTCACTATGAACTAAAGCCCCAACACTTGTTGAACACTTTGAGAAAAGCTACAATCAAACAATTAGTGCTCACTACGCCATATGAGATTATTTCTTATGAGTAAGGCATCAATATATGCCCTCCAGAAAAACTAATGGGCTCTTGGAGGAAGAGAGATACTCCATAACCATGACCAAAATTTCAACTAAAGTAAAGGATCCCAATTAAAAAGGATAGCAGAAAAAAGATAATAAGCAGACTTAACTATAAACATACAATTCTCAGTCATTCCTCAGATCAAAACGCCTTTCATGAAGCATGGCGACAAAGGAATTTGCTTAAAGGTTGCTGCATCAAACAGGTGAATGAGGGCAATAATAATCCTTTCATCCCATTTAAAAGTGAAATGATCGATCAAATTGGCCATCATCCACCTCTCCGCATCAACCACTATACTTGTTCTCGACTTCAAGTGTAATCTCGAGAGCCAATTTTCATGCAATAAAGAAATACAAGTGCCACAACCTGTCCTCTAGAACACACCCACCTCCAAAACCCTCATACCTACCAACAAACCCTTAAAAATTACCAAAATCTAGCTAGGAACAAGGACCAGTAAAAATGTGGATAAAGGGAAGTATTTCCCCTTCAACATCCTTACCACCAAGCTGTTTTCATCTTGAGAAATATGCCAAGCCTACTTTTCCAAAAGCTCTAGATTAAATGCATGCACATCTAGGAAGCCAAGTCCTCCAGCCCTTTTCAACATGCACATTCTTTCCTACCCATACCAGGCCATACACCTTTTTCCACATTAGAGAACTAAAAAAAGCTAAAAGCCAAAAACTAGAGTTTATCATACTTCTATATAAGGAGCAAAACACAACTCATTAAGGTATTAAGCAATGCTTGCACAACTAATTTGATTAGTTGAGACTGGCTAGCCAACAAGAGAAGAGAAGCTATACACTTGGCCATATGCTATTTTACCCTGTCAATTAGAAACTAAAATTAGGTTTTCTTCTTCTTGCCCAACATCTAAGGGAACTCAAGATATTTGTCAGCTTTCAAACAAACAAAGGTTCCCAGCAGTCCCATAATAGTTCCATACATAAGAAGTTGGCAACTCAGGCTAAAGAAGACAAAAGATTTCCTCATATTCACCATTCGCCCCGAGGCATATTCATACAACTTCAAGATGGCCAATAAGTGCTTCACATCTGCCTCTTTAGCCTTCATGAAAATAATACTATTGTTAGCAAAAAGTAAATGGGATATAGGAGGGTTATACCTACTAATTGCAAAGCCTAAAATTTTCCTGCATTATTTCGCTCTCCTGAGTAAAGCCGATAACCCCTCAGTACACAATAGGAACAGAAATAAAAAGAGTAAATCCCTCTGCCATAGTCCTCTAGATGAACAAAAGTCTCTAAAGGGTTGAGCATTAATAAGAACAGAAAAGGTTAGGCTCTCCACACAACTCATGACCATATTAATCCAAGCTCCATCAAAACCCAAGCGTTCCATCGTTGCCCAAAGAAAATGTCATTCAACACGACCATGCAATTTGGACATATCTAGCCTCACGACCATTGCTCCGACCTCTCTTCCATAAAGGTTGTTGATATAATGACACGTCTCAACAGCAACTAGAGCATTATCAATTAGCAACCTGCCCGGGATAAAGGCAGTCTAATTTAATGAAATCAATTGAGGGAGAGCTAATTTTATGTGATTGACCAAAACCTTAGCCACCAATTTGCTCACCACATTACACTGGCTAATAGGTCTATAATCCACCATTATTTTGGGGTTAGATACCTTCGGGATTAGCACAATAAACATCTAATTTAGCTTTGATGGTACTGAGCCTTGATGAAGGATACCCAGCACATAGTTAAGCATGTTAGAGTACAAGATGTGTCACAACTTCTGAAAGAACACCATGGGCAAGCCATCCGGACTTAGGGTTTTTTTGTGCATCTAAAAGAGTGTTACATGAACCTTTCAACCAAAAAATGGCTGCAACAAATCTTTATTCATGCTCCATGTGACCACCCTATCAACTAAAGAAGCCACATCCTCTACTTGCATTAATTAGATGACGTGAAGAGCCACTCAAAATAGGATCCTACCTCCTCCTGAATATGCTCCAGTCCTGACACACTTTTAATCCATCCTCTCTAAGTAAGCTTTGAATGTGATTTTTCTATTTCTTCCCACTTGCCACCTGATGGAAAAAGCACATATTTCTATCACCTTCTTGCAACCAAACTACTTTAGCTTATTGGCTTCAGATTTTTTCTTTTTGCTCATAGAGACGTCTCAAAGATGCCTCCACCTTTTCCCTTCGGCCAAGCAAGTTATCTTGCCCACTCAAATTCAACAAACACTCCAACTTTTTCTCAGTTTTCTTGACCTGTGTATGGATAGATTTCGTGTCGTACTTCCACTCTTCCAACCTAGATTTGCATGATGTCAGCTTATTCAATAAAGGGGCCAAACCTTCACCCAAAAGAGATAAGCGAACAATAGCCTTACATTCCGGCTCCAAAAGCCATATGGCCTCAAAGTACCAAACCTACTGCCTGGACCTTTCTAGGGCAACCAACAAGCATAGATGAAGGCCAGTATGATCCAAATAGATAAAAAGGAAGTAGTAAACTTGAGCTTTCATAAATAGAGCTTTCCATGCCATAGAAGCTAGCCCTCTATCCAAGCATTCATGAACTTTGACTCCACTAGAATAGATGTGTTCCCATGTAAAGTGCGATCTATAAAAACCCAAGTCAATAAGCCCTAAGTCCTCCACTGCAGTGCAAAATGCTTTCATCTTCCCCAGGTCCCTAATTCTACCTCATTCATTCTCCGAATTCCATAAAATTTTGTTCAAATCCCCTATCACAATCTAAGAGAATGAACATTGTATTGCCAAATTGTGCAATAGTGACCAAGACTAAACCTCAGCTCTTTTATTGGTTGACCAAAGAAAAATGTTAATCGCCAAACATGATCAAAAGTAAATCTCTTCATATCAATATGGAATTTGCAAAAAGGGCAAAAGATCCACCCCTCAACCTGGACACCACAACAGTGTAAAGCCTCGTTTACACCCTTCACATGGAACAGAAAACCTGAATTAAAACCCTAATTTATGACGTGCCCTCTCCATTTCAGACATAGTTCTCCAGGTCTCAAGTAAGAAAACTATATCCATAGTCCTCCTGCCAATCACCCTTTTTAGGGTGTGAATTGTCTGGGTTGACCCAAGCCCGTAACAATTCAGGTTAAACTCATCGTGAATGGCGGGATGAGTCATCACTCAACCTCGCCTGAAAAAGCAAACCTCACCAATCTTAGCTCTTGTACTACACCCCTCCTGATTATGTGACTCGTCCCTCTTCTTAGACGGTGTAACTAAAGGTCCCACATTTGACTTAGACATGCACAGTTTTTCCCTCGTTAACGTTAACCCTTTTGCTTTTGCCCAGCCCCTTGCCTTCGCCATGGCCCAAGCTGTCCTCACTCTTATGTTAGTATTACTTAATGAGGCCACAGCATTCCCCAGAGCTAAATTAAAACAAAATCATAAATTAAAGGGTTGGCAACCCCTAGCTTAATCGGCAAAGCCTCCATGTGTACTTGTACCCCAACGGCCATAGGTGAGCTATCGACCAGATGTCTAGAAGGTGTCATAGTACCCCATTGCAAATCTTTACCAATTCAAGCCAAAATCTCACCTTCCATGACCGAAACTATTAAGGAAGGGCTAAATATGGTCAAAACTTTCTCATTGGTATCCGGAACTACTTGCCCATGTGATGACCTACCTGTAGATTCCATTGAGGCCTATTTAGCATGACATGCCCTTTGGTCATCTAGTTGGCTGCTCCCACCTTGAGATGTACCAAAATAATGAAGCCACTCACTATATTGCGAATCACCCTTCTCCACTCCTATTGGACAGGCTATGCACTCTCTTTCCACATGATACAACTTTCTACACCTATATCAAAAATCATCTTCCATCACAATACCGCATCTTAAGGGCTGAGAGATGTCCACCAAAACTTGAAGATGCAGTGAAGGCATAATTACATCCACACACAAGATAACACCAAAGCAAGTACCCAGGGTTTCAGCAATGCTTTCCAAAAACCATTCAAATGGGGCGTCCCAGACATGAACCTAGAAGGCCACACGATTAAAGAGCAATAAAGAGGGCCTGTCACCTTACTGCAATTGTCTCATGACTATTAATCAATTATTGAAAGACCAAGGCTTATTATGAAACACTGTCAGCCCATCCTTAATTTTTTCAAAGTTTTCAATAAATAAATTATCACTAGCATGAGAACTAGCCACCCGGAGCGTAAAGAAGACCTGGTTTTTCCAAGCCTTCTGAAGAGCTTATCTCAAGTGTTTGACCCTTACTAACAACCCAAAGAGGACTGTCATAGCAATCATCAGATTAGATAACCCACCATAGGCTTCATCCCACAACTCGAGACGGTATGACTAGCCTTCCTCTTCCATCAAACTCATCAAAGTAAAGTACTTGTTAAGAGACTCCATGTTGCCAACTATAAATGCCACATAACACCCAATGGAATCGATAACATAGTAGGAAAAGTGAGACACAGAAAGAAACCAATGTTGTTGCAAATTGCATGAGACAGAACCCTAAAAACTTGGCACCACGCTAAGATGGAAGATACCTTTTTGAAGATGCAATTGGAAAAGAAAAATAAAAACCATAAGGAAGGCCATGCAAAGCATTGAAAAAATTTTAAAAAATTTTAAAGGTATTTTCCCAATATACCTAATTCATTTTAAACTAATTCAATTTAATCCAAAATGCTTTACACTTAGTTTGTTTTAGCCCAAGTTAACTTAATCTAAAATAGCTTATTTGAATTTTTACATCCCTTTCACCTGAAGGCAATTTCACTTCAAAGTTAAAATTACATGGTGCAACAATTCATTTAAAATTAAATCTATATAATATCATTAAATTTTTATGAATTTTTCTTTTTTTTAATGCTCTTGTAACAATGTCTTCCTATTAAAAGAAAAAAAAACACATTTATTTGCCCACCTTGCATAACACTAAATATCCTTAATATAAGGAATTAACATCTAGCATTCCCCCCTCCCCTACAACTTTATTTCTATACAGGCTTACAATACCACAATATTATCCAATTCAATGATAAGCACTAGGGCTTCCTTATCCTGAATAATGGCACTTTGAATAGCTTAAGCATTAGCAATCTTAATTATTGACTCTCCTTGAGCATTTTTCTTCCACTCAAAATTTTTTATACATTAGGAGTTAAAGGTTTTCAAAGGAATAGAAGGGGTTGTCTCTCAAACACTAATTATGGATGTGGCAGGGCAAAACCCTCGCCAATCTACCATGGGATTAGGAGATTCCTTGAGCATTATATAGAGAACACAACATTCCTCTTAGTTGATCTTATCTGCTGCAGCTTACATTAGGTTTCAAATATATGCTCTGGTGGAAGTCTTCTCCACTAAGCATGAGTAGCATGATGTTGGATAGGTTCCAAGTTGTCAAAAGTGGCAAAAAATCCACCGGTCTTTTCATCTCAACATATATCACTCACTAATATTTTTTTGTAGTTAAAACTACCATTAACATTAATTTTGTTAATGAAAGTTTCCATTAATGTTTGCGATTAAGTGGAACAAAGACATTGCTAATGTTGATGGCAGTATATACCGTAAACGAATAAAATATTTTGTTAAAATGCATGTTGAGTAGAACAAGTAAACGGGATGACGTGCCATATATGCAAAGCAACAAATGAATTCAATAGAAAGGTTAGGGTGTGGATTAAAAAATATGGTTCATATTTTGATTAAAATTAGTTCAACCTAATGGAGGAATAGAGAGGTAGGTCTTTCAATTAAGGTTTCGATTAGTCTGGGTTATGAACACAAAGGTTGATGGCTTCATCTGAGAGTGTATCGGCAACATCTTGTGGAAGGAACAAAACTGTTAGATCAAAAGTCACGCGCATGCGCAAGTGTAGATTGAGATCCCCAAGTAAGACACAATGGACAAAAAGGAATCCGGGGCATCGGTTCTACGGATGCCAAAATTGGGTGATAAATATATTAGAGTAATTTGTATCACTCAACAAGTGTAGTTTTAATGGTTTATTCTAACATTATTAGGTAATTGTTGTAGGATGGTACTTAGTGTGATTTTTTTATTGGTATGACCTGAAATTTTCAAGCCAAGCTACACTTGTGATTGGGTAGCTTCTACGTGAGAAACGTGCACTTGAACATGAGAACAATGTTCTAAGACAATGCTCTGTGTCATTACTAGCTGATATAAAGCTAGGGAGAGAGAGGTATATATACTTGGAACAGAGTGTGGCTGAGATGGGGCTAAGATTGGTGCACTAGCTGAACAGAATAAGTCACTAAGGTTATAGGTAAAGGACCACAAATTGAAGCTTGAAGAAAAAATGGCTGAGTGTGAAGAGAAACAAAGTTTCAAGTTGGAGCTAATGGAGCTAAAAATAAAGCTAAAAGGTTAGAAGAACATGTAGAAGTCATGGTTCTGTAACAGATGAGGGCCATTGATTTTTGAAATGGTTATTTTTTCAGCTTAGTATGGTTTAGCATTGGGTATGAGTTCTTAAATGTCACTGGTCCTTTGTAATGAATGGCAATGTTGGATTTTATTAGTTGTTTCTGATTTTGTGGTAATGAAGGAGTAATGGAATCAGTGCATAACATGAACAGAAAATATGAATAAAACTTTAAGTTAATGAACATGGTTGGCAATTATAGGTTTCATCCTCAGTGTTTGACCCTTTTAAACATCAATGGGTCTGAATGGAAAACAAACAACAAAAATGCCAACATATTTGAGAGTTTACACCACAAAATTAGTTTAGTTCCACAAACAAAGTCCAAACATCACAAAAAAAATTTACCTTCAACTTGTCAGTTGTGGCACTTGTCTAAATGTTACAGCTTGGAAAATAATGCACCATCATTCAAGAACTTGTTCTTGCTCTGGGGGTTTGGTAGGGTAACTAGCGACATCACTGATATTTGGGACCTCAAGGCTTATGGTTGCACACGTGGTTGCATATTTGTACCACTTGTACGTAAGAGAAAGGAAAAAAAAAACATTTTCAGACATATCCTCTTCTACACTACTAAGGTTGGATTGCATGATTGACAAATTTTCACTTACATTGGATTGTATCATTGATAGGTTGTGTTGGTGTTGCATCAAAGTTTCTTGGTCTCTTCAAAGGTAGTTTTCTTGGTCTTAGATTTGCAAGTCTCTTGAACATCCATCTTGTTGTTGAAGTTGATGATCTTTCTGTCCAGCTACCTCCAACCTACAAAGTTTATTTGTGTTAGAAGCTACTTTAGACATAATTTTACAACAGACAAACTAATTATACCTGTTCAATGTTCTGAGTGGCTTTCCGTAGGCATAACCTCTTATTAAGCCCCTCCTATTGGCATAAAGTGCACGTGATCAATTGACCCTTTCGAGACAGCTTTGCTGACCCTTTTTTAGGTTCTCCAGACTTGCGCCTTCTTGGGGCCACCAACAAGGTGCATTGGCATACCAGTTGACTTAGCTTATACATTGAGGCCACCAACAAGGTGCATTGAGTGCTTATAGGCAAGCATGAATTTGTCTTTCTTATACCAATCATCTAAATAATCCTGAGAGTTTTGCCTCTTCTCTAGAATGCAACAAACAACATATCTACATAGGATCCCACTTAACTCCCAGCTTCCACAAGTGCATTTTCTTGTGTTTAAATTCACAGCATGTTGCTGACTTCTACATTTCCCCTTAAACTCACCCTCCCCACTGCATTCTACTTCCCACTGAACACTCTTAGTATAATTTTTCTATAGTTTACTCAATATTATATGACTAAAGTTTCCATCCCACCTACTGGCAAATGCTCTCTTCTTAGCAAACCTCTTCATCATGTACTTTTTAATGTCTTCTAACATACTGAATATTGGCTTCTACCTGGCCTTCAAGATTTCCTTCACCTTATTGAATGTTTTACACAAGTTAGTGCGATTAACATCCCACTTAGGAAATGTTCTAAAAAAAGCTTCATAGCAATATTTAAGGTCAATTCTTAGCATATCATCCTTTGCACCATGGAATTTGTCTATTAGCTAAATTGCATCATCAAATGACCTTCCAGTTGTACATTTGGCAGCTCTCCAAAATAAGTTTCTTCTATGTTTCTGCTGCCAATTGGCACATATGTGCCTAGCATATCTTTTGCGCTCTACATGAGGCAGAAGCTCCTCAATGGCAAGTATTAAACTCTACATAACATAAAATAGCTTTATCTTGATTTCATAAAAAAAGTTGAAGCCAAATAAAAAAGAAAGAAAGAAGAATACCATTTACTGGTCAGATACAATAGTACATTTGCCACAGTTCTGAATTTTAAGGTCTTCCATCAACAGCTTTAGGAACCATGTCCAAGAATTATGGTTCTCAATTTCTACTATAGCCTAAACAATTGGGTACATCTGCTCATTTGCATCCTTACCAATAGCAACTAACAGTTCTCCTTTAACCAGACCCTTCAAGAAACACTCATCTACACCAAAAATAGGTCTACATCCTTTATAAAAAAAAACCTCTTTTACAAGCTTCAAAATAGAAGTAAATCCTATTGAACGTGGAAAATAATACGTCAGCTAAAGGAATTAAGTCAAGCACTATAGTTGGCCCTGGATTTGTCCAATGAACCTCTCCAGCATAATCCCTCAAAAGATTATACTCATCCTTGTAGTTCCCCCTCCATTTTATGCTTAGCCACATACCTGACTCTTTTCACCTTATCATAAATGACATTTAACTTCATATCATTCTTCAAACTTGTTCTAATCTGATTGGTTTTAACAAACGACTCATTCCTTATCAACTAGCAATACATCTAGGCAACCAATTTTGTAGAAACCAACCACAACTTGAACCTACGCCTACAAGTGTGAGAATTCTTAATGGATTTAATTTGGAAACAGTCAATCCTCCTACTTCATGAAGTCCATAATTTAAACTGACAACCTTCACAACATACAACTTGAACGCATTTTTTTTTCATTCACCTTAAAATAGACATCTCTATGTGATTCTACACCATATCTAGCAACTGCATCTTGAAACTGAACATTGTCAAACATATTACATACCATTTTCAAAGACAACAAAGTCACCTGCAGGGTTGAACACTAGGAAACTGCTTCTCTTGAACCTCAGCCTTTCTACATTGCCTTCATCATCAGAGTCAAGATTTGAGTCTACACTTCCAACATCTGAAGAATTTATATAATTGGTTGACTCTGACTCACCATCCTCCATGCCTCTTCATTAGCATTAAAATCACTATCACCATTGACATCCTCATCCCCATCATCTAAATCATCATCTACATCATCATCAGTTTTTGGCTATTTTGCCGACCTCTCCTTCGCTTCTCTTAACTCATCATCAAAATCAGACAAGTAAGCAACATCATTTAGAAAAGTCTCACATGTAAACTATGTGCCCCCAAAGGAATGGCCCTCCTCATTCTACCCAGCCCCACTTTTGACTATTTTTTTTTTCCTTTTAGCTGATTTTATTTTTTGCCAACTTTCTTTTGAGTACTGCTCATACTACCTTCAATCCCTCTACTTGAACCTCCCTCAAATACATCCTCCATGTTGGCCTCATAAGTACTCCTTCCACAAAGCCCCACACCTTTATTTACTTCGCATATGCTACCTTCACCAGCCTTACCATGAATATTTATTGCTCCACTCAACACCTCTCCATCCTAGTGTCCAACATAAACGCTACCACAACCTCCTTTTAGTAATTGATCTTCAAAAGCTAGTGCACTACTATCATCACACAATAGCCTCAACTCCTTCTTCTTTCCTAATCTCCCCCAATTCACATTATACCATAATCAGCCAACATTTCCTAACTTCAATGACTTAATTCACATACAAATATCTCCATACCAAGTAAAATACTTTTTGGATATAATGTTTTTCATTGCAACCCCCAACATATCCAAAATGCTCATCCTCTAACTTCGCACTATGATGGATTGCATATTGTTGACACCCAATTTTGTTCAAGCACTAATTTTTGTTTAGTTCTAGGTTAGGAAAATTAGTTTAAGGGGCATTTTCATTTTTAGAGGCAATTTGGTCAATTTTTAAGACATTTCGGTCATTTTTTTCATTTTATGGTTAGCTGGTATAGTTACATTTAGGTTACATTGTTGTTCATGTTATAAAAATTTAGTAATTTACTATGGTCATTTAGAGTCAAAATATGAATTAATTTAGTTTAGGTACTAATTTGGAGTCCTAAAGGATTTGAAGGGTCAATTTAGGTAAAAGAAAAAAGTTTGGGTGAAAAATGAGGGTTACAGAATGTTTTAGGCAAAATTGAAAAGCTTTTGGGCAAATCTATCAACTCTAAGAGAATTTTGGGTAAATCTGTCAATTCTAGAGAGTTTTAGGCAAACATATAAAATTCTGGGAAAATATGGTAGTTTAATAAAGTTCTAAACTAATTTAACAAATCTTGCAAGTTTTGGATTGTATTGAAATCCTGCATGAAATTGAGGACCAGAACATTAGCCTAAGAGTTTTGTTGGACTTAAATTGGTATTATGATCAGATCATATTCTAATCCTATCAAATCTGATTTTGACAAGATTTAATCTCTTAAAAATCAGTTAATCACGCCTCTAATTCACCTATTATAAATAAGAGGTCAGTGTTTGGAGGAAAGAAAAAAGAAAAAAGGTTGAGAAATTAGCAGAAAACCTAAACTTTTCAAAAATGGGAAAATTGCAACTTTGGCCCCCCGCCTCAATGCCCATACCCCCAGAAACCCTAACCTTCTCCTCCAAGCTCGCCACCCCTGCTCAGTCCCCAGCTTCCAGCCTTCGTCTTTCGGTCGCCCGCCAGCCCAGACATTGCCGACTTGCCGCCATCTCCTCGTCTCGCTCTTTCCGATGCTCCCACACACTTCCAGCAACGTACATCGAAGGAGAACCGAGCCAGGCCCGCAACTCCACCACATTCTCTGTCTGCCATCATCTTCGACGTTGCCGGTCATCGTCCCTTCATGCCCCAGGTCGTCCTTGTCTCGCCATCAAGCCCCAAGCCACTGTTTGCTCCGCCACCGTGCGAAACGAAGGAGCTCCGATTGAACCCGCGCCCAATCCGTTTTGGTCCAGATCTTATTCGGTCAATTTCCTCTCTTTTGGTATAACTTGTATTTGACCTTCAATCTTCTTGTTCCTGCCCGTTTAAGTACTAAAGTTTGTTTTGTTTTGCAAAGAAGCCACTGACAGCAAGTTTTTTTTATTGTTTTGTTTATTATTTGTTTATTGGTTTGTTTGGCAATGTATCAAATTTAACTTTTGAATCAAAGGAATATAAGTTAGGATGTTTGTCTGTTCATTTTTTTATTTATTTTCCCCTCCCTTTTTTAGAATAATTTAATTTTAACTCTCATAACACATCATAAAAATCAACAACCCACAAAATTATAATTTTATGCTTGTAATCCAAATCATCAAATAATCCAATCTACCATTTTTTTAAGGAAAAGACTAATCAAGCTAGGTGATAAATTTTTCTTGATAGATTTGATAAAATTCTGAGACGGATTATTCGTTCGAATTCAATTGTTTTGATAAGATTCAAGGTTTGAACATGATATTTCTATCAAATTCTTGGTGGATTTAGTAAAGTCTCAAGATTTCAATGATATCTAAGATTTCATATCCGGTTGGTCTGGTAAGATTTACAGTTAGGAATTAAAAAGAAAATTAAACATAATTAAATAAAATTCATAAAAATTATTTTCAATAAAGATTAGGTAAGGAAACAAAATTTAGGAAAAGATAAAACTAAACCTCATGGTATCAAATTCCAGGCGCTATAATAAGGTTAAGCGTAACCGACTCATAATTTAGAATCTTTCATAGACCATTATAAGTATTTAATCAATCTAAGTGAAATCGATTGGTGTTGACTCCTAAAATATGTTGCTACAAATATACCTAGGGAACTTTCATCTCTTCCTCCCTCAATCTGCATTTTCATTAACAAAAATCGGTTACCCATAAACTAAAAATAAACAAACACCGATGCTTTTATTCAACAAAAGTTAGACATAAACCTAGACAACTACCTGATTTCGCACATTCCATGAAACCCAAGGAAAACAAAACAAAAAAACACAAAACAAAACCAGTACTCCCCATTACCTCAAAACATGCATGATACTTCCACTAAAGCCCAAGCAACAAATCTCTACTCTGATTCCTGCCTTTTTTCTACTTTTTCTATTGCTCGACAAAACCCATCTCTATCTCATTTGATGGTTTAACTGGGGAAAGCAGCATACTCATCAATTTTTACTCTTCTTCCTGCCCAATACACCATATTTCCCACCTAGGAAACAAAAGAAAACATACACGTATCATTCAACGTATGCAGCCATACTACCAATAAAGCCAACATCAGCATCCAAGGTCTCCAAAGTTATGGCAATGATCTGTTTCAATTATAAAACTAACGTTAGTGGTAGTTGTAATTGCAAAAAGACATCAGTTATACGCTGAAGAGAAAAGATTAATGGGTTTTTTTTCCCTTTTTGCCGTTCCACGTTTTGTTGGGCCAAAATTCCTCAAACCTTTGGTTAATTGTTCAGAAAGTGTGTTTTGGGGTTTAGTTACTTATGCTTGAAAGGTAGCATCCTTTCTGGAAATCTAGTTGAAGTAGTATGTGATGACTTTAACCATTAGGATGATGGTTTATAATTTTATATACCGTTATGGGAAAAAGAACCTTAGACAAATCACTTGTATTTTCAAGATACCAATCAAATTAAAATTATAAGTAATGGAATAGAACAAAAGATTTAGGCCAAATAGCAAACCTTCAAGTTCATGCAGCTTAGGGAAGCCAAGAACAAGAGTTGGAGAGCTAGTGGAAATATTTGCAGAAGTGCCCTCTTTTGCAATTGTATCTCATTATCTCTCTTTCTTAAACCTTGAAATTTTAAATTTTTATTCTATATATTAGAAAAAAGTAATTGATTACAATTTTTTATACGTACAAACGTTTAATTTCTATTGCTTTCCCTGTTAATTTTTTTTCTCAAGAGTAATCAATATATTTCACCCCAAGTTTTTTGGGCCTAAATGCACAAATAGCCCCTGAACTTTCCTAGCCTACACGAATTGGTCCTCAAACTTTAACTCATCTAGCAGAAGCTCTCCAACTTTGCAACTCGGTATGTTTTAGTCCAACTCATTGACTTGACTCTTTTTTTAATGGCTTAAATATATGAAAAGCTCTTAAACATTTACAACTCATTTAAGTTGGTCATCAAACTAAAACATGGATTGCACTAGCTCCTAAATTTTAGAATAAACAATAAACATTATAAAAAGTCATTAAAATTATTATAAATAATTAAAAATGATTTTTTAGGTTGGCGGTAAGATAGAGGTTTTTGGTGAAACTAGATAAAAAAATAATTTTCGACCATTTCTGGCTGTATGCCACCAAAGAAAAAAATCAAACCAGAAAAATAGTCCTCCCCTTGCCCATTTCCACCTGATTCTCTGCCTATCTTACAATCCGTCTGCTACTAATGATAACCACGGGAAGGAAAGGAAGTCAGAGAGACGATGGTGACTCAATTGCTCCGGCACACACCTTCTCTCCTTCTTTATCTACCCACTTCCTCCTCACTCGCTTGTTGGTCTTTATGGCAGTGAAGGTAATGCAATTTTGACATAGGTGTAACATGACCAAACCCATTCAGGCATAGCGATGAAAGGCCGTTAGAAAACCTAATCTGAGATTTAGCTAAAACCACCGATGAGTAAGACGAGATAGAGATGCTATGAAGAGGTCTGGCAAAGTTGACCTAATCAATGAAGAGAAATTGACCCAATCGCAAAAAAGAAATGACGAAGCGATGCTGGAAAATGACGCTAGATCTAGCAAAATCGATCGTAGCCACCAACAACATCTCCCAGCTTCGGCGAAATCGACTACTCCATCAGGTCTCAACTGCTCCACTTCCCACCGGCGAAACCAATACATTATTGTTGTCTTTATCTTTTTTATCGAGGACCAAGATCATTTTTATAACTGATTTTATATTTACTAGATAAGCACTTGAATAATTTTTTTGTGAATTAATTAATTTTAATGAATTTTTCTTTACTTGGCCTAAAAAATAAATTTTAATTAATTTATAGTTAATTTTAATTAATTTCAATTAATTTTTATAATGCTCATTATTTATCATAAAGTTTAGGGCCTAATGCAAACCAAATTCTAGTTTGATGACTAACTTAAATGAGTTGCCAAAGTTTGAGTGCTTTTAATAGATTTAAGCCATTAAAAATAAGTGTCAGGTTAATGAGCTAGACTAAAGCATACCAAGTTGTAAAGTTGAAGGGCTTCTGTTGACTGAGTTATAGTTCAGAGACTAACTCATTGAGTTTTCAAAGTTTAGGGATTGTTGATCCATTTAAGCCTTTTTTTTTTTTTTTTTTGTAATATTTGAGTTTGGTGCACGTAGAAAAGAAGGAAATTTTTTTTTCTTTACTTCACTTTTTGCTCTGATTAGAAAATAGAAAAAATAAATATTAAAATGTTAATTTTAGAGGTAATAGGATAAAAATCATTTACAAGCATAAACATAGCCTACCTTAGCCACCGCCGCCTTCTCTCTTCTCCAATTTTCTTTACATCATCTTCTTCCTCTATTCTCTGCGTCTCCAGCCAAGTTTAGATTCCAATCTAAGCCTGATTAGTTGATTTACTATTTTCTTCCATTTGATCTTAATTACCACCCCTTATTTGTTTCTTTTTTGCTATTTCTTCTTCCTCCTTAATTATCTTTCACAAAACCCGTTTATCACCATTAGTAGAAGCATCAATTGGTTCTTTCAATGCTCTATAGCAAATAGATCTAGGGGATCTATTTTGGATGTCAAGGGGTCAAGTGAAGGCTAAAGACTGAAAAATTGTAGATATTGATAACAAGGTATTCTCAAATAATGGATTGGGTGATAGTATCAGAAGTTTTTATATATTCATTATACTAGACTTTATGTTGGTTGATTTACTATTTAGGGTTAATCCATCTTTTATTTAGTCGGATCATCTATTGTTCGTTTTGATTATTTGATCATACTCTATCTAAGTTTTGTTCCAGTTATTTATTCTAAACTTATTCTAGTTTATATATAAGGTTGAGCTTGATTTAATTTTTTTCCTTTTATTCGTTATTGTAAGAACGAGTAGTCTTGTTAGTTGCCAATTTTATATTCCCGTTACTCCTTTTATTAAAAAAAATGTCTTTGATGGAATATAAAATGTCTTTGGCTCACTATTGATTAGAGTAGAGCACCTTTTATTAAAAAAAAAAAAGGATAAAATGATTTACCGAAAGGTAGTTAACCCAAAAAAATAAATTACACAAAGTATTAATGTGAGGAGGAAGGAATACATACTAAAATACTCTTTAAAAAACTTTACCAAATTTTGTTGTCTAACTGATTTCTAAAAAAGTTGCGACAATAACCTTTTTTGCATCTAATTATAATATTCGTCAGAATTCTACTATGAAGGTTCTTTTTTTTTTTTTAATTACAATAACAAAATACTGTTTTTTATCCGAAAAGTGACCCAATTAATTAAGTAATTAGGTGGGATTTTATGATTGGGTAAGGAGCTCCGACCATGCCTGAGACAGCGTGTCTGTAGAAAAAGTGAACACTTATGCTCAATCGAGTGCGACAATCACATGGCAGATAAGAAATGGTTCTTTTTGGAGGTGTATGGTGATTGTTCATCATTCCTCCCACATTCCACTCACTTGTTATTTAATTATCAATTTTTAATTTATCTTAACTCTTATACTAGTATGAATTAATGAAACTGATTCTAACTTTTTTTTAATCAGGAAACAAACGAAAAGCTAAGGGAGGAGAGAAGTTGCAATGCAATACGGGTAAAGAACATATTAAGTCTTAAATTTTTTACCATATTTCTATTTAAGTCCTAAAATTTTATGGGTTTCTATTTAAATTCTAAAATTTTCAAAATATATACAATTAGTCTTAAATTGTTAGCCACTTCTTCTAGGATTAATTTTAGGATTAATTGTTTACACATTTTACAAGTTTTAGGACTCAAATAGAAATTTACTATGTTTTAAGATTTAAATAGAAATTTGAAATAATTCACAAAAGATTTTGAACTAAAGGTGGTCTTTCCTCTAGTTTTTATTCTGTTGACGTTTCAAAACTTTTTGGGAAAATATCAATTTGTCTTTCACTGTTTTTTTCAAATGGTTTTCAAATTTAATCCTTCATTTTTCTTAGGTGAGAAGAAAAAATATTTTTTTTCAAATTTCTTTCAGAGAAGATACAATATTCTTTTTTATTCATGCATCGAATGATAAAAAATCTCAATCATTTGCATTAATATGACAATGACCTAGTCTGGAGCATACCTGGACATAAAATTGGTTCCTGTTTAATTGGTCCTATTAATATTTTTTCCCAATTTGGGGAAGCATTTATCTTATTTATCTTTTATAAAAATTCTGAACTTAATAATAAGGTTCTTATCTATGTATAAGTTTAGTGGAGATTACTTTTTAATGACTGAATATTTATTTTTAGATGTTTTTGTTCTTTAAAATTTTTAATCATTCTTTAAACATTTGAAAAGTATTTTAATTTTTATTTTTGCAAAAATAAATCCTATATTTTTATCTTTTTTAATTATAAAATTTTAAAAATTTTCTACATATAAAAAAAAATTCAAGTTGGAGGAGGAAAGACCACTTTGCTTTCTTTTTTTTTATTGGCAATACAAAAATCTTATTAAGAGAAAAAAAGTAAAAAAAATGTGATACAAGCATCATCTTAGATGAAAGATGGACCACTTTCGGTCCTAAATCTTTTGCAATTTTTTTGTTTAAGTTCTGGAACTTTCCGAATTTGTATTTGAGTCCTAAAACTTGCAAAATGTGTAAATGGTTAATTCTAAAGTTAATCCCAAAACTTGTGGCTAAGGATTTAGAACTAACTGTTTACATGTTTTTAAAGTTTTATGACTCAAGTAGAAACTCATAAATTTTTAGGACAAAAATTAAAAAAGTGATTAAAGTTTAAAGACTGGATGTGCTATACAATTTGTACTACTTCTTTATCTCTAGGATTACCACTAAGCACCAAGGAGTAGCTTCAAACTTTGATGCAATTTGTTGGATCATGTGCATCCTATGTGGCACCAAAGGTATTGTTCCTTATAATGCATGCAACACCTGACACAATATGACATGAATGTAACATTTGAAATGCAAAGGTTACCTATTACCTTGGTTGCTTTCCAATAAAGCTTGAAGCTCTGCTTTGAGTGCTAAAAAATAGAAAGGGAGACAAAGTCTATTGTGTAAATTAGGCCATCCACTAACTCCTTGCCACACCCAAGCTGTTGCTCCCTTCCCGAGTAATTGCCTCCAAGCCCCATCAAGAATAAAGATTTCTAATGTTTGAAGCATAGGCTGTAGCTTGCTAGTTCCTCATGTGTGACAGAGAGGGTGCGGAGTGTAGAAAAAAAGATTTTTTTTTATACGTAAGGAAAATTTTTTAGAAACATAAATGAGGACAAACTTGTTTTGAACTCAACTGATTAACTTTAGTTTCTCTAAAATTCTGAGTATATGTACGTAATGATTTTTAAAAATGATTTGTTAGTTATTAGTTTGATATATAATGATTATTCGCTCTCAACTTGTATATTAATTAAAACTTTACATTTAAAGAATTTTAAAAAGTATTATTTTAAACCACTTTTTAGAAAAATTAGGTATTTTATAGATTTCTCCTTTTCTTTGTTGGATATAGGAAATAATTAACTTTAATAAAATTTATTCAAGTGAGTATTCATTAATATAGTTTGGACTTATAATTGATTTTAAATAAAAAATAATAAAATTTAAAATACGAAATTAATTCTAATGATAAAAGTACATATCATAACGATGGATCTAGACAAGGGCAATGTCAAGCATATGCCTGGGTCCTTTTAAAATTTCTTATTCGCCTAACTGCACAATTAACCCCCAAGCTTTGCCAACTTTAGCGAGTTGATCCAAAATTCACTACTCACTAAAACTTGGCCCTGAACTTAAAAAGGCTATGTGAATTAGTCCAATTACTACAATAACTAACAGACGACGTTTAGGCAAGGGTGATGTGGTTAATGGATGGCTGAGGTGGAGTTGAAAATGAAAAACATTAGTGAGGTCGCTTCAGGGGTCAGAATTGAATTCGCCATCGATTTATCTGATTATGGCATCGTTTGAGAGTCAATTAGGCGAGAGGCAAAATCGACATGGCAGAAGTTGGTGAAGGCAAAATCAACAGTGAAATCATAATAGGAGTTTGAAATCAAAACTAATATGACGTCCGAATTGAGTAGCAAAGGCAAAATCAACCAAAAAGTCTCAATCTCACCCCACTTTACTCCTCCATTATAACTCCTCCTTAGCCGACACGACGTTGTGTGAAATGGAGATGCACTCGATGGCCGAATCGAGAGGCAATGGCCGACAGGTAGTGCAACCAAGCCCCTGCTCAATGGTCGACTTGTCAGATTTCAGAGCTCATCGGCTCAATGGTCGCCTCAGCCACCCATCACCACATCACCCCTCCCCCTAAACATCACTCGTTAGCTACTGCAGCAATTGGACTGACTCGTGTAGTTTTTCAAAGTTCAAGAACTAAGTTTTATTGTGTAGTGAGTTTTGGACCAACCCGCTTGAGTTGGTAAAGTTTGGGAGCTAATTGTGTAGTTAGGCTTATGTTAAAATGCATGGCCAAGTACTGTTCATAAACAATCATTTAATGACATCGTTTTGTTTTGTTTTTGGTTTATTATTTGTTTTTGTTTTTTGATGAACGGTTAAATGCCTATTTCAATCCCTAATTACGTTTTTTCCACCCTTTTGATCCCTAAACTCTTCCATCTAATGATCAGATCCCTGATTTCAACCACGTCATTTTTGCTTTTTGTTTTTCTTTTTTTGCTTTTCTTCGTGAATGGTGAAATTCCTTTTAAATATGTTGTTCTTGCCATTTTGGTCCCTAAATCCCTCCATGTAATGATTAGATCCCTAATTTCAGTCAAAGGAATTTTGTTTTTTGTTTTTTTTTTTCTCTTTTCTGGTGAATGGTCAAATTCATCTTTATATCCTTAAGTTTGTTCTTTTTGCTCTTTTGGTTCTAGAACTCATCTACATTATGATCAGATTCCCAGTTTCGGCCATTCTATTGTTCATAAACAATAAAACCAATGATGAAGTTTTTGTTTTTGTATTTATTTATTTATTTATTTTTCCTTTTTCCAGTATACAGTCAAATACTTCTTTCAGTTCCTAAGTATGTTACATCTTCTCTTTTCGTCCCCGAACTCCTCCATCTAATGACCAGATCACCAATTTCAGGCACAACATTTTTTTTCTGGTGAATGCTCAAATTCACTTCAGTACCGAATGCTCAAATTCACTTCAGTACCTAAGTATGTTCTTTTTGCCCTTTTGATCCTGGAACTCCTTCATTTGATTATTAGACCCTAAGTCAACCATTTTATTGTTCATATACAGTAAACAAATGACGATGTTTTTATTTTTATCTTTCACTTTTTCTAGTATATGGTCAAATTCCTCTTTCAGCCCTTAGCTATGTTCTTTATACCCTTTGGTCCCTAAGCTCCTTCATCTGATGACCGAATCCTCAGTTTCAGGCACAATATTTTTGTTTTTTTTTTCTGGTGAATGGTTAAATTTTTCTTTCAATCCCTAGGTATGTTATTTCTTCCCTTTTAGTCTCAAACTCTTCCATTTGATAATTAAATTACTGGTTTTAACCACATTTACATCGTAAGCAACACTATTTTGCACTTTATGGTTTATGTTTTTGCCTAATTTGTCCAAATTTGTGCAGCAAAAAAATGTCAAACCTATTTTTTCACACTCTTCTTCACCTTTTCTTCTAAATTTATTTACTTTCATTAGTAAATTTGTGCTCTGTTTGTCGCAAGTTGAATGTGAAAATGTTTATTTATATGATAGAACTTCTAGAATTGTGTTCTACAATACTCAAATTCTCATCGATTCATGCATTTCTTCTACAATATATATAGACTATAAAATAATGTCACCTTTGATTGTCATATTTCATTGCTCCCATTACTAGTTGTAGAATGTTAGTAGTAGTTTTCTAATTTCAAGTTAAATCATTTTTAACCACGGCTTAAAATTGGTCCAATTCCCTTTTATTGATGATAGTTAAGAAAATGTCTATTTTAGTCAATACATCATAGAAGTGTTAGGTCCACCACTGCCCCTAGCACATATTTGCCCCTTTATTCTGGAAATGATCCAATATTTTAGTAGGAGATTTAATTTAAAAAATATTAAGACCTTAGGAAAAATTCTGCACATAGCTTTCTCAAAATTTTATTTTTTGACTATCAGAAACATTTGCAATGGCATTTATGGTAGGAGTAGTACTAGTTGAGGCATCTAATAAAGTTGTGAAGTAAATTGTCTATCTCACGAAACTTGAAGAATATTAGGTTGTATCAAATAGTTTGTTGCTCTGGCCTGTTACATGGTGACCTTCGAGGCTCCAACTCGTGTTAAGACTGGAGGTGTGTCTTGCTCTGAAAGCGGCGCTCTCAAATTGGATTTCTAGAAGTTACTCCCCCTTCACAAAACTATTGCAACATATTCTTTTTTTTTTTCAATTGTAAATATTTGAATCATTTTCATACTTAGTAAACTATTTTACTATACTATCGTTCCGACTATCATTTCATTATTTATATTTCAAACTTTCTCAATTTAATTACAAGTGAAAAGTTGTGGACAAAAATTGAAATATCACATAAACTTTCTTCATTTTCTTAATCTTCATGTCAAACTAAATAGTTCAATAAATATGGTGAGAAATGAGAGTATTTGGATAAAAATTTAGAAGAGAATTTTTTTTATCACCAATTTAGAGAACTTTTATTCTAATAAAAGGTTACAGAAATCGAGCAGATGGCAGAATAAAAAATTCCTCACGGCAACCTGACAACCAGAGTTGGTAAGTTCACCACTCAAGCATGGAGAATGAAAAGAATGTTCCCTTCTAGAAAACCAGAAAAGTCAGATTGCTTCAGAATTTCACTGAACACATTTTCAGGTTTGGAATCTCTGTTACCTAAAGTATCAACTAAATGAAAATTAGTATTGCAAAACGAGAGTGAAGTGTCTACTACGTGAAATTAAAATTAGAAGGATTTGAACTGCAATTGTATCACTTCTGATCATCACTGAAACCTTGGTTAAGAACAGAGCAGTGTTACTCTTTAACAACTTACTTGGATAGTGGGAACCTTAGACCTCCCGGGAACTTAGCAATTGTTATTAATTCAATGGATAAAAAAAGAAACAGATGTACAGAATTGTACGGCTTGCTGAAGAGAAACAAAAGTAAACTCCCAAAAACCAAACCTTGTAGGGTATTGAACGAACAAACGGTGACTCTGCAAAATGGGAATTCCTGTTGATGAGCGCAAAGTGGACAAATGGAATTTTCTGATCATTGCCAAGTTCCTCATTCTGGGCAACATGTCCATCCTTGCTGTCCCAAAGATTTTCAATTTGAACATTCTCTTTCTTTTTTTTCTGAAACACGATTTTCAATTTAGAACTTAAATTGTTTGTGACCTTTTTTTTCCTTAATTTTCTTTTTCTAATTAGAATTAATTGCAATAGTTAAAAGCGAAATCGTATTACAAAACCTATCCTACCTCACTGATCCGATCTAAATCCACTCTTTTAACTGCAAAATATTGAAAACCTCTTACATAAATTAGGGTATAAGCTTAAAGTTTAAATGATAAAATAAATTTTGGCAAGACGGATACAGCCAAACAAAGGAAACAATACTCATTAAGGAAACAGATGAGTGAGATAAAAACAAAGGAATATTCAATATTGTGGACCGTTTTGGTCCACCTAGTACTCCTATTGTAGAAAAGGCCATATATGTAAAGCGATACCGCCCTTTTTCTCCCACCAATATTGAATCGTTTTCTTGGCATGCACCAACAAAAATTAATTTAGCTAGCCAGTAACTAAGGATAATTAAAAAATACTAAATGGGAATTTATGACTATTGCATAAGTGGTAATCTTGTGATTGGTGACCAGTTTAATTAAAGTGAAGGAAACTAGGATTGTTTTATGGGATAATTACAATTTGCCCATTAAGCTTTAAGTGAAATTACATTTTGCTATTCTATTTCTAACATATATATTTTGTCTTCCGTCTTTTTAATGCAATCTGACAATAACTTCTGAAATCCTAATAATTTAGACTATACGATTCTCATATTCAAGTAACTCCAATCTATATAGTATTTTTTACAGTTAATTGAAATTTAAAAATACTTCATCCATTTTGTAAAGAATGATCATTTTACCTTTTTTTATTAAAGTTTGATTAAAATATATTTATATTAATTTGTATTATAATTTTTTTAAAAAATTATATTTATAAAGTAGAGTTTTTAAGGTATAATTTTTATGTAAAAACTTTATATTCCTATAGAAAATTTTGAAAAAAAGAAAATCTTGAATTAATTACTGTGAATTATAAAGATGACAAACTTTGTGAGATGAAGGAAGTACTACTTTTCATTTATAGAAAGAGAATACTAATAATTGAAAATTTCTATTAACTGTAAAAAAAATCATATAGATTAAAATTATTAAAAAATTATTATTGTAATATTTAAATTAAGATTTTAGAAATTGCTATTACATTATATTAATTAACAAAATAGAAATAAAGCGTATATTTCTAAAATAATATGAGATAAAATATAATCTTACATAAATCTTAGGGACACATTGTAATTAACCCTTATTTTAATTAAGGGTCAAGAATTAGAAGAATTTAGTAGTGCAAAGGATTTTAAAAGAAAGTTTTAATGTCGGTGAAGACGATGCAAGGCATGCTCAGCAGGAGCCGCCGGGGGCAGCGCATGCTAGACAACCTACGGCCCCACCCATACCTCATGCCCATGCTCAGGTCTAGCTGCGACTTCTCTTCTGTTATTTGTATTGATTTTTCCCATGGTAAATCTATAGTGATTATAGGATTTAGCTAGCATTATACTCATTTTGTTTCAAAATTATTTAAGCATATTTTATTTTATGCTTTTTTAAATATTTGTAACATTTTTATATTTATTAAATTATTTTATTATACAATATTTTAAACTATCATTTTAATTTTTATTTTTTTTTAATTTTCTTGGTATACATATAAAAATTTAATAATAAAAATGAAAATAACACAACCTTCCTTCACTTTCTTAACCTTTTTGTCAAATTAAATGGTTCAATAGAGGTAGTAGGGCTCTCCGTTTTGGTGTTAAAAAGGTCCTCTACTGTCCTCTACTCTTTTTCTGATTGATGTGCTTCTTATCTCTTTCTGGAGGGTGTTTTTTTTTTTTTCTGTTTTCCTTTGTTTCTTGTTCTGCATGATGTAATACTAACCCTTCCTCAGAGCAATTTTTTTATTTTTTAAACCAGCCAAGCAAAGGAAAACATTATTAATGTGACTATGTTAAAATTTCAAGGGCTAAATTAATGATGAGGTTAGCCTTGACAAAAGGTTCACCAATTTATTAGTGGTGTACGAAAGGTGTTCTTGAAGTTGGTTTCAAATTTCTTAAAGTCATTGATCTCCCAATTCGGTTTTCCAAAGTTTTCTAATGAAATTAAGAGAGATGTCATAAGGTGTTTAATCAATGTTATAAACGCATGATAGGCTTTGTTTTGACACCCAAAGCCTTATTCGGCTTAAAATCCTGAATTTGGAACATTTAAACGGTATGATGAATTTAGGAGAATTTAAAATCCTAAGCATGTTTAACACAAATCGCCTAGTTACACATTGTGTGCTTGTGCAAGATCCTCCGACCCTGTTTTGGAGGAAAATGTGTTACATTACTTTTTTATAGAATAAATTGCATGGATGGTTCGTAACCCTTATCTTATTGAATGTTCTGTTTGGGTCTTAAACATATTAAAAATATTTCATTTTAATCACTCATCAAATGAAATATATTAACTCAGAATAACCGTACAACACAAAATTTTAAAACTCTAATTTAATATTCAATAACTGTCTTTCTATAAATTTAAACTATTTAATATTTTTTTAGTAGTAAATAAATAATTTAAATTAGTAGTTTGTCTTAATGAAATAAGTTTAATTTATAGAGAGAGAAAAAAACCGATTTTGAGTTAACAAATTTTCTTCAATGGGAACCAAATGAAACATTTTTAATAATTGTATTTCATCAACTTCAGTATCTGTTCTTGTGAACGGGAACCAACTCAGGAGTTTTGCCCAGAAGAGGGTTATGATAAGGTGACACAATGTCACCTTTCTTGTTCTTATTGGTAGCAGAAGCCCTAAACATAATGATGCTCGAAGATTCTGAAAAAAATGCATATAAAGGAATTTGCTTGGGGAATAATGATTTTCAAATTACACATATTTAGTACACGGATGATACCCTTTTTTATAGGGGGTGAGATGAGTTGAACACAAGAAATTTGGTAAGATTATTAAAATGCTTTCAGGCAGCTTTTGGTATTAAAGTCAATGTGGCTAAAAGCAGACTTTTTGGAGTAGAGGTGGAATATTTAGAGGTGGAGAATCTTCCTGCCAAATTGAATTGTAAGGCTGTGAAGCTTCCTTTTGTATATCTTGGTCTGCCTGTTGGAATGAATATGAGGAGATGTGATTCTTGGAAACCTGTATTACAGAGATTTCAGCAAAAGTTGAGCTTCTGGAAAGCTAATACATTATCAATGGGTGGCCGATTAACACTTGGGAATTTGGTTTTAACTAGTGTACCCTGTACTACTTATTTGTGTTTCGTGCCCCGGTAAGTATCTTAAATACACTTGAGAGCCTTTGATTAAAATTTTTCTGAGGAAGTAATAGGGATCTTAGGAAAATTCCTTGAGTTACTTGGGGTAAGATACAGGCATATAGAAAAGAAAGGGGTTTGGTGTGGGTTGTCTGAAGAGTTAAAACATGTCATTACTAGGTAAATGGTGGTGGACATTTAGGAGTGAAAAGGGAACTTTGTGGCAAAAAATTATAACCAATATTTATGGAGATGAAGGGGGATTAGATAGATTGTTTGATGATAGGATTTAGGGTGAAGTGTAAGGAAATATTGTGAAAATAGGTAAGGATATTGAAATTAGTGGCGTACATTTTATAAAAAATTTTCATTGAAAGGTGGGGAATGAGGAAAAGTGTAGATTTTGGAAGGATTTGTGGGTGAGTGAGTATAGATTGGAGGAGTTGTTTCCTAGATTAGCTATGGTAGAGTTTAATGTTGGATGTACAGTGAGAGAAAGAAGAAGTTGGGAGGATGGGTTATGGAGGTGGCAGTGGTCTTGGAGAAGGAATTTAACAGGTCGAGAGTTAGGAGAATTTCAAGAACTAATGAATATTTTGCAGGACATAAATCTCTCAACAGTTGATTGAGATATAGTGACATGGACCTCAAGCTCGAATGGAATCTTCTCGGTTAAAAAATTAGGTGCTTGTTTGAATGTGTTCACACTTGAAGCATTTACAGGACCGATGTGCAATTGGTGGAGTAGTTGGATCCCAAAGAAAGTAAGCTTATTCTTTTGGAAAGCAATTCAAGACCAGATTTCAATGAAGGAGAACTTGGCAAGCAAAGGAATCTGTGGCAACGTCGGGTTTTCTGGAGTCGCCACCAATCGGTTTTCGCTCAGGTCGATTGGTCATCTAAAATATAGTCTGCGAGAGTTCGGGGGTTCGGGAGTACGGTTACGTTGAAACAACTTTGTTAAAACGCCCAAAAATTGGCACCTTAGTTGATTTTAATTTTGTTTTACTTTGCTTTTAAAAAAATTTCAGTTAATTTAGATATTTTAACTGAATTAGTCGAAAATGTGGATTTTTGGTAATTAAGTTGGATAAAATTTTATACTTCCGAACCATGGACTCTGCCGAGTCATTTGGACACGGAAGATTTTGATTCCGAACCATGGACTCTGCCGAGTCATTTGGACACGGAATTTGGTGAAATTTTAAACAATTTTATCCATATTGTAAAAATATGGATTTTTATCTGTTTATTTAATTTGTTTATTTTAAAAAGTTTGATATTTTCCAAACCGTAGATCCTACCGGATCATCCGGATATGGAAATTGATTTATCGTAATTATTTAATTCTTATTATTATGAAATTAATTTTTAAATGGTAATTCTTTTTGTTTATGAATGATTTTTAATACTAACTAAAAAATTTATCTTTATATTTTTTACTTCTTTTTTTACTTTCTTTCTTTTTCTTCTTTTTTTACTTATTTTTACTTCTTTTTTTTAATTTCTTTTAATTTCTTTTCTTTTCTTTCTTTTTTATTCTTTTCTTTCTTTCTTTGCTTTTTCTTTTTCTTTCTTTTATCTTTCTTTTCTTTTTCTTATATTTCCTTTTTTTCTTTATCTTATCTTTCTTTTATTTTTCTTTCTTATCTTTCTTTTATTTTTCTTGTCTTTTCTTTCTTTCTTTTCTTATCTTATCTTTTCTTTTATATTTTTTTTTATCTTTCTTTTCTTTCTTATCTTTCTTTTATTTTTGTTTCTTATCTTTCTTTTATTTTTCTTATCTTTCTTTTTTTTCTTGTTTACTTTTTTTGTTTTTCTTGTTTAATGAAAGATATTTATTATTTTAAAGGATTACTCAATTTATAAAAGAATTAAAAAAAATAATAATTAATTTTTATTTAATAAGAAGTTAATTTAAAAGAATTAAAGAGTTTAAAAATAAAAATTTTGATCATGGTACGGGGCGTTGTTACTCAGCCAGACCCTCTTCACCAGGTGAAGCAGCTCAAAAGCGGGCACGAGACAGTTTCCAGCCAATATACCATGAACTAAAAAAAATTTTTATTTTTATTTTTATTTTTTATTATTTTTTTATTATTATTTTTTTTTATTAAGAGAATCAAAAATTTTAAACAAAAGAAGAAAAGTTTTGATATTTATTTAATTTATTTTTGGAATAAAAGATTATTTAACCGAAAACTTATATGTATTTTAAAACAAAAGTCTTGATATTTTTATTTTTATATTCTTCTTTGTTTGATGAAAGATTTTTTTTTAATTTTAATTTATATTTCTGAAAATATATCTAATCAATAAGTCAAAAATATTTAAGAGAAAATTCAATTATTTTTGTTTTATTTTGTATTATTTTGAAATTATTTGATTAAGATTTTTATAAAGGAAACAAAAAGTTATATCTTTTAATAAGTAAAATATTACTGAATAAAATATTAACCCAAAATTTTTATTCTTTTCATTCTTTTTATTAATAAAGAAAACTAAAAAAAAATTATATTTTTAAAAGAAATAAATAAAATATTATTGAAAAATATTAACTCAAAAATTTTACGCTTTTTATTCTTTTTAATAAAGAAAACTAAAAAAATTATATATTAATAGATAATTAATATATTAGTCTAAAGTTTTTTTTTTTATTTTTTATAAAGAAAAAAAAAATTTATTTATATATTTTATTTTAAAAATATTTCCGAGCCATGGATCCTGGCGGATCATTTGGTCATGGAGTTTTAATTAAATTTTTTTATTTCATTAATTATTAATTTTAAAGATGTATTAAAAGAATGGTTTTATGTTTATTTATTTATTTATTTTATTTTTGAATTATTTCATTATGTTTGTTTATTAAAAGGAATAAAAACTTTGTTTCAAAATAAAAAAAAGTAATTTTTATTAGCCTTTAGAAAATTATTCACATAAAATTCCTTTTTTTATCTTTTAATCATAAAAAAAATTCAATTAATAAAGTGGGGCTTTTTGGCCATCCACTTTAATAACACAATAATAATAAAAGTTAGCACAATTAATATAGTTAGATTAGTTGGATTAGTTAGTTAATAACAATAAAAAAGGTTAGTAAAAGTTAGATTAAATTAATTAACAACAATAATAAAAATTAGCCAAGTTTAATTAAATTAATGGTTAACAACAATAATAAAAAGTTAGTCAAGTTAATTAAGTTAATTAATTACAACAAAAATAAAAGTTAGACAATTTAATTAATTTAATTAATTAACAACAATAATAAAAGTTAGCCAAGTTTAATTAAGTTAATTAATTAACAACAATAAATAAAAATTAACCAAGTTTAATTAAGTTAATTAATTAACAACAATAAATAAAAGTTAGCCAAGTTTAATTAAGTTAATTAATTAACAACAATAAATAAAAATTAGCCAAGTTTAATTAAGTTAATTAATTAACAACAATAAATAAAAATTAGCCAAGTTTAATTAAGTTAATTAATTAACAACAATAAATAAAAGTTAGCCAAGTTTAATTAAGTTAATTAATTACAACAAAAATAAAAGTTAGACAATTTAATTAATTATTAACAACAATAATAATAAAGGTTAGTAAAAATTAGCAAGTTAGTTGTTAGTTGCTAATAACAAAAAAAAAAAGGTTAGTAATAATAACAATAATAAACAAATAAATAAACAAGTAAAAAAATAAATGAGTTAGTTAATTAATTTTCTGCAAAGACAAAATAAAAAGGTTAGTGACCTAATAGAAAGAAATTGAAAAGATGATGGGTGAAACAAGGGTTTACCCTTTTAGTTTTGAATTTTGAATCCCAGGAAATGAGAACGACGATGGCGCGAGGGGGGGAAGGGGAGGGGCAGCTGGCGGCACGGCCAGGGGCAGGGGGCGACGGCGTGGGGCACGGGGGGGGGGGGGGGGGGGGGGGGGGGGGGGGGGGGGGGGGGGGCCGGCGGCGGGCAGGGGCGACGCGGCGGCGGGCAGGGGTGGCGCCGGGCAGGGGCGGTGCGACAGGAGCAGAGGGAGCTGGGCGACGCGGCGGGCTGGGTGAGAGCGCGGCGGCGGCAGGTGCGGCGAGGGGAGGGCACGGCGGCGGCGAACGGCGTAGGGCGGCGGCGGCGAACGGCGTAGGGCGGCGGCGGCGGGCGGCGAGGGGCACGGCGGAGAGAGAGAGAGAGAGAGAGAGAGAGAGAGAGAGGGAACAGCAGTGAAAAAAATTTGGCTTTCTGGGGAAGAAGGGAAGAGGTCTGGGGCTAAGGGCTGTAATTTTCTCTTTTTTTTGAAACGGAGCTCTAAGTTTTTTTTCTATTTTTTTCTGTGTTCAGCACAAAATTTGGGGGGCTATTTATAGAGGAAGTTTAGCTGAACTGTTGATGGATAAATTAATAAAAAAAATCCAAACTTATCTCTTAAATTGGTAAAATGACAGTTTTAGTCCTTTACGTCTCTCAGCCTCTGGATAAGTTCCTGAAGCTTCTGATTTTGACAATTTTGTCGTTTTCTGTCAATTTGAGCCAAAAACGTCGGCAGGCTCAAAATTTTATGTGACAAACTGCCAAATGCTCCTGGAACTTTCAGAATTTGTCAATTTTACCTGAAACTTCTTAATTTTGTCATTTTTACCTCAAACTTTTAAATTTTGTCATTTTTATGGAGTTTTCTTTTTTTTCTTTCAAACATACATATATACACACATATATCAAATCTTCACAAAACAAAACAAAAAAAAAATATATATATATTTTAAACTAATTAAAAAAATTTAGTAATAATAATAACAATAATAATAATAATACATTTTTTTATTTAATTTTTTTATTTAATTTTTTTTTTAAATTATTTTAATGGCCGGACGAAATTGGGTGTCAACAGCTGCCCCCCTTTGCATGCTTCATGGGACATGATGTATGCCAAGTTAGTTACCAAATTTCGTCCAGCTTAGCTAGGCATTGAAAACCTTCTCGCCGCCTAAACTCTGAGGTTTAAGGAAAGGTCCTTAGAACCTCTAACGATAGGAAAGGTTCTATCGTTGTAAGATGGACTGAATGATTGATTGTTTGTTTGAGGTTTAAGGAAAGGTCCTTAGAACCTCTAACGATAGGAAATGTTCTATCGTTGTAAGATGGACTGAATGATTGATTGTTTGTTTGAGGTTTAAGGAAAGTTCCTTAGAACCTCTAACGATAGGAAAGGTTCTATCGTTGTAAGATGGACTGAATGATTGATTGTTTGTTTGAGGTTTAAGGAAAGTTCCTTAGAACCTCTAACGATAGGAAAGGTTCTATCGTTGTAAGATGGACTGAATGATTGATTGTTTGTTTGAGGTTTAAGGAAAGGTCCTTAGAACCTCTAACGATAGGAAAGGTTCTATCGTTGTAAGATGGACTGAATGATTGATTGTTTGTTTGAGGTTAAGGAAAGGTCCTTAGAACCTCTAACGATAGGAAAGGTTCTATCGTTGTAAGATGGACTGAATGATTGATTGTTTGTTTGAGGTTTAAGGAAAGGTCCTTAGAACCTCTAACGATAGGAAAGGTTCTATCGTTGTAAGATGGACTGAATGACTGATTGTTTGTTTGAGGTTAAGGAAAGGTCCTTAGAACCTCTAACGATAGGAAAGGTTCTATCGTTGTAAGATGGACTGAATGATTGATTGTTTGTTTGAGGTTTAAGGAAAGGTCCTTAGAACCGCTAACGATAGGAAAGGTTCTATCGTTGTAAGATGGACTGAATGATCGATTGTTTGTTTGAGGTTTAAGGAAAGGTCCTTAGAACCTCTAACGATAGGAAAGGTTCTATCGTTGTAAGATGGACTGAATGATCGATTGTTTGTTTGAGGTTTAAGGAAAGGTCCTTAGAACCGCTAACGATAGGAAAGGTTCTATCGTTGTAAGATGGACTGAATGATCGATTGTTTGTTTGAGGTTTAAGGAAAGGTCCTTAGAACCTCTAACGATAGGAAAGGTTCTATCGTTGTAAGATGGACTGAATGATCGATTGTTTGTTTGAGGTTTAAGGAAAGGTCCTTAGAACCTCTAACGATAGGAAAGGTTCTATCGTTGTAAGATGGACTGAATGATCGATTGTTTGTTTGAGGTTTAAGGAAAGGTCCTTAGAACCGCTAACGATAGGAAAGGTTCTATCGTTGTAAGATGGACTGAATGATCGATTGTTTGTTTGAGGTTTAAGGAAAGGTCCTTAGAACCTCTAACGATAGGAAAGGTTCTATCGTTGTAAGATGGACTGAATGATCGATTGTTTGTTTGAGGTTTAAGGAAAGGTCCTTAGAACCGCTAACGATAGGAAAGGTTCTATCGTTGTAAGATGGACTGAATGATCGATTGTTTGTTTGAGGTTTAAGGAAAGGTCCTTAGAACCTCTAACGATAGGAAAGGTTCTATCGTTTTAAGATGGACTGAATGATTGATTGTTTGTTTGAGGTTTAAGGAAAGGTCCTTAGAACCTCTAACGATAGGAAAGGTTCTATCGTTGTAAGATGGACTGAATGATTGATTGTTTGTTTGAGGTTTAAGGAAAGGTCCTTGGAACCTCTAACGATAGGAAAGGTTCTATCGTTGTAAGATGGACTGAATGATTGATTGTTTGTTTGAGGTTTAAGGAAAGGTCCTTGGAACCTCTAACGATAGGAAAGGTTCTATCGTTGTAAGATGGACTGAATGATTGATTGTTTGTTTGAGGTTTAAGGAAAGGTCCTTAGAACCTCTAACGATAGGAAAGGTTCTATCGTTGTAAGATGGACTGAATGATTGATCTCGAGGCAAAGGTTCCATCCTTAAAACCCCGATGATGAAAATTGGTTGTTTTCGAGGCAAAGGTTCCTTCCTTAAAACCCCGATGATGAAAATTGATTGTTTTCGAGGCAAAGGTTCCATCCTTAAAACCCCGATGATGAAAATTGATTTTGAGGCTAAGGAGCTTTCCTTAGGACCTCGAGCGAAATTTATATGAAAGCAATTGAAATTGGAATAATTTTCTTCGAAAGTGTGAATTTTCATAATAGGTGAGTGCAAAAATTTAAACTTCGATAAGATGAGTGAATCTTGATGATGACAATAACATTGACAAATTATGTAAAGGGAACGGATGTTTGGAATCAATATCCAAGGTTCATCTAATATTTTCTTCAGTAAATATAGATTCCCTTGTGAGATATGTCATCCAAATAAGGTTAAAGCTTAACTACCCCAAAATGTTATGCCTAGTAGACCTAATAGGATGCGTCTCAAGAGTAATAAAAATTACTCTTTACTCAGCCATTCCAACCTAAAGGCATTGTCCCATGGTTTTAATATCAGCATGGACGAAACTATCTTATAAGAAAAGAAATTCCTTGAAAAGAAAAACTGAAACGCGAAAGAAAATGCTGATAATAAAACTAAAGGACAAGAAAAACGGATCAAATCGCTTCTTTCTTCCACAATACTTCAACAGGGTGAGTAGAGGACCATTATGGGAGTGAACTGGTCGGAAAAGACTGTCGTGTCCAGTCTATCTGAATCATTGCTGGATCTGGTTCAGGAACAAAAGCTTGTATTTTATCTAGCAATTCTTCAGCAGTTGTTGCGGATATTATGATTCGCCGTGCCACTCTTGATATGAAATTCTTCTGCATAGCATAATCCATAAAAGCTATCAGACCTGTAAAGAAATTGTTAACATTTAAAAGCCCAATGGGTTTCTTATGCAAATTAAGTTGGGCCATGGAAGCAATTTGAAAGACTTCTCCCAACGTGCCAAAACCACCTGGTAGAGCGATAAAAGCATCAGCATTTAAAAGCATTTGTAACACACGCTCTTGCAAATTTTTAACCACTAATTCTTCTCCAATCGTGCCCCCAGAAACAAATTTCAAAGGTCCAGGGATGATGCCCAAAACTTGACTTCCTCCTAAAGATGCTGCTGATGCTACACCTCCCATTAATCCGACACTACCTCCTCCATAAACTAAATGTATTTTTCGCTCAGCTAATACTCTACCCAAATGGTTGGCTGCCTTTAAATACTCTTCATCTTTTCCAGGAAAAGCCCCAGAAAATACACAAATACTTCGGGATTTACGAGTTGGGGTTTTCTCCATTCCTATCCTTATCCTTGTGAGAAAAGAGGATATATTTATAGAGATGAAGAGATAAGGCAATAATTTTATTTTCAAGAGTGGATACATTATTGCCAGCTATACACAGTAGTCACGAGTATGACTCTGGTCAGGTATGGGTACACTATCGTTAAAAGAGGAGGAAAATTTTCAAAATAGCTGCTAGCATGTACAGTAGTCACTACTGTAGCTTACGTCAGGAGTAGGTATGTGATTGTTGGAAGGGAAGGAAAATTTCAAAAGTGGCAGCTATATACAGTAGTCCGTGTCAGGAGTGGGTACATTATTGCCAAAGGGGAGGAAAATTTCAAAAGCGACAGCTAGCACGTACAGTAATCGTAACTATGGCTCATGTCAGGAGTGGATACATTATCGCTGAAAGGGGAGGAAAATTTCAAAAGCGACAGCTAGTACGTACAGTAATCGTGACTTTGGTTCACGTCAGGAGTGGATACATTATTACCAAAAGGGGAGGAAAATTTCAAAAGCGACAGCTAGTACGTACAGTAATCGTGACTTTGGTTCACGTCAGGAGTGGATACATTATTACCAAAAGGGGAGGAAAATTTCAAAAGCGACAGCTAGTACGTACAGTAATCGTGACTTTGGTTCACGTCAGGAGTGGATACATTATTACCAAAAGGGGAGGAAAGTTTCAAAAACGACAGCTAGCACGTACAGTAATCGTGACTTTGATCCTCGTCTTCCACTGGCTTTGCGTCCAGTAATGGCTTCAATGCTTTCTATGAATCGGTGATTTGCATCTCATCTAGCTTTCTCACAAACTGGCAAACAGGGTCGTTTAGGGTCAGATTCCCAAGACTGTAACGATCTCGTTCTTTTTGGAAAATTATCCATAATCCAACAACCTCAAATTGCACTATTCCACAAGAATGCGCTTCAAGAACCTCTCGAATATCTTCTAGAGATTCCTTACGCAAGCCATTCTTAATGAATCTTATTCTATCATTACGATTTCTGGTGATCACTCCTGGAGCACGACATTTATTGCCGCAAATCCACCATCCACAATTATGACAAACGCCTAGCCTCTTTGCTCTTCTTTTTTTGGCATAAGCGCTTTTACCAAAGCCGGGCATACGGGGAAAGAACGCTTCGGGAACTTCACCAGCTGAACGAACCTTAGCTTCAATTAGCCACCGCACATTATCAGGAATGCCTTTGTGCATAAATACTCTGAATCGTTCACATCTAGCTTGATAAATCTTTTTAAGAACATTTATTGGGAAGGAAGGAAAATACTTTCGTAGGGCGGAAAGAGAAGACTCCATTGATGAAGGAGGCAAAGAAAGAAATTAGTGATTGTAGGAAACGAACATAACTAACACATATTTATAGTGACGAAAGGGATAATACGTTTATTACACTTACAGAAGCAAGTACATTATTGTCAAAAGAAAAGACAAATGACAGCTTATATGTACAGCAATCATGACTGTGGCTCTCATCTTCCACTGATTTATGTCTAGTAACGGCTTCAATGCCTTCTATAAGTCGGGGATTTGCTTCCCATCCAGTTTTCTCACAAACTGGCAAACAGGGTCATTAAAAGTTAGATTTCCAAGACTGTAACGATCCTGTTCTTTACGGAAAGTCCACCATAAATCCATAATTTCCCATTGCACTATTTCACAAGAATGTGTTTCAAAAGTTAATAGGATATCATCCAAAGATTCCTTACGCAGGCCATTCTTGATGAATTTTCTTTTATCTTCATGATTTCTGGAGATGTATCCTAAAAAGCGACATTTAGTATTACAATTCCATCGTCCACATTTATGACAGACACCAAGCCTCTTTGCTCTTCGCTTTTTGGCATAAGCGCTTTTACCAAAGCCGGGCATACGGGGAAAGAACGCTTCTGGAACTTCACCAGCTGAACGAACCTTAGCTTCAATTAGCCACCGCACATTGTCAGGAATGCCTTTGTGCATAAAGACTCTAATCCTTTCACATCTAGCTTGGTAAATCATTTTAAGAACATTTATTGGGATGGAAGGAAAGTATTTTCGCATGGCGGAAAGAGTAGAATCCATTGATAAAAGAAGAATTTGAGAGAAGAGATGAAGAAATCAGTTATTGTAGGAAACTGAGAGTCAGAGAGTATTGCATCCGCTACTTAACCGGAAAGAAGAACACGCATTTATAGCGATGAAAGGATAACGTGTTAATTACGCTTACAGGAACAAGTATATTAAAAGAAAAGACAAATGACAGCTTATATGTACAGGAATCATGACCGTGGCTCTCATCTTCCCCTGATTTATGTCCAGTAATGGCTTCAATGCCATCTATAAGTCGGGGATTTGCTTCCCATCCAGTTTTCTTACAAACTGACAAACAGGATCGTTTAAAGTCACATTCCCAAGACTGTAACGGTTTCGTTCTTTATGGTAAGTCCTCCATAAACTGATAATTTCACCTTGCACTTTTCCACAAGAATGCGTTTCAAGAGTCTCTCGGATATCTTCCAGAGATTCCTTACGCAGGCCATTCTTAATGAATTTTCTTTTATCTTCACGATTTATGGAGATGTATCCTAAAGAGCGACATTTAGTAATACAATTCCATCGCCCACATTTATAACACACGCCTAGTCTCTTTGCTCTTCGCCTTTTGGCATAACGGCTTTTACCTAAACCGGGCATGCGGGGCATAAATGCATCTGGAACTTCACCCGCCAGACGGACCTTAGCTTCAATTATCCACTGCACATTATCGGGAATTCCTTTGCGTGTAAAAACTCTGATTCTTTCACATCTAGCAAGGTAGATCTTTTTAAGGACTTTTATTGGAAAGGAAGGAAAGTATTTTCGCAGTGCAGAAAGAGTAGAATCCATTGATGAGAGAAGAATTTGAGAGAAGAGGGAAATGAATCAGTTATTGAAGGAAACTTAGATAACCGACTGGAAGAACATGCATTTATAGCGATGAAATGGATAACGTGTCGATTACACTTACGGGAGCAAATACATTATTAAAAGAAAAATGGAAAATTTTAAATATGATAAATTGTATGTACAGTGATTGTGACTGTGGCTCACATCTTCCACTGGTTTTACGTCCAGTAACGGGATTAATGGCTTCTATGAGTCGAGGATTTGCTTCCCATCCAGTTTTCTTACAAGCTGACAAATAGGGTCGTTTAATGTCAGATTCCCGGGACTGTATCGTTCTCGTTCTTCATGAAAAATGCTCCATAAATCGAGAAGTTCACGTTGCACGGATCCATAAGAATGCGTCTCAAGAGTCAATTGGAGATCATCCAATGAGTCCTTACTCAGGCCATTCTTAATGAATCGTATTTTATCTTCTCGATTATCAGAGATCATCCCTAAAGAACGACATTTAGTATTACAGGTCCAGCGTCCGCATTTATGACAGACGCCTAGTCTCCTCGCTCTTCGTTTTTTGGCATAAGAGCTTTTGCCTACACCAGGCATGTGAGACACAAATGCCTCTGGGATTTCACCTGCCAGACGAACCTTAGCTTCAATTAACCACCGCACATCTTCAGGGATTCCTTTATGCATCAGAGCTCTTAATCGTTCACAGCGAACTTGGTAGATCTTTTTGAGGATGTTCATTGGGAGAGAAGGAAAATATTTTCGCAAGGCAGAAAAAGTAGGATCCATTTTCTAGGAGAAAGTAAAAGAAAGGAGGGAGGAAATGATCAGTTATTATGGGCAACTGAGAGAACCGACTTGAGAGTCACGGAGTACCGTATCCGCCGCTTAACCGGAAAAGTGAATCCTACTTTATTTTGATGTGATAGATATTCCATCCAGCTGACGTCGATTCAGTCCTTGATTATTGAATCCATTGTCCGCTTTTGACGAATTTTCAACGACAATATTTCTTGATGTCTGCCTTATCTTTGACGATAGCTATCACTCATCTTGGATGCTGCTAAGCTGGCATCAATTCTGTTCTTTTAGGTGTAGCCTCAATTGCCAGGCTTTTGACGAATTTTCAACGACAATATTTCTTGATGTCTGCCTTATCTTTGACGATAGCTATCACTCATCTTGGATGCTGCTAAGCTGGCATCAATTCTGTTCTTTTAGGTGTAGCCTCAATTGCCAGGCTTTTGACGATATTGTATGCTTTATCCTTGGATTCCTGATGGGGCTGGGTCCAGCGTATTAGCTATGCGTCCAATTAGTAAGAGCTGATGTCATTAAGATCTCAGCTTATACTGCTGCAATCATGCTGCGGACATGCTTTTCATTTGATCCCTGTTATGTAAAAGCCATGCATGCATGATGTGAAATGCATGAATGCAAGGCATGTGTAACTGATGTTTTTTTTTTTTTTAATCTAGCTCTTCATGTCTTTGCTTTACTTTACTGGATCTTCTTTGTGATTTCCTTCTCGGACTATTATTGAATCTCTTTATGCTTTCCAGCTGTTGTCCATTGTCTCAAAAGCCCAACTCTGTTCAAAAATCCTCTTTCCTTGCCTTATTTTTGAATTTTGACCTCAATTTTCTTTAATGCCCGCCTCATATTTTATGCTTCTCTGGATAATTGTCCCTGTTGAAATATTCGTGAGCATGATTCTTTCCTGCTGACATAGACATGTTAAGACTTCTGAAATGATCATTCAGGCTACCACCAAGGCTATCTCCCAAAGATTTGTTACTCCTTCTTCTTTGTTAGCCTATGTTCTGTGCTGCTCGCAAAGCAGGACCTCAATCTTACCTGTTTTAATTCACAAAGCTTATCAAAGTAATCTACGGTCTTTGTTTTTTTCTAAGTTTTAATTATTACTATTCTTCCTTCAAAAGTCACAATTTATTGCACACTTAAGGCTAGTAGGAATGTGAGATTTGAAGGAAAAGAACTGGATAGAAGCGACTTTAGCATTTTGAACGTGAGAATCTAAGGTAAGTTAAAGAGAATTGGCTTTTATTTATGGGTAAAAGAATATGAAAATCTTGGGTACAGATAGATAATGAAAGTGTAAGGGAAGAAAGCTCTCTTTGACAACTTTGATCAAATAAACTTTGGTAACCCTGTATCCACTTCTCCGCTTCTGTTCGAAAATTTCTTCATTATGCAAAGTATTTCTTTACTGCATCCGAATTTACTGGCTTCGGTAATTCTCGTCCATCCATTTCTGTCAGAATTAGTGCCCCTCCTGAAAATGCTTTCTTCACGACATATGGCCCGTCATAATTTGGTGTCCATTTTCCTCTTGAATCATGTTGCATGGGTAAAATTTTCTTGAGCACTATGTCACCTTCGTGAAATTGTCGTGGGCGAACCTTTTTGTTGTAAGCACGAATCATCCTTCTTTGATAAAGTTGCCCATGGCAGAGGGCTATCATTCTTCTTTCATCAATTAGATTTAATTGCTCGTATCTAGCTTTGACCCATTCTGCTTCTCCTAATTGAGTATCCATTAGTACCCTTAATGAAGGAATTTCAACTTCGATGGGCAATACAGCCTCCATACCGTATACCAGAGAAAAAGGTGTTGCTCCAGTAGAAGTACGGGTAGAAGTTCTATAAGCATGTAGTGCAAAAGGTAACATCTCATGCCAGTCCTTGTAAGTGACGATCATCTTTTCAACAATTCTCTTGATATTTTTATTGGCCGCTTCTACTGCACCATTCATCATCGGTCGATAAGGTGCTGAATTGAGATGCTTGATTTTGAATTGCTGGCACAAAGTCTGCATCATTGCATTATTCAGGTTCGTGGCATTGTCTGAGATGATACACTCTGGCGGTCCATAGCGACAAATGATTTCTTTCTTAATGAACCGGCATACCACCTTTTGAGTTACGCTTGCATAAGACACAGCTTCTACCCATTTAGTAAAGTAGTCAATTGCAACTAGGATGAATTTGTGACCATTGGAAGCTTTAGGGGTAATCGCTCCAATAACATCGATTCCCCACATGGCAAAAGGCCAAGGTATTGCTGTTACATTAAGAGGAACAGGTAGAGCTTGGATCTTGTTGGCATATATTTGGCATTTGTGACATTTTCTTACGTGATTGACGCAATCACTTTTCAATGTGAGCCAATAGTAACCAGCCCTCATTATTTGTCTTGCCATGGTATGACCACTAGTGTGTGCTCCACATATTCCAGAATGAACTTCTTCCATGATCTTTCGTGCTTCATGAGTATCTACACAGCGAAGTAGCATCGAGTCTGGGGTTTTCTTGTAAAGTATGTCTAGGTTTAAAAGAAAACCCATTGACAATCTTCGTAGAAATTTCTTGTCATTTTCTGATACTTCTGGTGGATATACTCTTTCTTTGAGGTATTTCTTGATATCGTGATACCAAGGCTTTCCATCCAATTCTTCTTCGATGCTCATGCAATAAGCTGGAGAATCTATTATTCTCATCTCGAACACAGGAGTATGCTCGGGGTCACTGATCTTGTACATAACAGCCAAAGTAGCTAAAGCATCCGGTATTTGATTATCTTCCCTTGGAAGATGATGGAAGCTTATACTGTTGAATTTTCGAGCCAAGTCTAGTATGAGCTTTTGGTAAGGGATCAATTTTGAATCCCTTGTCTCCCATTCTCCGTTGATTTGATATATGACTAATGCGGAATCCCCATAAACTCGGAGATCTCGCACTTTCAATTCCAGTGCCATTTGGAGTCCCATAGCACATGCCTCATACTCTACTATATTGTTGGTACAAGGAAATGTAATTTTTGCTGTAAGAGGGAATTGCTCTCCACTTGGAGAGATGAGTATGGCTCCAATCCCTTGTCCCAAAGCATTAGATGCTCCATCGAATGCCATTTTCCATGTTTCATCATCTTTAGAGACTTCCTGTTCTATCGTCATTATATCTCCATCAGGAAACTCCATTTTCATTGGCTCATAATCATCCAATGCTCTATCAGCCAGATATTCAGCAATCACACTCCCTTTTACAGCCTTTTGGGTGACATACTGTATGTCGTATTCAGACAACAGCATTTGCCATTTTGCGATCCTGCCTGATAAAGCTGGTTTCTCAAAAATGTACTTAATGGGATCAGTCTTGGAGATTAGCAATGTGGTGTTGTTGAGCATGTAGTGTCGTAGTCGGTGTGCTACCCATGCAAGGGCACAACAGGACTTTTCTACTATTGAGTATTTCGCTTCATATGTGGTAAGCTTCTTGCTCAAATAGTAAATTGCGTGCTCTTTCTTGCCTGTCTCATCACGTTGACCCAATACGGATCCTAATGAAGAATCCTGTATGGATAAATATAGAATCAACGATTCTCCAGATCGGGGTGGTACCAAGACTGGTGGATTTGATAGATATTGCTTGATTTTCTCGAATGCTTCTTGGCATTCGTTATTCCACTCGATCGGATTGTTCTTCTTCAGTGATTTGAAAAGAGGTTCACACTTGGATGTCAATTGTGAAATGAACCTTGCTATGAAGTTGATTCTGCCCAGGAAACTTCTTACTTGTTTTGGAGTCTTCGGGGGTTGCATTTCTTCTATTGCTTTGACTTTACTCGGGTCAACTCGAATCCCATCCTTGCTGACCATGAAACCCAATAACTTTCCTGAAGAGGCTCCAAAAATACATTTGGCAGAATTCAACTTCAGTTGATATTTGCGAAGTCTATCGAATAGTTTTCTTAGCACTTTTAGATGCCCCTTAGCAGTGAAAGTTTTGGCGATCATGTCGTCTACATATACTTCAATTTCTTTATGCATCATGTCATGGAATAATGCAACCATGGCTCTTTGATATGTAGCACCAGCATTCTTTAACCCAAAAGGCATCACCTTGTAGTAGAAGGTACCCCAAAGAGTTATAAAGGCAGTTTTTATCATATCATCTGGATCAAGTTTGATTTGATTGTATCCAGAGAAGCCATCCATGAAGGAAAAATAGGAGTTTCCTGCGGTATTATCCACCAGCGTATCAATGTGAGGAAGTGGGAAGTTATCTTTAGGACTGGCTTCGTTCAATGGCCGGTAGTCCTGACAAACTCTTAGTTTCCCGCTTTCTTTCTTTTCGACTGGAACAATGTTAACCACCCATTCTGTATATTCAGCGACCCCAAGGAATCCTGCATCCCACAGCTTTCGAATTTCATCTTTCACTCTTAAGATTAGATCCGGCTTTAATCTTCGTAATTTTTGTCTGACAGGCTTCGCCCCAGGTTTCAAGGGTATTTTGTGTAGTACTATGTCTGAGCTTAGGCCAGGCATATCTTGGTATGACCAAGCAAACACATCCACATATTCTTTCAATAAATGGACTAATTCTTCTTTTTCTTCAGGAGGGAATAAAGTGCCAATCTTGACTTTTTTTACATCCTGACTGTCTCCCAGGTTGAATACCTCAGTTGGTTCTTGACTTGTTACTCTTTCTTTTTCATCTCGCTCAATCATTTTTAATAGCTCAGGAGATACTTGAAGATCTTCGTCATCCGAGTCGGTAGTGTTTACAGGATTATCAAAGTTCATTCTTTCATTGTCATCAAAGAGAGTTTTGGGTCTGCATTATCCAGAGAGAAAAGAAAGAGAAGAAAAAAAAAATGGCACGAATGAGATGGATGCAAACTGGTACTTTATTCACAATGTGCATAAATCACAACTTTATTGGAATAAAAAGCAATAACTAAAAGGTTCACTTAAACAAAGACTACACCCTATTGATTGAACCTTTCTTTAGGAGGTTTTTACTATTAGATTACTTTGGAAAGCTTTCGATTATAACAGGCAGTTCTATCGCCTCCCAATTGTTCAGCACATCCCGTGGGCCACAAGGTTGAACAAGCTCCTCCTCTTCAGGTGAATCGCTGATGATTGCCTGAATAGAAAGACTTTCAAAAGACTTGTTGATGTTGATAGTCAGCTTGCCTTCATTGTCATTTTTTGGAATGAGACCACCACTCACGAACGTTTCGGTGATTTCAGGGATATCCAGATTTCTTTCCTGGAGAGGATGCCCCGTTAATCGTGCAATCCTCTTTTCTCTCTTTTCAGCTATTGCCTTCATTTTATCATGTCTTGTCGGTGTGAAGCCTAGGCCGTATTTCCCTTCATTTGTGGTGATTTTCAATGGTTCTGTGATTCCTTGTAAATCTTGTCCCAGTCCTAACCCCGGTGAGTATCCTCCTTTTATCATGAGTTTGGCAACCATGCGACTTGTTTTAGAGATGCTAGGAATGGGTTCTTCTCCATATTCGCTGACATAAGCAGCATTGACAATCTCAAAAGACCTGAAGGAGCAATCAGGTATATTTTCATTGACTTCGACATATTGAGCATCCGCAGGTCTTGATAGCAGGATGTCTTCTTCAGCGAAGACCGTGATTATCTTTCCTTCAATAATGAATTTCATTTTCTGGTGTAATGAAGAAGGAATTGCTCCGGCCATATGGATCCATGGTCTTCCCAGCAGGCAGGTATAAGATGGACAAATATCCATGACTTGGAATGTGATGTGGAAAAGACAGGGACCAATCCCTATTGGTAGCTCTATTTCTCCAACAACATCTCTCTTCGTTCCGTCAAATGCTCGAACAACAATATGACTGTTGTTGAGGTATGATGGGTCTAAACCAATCTTATGTAAGGTTTCGAGTGGCATTACATTTAGAGCTGACCCATTGTCGATAAGAACTCTGGCCATAATCCGATCTTTGTATTTAATCGAAATATGCAGAGCCTTAGAGTGACCCCTTCCTTCTGCTGGTATCTCATCGTCAGTGAATGTGATGAGATTTTGTGCCGTGATGTTGTTGACAAGGTGGTCAAAGTTGTTCACGGAGATATCTTGTTCAACATAAGCCTTATTCAGGACTTTGAGAAGAGCTTCTCGATGGGCATCAGAACTTAAGAGTAATGAAAGTATGGAGATCTTTGCTGGCAGACGGTTCAACTGCTCCACGATACTGTATTCACTTTGCTTTATGAGTTTGAGAAACTCAGTAGCTTGTTCATCTGTTACTGCTCGAGGCATCTCTTGCTCTTTAGATGTGTTAATAGGTCCATTTGCTGGATCCGTAACATTCTTCTCTTGTTGGAGCTTGTTCATTTGCTCGGGAGAATAACACCGACCGCTTCTAGTCATGCCCCCAACTTCTAACGGAGTTGATGTGATGTTAGAAGTATAGCCATAGTTCCATGGAACAGTTTTGTCTGATTTGTACGGGAATGGCTTTGGAACTTGAATTCTTAAAGGCTTGAGAGCAGATTTTGATATTGGAATGACTAGTGGTCTTGGCATGATATTGACTTCTTGTTCTTTAATTATCACATTCACGTCATCCTCTTTATCTGACATAAAAACGATGATTTGGGAGGAGTCCATAAGACTTTGTAGACTTTTACGGAATTCTGGGCATTCTTGGATAGAATGACTCTTACTGTTATGAAAGTTGCACCACTCCTCATCCTCGACTTCTTTATTTCCAGAAGACTTTCCTATGATAATCCCTTCTTTCACAAGGCATGAATATACATGCTTAAGAGGGGTTATGATATCATTGACTGTTTTCTTCATCGGCCAGTATTCTTCCATCATATTGACTGGTTTGGCTTGATGAGGAGGCAATGGATTATGAGTGACGTTTGGTTCATCGGAAAAGTCCAACCACTTTGACTCAATTAATTGTTGGACTATACGCTTCAATGCTATGCAATTTTCCAGTCCGTGGCCCACGGTACCATCATGATATGGGCAATTTATGTTAGGGTCATACCATCTTGGATACGGGGGTTCCAATGGCCTTGTAGGGATTGGGCGAATAAGTTGACTTTCGATGAGTTTTGGATACAGCTCAGTGTAAGTCATGGGAATTGGTGCGAAGATTTCTCTTGGTCTTGGTGCAGGTACTGGAGGAGTTGGAACAGGTGGCCGTAACTGATTAGGTCTGTTGGGAGGATAATTGTTGGGTCTATTGGGAAGATAATCATTGGGCCTATTGGGAGGATAATCATTGGGCCTATTGGTAGGATAATAATTGGGCTTATTGGCAGAATAGGATAGGCGAGGTCCGGTGGCCACAGTGCCCACGAAGGGAATCCCTCTTCCTCTTCCTATTTGTTGTATTTCTTCATCTTTTCTTCTGGAAGGTCCTCCTCTTTTCATAGGATCGCTAAAGGATTCAGTAATCTTCCCAGTCCTGATACCATGCTCAATCCTTTCTCCAGACATTACTACGTCAGAGAAGTTAGTTGCCGCATTGCCAATAAGTTTGTCATAATATGGGTATTTCAGTGTCTGGACAAACAAAGTGACCATTTCTCTTTCTGTCATGGGTGGCTGAACCTGTGCAGCTAAGTCCCTCCACCGCTGCGCATATTCCTTGAAAGTTTCTAGCTTTTTCTTCTCCATGTTTTGGAGAGTTTGGCGATCCGGAGCCAAGTCCATAATGTGTTTATAGTTGCCGATGAAGGCCTGAGCAAGGTCATTCCAAGTTTTTATGTTCCTTGGACCTTGGCTTAGATACCACTGTAATGCTGATTTTGTGAGACTTTCCTGAAAAAGTGCGATCCACACCTTTTCATCTTTTGTGAGTGGTTGTAGTCTCCTTAGGAACAATGTGATGTGAGTGATGGGATCACTCGTTCCATCGTATTTCACGAAATCTGGCACCTTAAAATCTGAAGGGATTACGACATCTGGCACTAAGCAGAGGTCATCTACCGAGAGAGATCCGAATATAGTGCCTCCTTCAATGGCTCGCAGTCGCTTTTCTATTGTTTCGAGTTTTTGAGATTCTGCTTCTTCTTTTGGTAATGTCTTCTTCTCTTCCTGTACAGTGTCTTGTTTCAGGTGAACACTAGCAGACGGTCCTGATTCTTGAAACAGGTTTTCTTGGACTGAGACTCGTTGCGGGGTGAATCCCGGGGGATAAGTGGGATCTTGCACTTCTTTGATGGGGACTTGAGTTGCTTTCCCTTTGATTAATTCCATCAATTGTCTCATCTGTTCTGACATACTTTCAATCTTGGACTCCATCTCCATGAGACGTCCTTCGGCTTGTTCTGCCATTAATCTTGTTTGGAGTCGAGTTGAATATCGGTGTTGAGGTCCAATTTTACCCTTTTAAAGGAATATTTATTTTATTAGATTCTATGTGTGTATGATTGATGTGATGGATGCATGCATGAATATTGTAAATACTTGGTGAAAGAAGAACTATAATGGAATTTCTCAATTACATTCAGCAAAAGGTTTGTTTAAAAGAAACGACCCAAAGTACAATACTGCTTTCTGGCCTTAGATATGAACTCCATCATTCTTTGAACATTTACTGATGGAGTAGGACAGCTCAGTTCTTCTAACTCCTTGGCTTCTTCGCCCATTAGTTGGGCTTGTTCTGTAACTTTTCTGACTTCTACCAAAAATGTTTGCAATTGATCTTGAGAAAATCTGTATTGATCTTCCCAGTATCTGACTCTCATCTCTTTTTGATCGGTTTCATCAACCAATTGGGAGATGACTTGTTTTTGGTATTCAACTTTCTCTTCGAGGAGTTGTGTTTTGTGACCGAGCTGTTGCATGTCAAGGAGCATCCTCTTGTTCTTCTCCTTTTCTTCCTCTAGTTCTTTCTCCAACTCTCTTTTCGCCAATTTTCTGATGACCTCTTCAGATAGAACTATTCCTTCCTTCCGGTTATTTCTCCATTCATAATAAGCAGTGGGAGAAATAATAGGCCCCGACTTCAATATGAAAATTCTTTTCCACGCAACTGAAATACCCATTGCCAGCTTATTTGAATTTGGATCTTCGTGTGAAAATTCCAACTTACTCAGATTATGCGTCATGGGTATAAATTGCATGGACCCAAATTGTTTTCGTACTTGAGCTGGGGCATAACTTGTTCCTCCCCATATACCTAAGAGAGGAACCCACGGGCAATTGCCGCATCGGTAGACAACGCGGGTGGAGGTAGACCAGGGGGCTCTCCATTCAATTTGGAATTCGGTGATGTTCTTGAAATAATCAACCCATGCTTCCTTGCTGTCGTGATGAATGGTTTCACTTTTCAAAAAGGCTTCGATTGGGATGAAGTCCTTTGAAAAGCGATTTCCAAAATGTTGCTTCTCACAAGGAAGGTGGCTTTTGATCCAAATGTTGAGGAGATGTGAACATCCTATGAATTTGCCCCCTCTTTGGCGACAAAAGTTTAATGCCCTGATAGTTTCACATAATATTACTGAGGTCGGATTTATTTGAGCATTGCAGATTTGCTCAAATAGTGTAATGATGTCTCCTTCAATGAATCCGACGATTCTTGGGAAGACTACCAGGCCATATATCGCCAAGGCGAAAAGCTTGCGTCGTTGATTTTTCTGAGGGAGAACGTGACTTAATTGTTTTAAGTCGATCCAACTGATAAATTTTCGAGATCCTTTTGTTGCAAACTTGGTTTGAAGACTGGAAGCTGGCATATCCAATAATTTTGCTAGGGCTCGATGAGGCTCCGTTCTTCTATCATGTTGATAAGTCTCGATTGGATAGTCGGAGGACCAACCCAAGAGGCTGTTGTATTCTTCAATGGTTGGAACCAGATCCATCTTATCGAAAGAAAAGCATCGATAAAATGGATCCCAAAATTGTATTAGAGCCCGGACAAGTGATGCATCAACGGTAACCTTTAGTAGGCAAGTGATGTGACCATATTTTGCCGTAAAAGCTTCCCGATCAGCAGAATTCCAACTATTCCAGACTTGCAATAATTCCGTGGTGTCGTTCTGATTTATCCGGACCGATACCTGGTCCTTAAGCTGTACGTGAGAATGGGATGTCAGAGCATCTCCGTGAAGCTTTTGAGCCGTTTCGGAATATTCCATAGCTTCAGGCTGAGTTTCGATTACCGTGTCATTCCATGATCCAGTAACAGCCGTGGGAAGATAATCGAGAATATCCATGATAATAGTTCTTTCACCAAATACTTATCTTTAATGATGAAATGTATATGCCGGAAAAATAAGGAAAAATAGAGTTAGTAAAAAAATAACACATAGGATCATACAAACATATAGATAAAACAAAACCTATGGAAATGGGAACCGAGGTATGGGAAATTCTTAATGGCTGGTTCTAAGGTGGAGTAAGGAATTCTACATGCAGAAGGTGGTTTATCAAAAAGGCAAGGGATAGTTCCCGAATCCCGTCACTGAATCATAGTGACGGCCCGATTCCTTACCCTCTAGGGTTTATGTAAGGAATGGATTAATTCGAGTCGTAGCTTTTCGTGGGCCCATGCAGAGACTAACCGTCTCAGAAGGCAATACACTACTTTGCTACTTTGAAACCGGTGAAGGCTTGGAGACCGTGGCCTCACAAGGACAGCAACACCAATTCCGCTTAGAAAGAATCGTGTTTGATTTAAGGAAGCTCGGGTATAGAGCTTCATTTTGTGAATGCATTATGCATGTTTACTTAAGTAAATATAATATATAAATCCACATAATAGTAAAGCAAAGTAAATAAAAACAAATCAACTTTAGGCTCGACTCACTAACGTCGAGTCCCCAGTGGAGTCGCCAAGCTGTGGCAACGTCGGGTTTTCTGGAGTCGCCACCAATCGGTTTTCGCTCAGGTCGATTGGTCACCTAAAATATAGTCTGCGAGAGTTCGGGGGTTCGGGAGTACGGTTACGTTGAAACAACTTTGTTAAAACGCCCAAAAATTGGCACCTTAGTTGATTTTAATTTTGTTTTACTTTGCTTTTAAAAAAATTTCAGTTAATTTAGATATTTTAACTGAATTAGTCGAAAATGTGGATTTTTGGTAATTAAGTTGGATAAAATTTTATACTTCCGAACCATGGACTCTGCCGAGTCATTTGGACACGGAAGATTTTGATTCCGAACCATGGACTCTGCCGAGTCATTTGGACACGGAATTTGGTGAAATTTTAAACAATTTTATCCATATTGTAAAAATATGGATTTTTATCTGTTTATTTAATTTGTTTATTTTAAAAAGTTTGATATTTTCCAAACCGTAGATCCTACCGGATCATCCGGATATGGAAATTGATTTATCGTAATTATTTAATTCTTATTATTATGAAATTAATTTTTAAATGGTAATTCTTTTTGTTTATGAATGATTTTTAATACTAACTAAAAAATTTATCTTTATATTTTTTACTTCTTTTTTTACTTTCTTTCTTTTTCTTCTTTTTTTACTTATTTTTACTTCTTTTTTTTAATTTCTTTTAATTTCTTTTCTTTTCTTTCTTTTTTATTCTTTTCTTTCTTTCTTTGCTTTTTCTTTTTCTTTCTTTTATCTTTCTTTTCTTTTTCTTATATTTCCTTTTTTTCTTTATCTTATCTTTCTTTTATTTTTCTTTCTTATCTTTCTTTTATTTTTCTTGTCTTTTCTTTCTTTCTTTTCTTATCTTATCTTTTCTTTTATATTTTTTTTTATCTTTCTTTTCTTTCTTATCTTTCTTTTATTTTTGTTTCTTATCTTTCTTTTATTTTTCTTATCTTTCTTTTTTTTCTTGTTTACTTTTTTTGTTTTTCTTGTTTAATGAAAGATATTTATTATTTTAAAGGATTACTCAATTTATAAAAGAATTAAAAAAAATAATAATTAATTTTTATTTAATAAGAAGTTAATTTAAAAGAATTAAAGAGTTTAAAAATAAAAATTTTGATCATGGTACGGGGCGTTGTTACTCAGCCAGACCCTCTTCACCAGGTGAAGCAGCTCAAAAGCGGGCACGAGACAGTTTCCAGCCAATATACCATGAACTAAAAAAAATTTTTATTTTTATTTTTATTTTTTATTATTTTTTTATTATTATTTTTTTTTATTAAGAGAATCAAAAATTTTAAACAAAAGAAGAAAAGTTTTGATATTTATTTAATTTATTTTTGGAATAAAAGATTATTTAACCGAAAACTTATATGTATTTTAAAACAAAAGTCTTGATATTTTTATTTTTATATTCTTCTTTGTTTGATGAAAGATTTTTTTTTAATTTTAATTTATATTTCTGAAAATATATCTAATCAATAAGTCAAAAATATTTAAGAGAAAATTCAATTATTTTTGTTTTATTTTGTATTATTTTGAAATTATTTGATTAAGATTTTTATAAAGGAAACAAAAAGTTATATCTTTTAATAAGTAAAATATTACTGAATAAAATATTAACCCAAAATTTTTATTCTTTTCATTCTTTTTATTAATAAAGAAAACTAAAAAAAAATTATATTTTTAAAAGAAATAAATAAAATATTATTGAAAAATATTAACTCAAAAATTTTACGCTTTTTATTCTTTTTAATAAAGAAAACTAAAAAAAATTATATATTAATAGATAATTAATATATTAGTCTAAAGTTTTTTTTTTTTATTTTTTATAAAGAAAAAAAAAATTTATTTATATATTTTATTTTAAAAATATTTCCGAGCCATGGATCCTGGCGGATCATTTGGTCATGGAGTTTTAATTAAATTTTTTTATTTCATTAATTATTAATTTTAAAGATGTATTAAAAGAATGGTTTTATGTTTATTTATTTATTTATTTTATTTTTGAATTATTTCATTATGTTTGTTTATTAAAAGGAATAAAAACTTTGTTTCAAAATAAAAAAAAGTAATTTTTATTAGCCTTTAGAAAATTATTCACATAAAATTCCTTTTTTTATCTTTTAATCATAAAAAAAATTCAATTAATAAAGTGGGGCTTTTTGGCCATCCACTTTAATAACACAATAATAATAAAAGTTAGCACAATTAATATAGTTAGATTAGTTGGATTAGTTAGTTAATAACAATAAAAAAGGTTAGTAAAAGTTAGATTAAATTAATTAACAACAATAATAAAAATTAGCCAAGTTTAATTAAATTAATGGTTAACAACAATAATAAAAAGTTAGTCAAGTTAATTAAGTTAATTAATTACAACAAAAATAAAAGTTAGACAATTTAATTAATTTAATTAATTAACAACAATAATAAAAGTTAGCCAAGTTTAATTAAGTTAATTAATTAACAACAATAAATAAAAATTAACCAAGTTTAATTAAGTTAATTAATTAACAACAATAAATAAAAGTTAGCCAAGTTTAATTAAGTTAATTAATTAACAACAATAAATAAAAATTAGCCAAGTTTAATTAAGTTAATTAATTAACAACAATAAATAAAAATTAGCCAAGTTTAATTAAGTTAATTAATTAACAACAATAAATAAAAGTTAGCCAAGTTTAATTAAGTTAATTAATTACAACAAAAATAAAAGTTAGACAATTTAATTAATTATTAACAACAATAATAATAAAGGTTAGTAAAAATTAGCAAGTTAGTTGTTAGTTGCTAATAACAAAAAAAAAAAGGTTAGTAATAATAACAATAATAAACAAATAAATAAACAAGTAAAAAAATAAATGAGTTAGTTAATTAATTTTCTGCAAAGACAAAATAAAAAGGTTAGTGACCTAATAGAAAGAAATTGAAAAGATGATGGGTGAAACAAGGGTTTACCCTTTTAGTTTTGAATTTTGAATCCCAGGAAATGAGAACGACGACGGCGCGAGGGGGGGAAGGGGAGGGGCAGCTGGCGGCACGGCCAGGGGCAGGGGGCGACGGCGTGGGGGGGGGGTCCGGCGGCGGGCAGGGGCGACGCGGCGGCGGGCAGGGGTGGCGCCGGGCAGGGGCGGTGCGACAGGAGCAGAGGGAGCTGGGCGACGCGGCGGGCTGGGTGAGAGCGCGGCGGCGGCAGGTGCGGCGAGGGGAGGGCACGGCGGCGGCGAACGGCGTAGGGCGGCGGCGGCGGGCGGCGAGGGGCACGGCGGAGAGAGAGAGAGAGAGAGAGAGAGAGAGAGAGGGAACAGCAGTGAAAAAAATTTGGCTTTCTGGGGAAGAAGGGAAGAGGTCTGGGGCTAAGGGCTGTAATTTTCTCTTTTTTTTGAAACGGAGCTCTAAGTTTTTTTTCTATTTTTTTCTGTGTTCAGCACAAAATTTGGGGGGCTATTTATAGAGGAAGTTTAGCTGAACTGTTGATGGATAAATTAATAAAAAAAATCCAAACTTATCTCTTAAATTGGTAAAATGACAGTTTTAGTCCTTTACGTCTCTCAGCCTCTGGATAAGTTCCTGAAGCTTCTGATTTTGACAATTTTGTCGTTTTCTGTCAATTTGAGCCAAAAACGTTGGCAGGCTCAAAATTTTATGTGACAAACTGCCAAATGCTCCTGGAACTTTCAGAATTTGTCAATTTTACCTGAAACTTCTTAATTTTGTCATTTTTACCTCAAACTTTTAAATTTTGTCATTTTTATGGAGTTTTCTTTTTTTTCTTTCAAACATACATATATACACACATATATCAAATCTTCACAAAACAAAACAAAAAAAAATATATATATATATTTTAAACTAATTAAAAAAATTTAGTAATAATAATAACAATAATAATAATAATACATTTTTTTATTTAATTTTTTTATTTAATTTTTTTTTTAAATTATTTTAATGGCCGGACGAAATTGGGTGTCAACAGAATCAATATGTCGGATACTCTTTGCCCTTTATGTGGAGTTGATGCTGAACATACAAGACACATTCTAGTGCAGTGTGTCAAAATTTTGAGTGGATGGAGTTTAATTGCTCAACAGTGTGATTTGGACATGTTGTATGGATTAGAGTTAAGAGATTTATTAAGGCGCAGACCAAGACGGTGTAATACAATATCGCAACATCATGTATGACAAGTTATAACTTAGGTTGCATCATGGGTTGTTTGGGAAGAAAGAAATGGTGTGGTCTTCAACAATAAATGGTTTGCCATTGATAAAGTGTTTTTTGAAGTGCAAATGTATTCCTTTTTATGGCTCAAAAGCAGGTGGTCTAAATTTTCTTGTACTTGGGTGGATTGGTGTCAAAATCTCATTGTATCTGTACTTAAAGATTAGTGAGGTGGGGCAAATTCCTTGTATGAGATAGGGATCAAGTATGTCTTGAGTCAAGTGTTAAGTATCCAACAGCTTACTAAGATTATTTCTTTCAATTTTTTCAAGTAATATAGTTTCCTTTGCAGTTCAAAAACAAAAAAGAAACATTTTTAATAGATTAGGACAAAAATAAAATATTTTTATTAGGTTTAGGACCCAAATAGAATATTCAATCAGTTAGTGTCTAAAATGGAATGATAATTAAATATTAGGGACTGTCTATATAATTTACTCCTTTCTTATATATGTTTGAGAATAATCTTACAATGATTTTGTGTGGTATAAAAGAATAAAATTAGAATACATAGCATTTGTTTTTTGTTTTCTACTTTTTGTACTTATAATTGTTACAAAATGTTTGAGTTAAGATAAATTTTACACAAAGGGAAGACCTTTCACCTCTATCATGGCTTGAACTCCCTATATACCTAATGTCAAAGAAAACCCAAGAACTCGAGGATTATGTCAAAGACCCAAGTTCCTGAATAGTTTTTTCAGAGAATATTTTCCTCAATAGATCTTTTTTTATACTGTTTGTCACATTTTAACTTTGTAAAATTGAACTCAACTTTTTCAAGAAAAACTAATACATAAACTTATATGCAAATGTTAGAAAAAGTCTTGCAATTTCTACAAATCACCCCCTCCATTCCACAATCTTTGTGCTATTTATTATTTTTTGTTATCCCAAATTCTTTACAACCTTATTATATGGATAAGTTTTATTACAGTCAATTTAGCAAAGTACACCCATTCCTATCCTAATTTCAAAACTATAATACAGTCCCGGTGTTTAAAGAAATTGCAATTTAGCCCTGTAGTTTCTAAAATTTTCATCAGTCCTTATATTTTTTATAGGGTTATTAAGTAGGATGCTAAAGTTTTAAAAGTCACAGTTTAGTCACAGAAATTTTCATAAGAGCAAGATTGAGAGAAAAAAGTAATACTCCCTCCGTCCCAAATTCTTTGCACCATTCACGTTTTATCAATTAATCTATGATTTTTTATTTTAGACATTTTAACATATAAATGAAAAACTTTTATATGTGAATGATAAATCAAGACCTATAGTTTCTAAATATATATTTTTTAATTTTTTTCTAACAATCAATAATATAAAAAAATTCAAGTCAAACTAGCCCAAAAAGTCAAATGGTACAAAGAATATGGGACGGAGGGAGTAATATTTTACGCATCTCAATCTCCACATCAAATCTAAATGCTTCAAATATCTTATGACACATGGAGTATTTTGTTTTTTTTTATAATGAAAAAAAAAACAAGTCAGAGTCGTATCTAAATCATCAAAAAGTAATAAATGTGATGGGAATTTGCTCTAAAATAAACCATACAAACTTGTGAATAGTTTATGCAGATGTACCTACTCAAGATACTCTTCTACTACACTACATTATGTAGAGAAGTGTGATAATAAACTTACCATTAGAATGTATTAAAGGTTCACATGCTCGTACCATCCTTGTACATGAAAGGCTATTTTTAATATGAATTGTGGTAACATAAAGCCTATAACTATTATTAATATGTCACAACTCCACGATCACATGTTGTGATGTTACAACATGGCATCATGGGGCGGTAATACCTTCATGACGGTTAAAAACATAAAAAAAACACATTGTGTCTTAACATATGTATCAAAGTGTACCACTTGGATACAAATATTATAGTATCGACACAAAAGAGGAAAACTGGCAACCTCTCCTGACAATATTATTGTGTTGTTTGGAAGAAAACAAATAAGAAGAAAAAGTTAAATACGAGTACATTTTTGTGCGAGGAAGGTCGCAGTCAGCTTTGTCCCTGACAAGGATGGAATGTTAGAAGTAGGGGAATGATTGTCTGGCAGATGAGATGTCAGTTCTCGTCTAGTTAGGTTGCTCCCGACCCTGACTCTACGTGGTCACCCCAACTCCTAGTTTGTCCATTTGTTAATGAATCACCAGCCTAGCTAGCTAGCTACACTAGCTAAGTTTGTTTTTTTCTTTGCTTGGATCCATAAGCTTTTTGGAACATAATTTAAAAAAACAAAAGTGGCACATAAAATATACATAAAATACTTAAAAAAAACATTTAATCCACCAATCAAGATTAAAAAAACATAAACCCTTCATCTCACTCGGTTTGATAGAATATTAAGAAAGTGGAGAAATTTTAGGTTTTGTGTCCACTTTTGTTCTTAACTTTTTATATGTAGATTGAGATAGTTGGTAAAAGTTAATATTGAAACGATACTTTTAAATGTAGTAAGATAAAATAATTTACTGAATATAAAAATATTGTCAAGATTTTATTGTGGTCAATATGGAGCTGCAAAAACAAGGAGGTATTTAACAATGGAAAAGTTTCTATTTTTCAATTATTAAATGAAGTTCAATTGTTGTCTCACTTTTGGATCCAAAATAGATGTAAAAATTTTAAGTGTTCTTGCGAAGATTGGTTGATTAACCCAAAATAGGGGCTTTTGAACATGTTGTAAAATAGTTGGTCTTAAGAAGTAGTTGGGTTTAGCTAGTTTTATGATGATTCTGAGGCGGGTTGTATCAAGTTACTAACTAGCTTCTGGCTAGTTGGTTGTTTGCATTATTTGTCTTTAATAAAAATTTTCTCGGCTGTTAAAAAAAAAATGTAGTACTCTCTTCTCATCTCTTTAATTGGCTCATTTTATCTTTTTTGACTAAAGTTTGGTTTGAATATATTTATATTAATGTGTACTGAAAATAAACTTCAAAATTTGTTTTCAGAAACTATGACTCAAATCGTTTAGCTTTGAACGATATAAGTTAAAACCTTTTTTGCTTTTCCACATTTGACACATATGGCTACAATGTGAATGCCATTGAAAGAGGCCAGTGTTTACGATCGAACCAGGTGGTGAGCTACTCTTTTGTTGTGCAGTGAAGTTGCTACTGTGGGGGAGAGAAAAGTCTCATCTTTGGTCAAACAGAATGGGGAAATTGCAACTATGATTGACTGCACTCAAGAGCCCCATCCCCAAATTAGAAATAAAAAGGCATACGCATATGTTCTTTATGTCAGAATTACAGATGTTTCTTTAGGGGTTACTTGAACAGTACCTTAACTAGAGATTCTTGAGGCTAGGAAATCAATGACAGTGACCTAAGTTTACAAATGAAAAATGGAATCCCACTGTTGTTGCGTCACGAAATTAGCTCCCCACTTTGATCTAAACTCGATCAAGCAGTGTACCAAGCCAGCGAAACGGTGTTTGGTAGACAAAGTTGCCCACGAACTATGCCACCAACATCGACATTTGCATAGACACCCGAGGACCTAAACCTGGTAGACGAACAACCAAACAGCTTGTCATAAGGGGGCAGAATTTGTGATTGAGAGAGGAAGCAAAGACATAGCGGTCTGAACTTTGTGAGAAAGGAAAACAACACTGAGGTGTTGAAGGTGGACAGAGTTGGTGGGTGGAGCAGCGTTCAAGACGTGCGTAAGTTATTGTCCGTCAAAATTGTGGTAATTTGTTTCAATTTTGAGGGCAATAAAGGAACAAAACTGGAGGACCGAATAAAATTCACATGCCCGCTTAGTAAAAACATGTTAACATGAAGCTATTAATGTAGGCCAAACATGCTATATAATCTTTATGTTCCATTTTCATTAAAAAAAATCATATTTTTATAATTTTAAAAGAAATTTATTATAAATTAACTACTTTAAATAATAAAGAGAAAATTTTTTATGAGATAAAGGGAGTAATAATTTTGGAATGGAGCGAGTGTATATTAATATTATATACCAAGGATGAAAATTTAAAAGTTCACTGTCCATTTTGTCATCCATAGAAGATCATGTAATTGGTTATCAATAAATTAGGGAGTAATGCTATATATATATATATATATATATATATATATATATATATATACTGGAATTTCTGTCTTAACTTTTATGCATTTCATACACTGTATATTTAGAATTTAGTAAGATTTTACTATGCAATTTATTTTTGTACATTTTAAAAAAGTAAATGGGACTCATATTTTAAGTGGATTGGTCCTATTTAAGTCTTCTGTTTATATTTTTTTTACCAGATCTATTCAAATATTTTAAGATTTGTTGATGTATAGACTAAAAAATGTGGGATCGAAGACCTATGTTAGGCTTGTCTTAGATAATAATTATTTCACGTTAGAGCTAATTATAGTGAAATAACATAAGCTCCACTTGGTAAATTTAATTGCCGCCTCATTATTGTTACTTGAGGAAAGCTTTATGCCATGGTTTTGCACTCAAAAAGGTTAATTAGTGTAATAAATATCAAGTCCAACTGAATCATATTCCTCATAGTGTTGTACATTGGTCTCCTCCTCCCAAAGGTTTTGCCCAAGATTCATGTTGATGCTGGACTCTTTGCATCACATGGCTCCTTTGGAATTGGGGTAGTAGTTCGAGGCTCTTCATCATCGGTTCTACTTGCGGCCTCTCAAACCATTTCTTTTGTTAGTGATATTACATATATATTTGGAGACATGAGCAGTTTAGAAGGGTTTGTTGGAGGCTCGCTCAAATGGCTGGAGGGAAATCATTATTCAATCAGACTGCAAGATGGTAGTGATGGTGCTTAACAATTATAGCAGCCCTTGCCTTTGTCTCCTTTACTAGTGCAACTTGCGAGATAGCTAGAGAGAAGCTGTGAGTTTAATTTCTTCACTTGTACACAACCCTATTTTTACAAAAACACATCTCCTCATCAGGATGCACATAGAAATATTTTATGTTCGTAGAACTTCTACAAGTATTATATGTGAACTAATAATATGAAGATTAATTATATTTTTTAATTAAGTAACAATCAGTATTTATCAAAGTTAATTATTAATAATAATGATTATGTAGTACTATCATTTATCAAACACACATAACCCAATATCGCAGTCGGAAGTACCGCTGGAGCTCAAGAAATGCCCCAACTTATTGACGCCTTCTTCTGTTCTCCCGCTTTGGAATAGTAACAAAGCTGCCATGTCCGAGCAGCTTTCTACCTGACCCTCGAATCCGTCTTCTTGACTCAGCTGCGACGCAACAAACCTGTCAAGTGCTCTCCAATCTGTCACTTTCTTGTTACCCAGATCATCTTCGTTGTTGTTGTTGTTGTTTGGCTCTGAGATGCTTGGGAGCCAACTCGTTGTTAGTGGCAGGGAATTAGGGCTTTCTAGCTGTGGAAGCTGCACGAACTGGTCAGACTGGATGAAACTAAGGTTTTCAGCTGCTTCTATCTCTTGCTTGCACATCAAGTTTTGTGCCAGGAAACTCTGTTGCCTTGCGACGTACTCAAGAGGATCCAACGTGGGAGTTGTCGCAACGCATGGCGCTTCAAACAAGTAGCTCGACTCCCATCCTTCCATGTTCTTCGTTTGCGCTGTTGCTTTCTTCTTGAACGCTCGACAAACCACCCATCCTTCTTCCTGCAACAATCAAAATATTACATGTATCATCAAGTTAGTAATCATATATCAGCTTATTATTCTTCTATAAGGGTCATATAAAGATCGATAAAGAAGAAAAGCTGTCCACTAGCTTAACTGATAAAAACTTCTGATGTTGAAACTAATGTCTTGAAATTGAATTTATATTTCTTTAAGATATGGTTAGGGGAAACAAAAAGGCTAGCTACATCCTGTTGTGTAGCTCAACTGAACTTGTTGGGTACCTCTTTATTAACCCCTGAGAGAAATTAATACATAAAAGACAAAAAAAAATTAAAACTTTGGTTGATATGGAAAAAGAAAGAGATCATTGTTTTTGGGTATTCAGAAGCATCATACAAGTGTACAAGAAAGGGATATACTATTATTATAAGTTAAGGAAATAAGTATACTATTTTCTTTAGGACTAAAATAACACCTGAATCAGCTTTATTATGACATGATGTAGAGGTAGGGAGATAAGAGCTTGAATTCTGGAGCCCCGTCTTATCCACCCAATACCTTAATCATTACATTAAGGTTGATAGGATAGAAAAAGATTTTTTGTTATTTAGAATCTGGATTTTTTTCCATTTGGCAGCTTCTCTTTTAATGTTTGGTAAAGAGAGGTAGAGAGAGGAGCTAGGAGTGATGGATTTCCTGTACCTGCTAGCTAGCTAGGCAAAGTCTAATCAAAATCTAGGAGGAGAAACAGAATTTGGCTTTTGACCAATTAATGTTAAAGCCCATGCTGGAAAAGGAATCTGAAGTGAAAGCAATATTGCAATTCCCAACTTTTTTGACTTGGAGGGTGGTGCAAGCCACCCTTTCTAGAAATCTAGTGGTCTTGTTATGCAAGTTTAGAAAAGCAAAAGCAAATTCCGTCCCCTCACAGGGACTTGTTTGTTGTTCAAATTGGTCTAGGTGCCTATATATATTAGAAACATTCATCATCATGATCCACACCAAAATTCATCTTTCTTCATCCAAAAAAGGTCATGTCTCATGCCAAACACCCCCTGATCATAATCTCCTCGCCTGCACGCTGAAACTTTGTTGCCACTGGAAAATGCTAAACATACTAAATCTTTTGTATTAAATGAAATTCAGATACATGAAAATTTAAGAAAAATCAAGAAATGCTTATGATTTATGTCAGATCGGGTGGTGATGTGTGTGTGTATATATATACCTGTGGGGGTCCGTTCTCATCAGATTCAAGGCGGTACTCGTGCATGATCCAGTCGGTCTTCTGTCCATTAGGGGCTCTTCCTTTGTAGAAAACAAGAGTCTTCCTCATGCCAATGAGCTTGGACTTGTCGTAGACCGCCTTGTCCCGACCGGTGGCCTTCCAGAATCCGGCCATCGTGGCCCTATTTGTCCTTGTCCCCGTTGGATATTTCTTGTCCTTGTGACTGAAGAAGTACCACTCGTTCTGCTCCTCGTACCCGAGCCGGCATCTCTCTGCAATAAACCCTAACCAATATTACTATATAGATCCACATTCCACAACCGGAAAATGTAACAGAAGTACGTAGTAATATATAAACTATAATACATATATATACTGATACATACCTTGAAGGTCCCATGGTTCGATCCTGTAGAGATCAATGTCTCGGATGACGTCGAGATCAATCTTCTGAGAAGCAACCTTCTTCCTCAGATAGTAGCCGACCAACTCCTCGTCGGTGGGGTGGAACCGGAATCCCGGCGGCACGCTTGTCTCCATGATTCACTGATCCGTTACCTTTTCTTTGATCTTTGCTGCATCAAGTTCATTTATGTATATTAGCTTTAGAGAGAGAGAGAGAAAGAGAGACGTTGAGAGAGTTGACGAGTATTGTGAGGTATAATCATCAATTAGTTTGGTGCTGAGTAAGAGTCACCGAGTTTAATACTTTTGATTTATTTTTTGGGATTATATATAAACAGAATGTCAAAACTGACGAAAAGAAGAGAAAAAGGAAAAAGGGGTGAAGAGTGAAAAGAAGAAGGAAATTAAAGGGCACGAGGAGTGAAGAAACGGACAAGTAGAGGGTTTGAGGTAATGATGTTGTCTTGTGTGGGAGAATGGTGGGAATGATGCCTTGAGAAGGGAGCTTCAATTAGATTAAAAAACAATTCTTTTTTTTAAACCCCCAACAGGCAACAGAGTCAGTGATTAATGAGGGATTAATCAAAATTAATCAACCTCATCAAGAGAAAACAAACAAAAACTACTTTTTTGGATAACAAATAAATAAATAACACTACATATATATATACACACACACACACATGTTGAGATTGGGAGAATAATAATAATAATATTTGAGAAATGGAATGGGAAGGAATATATTGGAGCCAGCACGCGGCTTATGGAAAGGGGAAAAGGCGAGGGAACCAAAAAGAGAGAAAGGAAAGAGAAGCTTGAAGCTTTGTTTCTGATGATTGAGGCCTCTGCTACGTTTGTCTTCTTGTCGAGAATTTTCATGGCACATTCTGTCCTCCCTCCCCTTATCTGCTACCCTCCATGTCCATTACGTCCATCAACAAACTCACAGCTCAACCATCAAAAACCAAAACAAAATGATGCAAACATAACCCCCCAAAAAGAGAAAGAGAAAAAAAACAAGTAAAAGAAGAAGCAGGAACATTGGAACACTTGAAGTTTCTATCGGTTCTGTATTGATATGGAAAACCAAGTCCAATGAGGTGAAAGAGCTTTTACAGGAGATGAAGAGATGCATGAACCCCACTAAATTTGGTTCGTCCAATCTCTGAGCTGGGAGACATTGACCGAGCTCAAGGGATGGTGATTTATAAGAAAATGTTATTGAAGAAAAAAAGTTTAGAGAGGGGAAGAATGAAAAACATACCTGGAACTGGAAGCAGCTGAGGGTTGAGGAGCTTACAGGGTTTCAGAAGTGAAGAAGAAGAAGAAGAAGAAGACAAAGACGAAGAAGAAGAAGAAGAACGTACGGGAGAGAGGCATGAAGAATTAAAGGGAAAATAGAGAGAGAAAAATTTCGGTTGAAAGAGAGGGGATGGAAGAGAATATAAAAGGAGGGGGAGGGAGAGGACCGCCTCGATTGCGCATGGCTTCGTCCCTGTCCCCAGTCCCTAACATCACTCTCGATCTATACCTTCCTACACACCTTTCCATTTTTTTCTTCTTTCCTTCTTTCACTCTTTTTGTTTTTTCTCTTTTTTTACCATGAAAAATGTTATACAAGGTATAAAGATTAAGAAATATTCATTTGTAATACAATAAGAGAATACTTGGTTTTTCCGACTCGCGCTGGTATTAGAGCATTATATGGAAGAATGAACACAACATATTATACTTACCACTTAGTCACTAGGCCAAAGGGGTAGAAATTACTTTTGAGTGTTGAAGTGAGGATTACTTTTAAGTGAGTCTTTATCATATAAAAAACCAATTACCGGAATAAGTGTATATTTTATTTGACGTGTATGAGTCTCTCCGACTCAAATTGAATCATATTAATGGTGTCAATAGTTGATTTAATGTAAATGTAGTTTTTCAACTAGTCGAATTATGACATGTAGGAGATTGCAAAACTTTTGTGTATAAATTTTACTATAGCAATACCTCTTTAAAGTACTTTAACCTTCAATTTACCGAAAAAGTCTCACTTTTTTTTTTTTTTTGTTTTTACGTATATCATTTTCTTTCATTTCAAAAAAATATGGCATTCCCTAATTTCTTTTTTCTTAAGACCTTTTTTAGCAGTGGCGTTGAAAACCTATTAAAAGGTACATATAAGTCATTAGAAGATGCCACCTTAAGCAAAAGTGTTTTTAACTATTCAACACTTTGCTGACCCTTAATCACAAGTATTGGTTTCCAATGGATCAGCTTTACACACTCACCATGCATATATGTACTTACTTTACATATATATATAGTGTGTGTATATATATATATATATATATATAGTAATTATTACACAATCTAATTCAAATGAATTGCTCCCTGATTTCTACAATCAATTTTTTACTTTTATTTTGTTCGAAAACAGCATGAGGGATGATTTGTGTAATTAAGTGTTTAAAATTTAAGCTAGAAAAAAAAAATTGACAGAATAAGCAATAAAGAAGATTTCAACATTTGTAATTAACGAAATACTCCTGAGCATGTAATTTTTTCGGTTATTTGTATAGCTTTAAATTAACCACATAATAACCCAGTGAAATCACACACTTAAATTTAAATAGTTTAATGTGAAAAACTAATATCAAAGCATTAGGCCTAAATGATATGATTAAAAGATTCTACCATAATATGAAGATATTAGAAACCCCTTACACAAATAATATGATACTTACACTCCTCTCCTCTCTCACAAAAATCCTAAGCCAGCTTCTATGTGAAGAATAATTAGGAAACACAGAAATAGGGCTGAGATTGAGGTAGCTAAAGTCTATGCTCTATTAATGCCAACTTAAAACATCTAAGCTAAAACCAATTAGTTATACATTAATAAGCTTCGCCACAATATAAAGTAATTAGAAAATATCTTACACACATTACAAGAAAATTTTAACAATGAAAAAATTAGATGATCACTAATTGTTTTTTTTTTTCTAATAATCAGATGATCACTAATGTAAAATCGAAGAAGATTATATTGAAAGTTTTTTTTTTTTTGTTACTCAGAGTCACAATAAGTAGTTAAGGGTTAAAGAAAAAAAGATTAAGTCAAGTCATGCATTGAAGAAACATGCTATCTCCACAACTACCAAGCAGTAATCAAACCTCATAATGTTCAAGGCAATCTAGTGAGCCAGACTTACTAAGTGTGGCGTAGAATATTGATTGCCTAGCAGAGCAACCAGAACCTATGAGCAATCAGTTAATATAGTAACATGATATATGAAGTATCTAATAACGGCTTAAACTACTATAGATATTGAAACTAGCTCAACTTCACAAGCAGAAGAACCCCGCTAACAATGATGCCCTTCCTAACACTACTAAAAAATGAAGGTTTTTCAACAGCCTCACGTTGGAAATTCTTTAATTTCCAACACGAAGTCATTGGAAAAACACTCGTTGAAATTTTTGTTTGTAATAGCCCAATGGACAGCCGTTGGGAAACAAAGCCATTGGAAATTTTGGGCTGTAACCTGTTTAGTTTTTCAACACCTTAAACAGTTGGAGATTTTTCCAACGGCCAAGGTTGTTGGGAAATATGTGTTTAATTTCCAATGATTTAGGCCGTTGGAAATTATATGATCATGAGGTCGTTGGAAATCATTTGTCCTGATGTGATTTTTTGACTCAATCTATTTCAGCGTTAAAGCATTACAGTTAAGCTGAATCTAACTTCCAAAATGCACATAATCCACCTAAATATAGCCGATTATATCAAATGTAGTCAAATACTGAACTGAATTAACATAAATGTAGTCACAAATCCCCATAAAAACATACATAATTCTGAATACAGTTATTCCATCATCCTAATAAGTGTAAAAGTTGTTGAGAAACAAACATAGTAGAATGATATACCTCATCTAATCTTCATCCGATCCCGAGGCATCTATGTCATCTTCGGCAGGTACGGGCAAACGAATGCTAAGTGATTGACATATGTACTCCATCTCAACTCTCTTTCTCCTTTTAAAATGCTCTAGTTTTCGCTCATAATATGATGCTTGTTGCGCGGTATGCTCCACTACCACCCGCTATACCTATTCAGTGAACTCCGGCATCTGAGTGACATCAACATATTCTGTAGGAGCATTCCCTGGTCGTCGTCATCCACCCACAACATGTTGTTCTGATTCAAGGCCAAATACACGCTCTTTCTTTCTGCCACCAACAACTGCATTCATAATCGCAACCTTATCAATGTTTTCTGCGCCTTCTTCCTCATCCATTTGCTGCATTTGTTCCTTAATCTCAGTAGTTATCTCTGCCTACAGAAGTACAGGTAAAGATAGTTTATTAGTGAGACTCTTATATATGGTAATTAAAAAGCTCATATATAACCAGCATGATAATTACCGATACTTGTTCAATCCGCCTGTTAACGTATTCCCTACTCTTTTTCTTATGAGTTTCCTACATGACCTTGAACAGGCCAGGATCCCTCTTCTCCAAATCTTTCTCCCACTACATTGGTTGTTACTCAAATAATTTCAGTACAATATAAATAACTTGAATTGGCTGTAAAAGAGGTTGATAATTTTACCATTCGCTCTCAGTGTGCAGTAATTGAAAGAGAGCCTTCTGCATAAGTAGCACTAAATCCACCAGTCGAGGAAGAGTCTTGTGATGATGATGCACGACGTGTCTTCCCCTTAGCCGAACGCTTGTGAAACTCCAGTGAAGCCCACCGTTCCTCCATTTGTTAATATTGTGCGTCGATCATAAAAGATGCCCTTGCTCGCCATTTCGCAGGATTTTTCTCGCAGCGAATGTCCCCCAACTTTAATCGGTAGTGATTAGCCGCCATTATTTGCCAAATGCAATACACCTCATTATGGTGAGTTGGATCCCACTCACACAATCCCTAGACATAAATAAAATTGAAGGAGTCCAACAATTGCCAACATGACTGAAAACATTGAAATTGAAAAAAGAAAGTTTATGCCTCAGATACGCACCACCACGCCTGAATATCTATTGGGCTTGCACTCATCTAGTCAAAATATGGCTTGAAGTGTGTGGTGAAGCATTGAGTGACCAACCGTGTTGCTCTGACTGGAAGGAAGCTGTATGGAGTGCATGTTCCAACACAATATCTATAATTTTTGTGGTAGTAAACATAGTGCAGCTAACATAAACTATCATTAGTGAAAAAAGGTTCATTACTTACATGTTACCGTGAGGTGTAATCCGTAAGCAAGGTTGAATCGGGGCTTGGGATACTGACAACTGAACATTGGAATTCACACCATCGGGTGAAGTTACAGGCGCCAAAGTAGATTGACTTACAGTACGGCCATGAAACTTAGTGTAAATATCACCTATAGGAGAGTAGGAATTTGGAACAGTTGTTTGTTCTGTTGAGGGCTGTGAAGCTGAATGGCAGGAATGCAATTGGCCTGTTTTTTTTTTTTTTTGTCTGGCAATGGGTTCTGTTAACACTTATTTCATTTACTAAAATAAGCTTTTCCCTAGAGGACGTTTATATGTCGCATTACCTTTAGGTGGCATCTGCATTAATTAAAAAAAACATATAATAGTTTAGAAAGATAACATATAGGAAAAAAGTCATTCTATTGTCATTCCACCTACCATAGCAAAGTTACACTTAATATTTACATATTAGAAGTAATTCCACATTCACATTACAGTCAATGAACATTATTGTCATCAAATTGTGCTTCTAAATCGTTATTTTTAGTATCCCCAAATTCAAATTTATCTTCTTCATCACTTGCTTCAAAATAATCATCTTCGAGAGAATCATCGTCATGTGGCAACGTTCCTTCCATGATCAGTAAGTTATCATCTACAGCTTCCCCCACTCTTATTTTAGCTAAATTGTCAGTTGGGTCATCCATAATTATGGCAGGATTGTTTAAACCGCCCAAAAATTCTTCCTGAAGTGCATATTCTACCTCAGATACATTGTAATGAACAATGTGTCTAGGTTTGATTTTCAAAACGACCGACCACCCTGGTTTTTCACATGACTTTGTTAAGTAATGGGTGTAGTAAACTTGATCAGCTTGGGAGGCAAGAATAAATGTGTCAAACTTCCCATATCAATGAGCATCACGAACCTAAACTATACTATATTGTTTACGAACCCAAGTCTCGTGATCAAGTGTAGGATCAAACCAATCACACCTAAACAATACAATATTTTTGTTTGGCCATCCATGATATTCGAGTTAAATGATTTGTTGTAACACCCTATAAAAATCACATTCAACCTCACTTGATCCTGAAGTCCTTATACATATTCTACTATTATATGTTGCTTTGTCACAACCCTAGTTGTTGATGTGGAACTTGTACCCATTTATGAAATAAACAGGCCAAGTCTCAACATGACGTGATGGGCTGCATGCAATATCCCACAACATGCGGTCCGTGATATTGTTACGCACATCATCCACCTGGTTACATATGAATGATATGAATAAGTCTTCCCCTCAAAGCAAAAAATGGCTCAAGTTCAAGTGTAGGTAACTTACGTAGTTTCTAGCCATGCGCCAAAGTTATTCTCAATGTAGACGTCCAGCTTTGACAAAGCTAAATTGGGGTCATGCCTACACACTTCATCAACAAATAAACTACAAGATATGGATAGAGGTCAGTAGAGCTTAAACTATTTATCTAGAGTATATAAAGAAAAAAATGTTATGGCTTTTACTCGAGGTATAGCTTCACGTTATTACAATTTAATAAGATATATGCATTAACGACCCTTATTTCATTGTCATCAAGATATCAATATTTTGATGCACTATATGGACAACCCGGGTATTTAAAGATATACCACAATGATTCATGATATGGTCCTAGTTCACCATCATCATTTCGAGGTACTCTATTTGCCATATATGAAATATGGGATTCAAAGTAGTGAGAGAAAAATGTAGAGGTCTCCTCAATTAGATAGGCTTCACAAATTGAATCAGGGCGTTCAACCCTTGCTTCATAGGGTAGGTGGACCGGCAAATGTTCCATCAAATCGAAAAAAATAGGTGGAAAAATTATCTCCAACTTGCAGAGTATGACAAGAATATTGGTTTCCAACTCAACCATGTGATTCACATCTAACTATGAAAAGCATAAATCTCAGAAGAATTTGCTTAACTCAATCAATGGTTTCCATACATTTTCAGGAATTGCTTGAAGGGCTATTAGGAGGAGCCTCTGCATCATTACATGACAATCATGGCTTTTCATACCAGACATATGAGTAACATTAATGTCAACACACCTCCCCATGTTCGATGCATAGCCATCTGGGAGTCTAAGTACTTTAACCCAATTCAACACATATGATCTCTGTTGTGTGTTTAGTGTAAAAGTGGCTTTGGGTTTGAATACTTGGTCATCCGCTTGAGGAATCAAATTTGGCTCTGATCGACTACACAACATCTCAATGTCCTTACGAGCCTTTACGTTGTCCTTAGTTTTATTCTTCACATCCATCACTATGTTCCATATATTGTCAAAAACATTCTTCTCCATATGCATCACATCCAAATTATGGCAGATTAAATTATTCTTCCAGTAATGCAACTCCTAAAAAATACTTTATTTTGTCTAATTATGAGTTCTCCCATAACCGGATGTATTACAAACATGTCCATTGTTAACTACAAATGGCAAATTCGAGATACATTGAAATATTGATTCAGGTGGAAGATGCTCAGGAGGCAATGATTTCTCAATTTTTTCTTTCTTAAAAGCAACTTTGTTTCTTCTATATGGGTGATCCAACTTGAGAAATTGTTGATGACAATCAAAGAAGGAAGTTTTCCCCCCGTGCTGAAGCTGGAAGGCTTTACTATTTTCCATACAAATAGGGCGAGATAACCTTCCATGAGTCATCCAGCTAGACAACATCCCATAAGCCGAGAAGTCATTTATGGTCCAAAAAACTGAAGCTCAGAGCTGAAAAATTTGTTTTAGTGAAACATCCCATGTTTCGACACCATCTTCCCACAACTGTTTCAACTCATCGATAAGAGGTTGTAAATACACATCAATATTTTTATGTGGACTTCGGGGGCCTAGTACCAATGAAGTCAAAAGTATATATGGTTTCTTCATACACATCCACGGAGGTAAATTATAGGGAGTAACGATGACCAGTCAACATGGATATTGTTTACCAGAGTTTCCAAACAAAACAAAGCCATCAAAACAAATGCCAAGGCAAACATTTTGAGGCTCCATGGGAAACCACGGAAATGTGCGATCAAAATGTTTCTATGCCCCCCCATCTGAAGGATGTTTTAAAACATTTGGCTTGGATCGATGCTCACTGTGTCACATCATGTGCTCTGTAGTTGAAAGTAAAGCATATAGCCGCTGAAAGCGAGGAGTTAGTGGTAAATGGTGCATGGCCTTTCTTGCTTTGTCTTTGCCCCTTTCAGCTTTTCTTGGCTTAAACTGAGATTCACCACAAAACTTGCAATTTGTAGCATCTTTATCATTATTCCAAAACAACATGCAGTCGTTAAAACATGCATCAATTTTAATATGCGCAAGAGCTAGTTGTGAAACTAATTTCTTCGTCTCATACCAATTGGATGGCATCTTGCTGTCACTGGGCTACGTCTCTTTCATCAAGGCCGTGATACCATCTTAACAACCTCTTGGTCTGTGATATTCTACTTTAAGATTTAACAAACAAACTGCAGTAGATAGCTCAGAATGCGCATCACATCCATCCTATAAAGGTGTAGTTGCAGAGTACAATAAATTAGAAAATCATCTAAAACCTTCATGAGATTGTTTATCGACTTAAGTAAAATTCTGATGAGAACTTGGTCCAACTACATCAAATACCATTCAAGCATATGGGTTCACATTTGAACTATACTCATATTGTTCATACCGATCAGAATTATGAAACGGCTGATCTGGAAGGTCATTAAACGACTCCCCATGAGCTGTCCAGTTTAAGTAATAAGGCATGAAACTCCATTTGTATAGATGAACTCTAACATCATCACAATCCTTAAACCTTAAATTTTTACATCTCATACATGGGTAACGTATTTTGTTTCGATCCATATGACCTGGATTACTACAGAAAAATGTTATAAACTGCTAAACCTCTGTCTCTCACTCCTTTTTGTAGCCAATTTACCCAGGTAAAAAATGATTACTATACATCGACCTACGTTCTTGTTCCATGAAGTCCTACCAATGCAAATTATATATTTACGTTTATTACATCTCGAAAAGCATGAACAAATAAAATTAATTTCCTAAATTAAAAAAATTAAAAATTAAATCCATGAATTGCATCTACCAATAGGCAACATATTATTTTTAATTGCATGCATAAATATTGCACCTAATTAAACAATGTAAGTTAAAACTAACAATATACTAAGTTCTTATTAAATCCTTAAATCAGAAAAATTTAAATAACTTTTACAAAAATTACATATATTAATGCGTATTTAAGGTTTAAAGTTTAGTTAGGGTTAATAATACTTAGGCTTAAGGTTTAAGGTTTAGGAAATAATAATAATAATAATAATAATAATAATAATAATAATAATAATAATTAATTATTATTATTATTATTATTATTATTATTATTATTATTCTTGTTGTTGTTGTTGTTGTTGTTGTTGTTGCTACGACCACCACCACCACCACCACTACTACTATTATTATTATGATTATTAATTTCATGCATAAATATTGCACCCAATTAAACAATGTTACTTAAAACTAACAATATACTAATTTCCAATTAAATCCTTAAATCAAAAAATTTGAAATAACTTCCAAAGAAATTACATACATTAATGGGTAACCTATGAACTTTAATTTCATACATAAATATCCCACCCAATACTATACAAACTTAATTAACACTAAAACTATACTAATATTCTATTAAATCCCATAATTAAAAACAAAACCAAATATTCCATATATCATATGAATGGGTCACCTATCAACTATAATTTTACACATAAATATATTACCCAATTGAAAATTTTAGTTAAAACTAATTATATACTAATTTTAATTTAAACCCAAAATTAAAAAAAAAATTAACAAAATTGGAAAAAAATTCAAAATACTAATGGGTAACCTAAATACTTCACTTCCAACCATCAACAACTTCAAATCACCTACATTTCACATATTTCTAACCAAATTAACTCAGAAACTTCTGGAGCTATTTCATTTTTTGTGAAAAAAAATTTTAAATAAATGAAAAAATAAATACTTCAACATCTTACCTCAAATCCGAAAATGAACCTCGAAAATGCATGGGATTGGCTTTGAATCTAGCAACACAAGCAAAATCTTCCATCCATTATCATGGGAAACTTCAAAGAAGTAAAAAAAAAATGAAATTTCAAAACAAAAAAGGGGGAAAAAAATTAAAAATAAGCAAAACTCACCAGATCTACAAGTTTAAGCTGAAAAATCGCCAATGTCAACGTCGAACAACCTTGTTTTGTCATCCCCCAAGCTATTTGTTCAATGTGTGCGTGTGGGAGAGGAAGAGAGATGAAGGAGCGAAAATTTCAACCCTTGTGAAATGAACCAGATCTGGAGATGGAAGACAATTTAAAATTTTTGTTTCCAATGGCTAAAAATACATTAAAATGCATTATTTAACTTAATTAGTTTCCAACGGCTATCTCTATTTTTCCAACAGTCTAAGTCATTGGAAATATAAACATAAAACACCGTTACGTTTAAAATTTTTTGCAACGACTTAAGCTGTTGGAAACAGAAAAAATAATAAACACCGTTTCAGTTAAATATTTTCCAACGACTTAAGCCGTTGGAAAAAATCTATGTAAAAATGGTCCGTTTATATACTTCAAGGTTCTAACGGCAGGGCGTTGGAAAATTTTTAAGACTGGTTCCAATGGCTTTGCGCGTTGGAAAATTCCAACAGTTTGGCTATTGGAAACGTGACCATTGGAAAATATGATTTTTTTAGTAGTATAAACCTATGGTAGGTCACCAAATTCCATCCATAACCAAGCAATGGCACCAAGGCTTGAGAATTGTCTCCAAGCACCATCAACAACAAAAATTTCAGGATTGGTAGAAGGGGTGAGAAACTTCTTTGCTCCCCAAGACTAGCAAAATGGATGAAGAGGATTAGACATAAGATTGGCATAACATGATATGTAGTATTTGGTTACACAGTGATGCCGTCGCGTTCGCCATCATTTGTGTTTCCGCCATGGTCTATGGTTGAATGTCGGGCGTGGCCGTCCGGTGATGGATGGCGGTGGCTGAAGAAGGTTCCCGGTGCTGGAGAGAACCTGAGAAAGGGGGACGCCCTCAAGTGGTCCAGCCTGAAAAAATAGAGAAAACAGGGGTTAGGAGGTCCCCGAAGTGGTTTTCCGGGGAGGAGCCTCCGACGCCCAAGTCAGTGCTTTTAAATGACGAAGGGTAAGCACAAAATAGATTTGCCGGGGGGGGTTTCTCTGGTATGCACGGAAGGGAAAGAATCTCGCCGAAGGCGTTTTTCTGGCATGTTTTTAGAGAAAAGAGAAGGCTAGAACTTTGGAGTCTTCTTTAGGCCCCCCCCCTTTTTCTCAGGAGCCTTTCCTGCTATAAATAGAGGAAAATAGACCCCTCTAATTGTGACATGTGTATGGACAGATGCCATCAGTACCTTTAAGCAGAAAAAGGGGCCAGCCGCGTGCAGGCTTTCTCGGGCAGTGATTTGTCGAGAATCGTGTCTCAGTGTGCCAGAGCACGGACTACAGTGGCCTGTCAGAATGCTTGAGGTCAGCGTCTGGTGCGTACAGGCGAACATGTCAGAGGCTCCTTTGCGTCCCGCATGGCTCCACCGAAGTCCCTTCGGCCGAAGTTACTTTTTAGTGGCACGAACAGGGACCTCTTCCCGGGGTGATACCGTCTCTCCGGGGTTACCCACTCTTCCGAAGTGGGTTCATTCGTCTTCCGAGGGAGAAGCGATATGGAAAATTTCCGAGGTCGGTGCGACGGGGCTTCCGAGGTCATATATGTCAGGTGTGTGGCCTCCTCCCCCGAAAATCGGTAATCAGGGCGATGGCACTTCGGCCATCACATGCCCCCCTTCGAGAAGCTGAAGTGTGACTTCAGTTTAGAGCCCTTCCGGGAGCACTTTCAGAGGATTCAGCTTATATCATTTGCAAGGAAGGTACTTCGCCATTTTAAGGGCGTAGTCTGCTCGGGCGGATGTCGCATAGCTGTCTTTTGGTGTCTTCGAGATTTCCAATCTTGTCTTTTCAGTCTCAGATCAGTGGATTGTTATGCCTTAGAAAACATGCCTTAGTTTTTCGTGATAGTCGACACGTGGCAAGTGCCGATTAGTATGGCGCGTCTTTTTGCGTGGGAGGAGTAATTATGGTGACTTTTCGCTCCCACGCAGTAGTTATGACGCCTTTTCAATTGCCCTTCCCTGCTCTATATAAGCATTTCCTATGTGACTTCTTATTTGTTTTTTCCTTGCTCTTGCCTTTGCTCTCATTTTTTCTTGCCTTCTCCATCCCTTTCAGCGACGGTCTGTACGGCGGAGCGATTTCCGGTGATTATTTACAACGGCTTTTCTTTTAGTAATGGTCTGCACGGCGGAGTGATTTCCAGTGGTTTTTTACGACGGCATCCATGAATCCTGATTTTGGCAAGGCTTTTCGTGAGTGCCTTCCTTTGACTTCTGCCAACTTCTCAGTTTTTTGGCTAACCGTTTTTGGACTCATACTGATGCTTTTCCCCTTTTTCAGAGATGGCTGACGATTCTGCGAACTACTACAAGAGTCTTTTCCTTGGTCAGGTAGAGAATGGAGAACAGGCGAAGAAAAGTGGCTCCAAAAAACGTAAGTCTACTGAGAGCGGACCGTCTTCGGCCAAGAAGTCCCAGAAAAGAGCCCTTACTCCACCTTCGGAAGATGTGGTGGAGGTCGATGAAGTTATTGGTGCCTCCACCAGGGCTGCTATCTCAACTGATGTGATAACCAGTTCCACCGACGCAGCTGCAACCTTCGCCATGGTTGATGTCACTCCGATATCTACCAGGGTTGCTGCCCCCTCTGAAGTAGCTGCAACATCTTCTGAGGCTGTTGGTGCTGCAGCCGAGGTGCCCGCCGGAGTAGTCACCCTTTTCACTCCGTCGAGCCCTACCTCGTCGGTGGAGCTTTTAGCCTCTTTGCCTAAGAGTCCTACTGCTAAAAGGCTGGGGAGGCGCCGCAAGGATAAAGGCAAGCATGCTCCGGCCTTTTTGGAGGAGACAACCGGGGTTGCGTCAGGTTTACGTCGAATCCTCTTTCGGAACTTGCTCCCTTATAACTTGTGTTTTCAAGGAGCTCTTTCTGACTTACGCCCCTCCGTTTTACAGAGGACCAAGCAGCCCCAGTATGGATAACTGATCATGCCCGAAGAAGGGCCCTTCGGGACTCCCTTCTCCCAAAGGATAAAGTTCCGAGGGATCCGTTTTGGTCCTTCACGGAGGACATGAACTTGTTCTCCGGGGATTGCCAAGAGATGGCTCCCCAGATGGCAAGGGGTATTCTCACTGAGGCTTCTTCTAAGGCGGTTGCCGACGAGTGCGCTTCTGGACACATTCTTGCCGCTAGAGTCTCTGAGCACGCCGCTCAGGTGATCCTTTTGGCCTCCTCTCTCTTGCCCAAGTGTTCTGCCTTCCCTTATGCTGCTTTTACTGAGGATTTTCTCCTTCTCCTTTGCAGCTTTTGGGGTATAGTGAGCACCTCCGAATTTGGGCGGCGGAGCAGTCTTCTGCCCGAGCTCGGGCTGAAAGTGAACTGGAGAAGACCAGGCTTTTCCGTGTTAACTTGGACATAGCGAATGTCGAGTTAATGCGCATAGCCAGGGAGAGGGTGTCTTTGCTCCGGGATGAGTTCTTGATAGGCCAATCAGACCTTTTGAAGGACTTTTCTTGTAAAATGCACGACCTTGGCGAAGAGGCTGTGCGTTTGACTTCGGCCAATGAGACCCTTTGGAAGGAGAAAGAAAAGGAAGCTGCCCTTCTGAAGAGAACTCTTGCCAAAAAAACGGCTCTTCAAGCCCGGGTTTACTTTCTGAGGAGGAGTGCGGCAAAAAGGAGGAACGCGAAAGGACTGGTGCGGAGGATAGCAGATCTAAAGGAGGAGGTCCTGGGTCTCGAGAAAAAGGTTGTTGTTCTTGAGAATGAGGCGGACTTGCTAGACGTAGAATGAGACAAAGCAGCCCAAATGTCGAAGGTGTCCTTTCAGGACGGTTTTTTTCTAGCTCGCCATCAATTTCTGCAACGATATCCGGACCTCGAGACCTCCTTTCTTTCGGCTATGGATATTCCCGCGGGTCCCCGGTGGGCTTGGTCGAAAGCTGATCACCTCAACCTGCCACCTGTTCCTCTTCTTGCGCCGAGGGCGACGGCTAAAGACACGGGAGCGGGAACTTCTCGCGTCACCGGAGATCCTTAAATATTCTAGGGTTTTTTGTACCCTTCTTGTATCAAAGACTTTCTTTAATGGATTCCTCCTTATTTCTTCACTTTGAGCCATTTTTTGTTTTTCCAGTTGCCCTGGCCACTTTCGGCTAGGGGAGTTTCGGGGAACCACTCCCTGGCTTTTCTGCTGGTCGACCTCATTTTTTTGGCTATCAAAGACTTTTCAGGCGAACACTCAGATTGCCTTTGATGGATGCCATGCCGCCCTTCTCTTTAGAGAAGGAAAACGTAGCTTTGAGTATGCGTGCTTTAGCTTTGTTCGGCGGGTGACCTATGCAGGAAAAAAGAGAAATTTCTCTAAGTACAGTTTTTTACTTAAAAATTCAAAGTACGGACTGAAATTCTAAATGTAGAATTCTGCAATTTTCTCCCTTTGATGCTGCCAAGCTGATACTTCTTTCTTTCGGACCTCGCCCTTAATCAAGCGAGGTTGTTTTGGTGGGCGAAGTTCTCCCCTGAGTTAGTCCTCGGGGGTCTGTCTTGGCCCATTCGGAGAATGAGATCTCCTTTTGGCGTTCAGCGCACTTTTGCGCCTATGGTCACCTTTTACGGAGAAAACTTTTCTCCAGAGCTCGTTTACGCTTTAGGGAGTGGCTCGATTTTCGTTCCACATTTCGAAGCTACTTCTTTCTTGGCCGTGCCTTCTTCCCGAACTTGTTCTCTTTTGGGTGGTCAATTTCAGCTGTTAAACCAACCGGGAAGCGAGGTCTTTTTCCTTAGCGGCCGAAGTTCTCCTCTGAGGTAATTCTCGAGATTCGGCATTTGGCCTTTCGGAGAACGATGTCTACTTTTGGGGTTGGCGGAATTTTGCGCCCATGGTCGCCTTTTTCGGAGAAGACACCTCTCCTGAGCTCATTCCTGCTCCGGGGGATGGCTCGAGTTTGGTGGTCGAAGTTCTCCCCTGAGTTAGTCCTCGGGAGTTGTCTTTGGTCTTCGGCCTTTCGGAGAACGAGATCTCTTTTCTTTTCTTTTTTTTTTTTTTTTTTTTTTTTGGGTTCGGCCCAATTTTGCGCTAACGGCCACCTTTTACGGAGAAAATACTTCTTCTGGGCTTATTCATGCTTCAGGGAATAGCTCAGGTTCGGTTCTTCCCGAGCTCGTTCTTTCTTCCTGAGCTCGTTCATGCTCCGGGGAATGGCTCGAGTTTGGTTCTTCCCGAGCTCGTTCTTCCTTCCTGAGCTCGTTCATGCTCCAGGGAATGGCTCGAGTTTGGTGGCCGAAGTTCTCCCCTGAGATAGTCCTCGGGGGTCTGTCTTGGCCCATTCGGAGAATGAGATCTCCTTTTGGCGTTCGGCGCAATTTTGCGTTAACGGCCACCTTTTACGGAGAAAACACTTCTCCTGGACAATCGCTCTTTACTTGATAGCTGTATTGCTCCAAGTAGGCACTGGTCTTTGCAGGCGAGTATTTTTTGTGGTTTTTCGGGAAGTTTGTCTGATTATTCCCACAAGGAATTTCCTCGACCATTCTGGACCTTCTCCCTTTGTGCCCAATTCTATTCGGGGGCTCTACTTGCTTGTTGCTTTAGAACTGAGTTGGTGGACCGGAATGTCATTTCTCTCCGGGGCCAATGGCAGACTTTTTGGTCTCCTTCGTCTAAAGACTGAAGCCATTATGCTGCCGGCAATAATATGCCATCTTTGTGTGTCATGTTCCTTTAGGCAGGCTTTTGTATATCTTTTGCTTGCTTAATCAGTAGGGGTTCCGCGCCTTGTCCTGCGAAACGAAGTACTTTTACTGCTTTCTCATAGCATTATGCGTTGCTGACAGTGGGCCGTTTTTGCCCCCCCCCCCCCCCCTTCTTCTTTTCTCTCTTTTTTTTAGAGGGCTGAGGGCGATCTTTTGGTGTTACTCATTCCGACGGGAGTCTTTCGGGCATTCTATTCTGAAGGGAGTTTTTCAGGTGTTGGTGCATTTTTGGCCATTTTCGCCCATTTTGGACAAATTTTGTTCACACCTCTTTTTTGCGCGTTGTTCTGTACTTCTTTCTGCCGATGCCTTTCTATAATGGGCCTGGGCTTCCCTACCGATGTCCTTCCTCTTCAATCAAGGAAGACTGTCTGGAACATTTTCTGTACTTTCCACCATTTCATGAAGATTTTTTCAGGCTTGCTGGGAGACGCCACTTTTCGGGGCATTTTTTGCATTCATTACCACTTCGTAAGGGAGAAGCCTTTTTGTGGGGTTTTTCCTTTGTCCTATATTCCTAGCAAGCGCCGAACTTGGGTGGTCCAACACTTTGTTAACCAAATATGCTAACTCAGGTGACTTCCCTATCCTCGGGCCTCCGAGGTGCCGCTCCCGCGCCGCAGTGTTTTTTGCGCCTGGCATTTCTTCGGCTGGGGGCTCCTTCTTTTAGATGTCACCTATATTCGGCCGTCATTGGATTTTCCTTTTTTCTGGTTCTGGGATTTTCGGCAATAGTCTGCCAGTGGTTTGGGGTTATATATTGCTCCCTTAGACTTGCGCACGATCCAGTATCTTTGGAGTTCGGCGCGCTTGCGCGTTTACTCTATTCCTTCTGATGACGTGCGGTGGTGACTCCTCTTTGGACGATTGTGGTGTGTCTGTTGGAGTAGAATCATGACCTTTTGCCCGCTCAACATCAATGCGTAAGCGTCTTTTCAGGGTGGTGGGCTTGGTTTTGCCGTTTGAGGAACAACAACCTTTCTTTGGCCCGGACTCTTCTGACGGGGGGGTCTGGACGGCACCGGACCTATCTTTCCCCTCCATCCTGTTTCGAAGGAAAGCTCGTCCTTTGGGTATTCATCCACTACTCTTTGTTTCCCCTTAAGCCCTTGGGTCACCCCTACTCCCCTCGTCTAAAGGATTGAGAGAGGAGGGGAGAACTCCAGCTTGATATTTGCACATGGACATCTTTGGCCTATCCGCTGCTGTATTTCGACCACGGTAACGCGTGGGAATTTATGCAGGGAAGCCACGGCGATGTTCGGGGGATTATCATCCCCGGGATGGGAAATCCTTGCACTTTAATCGTTCGACCGCCGGGCGAGTCTCCAGCGCGGAGGGGGGGGCCTCAAGGAATCTTTTGTCCTTAGCACGCTGAGTTTCTGACCACGGCTGCCTGAAAAAGTTCCCACAGACGGCGCCATGTGATGGCGTCGCGTTCGCCATCATTTGTGTTTCCACCGTGGTCTATGGTTGAATGTCACGCGTGGCCGTCCGGTGATGGATGGCGGTGGCCAAAGAAGGTTCCCGGTGCTGGAGAGAACCTGAGAAAGGAGGACGCCCTCAGGTGGTCCAGCCTGAAAAACAGAGAAAACAGGGGTTAAGAGGTCCCCGGAGTGGTTTTCCGGGGAGGAGCCTCCGACACCCAAGTCAGTGCTTTTAAATGACGAAGGGTAAGCACAAAATAGATTTGTCGGGGGGGTTTCTCTAGTATGCACGGAAGGGAAAGAATCTCGCCGGAGGCGTTTTTCCGGCATGTTTTTAAAGAAAAGAGAAGGCTAGAACTTTGGAGTCTTCTTTAGGCCCCCCATTTTCTCAGGAGCCTTTCCTGCTATAAATAGAGGAAAATAGGCCCCTCTGATTGTGACACGTGTATGGACAGATGCCATCCGTACCTTTAAGCAGAAAAAGGGGCCAGCCGCGTACAGGCTTTCTCGGGCAGTGATTTGTCGAGAATCGTGTCTCAGTGTGCCAGAGCACGGACTACAGTGGCCTGTCAGAATGCTTGAGGTCAGCGTCTGGTACGTACAGGCGAACATGTCAGAGGCTCCTTTGCGTCCCGCATGGCTCCGCCGAAGTCCCTTCGGCCGAAGTTACTTTTTAGTGGGACGAACATGGACCTCTTCCCGGGGTGATACCGTCTCTCCGGGGTTACCCACTCTTCCGAAGTGGGTTCATTCGTCTTCTGAGGGAGAGGCGATATGACAAATTTCCGAGGTCGGTGCGACAGGGCTTCCGAGGTCATATATGTCAGGTGTGTGGCCTCCTCCCCCGAAAATCGGTAATCAGGGCGATGGCACTTCGGCCATCACACAGCAAGCTACTGAAAAAGGAAACATCCCTTCTGGTTCTAATTGATTAAACATGGAAGGATGTGTTTTAGAAAAACATGTTCATTTCTCCCCAACCACATAAACCAAAAGATGAAGGCAAAGAATAAAAACCAATCCTGCCACAATTTGTGTTGGTAAGCTAAAAGATTAAACAACTACTCCTCCATGGAACTAATACTTTAGGATAATGGATTGACACAAAAATATCCCACACTTCTGATGATCTGGGACATTCCCAAAATAAATGTAGTGCTGATTCATTAGAATAAGAATATATTGCACAAATGGAGCTCATAACACCTTCATGTCAAGAAAGATTGTCAGCAATAGGGAAAGCATTTGTTAAGCACTTCTATAGAAATACTTTAAACTTCTATGGAATATTAAAACCCCATTATCCTATGAATAAGTCTATGAAAAGTAGAGTCATGTAGATAATTCACAAATTGGTTGCCTGAGTAAAGTAAATAAGCAGATTTTTTAACAATTCTTGAAAAATATCCTCACTTGGTAAAATATTTCCATGAGGAATGATCACTCCATCGAATAACATCATCACCTCTTTCAGTAGATGGGAAAGGAAAGACAAAATCTTCTAGATGACAAAATAGGGAAAAATATTGTATAGAAGCAAAGTATTTCAACCAGGATAAGTGTCAAATGAAAGATTAGAGACCCTTAGCTATAGATGTATACTAGAGGCCATATTATAATCACTTAACTAATCAGGGGACAAATCCAAATCCAATTGTCTTCCTAAACTCATATAATTTTACCATTGCTAATTTCCTAACAATGATTTGTTAGCAGGGCTCAGACATATACTAGGTCACGCCAAATTAGAGAAGCATTACTAGCAGCTTTTACTTTCCAAATGGAGTGGAAAAAGCCACATATGGCCATAAGCACATGATAGGCAAAAGTACTTGGATTGCCAGCAAATATTCATCAAAATGTGTTAGTGTTACCAAGAAGAGCTTGATTGAATATAGACACATATCCTTCAAATCCAATCCTCCAACATCTTTTGGCGTTAAGACACCTTTATGTTTGGTGCACACCCTTTGTGTTGTAGGAATCAAATCACCAAAATTGAAAATAGCTCTTTGCAAGTGAATTTGATAAGGTAACTAGAACCTTAAACAATGACATGATGTAAACAGGTATAGATGTCAAAGTGGACTGAATCAAAGCCAACCTGCCAGTATTTTTTAATGACTTCCATTTCCCATTCTCCAATTGAAAGTTTATTTTTGTATTTATTTTAACTAGTCATTCTGAAAGAGTAAAATATCATATATCTATCATCAAAACAGAAAAATCTACCCTTAGGTCAAATAGGTTTTTGTGAGGCTCACACAAATTAAAGAGCGAAGAATTGTCTGCCGTAATTAATGGCAAAGTGTCATCTAACTAAAACTCATTAAAAATTTATTAATGTCCCTTTAGTACATTGAAATGTGTGTTGATTGGAATTTAAAAGTAGAGTATTATTTTGGTAATTGGTACTAATTCTAAGTTAGTTTCGTTTTATGACTATAATTCACCTCAAATATCAATATTTTCTGAGATTTCGGAAATATCCATCCAAAGTGCACAAGAATTTCATTTTTTTTTTTTTTGTTTTTTTTTTTTTGGGCCCAATATGGTCCTTCTTCATTCATGGGAATTAAAGGCGTCAAAGGATTGCTCACGTGTTACTCTGCCAACCCAAAAACTGATCGCAAGCTTTACTCATACAATTGCCTTGAGTGACTCTAAACTTTTTGAAATATTTTAGAAAATAGCATGTATATTCATCATTTTTTACACAAAAAATTAGCAAGTGAATTTCTTTCCATTTCTCTTTTCCGTGGAAAAAGAAAAGTAATTGAACAGGAAAAGTTAAAAATGTTAGTATATTCTTTATGTTTGGCCGACGCTGATCATTAGAAAACTAAACCCAATAAATAGACTAAAAATATTATAGAAATTACCAATTCATCCTAAAAATCTCCCGACATCACCAAACACTTAAAAAGTGGAGAGGTGAGGAGCTCGTCCTCCTATACGCAAGATTTCAAGTTCGAGTTTTCTGAATATTAAAACAGGATTTGGTACGCAGAGCTTCCCCCTAAGGGGGATCCACCCCCGCAGACCTTTTTATATTTACAAAGTGAAAAAATTGGTAAATTAAAATATTTATTAATTATCAAAAAAAAATTTAACAGTTTAAATTTTATATTTATAATTGAATTATTTCCTCATTTCTTTAAATTGATTTAAATATTCAATTTAATCACAAATACTAAATATTGTAACATCATCAACAATTTGAGTGGTTTGTTTTTGAGAATGAAGATGACATCCCAACGAATGTCCTCTCAAAGCGCAGTGATCGTTTTCAAACCCCCGTGCAAGCCTGCCACGCTGGCAGTACATGAAAAGCTTCAGCCACGTGTTGCCGCCAAACTACCGACTGCCACCCATTCCTCTCTCGCTCAGTGGCTACATGCCATCCTCATTGGGAGAATGCCATTTGGAACCCTAAAAGTTTGGTACCTTTTCCGTTTAATTCCACAAGTTTATATTTTTTATATGAGACTTAAAATTTTTCTATTATAAACAGTAATGTAGATTTACTGAAAATTTGCTATAGTAAAAAAAAACCATATTTATATATAATAAAATAATAATAATTTAGATAATTTTTTAATAGTTTAAAAATTTTAAAACTTTATATCAAATAGTTACTAATATTTTTTCTCTCATGATTAATTAACCATATTGCAGAAAGCTCCATAACTACATGCTCATGATTAGGGGTGAGCGTTATTCGAATAGAACCAAAAAAATAGAAAAAAAAACTGATTACATTTGGATAAAATAGTTTAGTTACTTTTCTAGTTCAGTTTATTTTGAATAAAACTGAATTTCATATTCGGTTATCAGATTGGTTATTGGATTATAAACTTAAAATCAAATAAACCTAATAGACTGAATAGTATAAATATTTGACCATTACTCATATTGACTCTACAATATATAAAGCTATTTCCTACTAATTTTGGATTATTTGTTATTGATCTTTCTTTACGTTTAGGTATGAGATATGAAATTTTGAATATTTATCTTATACTTTTATTTACCATGTGCCTAGATCTTATAAAGTGAAACCAAATAAAGTAAGCAAACTAAATCAAAATGTAATTTGGATGATCTGGATCGGTTTTGTCATGTACTTCAAAAAAATTGGACAAATTTTGTACAAAAAAAAATCAAATACCATGGGATCATTTCATTATGATTAGTTTCAAAGTGAACCAACTAAATATTGTAAACCATACTCACAGTTGCTAAGTTTTATTGATACATTTAAAAAAATGTAAAATTTTTAAGACATAAATAGAAAAAAAATTTGAAGCTCTTAAAGTTCAAAATATTTTCCCCCTTTCCCAATTTACAAAAATAAAGTTGCTAAAATTAGGAATTTTAGTTTGGCAAGAATAGCAATTAATTTTTCACCACAAGATTCTGCTGAAGCAAGTATGTCATCAATTGTTTTTTATTGCAAATGCTTCATCAATGTTTTTATAGAGAGTGCAAAACTTGTTCTTTATATAAAAGTGGGATGTGAAATATCCACAAATATAAATTTCAAACTCTAGTTGAAGAACAATTTTATACACAATTCATTTACCTCTAAGCAACTTTTCTATCTTATTTGACGTCAGAAACAGCTTTACAAGGTACAAAATTTTGAGGTACTATGTATTAAAGGAAATGAAGAATTACCTGCTTTTTTGGGACCTAAGCTGAACTCCAGACCTCCACCCATATCCTTTTACTACTTTGTCAAGTGGCTAGAATAATATTATTTGAATTTTGAAAAAAAAAAATACATAACAAAGTTCCTTTAGCTGATCACGTAAACAGTGCTAAAATACGGTCTAGTTACGTCCAAAAAGAAAGAAAGAAAGAAATTTTTTTTTTTACAGTTACTCCCCTAAACTTTAGGGGTTATTACATTTACCCCTCTTCCCCCCCCCCCCCTCTTTGAGGTTTTAAAATATAAACTTACCCCTGAAACTATTAACGCAGTTGGTCAGAGAATAATTGGAGTTACTGTTCATGCATTAGCTAACTGAAAAGTAAATTTAAATCCCCTAATGGCCCTAGCTAGTTGCACATATGAAGTAAATGAAACCAACCAATTTCCCAAGCCTTGAATTCAGTTTTCACCTGCACCATAGATAAGCAAAATGAGGAACAAAATAACCAATCTTGCACTTGCAAGAAAAAAAAACCCATAACAAAGAGAGAAGGGACATGAACAAGAAATGAAGGTGGAAAATAAGAAAATGTCAAGCAGAGGTGGATATGTCCATGTTTTTTGTAGCTGGTTATATGTGTGTGTAGAAAGTGGTCAATTTTCAAAACTTGTCAACTTTATCTGCAAACAAGGAAAAGAACAAATATCTACCTGTACACATTTATGTAGAATAAATACAATTAAAATGTCATTTTCATTTTACCAAAATTCAATATGCATTTCAAGTATTTAATTGGGCACTTTACCCACCATCCCTAATAAGTACAAAATATCTTCCCTAAATTCACATTACAAAGCAACAAATGTAGTCCTCTACATTTTTGTTGCAGCAAAAATGTGTAATCCAACTAAGCATCTAATTCACCACAAAAAACCCTTATAACTAGACAAGCAAGCTTTATAGCCAATCTTTCCTATGTACTTTCCTATACATTTGTCATAACTATAAAAAACAAAACACCAAGCTTTATAGCCAGGTAGTTGGCTTAAATCCCTATAACTATAAAAAAAAAAACAATACCGTCTATGTTCCATCTATGGCTACAAACGAGTTGCAACCCCTCCGTGGCTGTTTGTAGTTCCATATTATGCTATAAAACTGTTATTCTATAAGGAAGAAAGCCCATCATCCGAAGGAAGAATCATCATCAAGAAACCAGATGCATCACTTATACAAGTAAAAATAAGATATCCTAATTCACCTTCTGTTTTTTTCATGCTTTGTAGTCTCTAATTTCTAGTCCTCTTCATTTGCTTTCCTTGTTGAACCGAGGGTTGCTGACCTTTTTGTTGGTGTCCCCTTCGTGCCTATATCACAGTGAAACAGTTAAATAGTACAAAAATATTTGAAACACATAAGTGATATTTTGATTGATGTTACCTGTGAAGGATTTTCCTTGTAATTTTTTTGGTTATGCCCATATTGGAAGCAACGAGTGCACTTTAATGTAGTTGATCTCTTGTTAAAAGCTACATCCTCTCCAGCTTCTCTTTTCATTAATTTCCTTGGTCTTCTAGTAGACATTTTAACAAATGGAGGCTGCATCGCATCTTCTGGGTTAAGAGAAGAGTTGTTAGTTTGCAAAATAGGATGGATCACTTCTTTATACACTTTACAGTACACAAAAGACCACATAAGTCCTCCGACTTCATTCAAGCGTTATAAGTACATGTCTTCTTCACCATATTCACTATTTCTTATTGAGTACTACATAATAACTAAAATTTCTTTTTTCCAGTCACCATCATGGAACATTTTTTAGAGGCCTAAATATTACTATCACGCATTTCCCTTGGTTTTGGAATAAGAGTTTCATCTCATCTACATGTGGCAACAAAATATTTTTTGGAATATTACCATAATCTTTAACCTTATACTCTTAAATATTTGAAGAATTGGTTTACATCTCACCTTGCCAACCCAAGCATTAAAAGACTCGATCATATTATTGGTGACATGTTCACTCCTTGACCAGTAATAAAACCTAACCCTTGACCATTGTGAGGCAAATTTCCCCTTTAACAATGCTTTGGCTTTATCATTATGCACCTCTGCTATTGTTGTCTTGAATTCTTTCTCATTATATGATTTAGCTGCCTTCCAAAACTAAAATCTCATGTACAGCCTAGAGAATTCGGCCCTAACGTTGGCATACATATGCCTAGCATATCCTCTATGTGTCAAATTAAGAAATATGGCTTTAATTGCCTGTAATAATCCCAGCAGTTTTTTCATAGATAAAAGGTTAAAATGTAATTATCTAGGTTTGAAATAATAAAAATTTAGGTTAGAATCAAGTTAGATTATTTACCTTCTATTTATCAGTCATAAAGACCCATGGACCATTCCCAATATAAGTCTAAAGTTCTCTCAGAAAAAAGGTCCAACTATCTTTACATTCAACCTCTACAATCCCAATCGCCAAAGGTAGTATGCTATTATTTCCATCTAGTGTCACTGCAGATAAGATAATCCCACCAAATGGCCCTTTAAGACATGCACCGTCCAAACTAATGAGTGGCCTATATCCACATAAAAATCCTTTCTTTATGGCATAAAAGGACAAAAACATCCTTTTAAAAGTCTGGGGTTTAACCAATAGGTCTTGCCTTTCACAAACTTCAATTACAAATTTAGACTCTAGATTGGTTTCCAATACAACAGTAGAATACTTCCACAAGTATGAATAAAAACAACATGATTTTGCATATTATCATCCTGACCCAATCTTCTTGCTCTATAAAGTTGCATCCAATGTGCTTCAATTCCAAACCTATCCATCAAAACTTGATTCATGATATTATATCTAATATCTAGATCTAATTTGATTAAAGAATCTAGTTGTTTTAAAATTCAATGGGCATTTGCATCCTTGATATTACTTGGCCGAATACATGTATGTTTTTGCCTCAATGTCTTGACCATTAAAACGACATTATCAAGAAGAACTAAAGCATAGATCATCCATTTGCAATCTTGTCCTTTACAAAATGCCCTAACCTTTGATTTCTCATTCTTTATTCTCTCTAAGTCATAGCCTTCCTCACAACAATAGTCTCTCAACAAAAGTGTTGCACATTCTTAAAGATATGCCACTGCTCAAACACAATTCTATCGTCCGCAGTCTGTGTGAATTATTTGCCCTTCACTCAACAAGTTGCTTCAAACTTCCTTTCTCTTTTCTTGAGAGTCTTATTGTCATCATCAGTGGAGTAACCATCTTTTGAAGAGTCATTATAGTCATTTCACTCATCAATCTCATATCTAAATTCCTCAACCAGACCTTTATCTTTCTTCTCTAAAACATGATCATCCATTGGCATACATTTATTATCATTGCCATCATCGAACTCAAAAACCTTTTTAGATGCATCAATCTCATCTTTATCTATCCCAAATTCAGCTACAAGTTTAGTCCCTGTACATGTATTTGTTCCAGTATTTTTTTTGTTTCTTGTTCAGACCAACCCTTTCCCTTTTACAGCAGCTAACTTATATCATTTTCCTCTGAAACCAGCATTCTCTATTGCCATACTAGCATCAGTAGGATCATTCACATTTTCAGCAGCTCCCTTATCTTGTAAATCATCATTCTCGACTTTAACATATAAGGTAATCTCATCAATGTAAGCATACTCAACCATTAGTTTAAGGATATCACTATCACATGCGATTAAAATTCCACATCCAGCTCTGACTGTTACCTTTGTTGTCTGCAGGGGAAGCATAAAAAAGATTATCATATGTCTAAATGTGATATACAATCCCCATCAAATTCTTCATCAATAGGGTACTCATTTCCTCCATAATTCAAAATGAATTGATGAGCCACCATCCTGCATAATCAACAACTATATAAGTATGTTGATGTCGGAACTTAAACTTCACATATATGTTCTATTTTCCCAATATACCAACAAAAGGAAAAACACGTTACTGCTAGCAATACTTTGCACATTTAATGCAAACATGTTATAAGTAAGGTTTTTTTACAATGGCCTAATGAGACAATTCGGCAATAAAGGAACAAAAGGTAAAACAATGGTCGAATAGCCAATTCATTTTAACATAAGTCAATTGACTTATTTTTACTTTTACATCTTTTTTATCTGAAATCAATTTCATTTAAAAGTAATATTATGTAAATGCAATAATCCATTTAAAGATAAATTTTTATAAAGTTGTTAAATTTTTATGAAATTTTCTTTTTTAATGCCTTAAACTAGAAAATTTCATAAAAATTTTGTAATGTTACAAAAATTGTATTTTCAATGGATTATTACCGTTACTTAATATTGACTTCTTATTAAAATTAGTTTCGGGTTAAAAAAATAAAAGAATGAAAATAAGTTAATTTGAAATCAATTTACTTAAGTTAAAATGAACTAGGTGTAAATCTCTCTACAATGGCTGAATGAAAGACAATGTTGTTGAAAGGTGCGATCACAATCCAACAAAACCAGAAGATACAAATCAAATTAAATGAAGCCAGAAGATACAACATTTTAAACGATTGGAATCGAACAAAACGCACATGTTGATAACTCAAATTGAATCGTCCAACTGCAGCTGCACTCCATGCCTCGCCTCAAGTTGATTTCTTTACATTGTTCGCCTTATTTCGTTCTAATAATTGATCAAAGCCAAACTTGATTTTGCCCTAATGCACTCATTTTTACCAAAATTTCCCAAACCCCAAATTTATAGGAACCCTAGTGGTTCAACCTCCCACAAAGCCAATTCTTGCACAATCTTGTTCAAAGGCTACTGCTGGTAAGGATCCGTAAGTATAAAGTATATTTTAGACAAAACACATGGCTCAATGTATTTGATAAACAACGTTAACAATTTCAAGGGAAATGTGTATATTTTAAAACCTCAGGGTAAGTGTAATAACCCTTAAAGTTCATCGGTAACTTTAAAAAATAAAAATAAAAACAGGAATACTTTTGTTTTACTTATTTTTGCAGGCGTCGCTTTCATGGACAAATTGGTCATTTCAACTTGTATTTAGGCTCCTTGAATGATTTGTCGACAAGTATTTCGGAGAAGGAAACAGGAGACAGAGCATAAAACTTAAAAGGTCCGGTGAGGGAAACAGGGGTGGGCACGTGGCAGTTCCTGGTTGGTGGGTTGGCGCTGTTCTTTACGTAGAAGATAAACAAAGCAAAACCCTTTGATTGCTAAGGATCCGAAAATATGAGATACTTCAAGATATTTTTCAACCTATACTTTTCATACTTATAGTTACCTTTTGTTTTTTTTTTTAAGTTTAATTTATTTTTATAGTATAATTATTACTAAAGTTTTTTTCAAAAAAATAATATTCTATTACTAATTCGTAGATTTACAATGTTATAGTACGTATGAGTACAAGATTCAATATACTAAAATTTACATATATTATTATCCATTTGCAGAAAAAAAATGTACCGACTTAGGCATGAACTAAGTTGCATAAAGCATCTCAAAAACAGGAGCTGGGAGTGATAGCAAAAGCAAAAGTGAGAAAGTGTTATTTTTTAAACTTTAAGTAAATGAAAAAAAAATTGTAAAAACGAACATATGAGCAACAACCAAGAACGGGAACAGAAGCACTGTAATTTAAAATATAAGAATTATATAACTCAGGGAGACCGAAATCGAGAAAGTGACATTAATTATGAGACCGATGGGATATATTTTTAGTTCACTTGGGAGGGCTAGTTATTTTATAACAAAAATTATTCTTTGGTAATGTCTAGTTTTTTTTTTTTTTTTTTATGTGTAGAAACTAACGAGCTTTATTTGGTTACTACCTCTTTTTACTCAAAACCTTTTCAAATAAATAGTTTGATTTGCCAATTTCTTCTTTCTAAAAATAGAAAGAAAGTCTTTATTTTGTTAAAAAACAGGTTACTTTTGTCAATCTTAACTCTATATTTATGGTCGAATTACTTATTTAGACATTTAATTTGGTTAAAATGTTCAATTTCATCACAGATGATGAATATTGCAACATTATTAATAGTTTTAGGACAATAGTGCAACAATTTATATAATTTGAGGATAAATATGCAACATAGACAATAGTTGTAAAATGATTGGTGTCACTTACCATTCTATATCCATACTAAGTAACCCACTAAGCTTAAAGTAAATTTCTTGTGCTCTTTTTTCTTTTCTCCGGTGAATAATTTTTTAGAAAATAAAGATATTGGTAGTTTGTTTCTTTTTTTGTTTATGATTGTTGCTTCATAAGAGAAAATTTTATTTTCATATGTTGATTTCTAGAAATTAGTATAAGTACTATGTGCATGCTTGCTTGTGTGTGTTAAAGATATCAATTTGGCAAGCTTAATACGAAGATAAAGAATAACGGTTTATTTGAGAGAGATCTTTTAAAATTTATTACGAGTGATTTGTTTAACCTATATTTTAATTAAAACCTGACACTTTAAGAATATTCCTGGAAAACACTTTGAAAACATTTTCTCAAAATGAAAGTATTTTCATTAAGCTTACTTTGATGAATTAAACCAGTAAGAAAAAAATAATTAATTAATAAAAAATTTAATTCAAGTGATTATTAAGTAAATTAATATTAACTTTCAAATAGTACAAATGAAAAAATTAAATTATTTTGTTTTATAATCATTAAATTTTGGTGAGCAAAACTTTTGAGATGACTAAAAATGATGATAATAATGGATAAACGAACGAGAAACAACCTAGCAAATACTACTTAGTAATTTTTCAAAAGAAATTAAGTACAGGGGAAAAAAGCACAAGAAATTAGAATACGCTAAGCTTAATTAGTCACGACTGTAGTTTTATTCCTTTCATTTTCTGTTATTCGAAAGCGTAAGTTTTGTCTATTGCTTCCAAGATTTCTTGGTAATTAACGTAAACTACTTCATTAACGGTGTTATTTTATAAACAGGGTTAAAAGGACCTATAGGAAAGGTAAAGGGTAAAGTGTCTACAACACAAAATATTAGAAAACTTCAACTGCAATTTAATAGTTTTGGATGTCTAATATTTTGGAGTGCAGTACCACTCAAACCTAGGTTTTTTATCTATGATGTCCCATTTGCATTAGTAGCTAAGCTGGGGACACAGATCACTAATGGTGTTAAAGTCAATGGCAGATCTACTTGTAAAATATAGGGTTCATGGACCTCTTATTTTTTTTTCTTTTTAAATGCTAATAAAAAATACTCCATATGTTTCACAAAAGCTGTATTCTTTACTATTCACAGCAATTAATCTATGATTTTATTTCTTTTAAAAGTTATCATAAAAATATGAAATTTTTACATGAAAATAAAACTTTAAAAATTCTAGTTTCTAAATATCATTTTTGATAATTTTTTTCAATTCATATTAATATAAATATATTCAAGTCAAACTTTAGTAAAAAAAGGTAAAAGGGATAGCTAATATGAAATGGAGGGAATACATAATTTAGTAGTTGGATTTATTTATTTATTTTTAATGAACCCCTATTTTCCATAACATATATTGGAACAATAAAAGTGAGTTTCTACTACCTCAAATAAAGACAAAAAGTGGATCGCTCTCTTGAAACAATTTTTATTTGCAAAATCCTTCTTTTTGATCCCTAAATTTTCATGTTTCTATCCAACTAGATCTTGAATTTCTTTTTTTTTTTTTTTTTTACCGCTTTCATTTCTCTTCAAACATGTGGAAATGTCTAAGGGTCAATGGGCGGCACAAGAAAAAATTAAGGAGTCAAGTGGCCAAAACTTGCACAAGTTAAGGGACTAAAAAGACTTTTGCCTTTTTGTTATTCTAAATAAACTATATGCTTATCTCTTCCCATGTATCTCCACAATTTCTAATTTCGTAAGTCGCGTTTAAGTCATTCTACAAAGGTTAGACAAATAAATACTATTTATAGACTATTGCAGTAGTAATATGTGATGTTCAATCAATGTTTGTAAAATTAATTAACTTATTTGTGATATCATGATAAATTAATTACTATCATATCGCTATTGCACAATAAGTGCAGTATATAATGGGAAATTAAGAAAACATATCAAGAACAACGCATTTTGCAATTTACAATGAAATATTGTGCAATACAATAACATGTTGCACAATATTTTAGCATTAGAAATAATGCATATCCTGGTCACGACAAGAAAAGTATTAATACCACATATAATAATATCTCCTTATGAGTCTTCTTTTAAAAATTTCTAGATCTGCTGCTGACTAAATACATCATAATGTATTATTGAAGCAGTTTATTGAATTTTATCATTTCTTTAACTCTTCCGTTTATCCATGGACTAAACTGCAAATGTAGGGATTAAGTCGTGCAATTAGGTTATGGAGCTAAAAGATAAATAAACCATGCCATTGCTACCAAGCCAAAAGGAGTTAGTATAATAAGCCGGCATTACATTACGCAAGGGAATGGAGGTGAGCCAAAGGGACCGGGGGCTGACACCTAGTCCACGTAGGAGGGTGGGGGGGACGGCGGTGGGCCACCCATCATGCGGCGGACGGCATCATTTAACTCATTAGGCGGGCCCCCACCATCCACCCACGGATGAAGCTGGGGCGGTGAGATGAGCTTCTCAAACGTTTTCTCACTTCACTTTGTATCTTCTTGCTTTCCTATTTAATTAAATACACCTCCTCCCAACCAATTACAACTTTGTAAACTAATGAAAAGAATAGGAAATAGCTACACTACCGAAAGTAACGGAAAGTGGATTAACTTTTATCTAATTGTTATGAATGTGTCTTTCATTGTTAATCCAATTGGGAAACAAGGTATTAAATATTGTTAATGCTAGACATATCATACTGCAAAATTTTAAAGTATATTAGATGGTATATTGTGTAGCATATAGTTACTATTTTCATAAAAAAATATTAAAATATAATTTTAAGATTAAATATAAGTAAATGATTTTTTTATATATGTATAATGTATTCTATTTTTTTCTCATAATAATTTGTCAAATATAAATAAAATATATATAAAAGATAATAATTTTTATACAAAAAAATATAAAAAATTATTATATATAGAGAAAAATAAATATTTTTTCAGCAAAAAAAGCTAATTTATTGACATATAAGAAAGAAAAAGACCATACTCTAATACTAATAATAATAATACATCTTCTAATACTACTTTAAGTTTCTAAGTGGCCCAAAGTATGACATTTCTATCTTAATTTGTTTTGCAAAAATAACATATTCATCCCATATACAAGATATTTTTCTATTTTACATATTTATGTGCATTAACTATATTTTATTATTTTATATATTTATGTATAATATTTTGATGTAAAATGACAAAAAAATGATCCCACACAGGCCTTACCAAAAATAGGATATCATAGTACGTATCTTATAGTTTTTTATAGCATACCGTTGTATTCTAGTAAAATGTACATAAAAGGTGACCAATATGTGAAATAACATAAAATATTGCGGTGTGCTAATGCATTTGCTCGAGAAAAATGACAAAATATTAAAATATTTATAAGTGGTATGATGTTGTATTAAAGGCTATGCTGACAACAAGTTAGGGGATATGAACTCTTCCACACCCATAACTCAAGTTCGACCATCCTCTTCTCTCCTATTCGAGAATAGTTTTTATTATTAATATTAAAGTTTTAGATAATTTATTAATAATAGAGATCAAACCATTGAAGCAAAAAATTAAAACTACCATTAAATATTTTTTTTTTCAAAACTTTAACACCGATTGCTAATATTAATATCAAACAGGACCTATGTTACTAGTGAATTTATTTAAATAGGGTACAATGGTCGTCTAGTGATTTATATAGTATAATTATCTCTTATATCATTTGTTCATAATGCTTTTGAGTTAAAAACTAGAAATATAGATTTTTTTCAAAAAAAATAAATAAATAAACGGCTTGATAAATGTGGGGATAAGCGTTAGCGTAAGCAGCAAAAGGAAATCCTTGCGGGGTCGAGAATGATCTCTAACTCTTTTGACGTCGACTACCCTCCAAACCATTTTCTACCCATATTTTTTGTTTTACTTTGAACAACAAATTATTCCTTTTTCCCCCTCTATTTTCTCTCCAAAAATCAAAGCAAAAATCTTGTTGTTTTGTGCATTAATAATTTTTCTTTTTTATTCTTAAAGCCCAAACAAATAACTTTAGACATGAAAATATGCATTTCTATAAATCGAGCACTTCTTCATGTGAAAAAACATGAATAATATACTTTCATATTTTTCCATTTTATTTTAGTGGTTTGTGTGCGTCTGTATAAAAGGAAAAAAAAAAAGGATGGTTCGAGACAAACAATTGAACTTCAATCATGTTACTCGCTCTTTATAAGAAGGTGTGAGGCAGAAGCTTACATTACTATCATTGTCCCTCCAGAAGCTAACCCTATGAAAAATGTGAAATTAGTATATTAATATAAAAGAGAAATTTTTGTACTGAATAGTGTATGGGATAACACTATAAGATAAATACCTAATTCCTACCAAAGAGGTTCGGTGGCCAGATTTTCAATCCCCAAGAAGTCTTTAACCTCTAATTAACGAACGACATCAGTTGCTAGCCAGATGCTAATTTGGTTGTTCGGACATTGACAACTAATTTTTTTTATCAGTACTAGTTGTTAACTAAAAAGTAAAAAATGGATCAACTTACGACTAAATCAAGCGGTCCTTTTTCCACATCCATTGTAGTATAATAATAAGATACAATAATACATATACAAGGTTCGTTTAAATTTGGACATCCAATAGTGTGTACCACGACAGTTGGTGTTGAGAGTTTTAAAAGCACGACTCAAGAATTGACGACTAAGTATAATTAGTAATTAGCAAACTTTCTAGACCCTATATATATTTCACCAAATAGATCATGATTAGAAAACACTAGAAATTTACAAAACCTCTTTTGATTTGGCATCTAGATGTTAGAGGAGACAAACCAAAACAATTTGGGTTTCATGAGTCATAATATATATGTCACTCTCCTATTATGAGATCATAATAATTGACCATCATGTTGAGTTGGAGTGGGAGATACTGTGCTCCTAATTTTTACATATGATCATAAAATTGGGGAAAAGCTACTTGTGACTGATTGGAAACTGCCACCCAACACTTTCTCTTTTCCCTGAAATTTATGCACATTGTGGCAAATTAGGGACGCTTCTGGACAATAGAATCATTGTGAAGAGAAAGATCTAGTATGAAAGAGAAAGTATTGAGCCTGCAATTGTCTTGGATATGTGTCACTGAAGAAAGAATGAAATGAAAGATTGCAGATCTATATATGCCAAAAGGAGAAGGGAAAGAAATATTGAAATATTTAAAAGAACTGACATAGAGGAAAGAATTTTCATGATATGTGGGTTCTATCTCCAATTCTCTAAAATTTTTAACAATACGTAATGAGCAAAAACGTGTATGATTAAATAGCAATTATTATAGGAATTAATTGATTAGGGACAATGTAAAAGAGACAAAGAAAGCAAGGTTCTTGTATTAAGTAATACCCGAAATGCACATTAAAAAAACCTTTAAGTTAAACAAGTAATTAAATACTGTAACCCAAAATGTAAATTGTTCTAGTCAATCAAATTGCCTATTCTAGGTTGAGCCATTTCTTCCCCAACCACATATTTGATCTCTCCCAAATATTTGTCACTTTTCCTTTTTTTTTTTTAATGTCCTAAATTTTTCTTTTGTTGGGAAAACATTTTTTAATTATCCACCACACGCAACGGAATAATATACATAATAAGCAAGTACATACAAATTTAACTCAATTTAACTCTTAACTAACCTACATCTATTGATGAGAGAAATCCACTTGAACAAACTATAGAGATTGCAGTAAAGGTATGTCATTAGTATTTACTTTGACCTATGAATCCCCTACACATTATTGATAACCTTAATATTTTATACTCACACAATTACATATATGAGAACAAACCTTCTCATCCTAATAGTCTCTGGCCTCTGGACCTCTCTTCCTTCCTAAAACCATTACATCTTGCCTTTTCAAAACAATTGTTTTTTCTTGCACACTCAAAAACTTTAACACAACAAAGCCTTTTTATAAAGAACACACAAATCCAAACTACAACAAAATAGAAAAATCAAATCCTAAATAAATAGGAAAACTAACACTAAATTCTAAATAAATTAAAATTCTTAAAATTCTTAGATTTTAGTTTACAAACCCAATAATCTTCATCTTAGCTCAAATGCTCCTAAACACGAGCAGATGTGATGACAACCATGAATAAATAACTATGACTACAAACAACGAACACTACCAAGGCACGAACATAACAAAGAACGGAAACAACCACAAACATCACAAACATCAACATCACTAGCATCAACACACAAAAACATAAGTTTTACCATGTCAAGAACACACCACAAGCTCCACCATGCTAAAACATTAAACTATATGCTCCATTATGTCAAGCATCAAACCAAGTTCTGATATCACTTGTTGGGAAAAAATTTCCCAATCATCCATCATGCCCAATGGAATAATAAACATAATTAACTAAGCACACACAAATTTAATGTAGTTCTGCTCTTAACTAACCTACAGAAAAATCCACTAAAATAAAATATAAAGATTACAATAAAGGTATGCCCTTAGTACTCATGTTAGCCTATAGATCTCATATATATGCTATTAATAACTTTAATATTTTGCCCTCATATAATTATAGATATAATAACAACAAAAAACTTCTCATCCTTGTCCTCTCTGGCCTCCAGACCTCATAATTTCTAAAATCCTCACATATTGCCTTTTCAAAATAATTGACTTTTCTCTTACACTCAAAACTCTAATAAAAATAAGCATTTTTATAGGCAACATACAAACTCAAACCACAACAAAATAGGAAGACAAAATCCTAAATAAATAGGAAAACTAATATCAAATTCTAGACAAACTTAAATTCTTAACAACATCTTTATAACCGAAATAAGTACAAGCTATAAGTAAACAATATTAATATGAAATGTATGGCGAGCATTTCAATATAGTAAATCTCTACAACTTGGTTATTTAGTTATTTTAACTCAATGAGTTGTTTATTCGACTTAAGGTTATCACAAACCAGAATTTAAATTCTGACTGAACACAAGAAGTGGTAGGTATCATATCAATTAGCTAACGGACTACTGACTCGATGTATATCTAGCATATGGCAGTTTATTAAGAAGCAAGCACCGACCGACAAAGCTTCCGACTGTTTTTGAGTTGAACCAATCCCAAAGGGTGAACCGTGAAGCACCCAGGGGCCAGGCCAATCCATTTTCAGTTCCATTATCTAGCCCACTTCGAGTTTTTAACGTGACCCAAATGAGAAAAGCAGGCCAGTCCAAAACCATTTTCTCCCTCCAGTCCAAAAAAAACTAGGCACATCTACAAAATTTATGTAGTTTTCTTCCCCTAGTTTTTCGGATCTCACTAAGTCATATAATGACTTATTTTTTTAATCTTGTAATGTAGTTAAGAGTAATTATCATAAAACAAAAACTATGTATACGTGACAGTGAAATGAATCAAATGATGATTACAAACAAAGCATTTTTTTTTTTTTTGGTTTTGTGTAGTAAGAGTTTAAATGAGGCTTAAAAAGGAAAAAAATATTTTATTGAATTTTGTGTGGTGAGAATTTAAAAGAGTTTAGAAAGATAAATTAGATGTTAAAATTTTATTAAATATTTTAATCTTTTTAGGAAGCCTAAAAAGTAATGCATTTTTTTTTCAAGTAAATGAGTATTTGATATCAAAGAACTCTTGGGTGAGCCAAATTTATGATGTGCGCCGTCCCTAAAAAATTCAACAATTGCCAATTTGGCTCCACTTGGCAGACACGCCACTACAACACAACAACACAGGATGATAATTATAATATTTTTACAACAATTTGATGAACATCAGCGTTGGCCAGAAAACTTACTGTGGTGGGCACTAATAATTTTCTCTCCTTTTCATTTTTTCTACGACAATTGAAATTTACCTCTATAGTTTAAGTGAAATTACACTTTGTCTCATACTTTTTTAATGTAATCCAGTAACAATTTTTGATATTTTAATTTAGAATATATGGTACACATATTTAGATAATTTCAATCCATATGATAGTTTTCTACAATTAATTACAATTTAAAAAGTACAGTTTTTCATATATAGAAAGAAAAAATTAATAATTTAAAATGTCCGTTAACTATAGAACATACCATTAAGATTGAATAAAATAACTACCACAGTATTTAAATTAAGATTTCAGAATTTATTGTTACACTGTATTAAAAATGTAGGGCAAAATGTATATTTATGAAATAGGAGGAATAAAGTATAATTTTACTTAAACCTCAAGAACAAATTGTAATCAAATTTTTTTATTTTTTCCAGCTTTTCATTTTACGCAATATTTTTTTTTCTATTTCTCTCTCATCCGTTCATTTTTTTAGTTTCTTTTTCCAACATTATTTTTTAATTCTTTTTCCATTTTAATTTTTTTATTTTCATTTCCTTATTTTTCCCAGTTTTTCTTTTATTTTTCATTTTTTATTATTTCTAGTTTTGTCTCTTAGTTTGTTTCTAGTTTTGTTCCTCTTATTGTTTTTTTTTTATTTTTCTACTTTTTCTTCTTAGTTTATTTCCATTTTTCCTTCCTTATATTATTCTTATTTTTCTTGATTTTTTTATTTCAACTTTTTCAAAAAAAAAAAAAGAACAAATAACTAATCAAGCCAAAAGAACAAACAGTTACAGGTAAAAGAACAAATAGTTCCTAAAAAATAACAAACATATACTAAGATAGCAACAACTATTTATCTAAAGTAACTACCAGATACTCACAAAAGAATAAAAAAATAATAATAATAAAATAAAAAATAGTTTATTAAAATTGAATAGAATAACTAAAATTGATAAAAGAATAAATAAAACTGATAAAAAAGAAAAAAAATTATAAAAGAATAAAAAAATAGATAAAGCTTACAAAAGAACAAATAAGACTAATAAAACAATAAAATGACTAATAAAAGAATAGATAAAAATTATAAAAGAACAAACAAACACAGATAAAAGAATAGATAAAATTTATAAAATAAAAAATAAAACTAATAAGAGATCAAATAAGAACTTATACAAAAACAAATAAAACATAAAAGAGAACCAATAAGATCTGATAAAAAAATATATAGAATTAGTTTTTCTTTTACCTGTACTATTTGTTGAGAATAACTAACTTTTCTTTTACCAATAATTGTTTCATTTTTTGTCTCAACGAGATATTTGTTCTTTTCAAGTGACAAAGCGAGAAAAAAATGAAAAAGTGAAAAGTGGAAAAAAATTGGAATAATAAAAAAAATGAAAAAATAAATAAAATAAAATAGTGATGCATTCTATCTGTTATTTTATTAGTATTTATTTATTCTTTTTAGATGAATTAGTTATTTTTTTTACTATTAGCTTTTTTTTTCTTTTGGCTCAATGATATTTTTATTTTTTTCCTACTTGAAAAATTTGAAACAAAAAAAAATGAAGAAAAAATTAACTTTTAAAAAAATTAAAAAAATGAAATAAACTAAGAAGAAAATGTAGATAAATTAAAAAATAAAAAATAAGGAATAAAACTAGGAAAAAAACAACATAAAAATTTAAATAAAAAAATAAGATAAAAATGGAAAAGGATTGGAAAGTGAAAAGTGAAAAAAAAAACTAGAAAAAGAAAACAAAAATATAAAAAAACCTAAAGGGAAAAGCTAAGAAAATTTACACAAAAAAAATATGAAAAAAGGAACGAAAACTGAAAAAAAAAAAAAAAAAAGAAAAAAAGAAGAAGTTGAAAACAGATAAAAAAAGACAAGAAGTGAATAGGGGCAACTAAGAGTCAAACACATGCCCCTAGCTACATTTTTTGTTATGGCCCTCTAGACAGCAAACATTCAACGATCGAGTAAGACTTATTTAATAAGTCAAATCTCTAGCTTGATGCCTCCATTGGTTTGAATTACCAATCCCAACAAGGTTGTTATGGATTAAATGGTTCCTAGGTCATTTTGGCACCTAAAGCGTTATCGGGGGCAAAATGATCATTTTGTACCTCAAGGTGATATGTTTTGTTTTAAAAGCTTACAAATACTCTTTTGGACCTAAGTGACAATAAACCAAAGTTTGGGATAAAATTATCTAAGCTAGTGTTATTATTTGAATATGAGATTTTTTTGCAAGAATAACAAAAACTGAGGGAGGATTTTGTAATTGTGGCCCAAGGGAAGACGTGGCTCCAGTGTGTTGATGATGCATCTTCAAGCTTCACAAAAACATAAACTTAATGTCTAGTCAAAGACATGTCCTTGGCATATAGGGATGCAACTTTAACCTCTAGAAACATGTCTCCAACGTCCAACCCATAAAGATGGAGGTTTGAGCTTTATACCATCAACACCTTTGGAAACTTCCGACAAAGGCATAGCCTTAGGAATTGAAGGTGCAACATTGATGCCTATTTGACTAAGGTCTTTTCAAGTCAAATGGAAGGCTTCTATGGGAGCTAGGGTGGTACCTTGGGAGGCTTTAGGGTGAAAGGTAGTAAGAACTACCTTAGTGCATCCAAGAACCTCACAATGTGCTAGGAATTGCATCAGGTCCTGTTGCTTGAATTTGTTTTGGGTGTTGGTCAACTGTTTCACTACAGTAAGTGATAGGAAGTCAGTGAAGGATTTATCACCATCAGTAGCCAAGTTGAGCCTTGGGGCTAAAACACCAATATGAAATCTTTGTGCACTCAAATGGGTTCATTAGAACTTAGAGAGTTCAAGTTCGACCATAGCATTTCTCACCATAATAGGGTGAATCAAGTGATGGTCGATAGTAGGGCATCTTGGATGAAGGCTTAATGTACTTGTGGCCTAACTAAGTTGTGACTCGAGTAGGGGTGAGTATGGGTTGGGTAAACTCGAAACCGAAACCGAACCACTCCCATTGGGTTGGGTTGGGTTGGGTAAAAATTGATCATGGTTCTCGGGTTGGTTCCACATATAGGAGAACCGACAGTTTGTGGGTTGGTTCTGGTTCCATATGGAACCAGCCCGAGGTGGAACCGAACCCAAGATATATATATAATTATATAATAAAAAGTATAGTATTACTAATATATCCATACACACACACACACACACACACACATATTTCTTTGAAGTGTTATGATGGTTATTTTGTGTTTTTATATTAAACTCTTAAACTGATGTTCCAAATTGAAACAGTATGGAAGTTGTTGGATCATTTACAAAATTTCTCCATATTTACTTAAATCACTTTGCTTCATAGACCCACCACTCCTAAGTCATTTTGCTTTTGATCTTTCATTCCAGACTACTCTTTACGACACAATTATGATATTTTTTTCATTTGAGTCATGCAAAATTAAAAATTTATGACATCAACATATTTTAGGTTTTGATACTGAAGAAGATAGTTTTAAAGGCTCAATTTTTCATATTGAATGTCAAACCAATATTGGAATTACTGGAATGAAGTAAACTAGTTGAGATAAAAGATACCCCACAAGCAACTCTTTTGAACCATTTTTGTAATAACAACATTTTAAACTCTTTTGAATGTGTCTAAGTACATATATTTAAATATTAATTTAATTGTATATTATGTTGAATATGTCATAAAATTGATTATGGATGTAGATTTATTGAATTTTGGTGTTGTTATAGGTATATGGTATAAACCGAAAAACCCGAGAACCAGAATCGAGAAACCCAGAACCATGGTTTTGGATCTGTTCGGTTCTCCGTTCTGGGTTGGGCAGAAAAATTTTGGAACCGAGGCCATTTTGGAACCGTTCTGTTCGGTTTTATGTTAGAATCGAACCAACCCGACCCATGCTCACCCCTAGACTCGAGGCTCATGTGAAGGCTTAGTGCATCCTTGGTAGGTTAGTTAGGTAACACTTAGTACCTTAGTGATTTAAGTGAGCTCAATAGCTTGAAATGGTAAGTGAGAGCCTAATATTCCTAGTTGGGTGGAGGCTTGGCACCATAGTGGCCTAGGCAAGCCAATGGCTTATGACACTATGCGAAAGCCTAGTACACCTAATGAGTTTATTGGTACTCGGGGAAAGAGCATCCACCATGTTTACTAGGACGTTGGCAAAGCCAAGGTTTATGAAGAAAGAGTTAGGGCCAGAACTCACTAGGCACAGGGTGACATTCGTGTCAGGACTAGAAAAAGGAGAGGTCACAAGGGACTTGAATATATGACCTTTAGGCTGCAAGCGTGCACAACAACCTTCATATATTATATATGTATATGTGTGTCTTCATGTTTTTTTTTTGTAGATACCCGAATCACTTACTGGGAATCTTCAGATTCTCATTCCTTTTAACATTGTTGTGCAGATTGTATCTATAAGGAACCGACGACCATGAAGGGGTGTTGAGTTAGTTTTTTCATACAGGTAATCACCTAATGGATCGTTATTGATTCTAGCTTTACTGGTTAAGTTGTTTATACTAACTATAATTGTTTTTGCAGCCTTGTGAAGGCTAGTGCCACAAGGGTGGGCATAGAAGGAATTAGATTTGAGTAGTCATTTTGGCATACAATAGTACGCTAGTTTAGGCTCTGATATATCTAAGTTGAGTAATGTTTTTAGTTGCTTTTGGGCATATGCATAGTTTTTATTTATATATGATGCACGTACATAGCTATTACTTATAGTTACTCACATTGTGTTTTATAATTTGACTTGTGTTTTATTGTGTTTTATAAGCACATTGGCAATGTTTTGATTTATTTTGTAAAAACAAAACTTAAGTTGAAGCAATTGCATGCATAGTGCATATTAAGTTAATAATTAGATGCATGAAAGGATTTAAATAATACAAGTAATTAACTAGCCAACTACAACTAGAATGAAACTCTAGTTCTTAGGAAGACCCCACTTGGGGTAAGGTCGCTACATTTCTCTCCACTTTTAACCATTCTATTAGAGATGAAGCTTTGTCTAAAGTGGAAAAAATAGAATAAGTAGTCCCATGGCCTAGCGCACATATGCACCATGCTCACAAAAGATTTTTCCTTTGATATTACCATGGTTACTTTGTCCAATTCAAAGAGTGTTAGAGTTTAGAAAAAGTTATTTAGCGGTAGCTTTTAACTTTTATCTTTAATAATTTAATTTTTATTGTTAATAAATCATTAAAAACTCCAACACTACTTGTAAAAAAATTTCTTCTCAGATGGGGCTCGAAGACATTTGTGGCATATTTGCCCGAATAACTAATTAGTGACATACCGGCACCATCTCATACAATGGTGGCATATGCGCTCCAATTTGCTAACATAAGTGCTGTATTTGCCATTTCCACCAAGATATAAGAGCTTTAGTTTCTGACACATTAGTATTTAGTAGCTCTAAATGAAAATTAACTTAAACTTCAATGACCTCCAACGTAGTTTAGCTGTAGAGGAGCTTCCCCCTCGCTGCAGAGAAATCGTCACAATAAAAAGGGGCACGGCCCGACCCCGACGGCCCCCTCGTCCTCCCTAGCTCCACCCCCGTCTTCATTAGGTCTCCGGAATTGCCTTCTCTCGCATCCCTTGCTACTCTGTCCTCTGTCCCTTGGTCTCCGCCTCCACCAGCCAACGCCAAGTCTCATTCGTCGCCGGTAGCCAACCAACTGAGGTGTTCGAAGTAATTAATCTTCATCTTTTCCGTCACATCTCTTTCTTTCCTCTTTTCTGTACTAATTGAAACAGGCTCTCTTTGTCGGACCTTCACCATCGTTGCTCGGCTTTTTGTGCTAACAGGGACTTCAGCGTTTGAAGTTAACGTTTCATTCCAAAGGAAACTATCCCCTTGAGCTGGTGTACCTGGACTCTCAGTCTCGGAAATATCCATGGAAGAAAAACTTGCCAAGGCCGAGAAACAGGTATATCTTGCTCGCTGTCTCGAAAACTGAGCTCAGCTCAGCTTTCAAGTTGTCTCCTTTTTCTGCACCTTAGCTTCTTATGGATAATGAAATTACGTTGGATAAAGAGTTTAATCCTGGGAAATGATGACTATTCGGGCTTAAGGGGCTTCTGGGTTAGTTTTGACCTCTGTTTAGGATCTCTCATATTCATAAATGCCGAGTGATCTTAATTACACGTCTTTGCCAAGCTTTACTTGCTACTGGAAAAGATTTCTATAGCAAAGTGGTGAACAAGATGTCCATTGCAAAGTGCTGAGCAAGAAGTTCGTTTGGAAGCCCTTTATATATGTATATATCCTGGCAAGCTGTAATGAATTGTTTAGATATGTTTCCTCCGATTCTTCCTTCATGTTGAGATTTGAATCATGTGATTTTCGTTCTTGACTGGTTGATAGGTTCTTGTTGACATTGTCAAATTGGTCCAAAAGAGAGGAATGAAAGGCAGTGAAGGAGGCTGGAAGGATTTTTTGAATATTTATGATAAACTACGAGGGTCCTGTATAGGTTCTTCTTTGAGTGATCCGGCTAGGAGAGACAGTCAAGCCTTGGTATCCTTCCTGAAGACATTTACGAATGAGGATGATCTGCAGGTTTTGCATTACTTTATTCTGATCTTCAACAATATGTCCCGCTGTGAAAGGGATTATTTTTATTTTTATTTTTTGTTTGTTCACAGTTCTTCGATCGAGTGCTGCAATGTCATTTGAACCGCAGTGCAGTAGAGCAACTTAAACACTTGCCTCAAGAGAATGAATCACCCGAGCAGGTATTTGAGGAAATGCCTTTATGTTGTTACCTTGGACTTGATGTGTTAAGTTATGAAGTGGTGTGCTCTTACAAACCCGTTATGGGAATGAGAGTTCTTTTAGCATTTTAGGAAGTAGATGGATACATACTACTACTTTTTGGTTCAGTAGGGATTTTCTATCATTTGGAGATGTGATAGCTGGAGCTTTTTTTTTTTTTTTGGTCTGTACTTAGTCTTTTGGCAAGACAAGGTCATGAGTTCATAACCCATTACATATCTAGAAGTTCTCCATTAGTCTTTCATTTCCTTCTGGTTGATGTCAAACAAGGTTATCAACTTTGTTGCCCTAATAAACTTCAAGTTCTCTGTTATATGTGTTTCCTGCTGTAAATGAGTACTATGCCTTAGTGTTGTGCAACCAGTATCTGGTAACACAATATATACATGTTATTGAAGTCATGGTAATACTTGTTTGCTGCTGCATTTCATATATTCTAATGTTCCTTAGTTGATTGTTGGACAATGCAGATTTTGGTTCGCTCAACTCTACAACATCCATTCTATCCATCAGATTACATATTTCCATCACATGAGGAGGTTTGCCTCTGCATTCATGATCAACCTTTGTGTATTTTGGCTTCAAAAGCCTAATTACGTTACATACTAAATTGAGGCAGGGGTGGGTTTGTACCAAACTTAGTCAGAAATCAAAGGGCAGTAGATCAAATGCAATGGTTGCTGTTGATTGCGAAATGGTTCTCTGTGAAGATGGCACTGAAGCTTTGGTGAAGATTTGTGTTGTCGATCGTGATTTACAGGTAAACTTGTGCCCCATTTCTCTTCTACCTTTAGTTAATGGTGTCTGGGAAAAACCTTCCATGTGATGCACTTGGTTTCTTTTCTTAGCTGACAATTATTTTGCAGGTAAACTATGGAACAGGGAGTACTTAATCTTTTCTTTTGCCCATGTGGCTTTTCAGGAAAAGGTCAATGAACTTGTGAATCCCAGCAAAGCAGTAGCTGATTTCAGGACTGATATTACTGGAGTTTCTGAAGCAGATTTGGTTGGCGTTACTTGTTCACTGGCAGATATACAGGTATTATGCAACCAATTTTACAGCTCTCTATCAACTTTTTAGGGATACTTTTGTTCCTTTAAATGAAAGATTTTCTCTATTTTGTAGAAAACCATGAAGAAGCTATTATCTGGTGGAACTATATTGGTCGGCCACAGTTTAAATAATGATATGCGAGGTAAAAACTTTTATTATTTATTTGTGTGTAGAGAGAATCTGTACTAGTAAAAGTTCCATTTTCTTTTCATGTGACAGTCTCTGCATGTCACTTTATGCCTTTATGGTGAATAATTAGTTGCTTGTTTTACTCATTGTTTTGACACTAGTACATATCATTTGCAGCACTGAAGCTAGACCATGCAAGAGTGATTGACACCTCTTATATCTTCAAGTACTCAGATGCACCCATTCATAGGAGACCATCGCTGAATAGTTTGTGTAAGGTAATTTGCATGAAAATGGTCAGCAGCATCAAAGATATTCTTGTTCAATGGAATGCCATGTGTTGGAGTTTGAAAGCATGTTCAGTGGGTATGAAGCCTCAGGCTTGCTTTGTGTCATCATAGAGCTTGTTCTATTGATTGATTGCCCAACTAATGCATTTCTTTAAACAGTCTGTTCTGGGCTATAAAGTCCGCGAGGAAGGGGCGCCACACAATTGTCTGAATGATGCTCGTGCTGCAATGAATCTTGTCCTCTCGATCCTGGATTGTAGAGTTGATCCTTCTATTCCATTGGTCCAAGATGTAAGAATGGAAATTCAGCATGAATTAACAGTCTCCTTTTGCTCAAGATGATCATTAACATGGCATCATTTTGTTTTGTTGGAAAACACCAGGTGCCAGTTTCTGAAATGTCCAAGCTACTGATCCACAGGATACCAGTTGAAATTCCCAGTCAAGAGTTAGCCAGAGTTATTCCTGGGGATGTCAGAATGGAAATTCAGGTAACCATATCCATGTACACTTTTCCGTCTTCCCTTCTACAGTCTCTTATTCCATTTTGCTTCAAATGGCATGCTAAAATCCGTTGTCTTAATGAGTCACAGTGCTAACACCACATCAGATTTTTATATATGACCTTATTCCATCTTCTAATCCCTTACTACTTGGGCAAACCTAGGAAAACCCTTTTGAGAATTTTATTTTTGTTAGCAACCTCAACTTTATGCTTCTGTTCTTTTGTTTGGGCAAATAATGTTGGTATTGTATTTTAATTTTGACTTTCTATTTTGTGTCATTGTTTTTCTTTCAACTTGGTGAGCTGCTTATCTCTCTGTTGATAATCAGGGGATGATCTGTAATCTATATACATAAATGTAGCTGTGATGATTGAATATTGTTGCTCATACGAATAAGCTTCCTGCCAGGTATCTAAAAAGGCACAAAGTGGGCACTACTCTACATTCGCCATCTTTAAGAGTCCTGAAGAAGCTGAGAAGGCTTTCGAAAAACTGAATGGTGATGAAGGAAAGGTACCGTACCTAAGAACCTCTATCTGAATTCTGAAACAATGTTGTGTGAATGATCGTTCCTCATTTCTGAAACACATTCAATGGCTTGATCGCTTTTTGTTATCATTTACCAACTTGAGAACCAAGTCCTTTTCACAAAACTCTTTTGGCATTTGCCCCTTCCATTTGCCAGGACTCAAATGGATTGCCTCAGAAACTCGTTGATTTCCAATTCAGCAAAGGATTGGCTGCTAGAATATTCATTCGTAAAATGGTATGTGATGATCTTCTTAAGCTTTCTGAAAAGAAAAGAGCACTTCAGGCTGAAGAGAAGTTTATTCAGTCCAAGAAGCTCAAGATAGATCAGGATACGGTGGAGGATGAAACATTAGGAGTTTCGAACAAGTCAGGTTATAACTTGAAAGAAATTGAAAGGTTGAAGCAAGAAGTAAAAGAGAAGGACACACAGATATTTATGAAAGATAAGATCATATCTGATCTTCAAAAGAAACTTGACAAAACAAAGAAGCACCTTCACAAGTTGATCACGGGCCTTCTGTGATTTCCAGAACTGGAAATTCGGCTTCCTACTTGCATTGAAGATCAGATTTATTTTATTTTTTCTCTTGTAGCTGAAGTCGAGAGAATCTCTTCGCTTGTTGTATAATTTTGACTATAATTTTGTGGGCTGGTTAGCCTGCCGTATCTCGAGACACTGGTGGTGGATTCTGTTGGTAATTCTGTATCATTTGATTAGTAGTATATGCATACAGGATCAGCAAAATTCTTTATACATAAAAGAAAAGAACTCGTTTTGGTGTTGGGTGGTACCGTGAAGAAGTTTTTCCCCGGCCTCTTGTCTTCATCCCGGTTTAAAGCCTCTTTTGCTCCCTGAAGTTCTCCAACTCTGACACTTCATCTCATAGACTTTAACTCGCACTCACTCGTCCCTCAAGTTTTGTGAAGTGGCACATTTTATCTCAACACATTTAAATTAATCACGTGTCATCATGTCATGTGTGTAACTTCCATCATAGAAGTGATGGTTTTGGCTTTTGGACGACTTAGAAGGATTTAATGTAGAATTACACATCATATAACCTAGACTCAAATACAAACGCGTGGTCGTGTCATTTTGGGCAGAGTACGACACTTGGAGAACAAAGTAGTTATGAGCGCGAGTTACTTCTAAAACCTAGAGATCGTTTTCAAATATTCTTCACGGGTTGGGGGGCTGCCAATTTGGAGGAATCGTCTCAAACATACATTGGGTACGCCGTGCCGGGAACAGAGATCGGAGGTCGTTCGTACCTCTGTTCTGCTAACTTTACTGGTGCCATTTATCCATCAATTTGCTAGATTCTTTCTGGGTCTCTTCTCTTTCATTATTTTCCTACGTATAGAAACTTCAAAAAAGAAAACCATAGGATTCATAAAAAAAAAAAAAAAAATCGTAGGAAATCAGGCCTTCTCGAATACTCGGTGCTTTTTTCTCCATGAAGATGTATGAATTCTTGAATCTTCTTCTTCTATAATTTTGAGGATTTACATTTAATTTCTGTTTTAGATCAAACTAACCTACAAAAAATTGTTTCTTTCTGCAGAAAAGAGGCAAATGCAGGTGCACTAACCAATTTCGAAGTTCTTGACTTCCTGAGATCAAGAGGAGCTTCGAAGGACCCTACCCGAGTTATTGTCCCAGTGGCACAATCCGAATTCAAGGTGGTTAAAATCTTGTAAAAGTTTTTATTCTGGTTAAATTGGTGTCTGTTGTATTGCATTACTGATTCCTGTTTTGCGTTAGGTTTATGATTATTTGGTGGAAACTGCTGCTTGCAACCAAACAAGGGACCATATAGCTGAGTTTTTGAAAAGGTGTGAGAAGTTCAACCTTGCAAAAGCCGAGATTCTCAATCTCATTAACATTAGACCAGCTTCTGATGCTGGAACCGCCGCGGTAAACTAACACTCCTTTGATGCTTTTGGTTTCACTGTTACCTTTCTCACATATAGCTGAGAAGTTTCTCTGCAAGTTACAAACCCATTTCCAACTTGAGATTATCTTTGTCTTGTTAACTGGAATAAGGTAGCTTAAGTGTAGTGGCAGGTGGTAGATTGTGTTCACGAAAAAGTTGTATGGTGTGTGTGTGTGCACGTGCGCATGCGCAAGTGAAGGATAAGTGTGTGCCAGGCAGTGTGAGTGCAGAGTGCAGAGTGCAGCAAATGGGGTGTGAGTGCTAGTATTGTCTGAGTGGTGTAAAAGATAAACTGGGTAAAGTTAAAGTTGCCCAAGTTTCGTTAAATACCATCCACTCTTACATCCTGTGTTCAAGATCAAGATTGTGGCCTCCATGCTTCATCACTAGAAAATAGGCATTTGTTAGCTGATTAGTTTTTCCCAAGATCTGTTGTGCTTGTAGAGAACATATTGCTTCCAAATTCAGATTCCATTTATATTCTATTGGCCTCAGAGAACTTGGAATTTGTCAAGATGGCTGGAACTTGTTTCAAGTGGGCTGGTAGTGTAATTTCTTGGGTCTAGGCTTCCTTTATATCAGCAGATATAACCAAGATTCCTGAAATCTGGCACTGGCATGGCAGATGAGGCACAAAAAGAGAATTTGTTGTGACACCCTTCTTTGTTGCCAGGTCTGATGCAGCTTAATGCTGCATAGTTGCCGTGTTGCACTCTTAGAATTTGAAGCTCTTTGATCAGTATTCTCCAATCATTCTAGAAAGGGTTTGGTTTGATGGGATGGAGGGTATTATATCCATCAGGCTGAAAGAGACCTCCTCAATGATAGGTTTTGGTCAGTAACTCGGTTTCTTGGCTAGTGATATACAATTCAACTCAAGATTGTAGGTTGATCCAGATTGTCACAGGAAAACCTGCCACAACTTTACCGTTTGATCCCAAGACAGCGTCCTCCCTTCTATGTCTTCATCTCTAACTGCTACACTGATCTATTTAAATCATTTTTTCTGATACCTTGCATACCCCCTTGGTTGCAGATTGTAGATAGTTTTGAGGACCGTCTGGAGGAGGATGGAATCAATGAGCTTCTAGAGTTAGTCTTAGAGGTGCTACCAGAACCTCCCCGACAACAAACATCAGAAGCCACCGGTGAGGACCAAGAAGGAACTGCTGATGTTAATAAGCAAGGTGAGGGCGGAGAAGGAACTGCGAAAGGGCAAGAGTAGCATTCTTATGACCTATAGATGCTGGCTGTTTTCTTGTTACTCTCTTGGTTGCATTCTTGACTTCAACAATGGGCCAATGGCCAGCATGTTGATTTGTGTTGGTGCAGCGATGTGATACCATTATTTTGTCATATATTCTAAAACTATAGTTTAACGGGGGCGATTGTGCCCCCGCCTCCTCCTCCTCTCGCAGCATCCAGAACAAGAAAAGGGATAACCAGTTGTAACCTACCTGCATTTCAAAATCGGGTCAGTGGAGGAAAAACAATTGCTTCTTCAACTCGATCGAACAAATCCATACTTTGCCTTTCTTATCTTTCCATGCAATAACGTAGCTAAATTTATAAACACGTCCCAATGGATTTCTTTGGCTGACGGGGAAACACACAAGTCCTGAATTTGACGCAAGCAAATGGCCACTCTCAGTCCTCCCAGAACAAGACCTGGCAGTGCCAACCACGCCGGTGTAAGGATTTTTCATGTGGTAAAAGTTCGAAGAAACGGCATTAGAATTTCCAACTAATCTCCTCTTTCGCTATCCAAATCCTACAACTACTTTCAGCCACACTAGTATGTACATGATGGATTATCAAAAGCAGCAGTTTCTTTGTACGAACATGGGACCCAAAACAGAAGAGTTTGTAATTGGGGTTGAAACTCCATACTATAAATTTCTATGCAATCAGTCATAAACAAGTGTATAACCAACCTACTTATGCTCTTGATGATCGTGTGTTCGTTATAAATCTAAATAAAATGTAGTTTTCCAAGGAATTGATACACATGTAATTTTAGGTCATGCTCACTTCTTCACTATTATTGTTATTATTATTATTATTTGCAAAGGATGTATATGTGTGCATGGACACGCAAACATATGTCTTTTAGTGTTGCTAAAAAATGACTAGATCAATCCCAAGTACCTCTAAAAGGTGACAAGGTGAGAACCCTTTGCTCCCTTGCTTTATTGTTGCTTAATATTTAAAAGATGTACCTTTATGTTAGTACTTACCTTTTCCATTTATTTTTTGGTAAAAAAACCTTATTTATATTTTCAAATGATATAATGAAGAAATTGGCTTATTGACTCCATAAGAGAGAGAGAGGAGAGAGAGGGAGAGAAAGGGGGGGAGGGAGAGAGGACATAAAAAAAGGGAATTGGGCTTTTGAAGAAGATTCATTGCAACAGGGTCACAGGCCCAGAGGCCGAGGAAGAGTGGCTTTTATAGGTGAATGGAAACGGCATCGTTTATAAGGCCACAAAACTGAGAACTCCCACATGGTCCGGCTGGAGCAAGAAGCGAATGTTTATAAGCTTGGAGCAGAGAGCGCATGAGCGTCCCTTCGGGGACATCCGATAAAATTGGAACGATACAGAGAAGATTAGCATGGCCCCTGCGCAAGGATGACACGCATAAATCGAGAAATGGTCCAAAGTTTTTTCACGAATTTTCCTAGAATTTCTGCCTTTTGATTTCTGGTAATCGTTGGTATTTTTGTGTTGTTCCTTTGAATCGATTTCCGTAGGTACTTCTTTGTGATTTTTCGATTTCCAATTTATTGCCGCTTCGTGTTCGTTGTCATTTGATGATTCTCTACATTTTTTTGGTGTATGATATGGTTTTCTTGAGGAATTTTGTCAAGCCGTTGGACAAGTTCCATGGAGGTCCGTCTTGCCGGGCTTCTGAGAGCAGTCTGGCTCGCCGGAACTCTCCCCTTTCTCTTGGCGCCGCTCCCTTTCTTTTGCTTCAATTCTTTCCACCGACTCTTGCTTGCCTTCGCAGGAAGAGGTGAGATCATGCAATCTCCGTCTCCTCTTAGTTACCCATTATTTAGTAGTATTTATTTAAAACTTCCCCTTTCATTTCAGGCGATAGTTTTGATTCGGATCTCTTAATTTCGGTTTCTGCAAATTGTAGAAGTTAACTATTCGTCAGAGCTTTTTCCTGCATTTTCATCTCTTGGGTGTGGCTTGTACGACTGTTTTACTGGCTGCAATTTGGTGTTATGCCTGCAAAAATAGAAATGCATCATTTGGTACATTTCAACCTTTTGTTGTTCTGATGTTTCACAAAAATATATGCCTCTTGAGGCTTGTTTCTTCCTCTGTGAAATTGATCTTCTCTACCTATCTGGAGCCTTGGTTCATGAATTTCTTTGCCATGGTTGCTGAGGTTAAATGTTTCTCATGGTATTTACGGTTTCTGCGCAGCAGCACCACTTTCACTCTGTACTTCATATGCGTTAAAGGCTTTTAACTTTGCAGCTGATCAAATGGCTCAGCTTAGTGTTGAAGGCCAGGAGATGTTGGGTTTGCCGAGTTTGATTCATGGGGATGTGTCAAGCCTATGAGAAACCTTGGCTGGTGCCAATGAATTGGTGCTGCCATATCATACGCTGAGACTGGTTTATTGAGATGGTGCACCAAAATGGTTTTAACATACCATGAAATCATTTTGATGGGAGTTATTCATGTTCCTTATTCCTGATATGTCCTGTCTCTTTTCTAAGGATCTATAAGAATCAGGCCGATGAACATCTAGGCCCCCACCGGTGACTGGTTTAACAGTCTCTAGTCCTGTTTGCACATGTCTATACCCAGGTTGCCTTTTGGTTTTCATGTTCACTTGTTTCATGCACATCATGTGATGCGATTCCATTAGGCCGTTGTTTTAAACAATGGACATGGATTTGTGATACTTTACAGATAACAGGCGCTGGTATCCTCATTGCAGGTGGAGGATCTGACTTAACAATATGCTAAAAATCCGATGGATGTGGCTGGTAAGGTATGCTATAGTTTTGCTGACCAAGAGCCGGGCCTATTAGAGGGAGCGAAGGGAAAAGGACTAATATTTGCATGTTGCTGCCTTCACCCTCAAACTTCAAGACGTTTCATGATTCGAAAGCATAACAGGAAGCAGCCAGTTAGCTCCAAAGTATGTACAGTTAATATCACTATCATACATTTTTTTAGTTCATTTATGTTAGATGAATTATGCAGAGTGTCTGGTCCTTTCTAGTGCTACCAGAGTTGTTAATGTTAGCCATTTGTATACAAACTTAGCAGTGGATGGACCAAACTTTCAGCACTCAATTGTACTGGCCGTAAAGTAGGATGTTTTTTTTATGAAAGTTATCTGAATCCATCTGTTCCACTTATAACACACAAATTAATTTTCCTTATGTAACAAATTAACTTGTAACTATAAACTTCATTTCGTGCTCTCTGATAATGACCAACTTCAGTGACAGACAGAATTTGAATGCTAAATTCTATCCTGGCAATAGCTTGGTTTGTGTTCTTGGTGACAACTTGCTCCGACAGCTGCTTCATTTTTCCATATAACTTTTTTTGTGCTTCGAGGTCTCAACTCCTGCAAATCCACAAAGGGGCGCATACATAATCTGATGTTGAATCTAAACTAGGTTACATCATCCTTCTAGCAAGTCTCAAGTTCTGATTTCTCTGCTACTCTGGCCTAAAGGAGCTTAGCAGCTCCAAAGTGTAGAAGCAACCCAAGCTCCTGGGTGGAGCATAAACTTAAAGAGTTATGGCTACATCTCCCAACCACAAAACCAGCGGCTACGCCAAGGACAGAAGCATGTTTCTACTGGATTTTTTATGTAGGAAAAGTTCGAGGAAACGACAAAAGTTTGCCAGTTAATCTCTTCTATTTCGCTATAAAAACCCTACAACTACTTCCTGCCACGCTAGTACGTACATAATGGATTATCCAAAGCAGTGGTTGCTTTATATGAACTTGGGACCTTAAATGGAAGAGGCACAATTACAGACCCAGTAAAGTCTCATCTTTTTACTATAACTAGTTCTATGCCCGTCCTATAGACAGATTTTATTTTTTGCCAAAAAATATTAAAGTAAAAAATTTATTATACGAATGAGAATTGAATTGATGTAAATAAAGGCAATTTTAATTCTTATTCTTTATTCATATATGAAAATTGATAAATATTTCAATTCCTTATGCCGTGATTTAACATCTAATCTGTTAGTGAAATGTTGATACATATAACACATGAACAACACAAAAGAAAAAACTATACTCATATATCATCTTATTTGAACATATTCACTATAATTGTACATACATCAATATAAATCAAAGTCATGAACCAAATCTTATTTTCATTGACATTCAAATGTATACCGTCATAGACACACTACAACAAAATGACTTTATAGTGAGGTTTTCTTCATGACAATTTTTCAAACCTCAATAGAGATAGTTAGAAAGCATTTAAAATGACATTTTATATAAATATCACTTAATTTCATATCTTTTATAACAGTTTTTTTCCATTTATTAAAATATTAACTTAAAAATTTATTATGATATGTAAATTTTTTACTTGAAGTTTAAGTATTTTTTTAAAAAAGTAAACAATAATTCCATTTTTTATAAATTAAAATAACTGAAATAAAATTAAATAAAAAGGTTAACTACAGTTTTAAAAAATAAAATAATTAAATTAATGTGCCTACAACTTCCAAACACCCTTCTCTACTTTCTTTTCTCCTTTAATATACCACTACCAATTCACTATTTCAATTAAAAAAAAACTACTCGCGAGCCACATTTTTTATTGTTTGTTTATTGATAAATAAATTCAAATTACAAATTATGCAAGTGTCAAAACATTTGGTGAGATCTGCAGTAACTTGATATAATTTGGTTGTGGGAAAAATGTAAAATTAGAAAGTAATCAAAATTTAATCAACAAATTAAGGGATAAATTTGGTGTTTCATGTAAAAATTTGAAGTGACGCTCAATTAACTTATCAGTTAACCCTGCAATTACTAAAACACCCCCAGCTCCTAGTTTATAATATATATAATAGATTTCACATGTATAACAGTAATAGGGGTGAAACTCTATACTTGAAATTTGTATGCAATTAGTTAGTAAACAAGTGTATAACCAACCTAATTATGCTTTTGATTAAAGGTGTGTTCCTCAAAAATCTAAAATAGAACAAAACAGTTTTCTCATGAATTGATACACATGTGGTTTTAGGTCATGCCCACTTCTTTACTTGTTCTTTACAAAGAATGTGTCTATGGCATTGGACACAAATATATGTCATTTAGTGTTGCTGAAAAAAGGCTAGATCAAACCAAATCCCTCTAAGATCTAAGAAAATTTGCTACTACCACTGACTCATTTGACTGATATGAAACTATGGTTAAAAGGCATCATTGCCCCTTACTTTGCTATTGCTTAATATTTAAATCATTTACTTGTATGTTGGTAATTAGTTTTCCATTTATTTTATAAAAAATCATTATTAACATTTTCAGTTGATACAATGAAGAAATTGGCTTGTAAAATAAAAATGGGTTTTAGGCTTTTAGCGTAACGCGGCGGAGTCAATTCACCCCGAATGGAGAGAGAGAGAGCAAAAATGAAAAGAAAAAAATTAATTGGGCTTTTGAAGAAGATTTGTTGCAAGAGTCACAGGCCCAGAGGCCGAGGAAGAGTACAGAGTTGGCTTTTACAGGTGAACGGAAACGGCATCGTTTATACGGCCACAAAACTGAGAACTCCCACATGGTCCGGCTGGAACAAGAAGCAAGAGTTTATAAGCTTGGAGCAGAGACCATCAGATCGTCCCTTCGGGGACATCCGAAAAAATTGGAACGATACAGAGAAGATTAGCATGGCCCCTGCGCAAGGATGACACGCATAAATCGAGAAATGGTCCAAATTTTTTTCTCGATTTTTCCTGGGATTTCTGCCTTTTGATTTCTGGTTATCGTTGGTATTTTTTTGTTTTGCCTTTGAATCGATTTCTGATTTATGTTGGTACTTCTCTGTGATTATCGTGGGTATTCTGTGTTTTTCCTTTGAATCGATTTCTGGTTTCTGTTGGTACTTCTTTGTGATTTTTTGGTCTCCAATTTATTGTTGCTTCGTGTTCATTATCATTTTGATGATTCTCTACATTTTTTTGGTGTATGATAATGGTTTTTTTTTTTTTGAGGAATTTTTTCAAGCCGTTGGACACGTTCACGGAAGCTCGTCTTGCCGGGCTCTTGAGAGCCGCCTGGCTCGTCCGAACTCTCCCCATTCCCTTGGCGTCGCTCCCTTTCTCTTGCTTCAATTCTTTCCACTGACTCTTGCTTGCCTTCGCCGGAAGAGGCGAGATTTAAAACTTTCCCTTTCATTTCAGGCGATAATTTTGATTAGGATCTCTTACTTGCCTCTGCTTTTTCCTGCATTTTTATCTCTTGGGTGTGGCTTGGACGACTGTTTCACTGGCTGCAATTTGGTATTACGCCTGCAAAAATAGAATGTATCATTTGGTACATTTGAACTTTCTTGTTGTTCTGATGTATCACAAAAAATATAGCCAAATTCTACTATTTATTAGGGCTATATATTTTCTCTTGAGCCATGTTTCTTCCTATTTTTAGTGTTCAAATTGATCTTCTGTAGCTATATGGAGCCTTCGTTCATGAATTTCTCTGCCATGGTTGCTAAGGTATAAATGCCCCTCATGGCTCAGCTTAGTGTTGAAGGTCAGGCAATGTTAGTTGCCAAGTTGTTTATCATATTACTCTTGCTTTTCCATAACAGATAAAATGTTTCTTTAATAATGAGATTAAAATATGTATAATTTATATTATTTTTTCATTTTTATCCCTGAAACTAAAATTTAAAAAGAAAAAATTTTCTTTTTTTATGTTTTATATAGTGAGAGTATAAATGAGAATAGTAAGACAAATTAAATATTAAAAAATTTCTAAAAAAGAAAAAATTTCTAACCTTTTTAGGGCATCTCAAAAGGAAGTTGTTTCATTCATCCTTTAATTTTTGCATGTATGGGGTAAAATTTTAGTTCAAATGTAAAACTTCGATTTAGGAAATGGACTGAACATGGATATGTGTTGTATGGAATACTCAAGTTGTGGACTTGCCAAAGTCATCGAAAACAAATGTCATGCTGGCCCAGTTTAATGCTAAATGTTCGCCTAAAAGATAGGCTTTTAATCTCCGAAACCACTTCTGCTCCCTCTTCTCTTGCCCTCACTAAATTCTTCAAGTTAAAGAAAGTCTTAGCATTGATTTTGATTGAGAATATATAACGTCTAAAATTAGTGTCACATGTTGGAATTAATTATTAATCATCATGATAGTTTGTTCAAACCTCTAACTTTAAAAGTTACCATTGAATAATTTTTCCAATATTTAATGTTAATTGTTGACATTGTTCTCAAAGGAAATCTTAATCACAAATATTTGTGATTATTACTAAGAGGTTTAAATTTCAATTCTCCACTTATCATTGGCTTCCCTCCCATACACAACAAAATTAAAAAAAAAAAACGAAACTACATTGTACAAAACCTTGAGCCGAAATGACATTATTGATTCCAAAAGGTGCTAATTTTTATGAAACAAATTCTAACTTCAACGTTTACTTGTTTCAATATATGGAACTGTCTTAGCCTATTCAATTTAGCTGGCAATAGCAAGACATTACCTTAGTCAAGACCCAATTTCAACACGTGGTTAGGACATTCCCTTATACAAACTTATCAACAAGTTACCTAAATGCAATTCGACATTTTATGTGTTTTGTGAGACAGACAACTTACCCAAGTTTTTTTGTACTTAAATGCTTTTAATTACCCAAGAACATAGGAAGCTGGAACTAATAAAATAAATAAATATAGTGCCGAGAGATGGTATTAGTATATCGTTTCCATTTGCTTATTTTGGGATTAATTACCCAAGTGTAGAGTAGCAATATTAGGAAAAAGAAAACGTCCAACTCTTTAGTTTCTATTTAACTATAAATTAGTGATTAGTGTAAAAAGTTAAGAAAAACAAATTTAATAATAACTTGGTATTATATTTTGATAGAAATTGCCTGAACAATTTGTTAATTATCTCAAACTTTATCACAAATTACAAATTTTGTTCAACGCGGACCCCTATAGAGAAAGGGTACTTGAGGTTGAGGGGCCTTTGTTGCCTCTTCGGGGCACACCCCAATAGAAGTTTAATGTTTGTGCATATCCTTTTGGACCACTGTTTTGCTTGGAATCACAAGTTTGAGAGAACAAATCTTTCGCTTCTTTATTCTCTTTACGTTCCAAAAGTAACCTTTCCTGCTTTTGTATCTTCACGGTACATTGTGATTTTTATACCTTTGTCCGCTACATGCTTTTTTGTGGGCTGACCTTTTCCCAATCGTGTCCAGTTCAAAAGCTTGCTTTAGGAATTTGGTGGTCCTAAAAACTTATCTAATGGCTAAGGTCAGTTTTTTTTTAAGTTAACTTGATGCGTCTTGCTCCTGAACGAGAATGGCAATGTAAGTTGGCGAAATTATGCCATGTATGATGTACCACTTGACCTACCCTTCTGTACTCGCATCAGCTATTCCCGGTTTGCCGCATACCTCAGCTCAATCTCACCCTATCCTGCAGATGAGTCCGTTGCTGCTCCCCACCTCAGAAAACTGGAATCATGCACTATACAGTACTGTGTGTGTGGGAACATGGACCATGGAGCAGCGCCTGACAAGTGACAGGGATGAATTTGGAAAGTGGGGCTGCGAGGTGGTTCGGGTGCCTGAGTCTCAAAAAAGCAAGCGCTTCTCAATACCTATACTGTAACTTCTCTTCAACCATTCTATATCTGTAACAGTACTTCTATGTAACAAAAAGAAAAATCTTTGTTGAACATGACCTTACATAGCAGATCCCCTAGAACAAGCACATCAAGCCTAGTCACAAAAAGTTGTAGTTTCAAAATTAGGTCAGATTCAATGATCATCATACATGATCAATTATAAAGCCTAGGGAAAATTACCAAAAATCCTTTGAAGTTTGGTTGAACCAACACTTATGTCTCCCCTATTTCAAATACGTATACTTATGCCCTTGAAACTTTAACTCTGTTAATTGCTGTTATGACAAAAAAAGAAAAAGTTCCCATTTTTACCCTCCTATTTTGGACTCTCTTCTCCAATTTGCCATGTCTCCCACCACCAATCTCCCAAACAGCAATGCTCGATTGTGTCCTCTCTTTTTGCCACTTCACCACCTTTTCCAACGACCCCAATTCAGAAGCCAATGACTCAAAGACAAAGAGGAAACACCTCTCTCCCTCGTTAGATGAATTAAACAAAAGCAACTCCCTCGCCCACACCCGTTGGCCTCATCTCCCTCTTCTTCGCCATCATGAAACCATATGTCATGGTGAATGATTTTATGGATTCTAGGGTTCTTGTTTGTCGGCGCAAGCACTGCCTGGGAGTCATGCCACCTTTTCTTTTCTGCCCTCTTTCTATCACATTGCATGGGAATCACGAATGCTTGCCTCTCCTTCTCTACGCTCATCCTATCACACTACTTGGGAATCATAAACAGCCACCTATCATCACACTGCTTGGGAATCACGTGCCGGCAGTTAAGGCATAGGTAGAGTCTTCGATGAAAGAGCGGTAGCTCCCAAGGAGAAGGGAAGGCAGGGTTGGCAGCGAGAAGGAAGGCAAAAGGAAACAATTGAAGGGTAACCAGAGGGAAGGCGGGGTTGGCAGAGGGGAAGAAGCATGAAAATGGTGAGATTCTCCTGGGAGAGAGATTAATTGGTTTGAATTGAATGGGTTTTAGTAGTTAAGGGTATAGTTTCTAAGAAAGAATGATAGGAGAGCAAAGTTTGACATTTTTCTTATTTGTGTGATAACAGTAAATAACGATGTTAACTTGGTGGGTAGTAAGTGTAGGCATTTGAAACAATAAAGACAAAACTTTAGGCTCGATCAAGTTTCAAGGGTTTATGGTAATTTCTCATAAAATCTAATTATTCTTTTTTCCTTGATGTTAAAAAAACATTACAAAGTAGTATTTAGGAGTTATGAGATAATGGAAATGGGAGGAAGAAGGTTAAGAAGGTAAAAGTCCCAATATCAAATGACCGCACCAAAAGAGAGCAAGACGCTGTTGAACTTCAACTATTTAATAGCCTCAAGGTTATATGCATGTATCTCGGGTGTGAGATGTAAGATTGGCCCAAACACCAAACATGCCACCATTGTTTGCCAAATGGAGCGGCTATACACATCTTAAGTGTTTGAGCTGGTGCAGATACATCAGTAGGGTTATATTCTTACTGTGAATAGGCTAAGGGCCATTAAACGCATAAAAGAAAATTCCTTTCTTAGTCCCATTAATCTTTTTCTTTTCTAGAACAAAAGCTCCCCCTGAATCTTTGAATTTCTCATCCTTGCCCTCTGTTTTCATCATTCTCAACATTCGCTATCATAAATGCCAGAGATGGTCACAAACTATGTTTCAGATTCGGTTTAATTATTCAACTCATTTGAATCTTTTCCCTACTTCAACTTCATCATCTAAATCAATTAGAGAAACCAATCTTCATTAAAAGCATCTGTCACAAATCTAGAACATGAAATTAGAAAATCAAGCAAGATTGCATTTTAAGGTTCACGCTACACATATATTTCAAATTCTGTAACGGCATGCATGCTTACTACAGTTGGTAAACTTTTGTGTATGTATATTTCTTGATAAAATATTCATTAAAATAACAACATATTCTTTCAGTTAGATATCACATGGTCACTTTGCTCCTGCTTTAGATCATTAGGAGCGTATATATTTGCCCCAATGTTTAAACATCAGTTGAGTATTGACACTAACCTAAACATTGGTGACATATCCACTCCGAGTAAATTGCATAAATGATCTTTAACTTTTAGTCATCGTTTATTTTAGTTTCTAAGCTATTGAATGTTCTATTTTAGTCCTAAACCTATTAAAATTATTTCATTTTGATCCTTCTCCGGATGAAATTTATTAACTCAAAATAATTGTTTGACAGGAATTTTTTAAATTTTAATTTAAATATTTGATAACTGTCTTCCAGTAAATTTAAATAGTTTAATTTTTTTTATAGTAAATAGACTATTTAAATTAATAGTTTTTTTCTTTTTGAATGAAATTAGTTCAATTTACAAAGAAAAAAAAAGTGATTTGAATTTTTCATTAACTATAAAAAAATTATTATATAGATTAAATTTATTATAATACAATTACCAGATAGTTTAAATTATGATTTAATTATTATCTGACAAATATTTTGAATTAACAAATTTTATCAAATTGGGACCAAAATGAAACATTTTCAATAGAGTTGGGACTAAAATGAAACGTTTTAATAGGTTTAGGACTAAAATAAAATATTCAATAGGTTAAAGACTAAAAGGAAACAATAACTAAATGTTAGAGACCATTCATGACATTTACTCAAAAGATAGCTACACCAGGTGCATATATATTTTCCATTTTAATGGGCAAAATTTAAGTGGACAATAACATTAATTATTACTACTAATTAACTAAAGTAATCTATTGCGTCTCTCGATGATTATGAAACTCAAAAAATGCTGGCCCTAGCCCCTAACACAAGGATATAGTATATAATAATGTCATGGAAACTTCATCCGACTTGCAGAAGAAAGCAACCAAAAGTGCCCCGTTATTAGAGCTTTGAATCTAATCTTAAATAATCACGCATCTCTCTTCTTCCCATGTCCTTTAACTCCAAAGCCTAGTTTATGGAAAATGCTTACACATACTAAGATACTTTACCAGGAAAAAAATGGGAGAGAATGGAAATAGGGTGGAGGGGAAAGGAGAAGGAAAAGTTTTACTTTTCCTTACTTATTAGGGCAGAGAGGCCAACTTTGCCACCCTCAACCATGAACCAACCATGGACCTCTATCAACTCAAAACAAAGATTGACCTCAAAATCTCAATTGACACCACTGTCGAACCTATATAGGAGCCCCAACCAACCGTCCTCAATCGGTTCAAGTCCCGAGTTGGTCCGTGAACCAGGGTCGGTTGAAGTACTTAGGTTGACATGCAATAAAAAAAAAAAATACCGTTATGTTTTAAGGTTGAAAAATTGCAAGACAATAATATACACCATTCGCCTTTTGTTCTTTAATTCATTTCACTTTTTTAATTAAATTTGGCTTAAATTTATTTATATTATTATTTATTAGAAAATTTTTTAAAAAATAAATCTAGAACTATAAGTCTTATAAAAGTTTTGTATTTATGTACTAAAATATTAAAAATAAAAAATTATAAATTAATTATTATAAATAATAAATTATGCAAAGAATTTGAGAGAAAACCCCAATATTATTTAGAGATAATTACAATTTGGCCTTTGAGGTTTAGGTGATATTACATTTTGCTCTACTCTTTTTAAGATAATACGATAGGAACTTCTAAAATCTTAATTTAAACTGTAAGGTACTTATCTTTAAGTAATTTTAATTTGTATGATATTTTTTTTACAGTTAATTGATATTAAAAAATAATGTTTTCCATTTACATAAAGAAAAAAAAATTAAAAAACTGATAATTTAAAATGTCCATTAACTATAAAAAAAAATACTATAGAAATTGAAATTACCAGAAAATAACTACTGTAATATTCAAATTAAGATTTTAGAAGTTATTGTCAGACTATATTAAAAAAATATAGGTAAAATATATATTTTTAAAATAGGAGGGGATAAAGTGTAATTTGACCTAAACAATAAAGGGCAAATTGTAATTAACCCCATTATTTATGTATATGCATTATGCATTAAAGAGGCGCATTGAAGGGGATAGAGGAGGCGTAACGGTCACCCAACTTGGATGGGTCAATTGTTCGCCCATTTGTCTCTTTCGATCCCTTTGCTTCTGTTGGTACCTTTCTGGCTCTTCCCTACACGACGCGGTCGAAGCAACAAAATGTTTATTTGGGACCCCTAACTTTGGAAACATCATTTCCTCTTTAATTTGTAGCCAGGTAAACCAACTAACAGGGACTCGTGTGGATCTGTACTTGTGAAACGACACTATGACGTACGCCAAACGACATAATTCCAATTTCACTGCCGGACCCACTTTATTAACTTTCTATTCGAATATTTTCTTTTCATTTTTGTGGCATGAGGATTTGTAATAATTGGATTATCCACATTTGACCGTCTCTTCTGATGGCAGTCGTATAGTTAACTTATGGTTCTATTTTTGCCTCACTTGGTAGCCAAACTTTTACGTAGACCAATGTCTCCAAAGATCCATTTATTTTGGACCAAATTATTCTTGAGGTAATTAGAAGAGAGGGATAAGTTAAAATTTACCTTGAAAGTTTGTAACGCACAATAGTAGGAAGAATTGTAGCGGACGGCATTATGTGCTATTATTAATGGCAAAAGCTTGAAACTGATACTTCCTCCGTCCCGCATTGTTTGCATCATTTGTATATGGTACGGAGATTAAGAAATGATAAAATGATGTATATTTTTCCCTTTTTACCCTTGATATATCCTTTTTCTCTCCCCACGTGCAACACCACCAAACCCCGATTCCATCTTCAATTCCATCTGCGCCTTTGATTCCAGCTTCGTCTCGGCCATCGATTCCATCCGCGATTTCTCCCTCACTGGTCCTTCCCTCTGTGCTAGCTATAGTATTAGTCGGGTCTCGTCGTCCATCGTGCCACCTAACATGAACGGCATCGATCATGGAAGCTAGGTTTGCCATCCTTGATCTGCGGTCGCTATCCACGATAGCACCATTGCTCTTCTCAATCCACTGTCGTTCTCGATCTATTGTCCTCCTCAATCAACCGTCATCCTCGATCCACCATCATTTTCATTCCACTGCCATCATCGATCGTCGCCATTCTTGGCACTGCATCATCACTTCCTGAATCTCAACGGTTGTCTTCATCATCAACAACCCACAAGCAACAACGATCTTGTGGCTGGCCTTTTTTGTCCATACATTATGTATGAAAATGCACACAGCATCAAAAGTATGTATACACATGTACGCATTATGTTTTGATATGTACAAATATGCACATGTATGTACACAATATATTTTGATATATTTTGATATATATGTGTGTGTATATAGACACACACACACTCATGTAATTATTGGACATATCAAATACACTATATAGAGTATTTTTAATTGTCTATTAAAATGTACAAAGTTGTACATTGTTATTTTTTGCTCAAAATTGAAAATTACAAAGCTGAACCTCTTTATGCAATAATATACTTCTTTTTCCATTACAATCCTCACGTGCAATCATGTACAAGACTATATAAACAACTATATACCAAAAAGAAAACAATTTGTAGAATAAAGCAAAAATAATAATAAACAACAAATGTAGAATATGTAAAATGTAACAAAAAAATTTTAAAATAAAATTCCTAGAACAAATTTCAATATCTAATTATTGCCAAATGCCTAAGTTACTCTCTCTTAATTGAATGTTTCTCAATTTTCCTGTTATTACTATTGTAATTAATATATATAATTTGAAAATTTCCTAATTCAGTTACTTTCTATTACCACCTAATTGGGCAAAATTGTTCAATAGAAAATGATCTATCAAGACCCGGGTCCAAGGTCGATAACCTCCATTTGGTATTAGTATCAACAATTAACGGTAGAGTTCTAAAAGAAATATCTAAGGCAGTTTTTATTTGTTAATTTTAGTGTTTTCATCTCCACATTTAATAAATCATCCAAAACTTTAACATTAATGCTAAAAGATGCTCTTAAATATGACACTACAACACAAACATATGATAGCGACTGAGGAAACAGTTGCTTTCAATCACTAATTGCGCTTGACTAGCGATTGAATGTGTCAGTTGTAAAAACCTTAGTCGCTAAGTGGCTAAAAACTGAAATTAGCGACTGAAATATCAGTCACTAATACCTAGGGGTGATTATTCGGTTTGTTCTGTTTAAACCGAACCGAATTAGTCGATTTATTCGATTTTCGGTTTTGGATGCTAAGAAACTGAAATAATCGAATTAGTCAATAAAACCGAGTTCAAACCGAACCGAAATATTTCGGTTCGGTTCGGTTTAAACCGAATTAACCGAAAAAATGGTAATTAAATTCTATAAGATATGAAATGAGATAAAGATATCCTTTTTCTTTTCAAATTCCATTCAATATAGAAGATTCATTGTCCATGGAAAGAAAGAAAATAAGAATCCAAGCTAATTTGGGTTACTTGGTAGCATTATTGTTCATGAAACAAATAAAAAAAATTTGGTATAAAAACTTTTGGTTATTTCGGTTACCGAATTAACCGAATTCTAAAACCGAAACCGAACCGAAACCGAATTTTTTGTTATTCGGTTTCAACCGAATTACCGAACCAAATTTTAAATTTTTTTCGGTTTTTTCGGTTTAAACTGAATACTGATCACCCCTACTAATACCAACTTATTAAAAAAAATTAATTATTGAGATGTTTACATATATATAAATGAAACGTACTAAATGAGGTAATGAATTATAATAATAACAAACTTCAATTAAAAAATATAGAATTTAAATATAATATTATTAATTTAAAAATGAGGAGGAAAAAGAATGAGAAATAAAGAAGAGGCTGGAGCTTAGGAAGAAGAAGGAGAAATGAAGGAGGAGGAAGAAAAAGGAGAAGGAGAAATAAGGAAGGAGAGGCCAAAGTTAAAGGAAGGAGAAGATGAAGAAGAAATGAAGGAGGTAGAAGAAGGAAAAATGAGGAAGGAGAGGCCGAAGTTGAGGAAGAAGAAGGAGAAATCAGGAAGGCAAGGCCGGAGTTGAGGAAGAAAAGGTACAAATGAAGGAGGAGTGGTCGGAGCTGAAGTTTTTAATTTATTTTAGCGACTGAAATGACGATTGAAGCATGTTAGCAACTAAATATTGATTGATTCCAAAAAATAATATAAAATATATGACTCACTAGTGACTAACAATTTAAAATAAGCGACTAAAAACTACCAACTGCAATTTTCAGTAGCTAGTCAGTAGCAATAATTACATGGCACACAAACTAGCGACTGACTAGTGACTGAATTAACTAGCAACTAAAATTTAGTTGCTAGTTTCAGTTGCTCCATTGCTTCTTTCTTGTAATGTAAGAGCACAAATGCATTGGAAAGAGATACATGATGCCCAAAAAAATCAAACACTTACAAACATAGGTTAAATAGTACAGATCATCCCTAAACTATTACTTATGTTTCGTATTTATCCTCTGCAACTAAATTGAATATGTAAATTAAATTGAAGGTTATGGTAAGAATTCAAAAAGAGATATAAAATTTAAATTGCCTAGCGATTGTCTCTCAATAAATTTAAGCTGTTAAAAAAATTAACAATTAATAAAAATTTGATTTAATAATTTTTTTCTCTCTATGGATGCAAGAACATACTTTATTTTAGGAAGAAATCAAGTACTTCCTCCATTTCGTATTAATTGACAATTTTACCTTTTTTTACTGAAGTTTGACCTAAACATATTCATATTAATATGTATTGGAAAAATTCTTAAAAATGATATTTAGAAACTAGAATCTTTAAAGTTTCATTTTCATATAAAATATTCATATTCTTATAATAAATTTTGAAATAAATAAAATCATAAATTAATTACTGTGAATAGTAAAATGATCAGTTTTTGTGAAACAAATGGAGTAATTCCTATTAATCTTAATTTTAAATTTATGATTAAATAACTTTTTTAGACATTTATTTAAATGTTTAATTTTTAGTGACGAATATCGCAACAATGTCAATAGTTCAAGGATGGTGGTACAACAATTTATAATTTGAAGATGAATATGAAATATAGGCGATAGTTCTGGGACAATTGGTATTATTTACTCCACAAACATGTAATGCAAAGTAAAAAAATGTATATGCACCAATATGAAATATGTGTATAAGGAGTTTTGGATCAATTGCTTCAAGTATCCCATAACCATAACTATGCTCGTTGTTGTTGCTTTATCCTTGAACTACAAAATATTGTTGAGAAATGTTGCAATTTCAAGATGTTATCATGCTTCAATGTTAGTTTTCAGGATTAACTTTGGCAAAATTTATGTAGCAAATGCTAACATTTGTCCTATATTTTCTTATTCCTACTCAAATTACCCTCAATTTAGTAAATTTATCACTAAAACTATCATCTCCCCCTCCTCACTATCCCCCCACCCCCTATGGCTGCCATCTTAGCCCATTACTCCCCCAGATCCCTCATCTCTTTTCCCCAATCATTTCTGCGCTCTTTCACCTCCAGCTTAAACCTTTCTGGTGGCAACATGTCTCCGGATCATGGAACCTCAACTGTCTCAATCAGCCTATGAGCTATCCACAAGGAGGAATTCTCAAAACTAATCCTTGTGATCGTCATCCATAAGAATCATGTAGTTTTCTTTTAAGTTAGTTTTTCCAAATTTCTCATACACCAGATTCCTTCATCTTATGTTATGCACACATCACCTTAACCTTGGCGTCTATAAAGAAAATGAAGAAAAATAAAAACATTGCCAACAATGTAAAGTCAAACACCCAAAAAATTTTATCATAGGAATGATGGATCTAGCAGTTAAAAAAAGTAAATTTCACCTTCATCACATTTTCTATGTGCATTTTATATTTTTTAAATCTTGGCACTGTTTTGATCACTCTTCAAACTCTTGAAAATTTTTAAAACACAAAATGCTACACCATTACGCGGTCAGAGAAGGCCCAATTCAGCCTACATTCCCAGTTTCTTAGAACAACTGATACTTAAATAGACTTCCACTTTCTAAAAGCAATCACTGAAAATTGGAGTTTCCTAAAAAATACCCTAATCTCTACTTTAGCACCTAATAGTATATATAGTTGATGTACAATGTTAAAAAAATAATAAATTTTATTGGTGACGGATTTTATAATTTTTGTGATGTAAAAAAATTAACAATTTAAAGATCGAATACCTAAATCAAAGATAGGTCATAAATTCAAGTATCTAACTGTCAGTAAAATAAGACACTTTTATATTTCTTTAAACTTTAGTATAATCACTAAAATGTCATGTTTATTATTTTAAAAAATATAGTTTCATAGAAATCATATAGATTTTTTCATGAAAATTATCATGCATACAAAATCAAATAGAAGTTTTTCAAAGTTTAGGCTTCAAAATGAAAATATTTTGAAGTTTATTTGAGGTCTAAGCGGTTCAGGCCCTTCAAAGTTGTCAAGGTAATGCCTTATGGAGTAGTGGAGCTCAAAGGTCGAGATGGCTGAACATTCCAAGTCAATGGGCATCGAGTGAAGACTTACTATGGTGATGAACTTCGACACATCAGCCACGTGATCACACTCCAACACTTTAATTTATTTCTTTAGTAAAAAAAATTATAATAATAAATAGTTAGTTAATGCCAATTTTAATTACTTATTGTTGAATTTTGAAACTGTAGGTGAGATGAAGTGGGCACTCATGGAGAAGTATTTTGTAGAGCCTTACATTCTTGACAAGATCATTGGAAAGTATGAAAAGTTTTGGGCATCATTTGGGTTATTATTTCTTGATAAAATAGGCAAAGGCGAGCACAATGTGAAAAAAACCCTCACAAAAGAAAATTATAATAATAAATAGTTAGTTGATATCAATTTTAATTACTTATTGTTGAATTTTGAAAATGTAGGTGAGATGAAGTGAGCACTCATGGAGAAGTATTTTGTAGAGCCTCACATTCTTGACAAGATCATTGGAAAGTATAAGAAGTTTTTTTTTTAAGCATACATTTTATCACCATTAAAGGGTTTGGGTAATTCCTTTTATTTAAGTAAATTTGAACGTGTTTTTAAGGTTAGAAAGTTAGAAGAACAAGTTTAAAAAACAAAAAAGTTAAACAAAAGAAAAAAAAAAGATTAGACCTTTTTTTTTTTCAATTGGCCTAATTCATGCAAACGCATAAACAGGCCATGCAAATGCATCATATGAACAAAGGAGGCAGCAACAATTCATGCGGCTGCATGAAATTTTAATGTGACCACATTGGCCCATGCTCTCATTCTTATTTTTTAATTCAATTCTTCGTTTCATCTTCTCATTTTCACAAGTTCTTTCAAACTTCTTCCTCTTTAAAACCTAGCCCTTGTCCTATGGATCACACGGATCAAATTTTTGCAAGTTTTTCTCCCCAATCTCCAACAAGTAAATGATTCTACACTTTTTTCCTTTCTCTTTGATGGTCTTATCTTGCACTTTCATGCCTATTTTGTATAGAACATGTAGAGAAGGACAATTTGAATTTCATGCTTGTTTCTTGAGTTCTTGATTGTTGGATTGATGTTTCTTGCTATATATATTCATGGGTGCGTGATTTCTAATGAGATTGATGCTTGAAACTTGAGTTTGGTGCAAGTTAGAAACCACCCATGGAGGGAGGGCGAAATTCGAATGGTGATTTGTGGTTGATGCGTGTTCAGGCTTGTTGTTGGTGTGAAATTGCTTCCTTGATGCTTTAATTGAATGGATCACTTTCGAATTTGAAGTAGTTTCAATCACATTGTGCTAATTTCACCTATAAATGTTTTCGGAAATGCAAAGTTTGGATGTTCATGTAGGGGGTTTAGAGCATCAATGTAGCTTTGTGTATGGATGAAACCTATTGATTCTTTGCATCTTCCATCTCTAGGTGTTACATACTTTAACTTTAATCCATTATTTTGCACCTGGATGCTTCCTAGGTAGTTGATTAAGCAAGGAATTTAGGTCCATTCATAGCACTTGCAATTTACATGTTTGTCTCCCTACATTTTTCAATTGACTTGAGGTTGTTCCCTAACTTGGAAATATCTTGAATTGTTGTTGTTGTTGGTTATTCACTCCATATTTTCTCCATTATAGGAAAATGACTAGGAAGAAGAACCCGGCCAAGAACACCTTAAAGGAATAAAAAAAAAAAAAAGGCGGGCCAAAAGCCTTCAGGTGAAGTAAAGTTCATCTCCGTGAAAGCAAGAGATTTCTTCCACGACAACAAGAACAGAAAAACAATTCATCAAAGAGGATTCCAATTGAATGACCCGAAAAATATCTTGATTATTGCTAAATTTGATAGGAAACATTGGTCCAAATAGTACCGCCATTATAACTTTGCCTCCATGACGTTGGTGAGAGAGTTATATGCCAATCTGCACTTCACCTTGGAAGAAGATCTGGAAGCCACAAGCACTGTGGTAAGGGGTGTTAACATTCCATTTCATGTTAAGTCCATTCGTGATGTTCTCAGAATTCCCTACAATGCCAAGTTAAAGGTCCTTTTGGACGTCACCTCGGAACACATAGCATTATCTTTATGTGGAAAGTCAGTAGAGTGGAAGATGGTGCATGGAAGACCAGGATATTTTCCATATGGAGAATTCTTGAAGGAAGTCAAGGCGTGGAGCCAATTCAGAAGCTCCAAGTTGCTTCCTTCCATTCACTTAACTGGGATACGTTTTGAACGAGTTCAAATTCTATATTGGATGAAGCATGATATGGAGGTAAATGTTGGTGGAATCATTTCTTTTAACATAATCCTAGCAGCCCGAAGTGTATCTAGCAACATGGTCTTCCCGTAGTTACTCACCATCTTGATGGAATCAAAAAGAGTGAAGTACCCTGATGATCACTTAGGCATTAAGAATCTTAAAGCACACATTTTCATTGCTTTTTTAATGCATCAGGAGCAAGCAAACCAAGTTCATTTTGAAAAGACCAAAAAAAGATTTGAAAAGCAATCAGAAGAGCAACCAATAGAACCATTGATTGACTTAGATTCTATAAATCACAGGTCCATTGGGGTGGCACTTAACAAGATATTTGAGACATTGGTAGAGATAAAGGATGGTGTAAAACAATTGAGGGAGGTCCAAGAGCAACATTCGAAATGGTTGGAGCACCTTGAAGGAGTCGAGTTGGAGCAATTTCATGGATTAGATGCCTTGATGCGGGGGGGTGTCCCTCCGAATTAATGAGGGATTTGCCTATACAGCTACCACGATGAGGACTTCTTATGACGCCATATGTTGCATGACGAAGCAATCTAATCCCAAACTCCCCTTGGAGTACCCGCCTTTCCCTTACCCTCCATTATACTTTAGTCCCCCCCCCCCATACCCTTAATGCTCTCCATCATATGCCTACTCCCCGGGTCATCCGTCTCCAGCAGTGACGCCCACTACCGTGCCCAAATCCTTTGCACCTTCATTTTTCCCATCGAATCAAGCCCAATTCCTATCTAATGCCAAGTTTGACCCTTTTGCCAATGGCACATCCGGCTCACATTCTCATATGGTGGAAGATTGAGAAAAGCAAGTGGGGCATGATTCTCAATTTTTCTTTCTTATACACATTAAGGGCACTGTTGCTTTTAAGTGTGGGGGAGTTAGCTTTGATTTTCATACTTGAAATTGTTTCTTTGCATTTATTGTAATGCATTTGCATGATATGTTAGTTTTATTTGTATGCATTATAGTGATTTCTCTTATGTGTTGATTGTTGGTTGTCTTTTTCTTGTTCATGATTGCATGCACAAGTAGTTACACTTAAGTGCATATAGTTTGCATATATGTTATTTGTTTACATTTAGGAACCCAATTTGTGTAAATACCACCATTGATTATGTACTTTGCAAACTTGAAATGGTTGTTAATTTTTTAAAGTAATTAAAGTTTATTGCTTGCTACCTTAGGTATATAATTAACCCGGTGAGCATTTTAAGCCCCTAGTGTTTAACAAGTTATGGGAATTTCTTTCTTGAGAATGTTTGATTTGTGTTTTAAGCTAGACCTTACTTAGATGTGGTTACCTTAAGAATCCATACAACCCCGCTCCTTGTGTATAAATGTAAGGGAGAAGATGTCATTTAAGGCTAGCCACTTATCAAATAGCTAACCTTATACATTATCCCTTAATGAGCTCATTTGAGCTTATGAGCCTAATTCCTTGTTTAACCCACGTACTTAACCATTTCCACTTCACTTTGATTTTTGGGCATTAGGGAATTGAAGTGAGTATATCTATATATATATTGTGGGGATAAAATTAAAGAACAAGTATAAGGGAGATCATTTGGATTTTGTGGGATGTTTTGCATTTAATTTTCAAAGTGGAAGGTCTAGGTTTTTTTTTGCATGAATTGTTTTAATGTGTTGGCTATCAAACAAAGGTTGGGTTTTGGACATCGTTTAGGTTATTATTTCTTGATGAAATAGGCAAAGGCGAGCACAACGTGAAAAAGCCCTCATGAAGAAAAAAAAATGACTATTTTTGCTGCTTATAAAATAAATATCTACTCCATTGTTTCATAGTTTTGAAGTAGGTAAAGGTCTTCTTCTATGGCAAGTGTTGATCACTACTCAAAAAGATGCTTGAAACATGAGTATGATCAAAAATCCCCTTGGACTGTGTTGAGTTGGTGGCTTAAGTATAAACAGAGCCCCTATTGGTACACTTGCTAAAAAGCGAAATACAATAAGATGATTTAAAGAAAAAGTACAAAAAAAAAAAACTTGTTTGCAATATGTTAATAAAGTCCAAATCTAGGCATCTATTTATCTTTGAGCCCATGTTTATAGTTAGGAATTTGGACATGGAGATTGAGGGTTGTTTTGGGAATTAGTGTTAAATTTGGAATTTTGGGTGTCTTGAGTTGCTTCTAAATGTTCATGAACATGTATAGATGCATTGCTAGTTTCCCTAGCTCTACCACAAAAAGTCTCCATCCAATTCCAACTTTCACCAAGCCTAGCCCTATTACAACCATGTGTAAAGACCATTGGACTTACATTTACATGCAAACCTTTTGGGAAATTTAGTGGGGGTGAGGTTGGGTTCCCTTACAAGCTCCGGATTGATAAACACAAAGCAAAGCTATTATAACAACCTCACCTTAAATTGAGTGCAAACACTTAGGGAGTACCCTATACTTCTAGTAACAAAGACTTGACTTTTTCTCCTTTCATTAATTTCTTTCAAGTCAAGTTTACAAATGTCCTATTTTCATAGTGTGGTGTGTCTTGAGTTGTTAGCTTGTGTGTTTTATTTGCTTTTCTTAGTTTTATAGTTTGCATTTGCTAGGGACTGGGAAATATCTAAGTGTGGGGTGTGATAGTCATATAATGTTCCCATATATTTCACTCATTTTTATACTACTTTATTGTTAAATTTGCTAAATCTTAGTTACATTTTGTGTTCAATTCATTTTTAGGGTGCATTGTGCTATTTAGGGGCTTAAGTAATCAAATTGTGTGGATTTAGGGCCAAATTACGCAAGGGAGTGAATTTGGAGGTCACCTGAAATAGAAATAGAAGACTTGAAGCTAAAGACTAGTCAATGCTATAGCATGAAAATATCATGCAACAGTATTGAAGGGCCAAAGGAGGTGAGAAATTGACAGAAAGTTTTCATGCTGTCATATGAAACTTTTCATGCTACAACATGAGAAGAGTCTTCAACTTTTTCTTCAGGATTTCAGGGTCATGCTATAGCATAGAAATTTCACGTAGCTGCATCGCGACATTTCTAAATATTTATCTACTTCTTCAAATGGGTTTTGAAATTCTTGGGGGACCATTTTGAACACTTGGGCATTCTTACACATTTGAGGGCCCTCATATCTCATCTAATCACCTTAAGATTAAAGGATTATTGGCAATTGGAAGAGGATAGGACTAAGGGTTTTAGGACTAATTATCCAAGAAGGGGTTTTTGGGAGGAGTAGACACATCATACTCTTCTCTTCTTCATCTTTTAAAGAGCTACCATTGAAGACATTTTGTGGGAGCTTGCTTGAAGGTACCAAGAAGAAGCTTGGAGGCTAAGAAGACTTAAGTCTAAGGGTTTTTTTTGGTTTCTTATTCCCTTTTCCCTATAGTATTTCTTTATGGTTTCCTTAAACTCTAGTATGATGTTACTTGTTAGTTTGGACATGGAGTAAATTTTTGTATCTCTTTAGGATGAAACTCTTTTTACTTAATATCTAATGTCTATTTTAGGTTCTTCATGGTTATTGACTATCTTATGTTACCTTTTCTTATGCCTAATGTTTGTGGGTTGAATGACCACTTTACACAAATCACAATCCCACTTTATTCTTAAGAAAGAAAAAATAAGGATGGAAAAGAAGAATAGAGTATAATGGGTTTTATGGATGAAGATAATCTATGAACTCATTAGGTGTTAAGGAAGGGGTTAGTGCTTAACCCATCTTAGGTTAATGTATGAGCTTGAGAAATGTCATAGTTAATCTAGGGTGAGCAAAACTTAGTTTTGAGAAAGAGAGTTTTGGTGTCTCTCACCACATAAGAAGTGAATGCCCTTAAAACTTCATTAGACTTAAGTAGCAAGTAAAAGAGTGGAATCCTAAGAAGATAGGCTTCACATCTAAGTCATCTAATTTGTAGTTAGTTTAGTTAAATCTAGATAGTCTTCTAATTTAGTGCACTTTAGTTTTCAATAGTAACCTTGCATTCATCCAATATAACATTTAAGATTTCATCAGGTAGTTGGTAGCCTCATTTACTCTAGCTCACTCCTTTTCATGCATACATTCATTCAACCATCCTTAATCCTTACTCATTTCAATTGCTTTCTTTCTCATTGTAGTTTAGATGGTTTGAGTAGCTAGAATTTGAATCTTAGTAGAATCTTTCTATCTCTTGGGATAACACCTGTATTTGCCATTTACACGCAACAACATCGTACACTTGCAGATGAATAGGGGTTAAAAATTTAAAACCCTTGTGCTCACAACATAATGATTATGAATATAAAACAAAAAAAGTATACATCACAACTTCTATACAAGATATGTTGGACCTAATGAATTATATACAATGCTGCATGGTGATCGTGGTCCTAAGATCTAGGGTTTCTCCCACTCATCATATTGCTACTTCTATGCTTCATTAATTCTCTTTATTTGTATTTGTTTCTAATTACCAAAAATAAAGTATAGACACATGCAAGGCATATTACTGATTACAACATATATTTTGTAGTATGTACTTACATTTAAGAAATTGAACACTTGTGAAATAATGTTGGATACTATATAAATTGATATTGAGTACCATGATAAATTATAGACTCCCTTATATTTTACGGAATGTTCAATATATTTCATAGTCTCCCTCCATCCCACATATTTTACAATATTTATTATTTTGGTCATTCGACGTCTTTTGTAAGATTTTCATATTTAATAAAGGATTTTACCTTATCATCCTTGAAACTTTTTTTAAAAGAAAATTTATTAAAAGAGCCCCAACAAGTATGTGTGTGTGTGTATGTGTGTGTGTGTGTGTGTTTGTGTGTGTATTCTGAAACAAAAGAAAGAATTTACACTAGCAATGAGTTTCTACATGCTTGCATAACATTTACCACCCATTCATACATGGACATTTGCAGCACCGAGCTTCTTTTCAAGATCCATAAAAGAGAAAGAGACTGAACCGAGAATTTCACCTCGTCAACCTTGAAGGAATTGTTGCTATATAAGTTGTTGTTCCTACCCCTCCATATCACCCACCATATAACTAAAACTACTGTTTCCCAGCCCTTTTTAATCTCTTTATTTGTAGAGTTACCCGACAACAATAGCAGATCTTGGATGGGCCTTACAACAGCCATTTCAAAACCCCACCAACTTAGAATGTCCTGCCAAATATGTTGAAACTATTATTTTAGTATTCACTTTTTCTTTTTTTCTTCATTAACATGCAAAATGTGAAGGGTAAAGTGGGAAAAAATATATAATTTTGTTGTATTTTCTAATCTTTGTATAAACTCAAATGCTTAAAAAAAAACCTAGGATAAAGGGAGTAATATTTACTACTAGTATATATACTTTCTAAGATTTTTTAGTTCAATCACTAAGTTTATGCAAAAGGTTACAAAGTACCACATTAAGTTTGATAAAATGTTCAAGTGAGTTAAAATATGGACAATGACAACCTATATAGTCACTATCTTAAAGTTTAGGAAATAAGTACTATTGGAGGGTAAGCTAATCCATAAATATTTGCAAGGTGAAACAAAATGGATCATAAATTGCTATTATTTGATGGTAAGTGTAGATACGCATATCATAAATCAATAAAATCTATTTGTGGAGATGGAGTGGATATGGGTCACTCTTTGATCCAACCCAACTTGCTTCATATCATTCCTATTCTCAATCCGCTCATCCTCATTACCTATATCTTAAAGGCAAAATGGGGCAAATTTGTTGTGTGTGTGTGTGTGTATTCCAAAACAAAAGAAGGAAGTTACACTAGCAACCAGTTTCTACATGCTTGCATAATATTTACCACCCATTCATACATGGATATTTGCACCACCGAGCTTCTTTTCAAGATCCATAAAAGAGAAAAAGATTGAACCGAGAATTTCACCTCATCGACCTTGAAGGATTTGTTGCTATATAAGTTGTTGTTCCTAGCCCTTCATATCACCCACCATGTAACTAAAACTATTGTTTCCCAGCCCTTTTTAATCTCCTTATTTGTAAAGTTACCGACAGCAATAGCAGATCTTGGATGGACCTTCCAGCAACCATTTCAAAACCCCACTAACTTAGAATGTCCTGCCAAATATGTTGACACTATTATTTTAGTATTCACTTTTTCTTTTTCTTTTTTTAATTAACATGCAAAAGGTGAAGGGTAAAGTAAGAAAAAAATATATAATTTTTTTTGTATTTTTTAATCTTTGTATAAACTCAAATGCTTCAAAAAAAAACCTAGGATAAAGGGAGTAATATTTACTACTAGTATATATACTTTCTGAGATTTTTTAGTTCAATCACTAAGTTTATGCAAAAGGTTACAAAATACCACCTTAACTTTGATAAAATGTTCAAGTGAATTAAAATATGGACAGTGACAATCTATATAGTCACTATCTTAAAGTTTAGGAAATGAGTACTATTGGAGGGTCAGATAATCCATAAATATCCACAGGGTGAAACAAAATGAATCATAAATTGCTATTATTTGAGGGCAAGTGTAGATACGCATATCATAAATCAATAAAATCTATTTGTGGAGATGGAGTGGATGTGGATCACTCTTTGATACAACCCAACTTGCTTCATATCATTCATATTCCCAATCTGCTCATCCTCTTTTACCTATATTTTAAAGGCAAAAAGGGGCAAATTTGGTATATATGTTTGTGTGTGTGTGTGTGTGTGTGTGTGTGTGTGTGTGTGTGTGTATTCTGAAACAAAAGAAGGAAGTGACACTAGCAACCAGTTTCTACATGCTTGCATAATATTTACCACTCATTCATACATGGACATTTGCACCACCGAGCTTCTTTTTAAGATCCATAAAAGAGAAACAGATTGAACTGAGAATTTCACCTCGTCAACCTTGAAGGGTTTGTTGCTATATAAGTTGTTGTTCCAACCCCTTCATATCACCTACCATGTAACTAAAACTACTATTTCCCAGCCCTTTTTAATCTCTTTATTTGTAAAGTTACCCAACAGCAATAGCTGATCTTGGATGGACTTTACAACAGCCATTTCAAAACTCCACCAACTTATAATGTTATGCCAAATATGTTGAAACTATTATTTTAGTATTCACTTTTTCTTTTTTTTATTAACATGCAAAAGGTGAAGGGTAAAGTGGGAAAAAAATATATAATTTTTTTTGTATTTTTTAATCTTTGTATAAACTCAAATGCTTAAAAAAAACATAGGATAAAGGAAGTAATATTTATTACTAGTATATATGCTTTTTGACATTTTTTAGTTCAATCACTAAGTTTATGCAAAAGGTTACAAAGTACCACCTTAACTTTGATAATATGTTCAAGTGAGTTAAAATATGGACAGTGACAATCTATATAGTCACTATCTTAAAGTTTAGGAAATGAGTATTATTGGAGGCTCAGCTAATCCATAAATATCCACAGGGTGAAACAAAATGGATCATAAATTGTTATTATCTGATGGCAAGTGTAGATACGCATATCATAAATCAATAAAATCTATTTTTGGAGATGGAGTGGATGTGGATCACTCCTTGATCCAACCCAACTTGCTTCATATCATTCTTATTCCCAATCCGCTCATCCTCATTTACCTATATCTTAAAGGCAAAATGGGGCAAATTTGTTGTGTGTGTGTGTGTGTATTCCGAAACAAAATAAGGAAGTTACACTAGCAACCAATTTCTACATGCTTGCATAATATTTACCACCTATTCATACATGGACATTTGAGGCACCGAACTTCTTTTCAAGATCCATAAGAGAGAAAGAGATTGAACTGAGAATTTCACCTCGTCAACCTTGAAAGATTTGTTGCTATATAAGTTGTTGTTCCTACCCTTTCATATCAACCACCATGTAACTAAAACTACTGTTTCCCAACTCTTTTTAATCTCCTTATTTGTAAAGTTACCTAACAGCAATAGCAGATATTGGATGGGCCTTACAGCAGCCTTTTCAAAACCACACCAACTTAGAATGTCCTACCAAATATGTTGAAACTATTATTTTAGTATTCACTTTTTTTTTTTAACAACATGCAAATGTGAAGGGTAAAGTGGGAAAAAATATATAATTTTTTTGTATTTTTTAATCTTTTTATAAACTCAAATGCTTCAAAAAAAACCTAGGATAAAGGGAGTAATATTTACTACTAGTATATATACTTTCTGAGATTTTTTAGTTCAATCACTAAGTTTATGCAAAAGGTTACAAAGTACCACCTTAACTTTGATAAAATATTCAAGTGAGTTAAAATATGGATAGTGACAATCTATATAGTCACTATCTTAAAGTTTAGGAAATGAGTACTGTTGGAGGGTCAGCTAATCCAAAAATATCCGCAGAGTGAAACAAAATGGATCATAAATTGCTATTATTTGATGGCAAGTGTAGATACGCATATCATAAATTAATAAAATCTATTTGTGGAGATCGAGTGGATGTAGTTCACTCCTTGATCCAACCCAACTTGCTTCATATCATTCATATTCCTAATCCGCTCATCCTCATTTACCTATATCTTAAAGGCAAAAGGGGGCAAATTTGTTATCAAATTATAAAAGTAAAGTAATTTCGTCACTAACCTATTTTTTACGGATAAATGTGTTATTAATTTTTTTAAAAGATGTAAATTTACTGTTAATGTTGTTGTGAATAAATCAGCCATTGGCTATTAAAATTACTTAATGTGGCAATCATGAAAAAAATTAGAAAAATGCAACTTTCAATTCCAAATTTCTTTTTTACTTAACACACTGGCCCCTAAATTTTTTAATCTAATCATTTTCACCATCGTCTTTGCTCCAACAAACCCTTGTGCCCTTCACCACTCTCTGCATTCTTCTACATATCTCGATAACGCTCCTAGAAACAAACCTTAGAACAAATTCTAATCAAATAGGGTTCGATTAATGTGGTTGAGACTAAATCTAAAAGCACTGTAGTTCTTAAATAAAGAATCGACGGTAACGGTGGTGGAAGGTTACTCAGCAACAATGAGGAAAGTGAAAAGAAGATGGCTTAGCAATGGGGGTATGTGGTCAAACACAGGGTTTGGACTTATTTAGATATTGTGAAAGGTATGTGCAATTAGGGGTTAAAGAGAAAATTTTCAGGGATTAGTTTAAGAGTAGTGCGATGAAATATTCTCTAAACAAACGGAATATTCCTACTATGTAATGGCTAATGGCAAAATTGTTCACAACGAAAATGTCGATGGCAAATTTTCCTATAAAAAGAGTTTAGTGGCAAAATTACTCTACCCTATAGATTAATGAATCATTGTATTCCTTATAATTAATATTTTGGGAAATTTATAATTCTACTCCTCAGTGTTTGATGTAACCCACATTTGTTCTTTTCTATTTTGAAAAACCTACACTTTGCCCCTTGATATATTATATATTTAGGAAAAAATGGATTAGAGGTGATATGAGATGAATATTATAGTTGATTTATATGATTTACAAATTTTATTGAACAATCAGGGTATTTGGGATACTAACATAACAAACAAACAGACAGAGCTTACCATTCACATGGAAAAACATGGGGAGATTTTTGCAGATTTCCCCTTATATCTTTCCATTTATTGGAGACCAAAAAGGCTATGTTTATTTTTTATTAAACCTCATTCTAAGATGCCTTTATTGAAAAATTTTACTTTTTTCTTTCCATATAAATAAAAATTTTGAATTTTTTTTAGAACTAATGTATTTTAAAATGATATTTACTACAAAATGAACACAATAGTCCGCATGTTTTTCAGAAACGAATTTTTGAATTTTCAAAACAATTCGATATCCAGACGATGGGATCACCCACGTGGCAACGCAGAGGGCAAAACCGTCTTTTAAGGCCACGCAGCAAAATCCAAGGGTTTTGTCCTGTGCAGGTTACAACCTGCGGGCCCGCACAAATAACGGCTATATTTACGCAGTCTGAGAGTTTTCAGCTGCCGCCACGTGACCGATCCGAAGTCGCACGCATTTGGCGGGAACCGCTGTCGTTCTCGCACTCGCAGGCCCCGCTCCTGTCCATTTCCGTTGACCTTACACCAAAAAGATGTTGAAAACTTGAGACCCAGAAAGTGAAACAAAACTAATCGATTTGGCCCTTTCTGGCTTGCCCGGCATCAAATGGATTCCCCCAAAAAACAATGGCACAATCGTAAATTGAAGCCGAAAATTTTTCACTTTCTACTCTCTACTTTCCCACTACCCTACTTGCTGCTGAATTCTGAAGCTAAAACAAATGTTTCAAATTTGGAGTTGAACAAAAGATTAAATCGAATTCAACCTTCTCATGCCGGTGAATGATGGGTTGTGGGATCTGCCGACGACGGGATTTCGGGTCCGACCCTACACCCTTCCAGCATGAACACAATGTCCGACATGGTGGGTCGATCAAGAGGGTCCGGTGCCGTGCAAAGCAAGCCAACTTTTATTCCAAGCAAGAATTCTTCCCACTCTGATGACTCCGGGTCCAGCTCCAGCAACCCTGGTTCCAACAGCTCTGTGATTTGCCCTCTCTGCAGCTGCCTCTTCACCCATTTCACTATGTCTTCGTCTTGGGTGAACATAACCGGTCTTTTACCCGTCAGCAGCTCCAGCAGGACTATGCCGAAGCTATACACATCGGATTCTTTCGTTATTTCACCGGTTAGAACAGCTTCCGGGGACACATAGCCCAGTGTTCCAACAGCAGTTGATGTTGAGGCTTCTGCTGGGGTTGCTACCGTGAGGCGGTCTAACCCGAAATCTGATAAATGTGCCTCAAAGTCGGCATCAAAGAGAACGTTTTGGGGCTTGACATCACCATGAACCATGTTTGATGTGTGTAGGAAGGCCAATCCACGTGCAATTCCGAGAGCTATCAGGTGGCGCATTGGCCAATTCAAGACATGACCATCTTGATGAGATGCTTCTTGGAGTAGTGTTGCAAGGTTGCCGTTAGGCATGTAGTCACACACTAGAAGCCTTAGATCAGGAGGGCCAGCATAGTACCCGCGAAGAACGGTTAAGTTGCGGTGCTTCACTTTGCCCAGGAATTCAGCTTCTTTTCTGAACATGTTCTCATCCATAGTTGCATCGGGTAAGCGTCGAATGGAGAGCACCGTCCCATCATTGTAGCATGCCTTGAATACTAGTCCATAACGTGTTCTGTTAAGCACATTCTCTTCATCAAACTGCCGGGTTGCTTCAATTGTTTCTGCCAATGTAATCTTGTTATTGAACAACACAAGCTTTGGCCCTCCATTATCTGTGCTGCCACGGCCTACACTTGACCTCGAGCTAGCCCTCGCTGGACTTCGTTTTTTCTCCCCTGCTGCTTCTCTGAGCTTGTTGCGCCACCGTAATAAACTGAATACATAGAAGCAACAAAATAATGCCAACAGGCAAGCACCAGTGGCAACTGCAACAATCAACAGAATCAGCCTCCTTCTATTACCATTTCCAGTTGACCTCTTACATTTCTGATTCAATGGCTTCCCACATAAGTTGGGATTACCAGCAAACAACGCTGGATTATTGAACCTTGAACCCAAAGTGAGTGGGATCATCCCAACCAAGTTGTTGTTTGAGACATTTAAGTAGACCAAGCTGGGAATGAGTGTGAGAGTGGCAGGAATCTCCCCACTCAAGTTATTCAAAGAAAGATCCAGTGTACTTAGATTTGATAATCTGGAGAGTGTGCCTGAAATGCTTCCTGACAGCTGATTATCATCAAGTAACAACGAGGCGAGCGATAAGCATTTGGAGATGTCCTCTGGGATTTCTCCAGTTAAATTGTTGCCACCTAAATCAAGCACCTTTAAATGTGACAACCGTGAAAGATCAGCTGGAATGTGACCTGTCAAGGAATTGGATGCAAGTTCAAGAAACTTAATATCAGAGCAGTTGCCCAGCTCCGGGGGAATACCCCCAGAAATTTGATTGTTAGACAATGACAGAACATTCAACGACCTTAGAAAACCGAATGTATCCGGTATATGACCAGAAAATGAATTGAAACTAAGGTTCAGATACCGCATATTCGTCAGGCTACTAAAACCTTCGGGGACATCACCAGATAGCCTGTTCTCTTGCAAAGCAATAACCTGCAAATTAGGCAATCCTGAAAGCTCCAATGGCAACTCACCAGAGAGATTCTGCCTGCTCAAATCAAGAGTTGTGAGCTTGAAAAAATTCCCAAAACTCGCCGGTATCTTCCCCGAAAACCCATTTCCGCTCAGATTCAGGATGGTGACATGACTCAAATTCCCAATGCTGGCAGGGATTTCCCCAGAAAACCTGTTTCCACTTAAGTCCAGTGATCTCAAATTACTCATCCCCATTACCTCGCCTGGAAATGCCCCAGTCAAGTTGTTCTGTCTCAGATTCAAGACCTCAAGCCCGGTAAGATCCTGAAAGTCCACAGGAACAGAACCAGAGAACAAGTTTCCACCAAGAGAAAGGCTCTTCAAACCAGACATTTGCCCAAAAAACGCAGGAACATCACCTGAAAATCTGTTCCCTTCTAGATCAAGAACATTCAGCGAACCACACTGCTTAATCTCAGCTGGAATCTCGCCATTAAGAGAGTTATTAGCCATTCTGAGTTCTTCCAACCCCGTTAAACCCCCAATGTCCGGCGGAATCTCGCTGGAGAAGCGATTACCAGAAACATCAAGATTCTTCAGTGTCGTAACGCGCGTGAGCCAGACAGGCAAAACCCCACTAATCTGGTTCCGGGAAAGGTCGACAATGTTCAAGACACTTGAACATACCCCAGAATCAGGCCCCACGAGGTTCGAGAGCGAATTGGACCCCAACTGAAGGATCCGAATCGACGGTGGGTTACTCGTGACATTGCAGAGAAGCGAGAGAGGAACTGGACCGGAGAGGTTGTTGGAAGCGAGCGAGACGACTTGCAGTTGAGGGAGAGCCCCTATGGCCGGCGTGACGACTCCGCTGAGCGCATTCCCGTCGGCGCTCAAATGCACTAGCGCCGAGCAGTTGGCGATTGCCGAAGGTAGAGTCCCTTCTAGCAGATTGTTGTCGAGCCACAGATACTGAAGCTGTTGAAGCTCCCCGAGACTTGCCGGAATCTCGCCAGAAAACTGGTTGTACGACAGATTGATGAGCTGCAGCTGCGACAAGTTACCGATGTTTCCCGGAATGGAACCCGAGAAGCTATTCGACGAAATGTCCAGATACTGTAGGTTTCTCGGAAGACCTCCGGCGACAGTGCCGGACAAACGGTTCTGAGCTAAGTTCAAGATTTGGAGGTTGGTGAGGTTGCCGATCTCCGGTGGAAGAGTGCCGGAGAGTGAGTTGTACTGCAAGAAAACTGACCGCAAGAGCTCGCATTTGGACAGAGAAGCAGGAATGGTGCCATTGAAGGAGTTAGACCGTAGGCTGAGCGTTCGCAAGAACCGAAGATCAGATAACAGATCACTGAGCCGGCCGCCGAGGTTCAGATTAGGCAGCCGGAGCTCGGTGACTCTGCCGCTGGTACAGGTTACTCCACGCCAATCGCAGGGAGCCGCCGGCGTGGAAGAGTCCCAGCCGTTAAGAGCGCCAAGTGGATCATGGAGATTGAGGCGGAAGGCCGTCAAAGCGTCGATCTCCGCCTGGCTCCTGGCGGAGAACGCCGAAAAGGGTGTCAAAATCAAGGCGGAGAAGAAGAGAAACAGATTGAAACACATTCTAGCAGATGAAGAGAAAAAAGCATCGAACTTTAAGTTCAAAAAGCAATCTTTATGGCGAGGAAGAGCAGATAGGGAGCGTCGTGATAATGCAGCGGAACGGCCATGGGAGGGTGCAGGAGGCAGGAGAGGACAGAGGACAGAAGTGGTCAGTGCCCAGCAGAACACACAGCTCACAAGAGGGGCTGACCGTGATGAGTGCTGCTGGGGGGGTTTTACGTGTTGTATTTGTTTGGTTTGGTGTTCCCTAAAACGCTTTGAATAGGCACTTTTTGAAATGGCAAGTGGTGGGGTGGACTTGGGGGACTCTTGGGAGGTGAATCGGCTAAAATCCACCGAAACTTACACAACTTTTAGTTTTCATTGTAAATTGGTTCTTAACCTCCATTGTATTGCATATTGATCCTAAATCTTTATAATTCATTACATATTAATCTCTAGCCCTAAAAAACTGAATTGGTATAAAAAAAATCTAATTTATAAAGGAAAAACCATGGTTCATTAACTCTCAAGAAATTATAATTCTTATTAAACTTATTAACAAATAATTATCAACTAGTTTGAATTCTAATTCTCACTTATCCATTTTGATATAAACTTTTTTAAATTCTAATTTAAACTGTTGAGTAACTGTTTTCGTAAAAATTTAATATATGTCATAAATTTTTAACAATTAATAGACCATTTAAACTAGGGTTAAATGCATGTGTGAACCCTAACCTTTAATTGTTGTTTATGTTCTAATTCCAACCTCCATACCTTCATTTGGTTCGTAACATGTCCCTAACTTCAATAAAATATTTTATTTTGACCCCTTTTTTTGGAAGGAAGTTGATATTTTGAATGAAAACACTACGTCAGTAAATAATTATAGGAATAAATGTTAGTTTTAACCCTTGAAAAAATTTCTATGCAAAAGAAAAAAAAACACCCTTGAAACTTTTATATGTAATGATCTGACTACAATCCATTTCCATCTAATTGGCAAACCCAAACTAGACTAGAATTGGAACCAGATATCTCATCCATTTCAATGCTATCATATGTCATCGTTGGTTTTGACATCATTACTCTCAATGCTGACAGACAAATTTTCTAGACTCAATGATGTGGGCTAGTCCTTGCTACACTTTCTTGAGATCTTTTGGGCTATTCATCAGCTCCGCCATCGCCATTTGATTACCGATACTATTCCACAAAAGATTACATCCTTTTAAACAATAAATTTTATATATTAGTTAGAATTTTCTTTAATTTTGAATAGATGAAAGTAAATGCAAACAAAATCAATTAGCTCTGTTTCTCATTGGCTAAATTGCCTGCCCTTACGACCACTATCCATTTTCTACACCTTGCTTTCATTCTCTATTTTCATGCTAAGCAAGCTCACTTTCACCCTTTGATTCTAGCTCTTCAACTTGTTGAACTCCTAAAAGCCCCCTTTGGGTATCTTGATTCTAAGGCCAATGTAGAGGATCTAGTTGGTAAAATCGAAGAAAATGAAATGGGGTTTGAGGAGGAGGAGGAGTTCTTCAACCTCAGGTTGTGTTCAATCCATGGCCATCATGACAATTGGGATTTGGTGGAAGATGATGTCAATGGTGGTCTTAGTGCCAAAAGAGAGGCCATCGATAATGGGTACAAAGATGGGATGGAAGGAGATAAGGTTTAAGTGGTGGTTGAAGTGGCAGAGCTTGGGTTGCATGTTTTTTGGGACAAAGAAGGAGATTTGCTACCCCTTTCGATGAGCTTGTTGGCTAAGTGTGGAAATGACCTCAAGCAGGTTACGACTAGATTTTCTTGTCACTAGAGGGGACAAACGAATAAGCCATCACGATGGTGAAGGCCTCTATTCAGTTGCAAATATTCAACAAAGATGGTGGGGTGTCTGGTAGAATGGGCAGCAAAACAAAGCAGGGATCAGTGTGGCAATCAACATAGTCAGGGTGGGATTAGAGAGATAATTAGATCGGTGATGGTTGAAGATGATGGTCAGATCAGTAGACATAAAAGTTTCAAAGTTTTTGTGGCAAAGGACAAAAATTTTAGGAGTTAAAATTAGCATTTATCCCTATAATTATATGTTGATGTGGTGTTTTCTATTTAAAATAACGACTTTTACCCATAAAAAAGGTCAAAATGAAGCTTTCTATTAAGGTTAACAACATGCTATGAACAAAATGAAAGTTGGGGTTAGAACATGAATGATAATTAAAAGTTAGAGTTCATGCATATATGTAACTCATTTAAACTATCGATTTTTTCTCTTTGTAAGTCAAGTTTACATGCCAATTCAATTTTGACTAGGGTCAAATACGCTATGAAGTATAAAGATTTGGGACCAAGATGCAACATAATGAAGGTTAAGGACCAATTTCAAATAAAAATTAAAGTTACGGACTTTTAGTGAAATTACCACTTTTTAATCCCACATGATATGATGTGGACCGAATCATTGAGCCCTCCCCTTTCGGCCTTTCCCCCTCTGGTCTTATCTGTGTGTTTTTTATTTTTTATATTTTTTATTTTTTTATTTTTTGTGTTGTAATCTTATGTTTTGTTTTCTTTTGGTTTTCGTTCAATTTATTGATTTTGTTGTTTCGTTATCTTTACTTCTTCTCGTTTTCCTGTACTGTACGGATGAAAAGGGGAGTAGGAGGATGGGCATGTCCAGTGGTGAGGGTAAGGTGTACTTTAACATTTAAAACAGTACAAGTTAAGATAAATAAAATAAGAATTGCATAAAATTTTGGGTTACTAACGAATCAAAATGCAGGGGCTAAAATTTAAGAGTTTTGCTTTAAAGTGTTTGCATTTGATTATTAAGAGCAAATTATTGATAATACCCAACAAGCAGTAGTTAGGTAATATAATTCTTTTATTTTGGATATAGCTCTTATTCTCATGCTTCCGATCCCACTACCAAACACCTTAAAACACAGGAAACAATTGTGGGAGTGTCATCTAAAGTTTTTTTGGCACCTGTCATGTCTTGACTTTTTGTCTTGTTTCCCTTTTAAATATATGGAATCAAGGTAAAGAAAAATTAGAAAGAGCATTGAATTTGCTATTTAGTGACTGGTCCGGAATTATACACTTTTGACCAAACGATTGGAAGAATTGGGAGGCAAAATGTGCTAATTTAGGGTCATGTGTTTAATTGTTGGGTTGGAGACATGCAGCTTCCAACTCAAAAGGATTTCCTCTGTTATTTATTGGCAAGGTAAATCTGACTTATTAATAATAAACCCCTTTTTTTACACCTCAAATCTAGCCAAATCAAGTCGTAATCAAGGCTGTTTTGCAATTGTCATAATGTACTTGCACTCCTTTCTTTTCCAACTGCCCCTTTTACCTTCATTCTTTGACATTTTTCTTTTGTCTGTCGTCTTTCTCCAAATTCTCTGATCCTTGCATCACTTTCAAGCTTCTGCTCATCCCTTTCCACTGTTTGGTTCAATGTTCAAAATCTTTAATACATAAAGGGGTAAATTTGAGGGGGAAGATTGGCATTTGAGACTTGCTTTTCGGATGGGATACAAGTGTACACACAAAGTGTCTAAGTGAGAAAACTGTTTGATTTGAAAAGAAAAAGATTGAGCAAAAGTTTCCAAGCCCACCAAAAAGAGAAGAACATAAATCAATTGTCATGGCCACTTAAGGCCCACCCACAAGTTTGAATGAACCTAAAAACTCCTTATTAAGTGAACTTGAGAAATTAAACAACAATGTAACTACTTATCTTCAGCTTAATTGAATTGATAGAAGTACATGAACCATAGCTTTAGGATTCTAGCATCACATGTGCAAAGAAAAATTAATTGAGGTTGTGAAACAAAACAAAAATTCATGAATATGTAAGCTTGGGCCCAAGATCCTGAAGGAATGGGGCACATTGAACAGTCATAATTTATAAATCATCTCTTAAACTCTATAACTATTTGGATGTATTATCCTTTTGTACATGTGTTATGATTATGTATTATTAAAAAAAAAAAACAAACAATGGTACTTACTAGTTTTGGTGCCAAATTTTGAGCTGATCTTTGCCTAGCGGTAGTGACTTTTTTTTTCAAGCCAAAAAATAATTAATATCCCAACTTCAACAATCACTGTTATTGTCACCAAGTGCCTCCAAGTTGGTTGGTTTGCAACAGGATTTAGGGGTTGCTTGTGTTTAGCATGATGGAATGTTTGGAATCTTAGGCATTTCCTATTGCCATTTGCCACATGAACTGTGTGCAAATTTATAATCTCCTGCATGTTCTTGAAAAAAAATAGACAATGCGTGCTGCAAAAATTCCTAAATCTTAACACAGAATAGAAAGTAAAATAAAATAATTAAAATTTTGATCCAGTGGTTAAAGTTTATAGTTATTGCCTAGAGATCTAAAGTTCAATCTCTTACCTCTTGATTTTCTTCTCTTTCCTATGTAAAAAATAAAAAATAAAAACAAAAACAAAATCAATCATCCTTCAGGATTTAATGTAATTCCTCATCTTCCTCATATGAGGAAGAGAACTCACGAAGAAAAGTATACAATATATACACTTTTTTTTTCCCTGTAACAAATATGATAAAAAAAAATGACTAAACCACATAAATTGGTGACAAGAAAACAATATTATTTGTGCAAAAGGAAGCACGAAACCTAGAGTAACGAAAAACAACAAACTAACCAAATAACAAAAAGACACCAACAAACACTAAGCCCAATTTATTTTTCATATGCAGGTTATTGAAACGTTTTTTTCAGTTGTTGATTCAGATCAAATGCATGTGGGTTGTGTTTGACCCTGCTAGTTGCTAAACGAGAATAGTCATGGTTTTAATGGAAATTACTTCATTTGCCACTTGGCCTTCTTTGCTCTACTAGCCTTATTTGACAAACACACAAGGTGTTAAATATCATCACCGCTAGATATATAGCACCCAAAATTTTAATGTATACCATATGGTATACTGTGTCGCATACCGTTACCGTTTTTACAAAAAAATAAATGTTGGAATATTATTTTAAGATGACATAAATTCAATAATTTTTTTTTGCACATTTTATATGTTTTCTTATTATAATTTGTTAAATATAAATAAAGTATATATGATAGAAGATATTTTTTAAAACAAAAAACATTAAAAAATGTTATATACATAGAGAAAAATAAATAATACTCAGAAAGAAACTAATTTATTAATATAAGAGAAAAAAAATATATTTTAATAATAACAATATATTTTCTTATATGACATTGAGCTTCTAGGTAGCTCAAAGTAACCATTAAAAATTTATGTTAACGAAGAAAAGTAACCAAAAGAATAAAATTAAATATTTATTTTATGATATGTGTATTAATTATATTTTAATGTTTTATATATTTATGATATTTTGATGTAAAATAAAAAAAAAAGCATAAAAATAAAATAAAATACCGCAGTACATACATCATGTATTTGCAATATACCACAATTTTCAAACAAAATGAACAAAACATTTGTATACCAACATGTTGGCATGGAGTTAAATATTGCGACATACCACAATATACCGTGTACCGTGTATCATTTACCCGTGATAAGCAGCCGTATATTGTGGTATGTCGCAATATTTAACTCCATGCCAACATGTTGGTCCTTTCCTCCACCCATGCTACTGCCTCATACACCACCCCTAACCTTAGTAGCAATGGCGAACCCGAGTTCTTTATAAAAGATGAGTTAAAACAAATTTTTTTCCTAAATTATAATTCTTACAATGGAATTTGACCAATTTTCAGAAGGGGTTAGAAAATATTTACCTTTAAATTTTAAAAAAAATTACAAGTATTTTATAATTTTAGAAGAGCCTATGCCCTTGCTAGCCCTATTTAGGTCCACCCCTACCTAGTGGTGTCCATCCTCAGCATAGTGACTCTACAGTTCCTTGCTTAAAGTCGCAAACCTCATGGTCCTTTATTTGCTCCTAATCTTTCAACTCTCTCGTGCTCCTCAACAATTGCATGTAGGCCAAATCTGCCCAATTTGTGCTTCAATGAAGCTTGCGAATGATGGGTCCAGCGTCCTATGGGCAATATGAAGTATGAACAAGACAGATTTGCCCAAAAGGGCCATGGGACAACAAAATAAGGCGAGGATATGTGTTTTGAGTCCTATGGGCATCCTGTAATTTATTGAAATTTAGGCTAGTTTTGCTTCAACCGAAATATGGTTCAAACATGGCTTGGAAACTCAACCTGACATTGAATAAAAAAATATGGGTAAAATCCACTAGGGGTACCTTAGCTTTTTTTTTCCCCCTAATTAGGTACATTACCTTCAAGTTGTCCTAACGAGGCACCTTACTTTTTATTTCATGTCCTATCTGGATACTTTTCGTTAATTTTAGAGTTATGTCTGACAAAAAATGCTGATGTGGCATTAATTAATGTCACAATAAACTTAAAATAACAACTTTAGTTCTTAAACTTTTCTAATCACTAATTCTAATCCTTAAACTTCCACCAAAATCATTTCAGCCACCATTGACCTCTTCCTCTATTGCCCATCATCACAGCTGCCCTCGACCTCTACTTCATCCTCCTTGTCCTCCGCAGCATCCTCCGATTTATCCTCCGCAGCTTTTGATTCATCCTCTGCAGTGTCCTCCTCGTCCTCCCTTCACCGTCGCCCTCAACATCTCTTTTCGCCGCCTCCCCGATCTCTCTCTCCGTCATGCTCTACCTCTCCTTCTGCCACCATCGGCCTCTTCCTCCACCGCCCACCATCCCAGCCGCCTTTGACCTCTACTTCGTCCTCAACATCCTCCGTAGCATCCTCCGATTTGTCCTCCACAGCTTCCAATTCATCGTCTACAGTGTCTTCCCCGTCCTCCGATTCATCCTCCTCTCCTCCTTTCGCCATCGCCCTTAACATCTCCCTTCGACGCCTCCCCAATCTCTTCATCCGTCGCACTCTACCTCCCCTTCTGCCACCATTGAGCTCTTCCTCCGTCGCCACAAAACAGTTCAAGTCAATGGCGTCCATCCTATCGCTCCCGACCTCCGACCTCTGCAGCTATAGCGACTCTGACGTGCTGCCGACCATCAAGAGCTATACCTATTTCCATATCGTCGATGACCTAATTGGACTATTGAACACCATTGCCGCTGATGAGGAAAAGGCTTTTGTCGTTAGGTTTAGGTGGACCCAACAAAAAATAATGGTTTAGGTGTTAGATCTATAAATTTTATGTTTAAAATTATTGGTTGGAAAAGTTTAGGGTCAAAAGTTGTTATTTTAAGTTTATTGTAGTATTAATTAATGTCATGTCAGCAATTTCCGTTAGACTTAACGATGGAATTAATGGAAAGTAACCAATTGAAACATTTAATATAGGTTAGGTAGTTCAATAGGACAACTTGAAGGTACAAGGTAGGGTACCCAATTAGAACAAAAAAAAAATAAGGTCACTCTAGTGGATTTTACCCAAAAAACATATTAATGCACCCCTAAACACTAAAAATGACTTGGCCAAGAGAACGATTCGATAATTGCCTCATACTTTATGGATTCCATACTTTTGCCTTTCTCATCACTTCAATTTCTAACTTCTAAGCTAAATCTACATATGATATAAAACATCTAAAAGTTTTGATTAGATAGATCAAAAGAAAAGGAAAATGAATAAGTGATGGATCACAGTGTCCTTCATTTATCATGGTCTATCGATCAACGACTAGGACACCCCTAAATCTTATGTTATCAAACCCAACTTGGCCCAGCTAGTTGAACTTGTTCAACCTTGACCCGAGGGCAAAGTGGGCTAGGTTACACCCTTAAATCCGCTTAAATCGAACCCCAGATTTAAATTTCCTCTCCCCACTTCCATTCTTTAGTGGTTAAATGTAGCTCAACGTCCTTCAATTTTTGGAAATAGGCAAAACAACCCCTATCTATTACAAACTTTCAAGTACATTACCCTGTAAATAGTTGTGAGTATTAAAGGAAGAAAATTATGTTGGAATTGCTAATTTTTTTTTATAATTTATGCCTAGTCTTTTTTTAACTCTTGAGAGTTGATTACCTTATCTAATCAATAAGTTTTTTAGTCCAATGAGTTAATGGTAACAAAGATAAATATCCTAAACACTATCAGTAAAGTTCTTTTTTCCTGTTAAAAATCATCTTGAACTAGGATCACATCGATGGTTTTCTATAATAAGTTAAAGATTTCTTTTTTCAAAATAAAATGCTGACATGGAGGAAAAAAACTCACAAATACAAAGTATTTACTCCAGTGAAAATATCAATTACTAGATGATTGAAAAAAGGGTGTAAGTACCATATAAAAACCATCGAATTACTTATATTGGACGATGAATATGTTTTTATTTTTTTTCAACGTATTATTATTATTATTATTCACAAGATGTACTGATTGTTCAATTATTATTTAACTGATTTGAAAAAAAAATCTAATTTATTATGGATTAGTTATATATATATATATATAATTTTGTGTATATATGATTGACAATTATATGTTGCGTTTTTACTGAAAAATGAGCCATATAAAAAGCTCGATGTTACTGACTCTCGAGCAAAATTTTCTCAATCATTTGGGTTTTCTAATCAAGTCATGGTTATGGATAACAGTTTCGCATCACATGCGACGATACCATTTCTTAAGATGATATTTAGCCATTCTATTCAATCATAAGTTGTATTACATCTATAATTATCAGTTTTACAATTCTTAAAACATAATAAAAATATAATTTATCGTCACACAGAATAATATGAAACAACATCTTCATATCACCTTAAATATATGAAAAACATAAAAATTAGAATATGATATACTTCAATCAAATAGGGATATATATATATAAGCTTATTTTTCGTTGATAGGAACAAAATTCAATCATAAATTTATATTTATTTTTTGGAAAAAAAATTCTCCTAGGACATTGGCTTAATTCTTAGCATCTGTGCGTGGTTTACTATTGCTATTGATTCCATTGCATCACAGTTGATTCTCGAACAAGAACATTCAGTACGACCAGCACAAGAGTGGTAACAGATGAAATAGAAAACAGGGCATTCTCTGCACCAGCTCATTCCCCTTCGCCTTGATCTGACTAATCTTTCTTTCATTTTCCCTGTGGTTGAAAAAGCAAGAGGAAAGAGCCAAGCAAAAACTTATCTTCTTCCACCTATTGTAATAATCTAATTCTTTTTTAAGGAGAACTTGCTATAAGATAGGCACTCCTTCCTAAGCTTTCTGGTCTCGCTCCACTCGTAAGCCGCTCATTCATCTGTCGAATCGAATGCTTCAAACTTCACCAACACACGTTCGATCTCCCGATCTCTCCATTTGGCTCTCTTCATCGCCTCACTCCTGAACGGTACTTACAGCCGGCGCGTGATTTATTCAAACAAATCGATGATTGGGAATTTTTTTTATATAGAGCTGATCAGAACATCCCGATTGCTTGCTTTCGACCATCAAAGACAAGAGAAATCTCATAAGAGAAGAAAGCAACTTCTACGCCCAACAACTCCCATGTCTTTCTTGGTTGGACCAAGCCAACCGGAGATTCCCGTCTTCCTGAATTGGAAGACAAGGCTTTCAATTTCAAGTAGAGAAAAAAAGAAGATTTTTTGATTCTCTATTTCTTTCTTTTTTGAAAGAGAGCAGTCAAAGAATGAAGCAAAGCAAATGATTGTTCTGAAAGGCAATAATCTAAATTTTACGACAAATCTGGTCCGATGGCTTTTCTCCACTAACCAGAAGGATATAGGGTCTTTATATTTTATCTTCGGTGCCATTGCTGGGGTGATGGGTACATGCTTCTCAGTACTGATTCGTATGGAATTAGCCCGACCTGGCGATCAAATTCTTGGTGGAAATCATCAACTTTATAATGTTTTAATAACGGCTCACGCCTTTTTAATGATCTTTTTTATGGTTATGCCGGCGATGATAGGTGGATTTGGTAATTGGTTTGTTCCGATTCTGATAGGTGCACCTGACATGGCATTTCCGCGATTAAATAATATTTCATTCTGGTTGTTGCCACCACGTCTCTTGCTCCTATTAAGCTCAGCCTTTAGTAGAAGTGGGTAGCGGAACTGGGTGGATGGTCTATCCGCCTTTAAGCAGCATTACCAGCCATTCTGAAGGAGCAGTTGATTCAACAATTTCTAGTCTTCATCTATCTGGTGTTTCATCCATTTTAAGTTCTATCAATTTTATAACAACTATCTCCAACATGCGTGGACCTGGAATGACTATGCATAGATCACCCATGTGTGGTCCGTTCTAGTGACAGCATTCCCACTTTTATTATCACTCCCGGTGCTGGCAAGGGCAATTACCATGTTATTAACCGATCGAAACTTTAATACAACCTTTTCTGATGTGTTAGGCAATTACCATGTTATTAACCGATCGAAACTTTAATACAACCTTTAATACACACATATTTCCACCTTTCATATATTAGGCAAAAGTGGTGGACAATAATTTTTGGTCTCCATGAGCTTGTGACGAAATACTTCCCCAACATGGGTCAATCCAAGGACGTCCTCGTCACGGGCTAACCATCCCTGTCTTGGACTGGGCCTCCCTAGCTACTTCTGGCACCTGCAGTTACTGTCTTGTAGCCTGGCAATAGAAGTTGGGCCACTCCAATATCACTTATTTGTATCTTTTTTTTGTTTTAGCAGCAATATAAGAATTTATTAAAAGTAAAAAAGAAGATACAAATATCATCTTAAATAAAAAAAAAAAGATGATGGAGTAAACTCCCCAAAACCCAATTTAACTTAATCTTACAAAAAATTCACCCCAACAAATAATACCCTACCCATATCACATAACCCAAGCTTGAAATAAAGCCCACACCCAAACTCAAAAGTCCCAAAAAAACCAAAGTAAACAACCTTATCTTAGAGGAAAATGAAATATTGGCCGATTCTTTTTTGATGTCTTAATCCTTATTCAAATCTTTTCAATTCACAATTTAAAGCAGAACCTTGTGGCCGTACACCCATCTTTTAACTAATTTGTATTCTTAGTATTGGTATACACACTCTGGCTTTGAGAGAGGCTCCCATAAACGGGTTTCAAAGTGACTCGATTACATTAGTTGGGACCCAATGTAGTCACTGAATATCAGAGGTATTACAGTAAAAGAATTTTGGCTAATACCACCTCATTTGATCCCAACTTAGCTTGACACTGACCAGTCTGCCTGTGTCCCTTGGGCACTTAGCAACTTAGGGATGCTTGCCTAACTCGTTCAGTGTCATAATTTGTTTTTGTTAGTCGCGTAATCTTTACATTTGATTCAATTAACCACAAATCAAACCACAAAGCTCATAGCAAAGGTGAAGAAGTGAAGTGGAATGAAGAAGTTCCCAGACAAATAAGTCACATGGTGAATAAATGGAACATTCTATAAATTTCTTTTCTAAAATCCATAGGAACATTTGGCATTTTCCACAAAGGAAGCACAAGAAAACACAAAAAGAAGATCTATGGGACAAATGGGAAGAGGTGATATCAATTAAATAAGACAGGGTCTTAGCAGCTGCTGTTACAGACAGCTCACAGGATGGACATCACACTGCTTTTGAAACTTCTAGGCTTCTTATTCATGGGCAGTTTAGGCGCAAAACTAAGGGCAAACATCTCCTTGAAGGTCTTGTCTGGTTCCACAAAATCAACTAGAGTTGCGACCAGACTAGCACTCTCTGAGATATGGTTCATGTCACTTTTGTTGGTCCAGAGCCGGTGGGCCAACTGCAACCTCCTATACTTGGTCTGCAACCCAATGCCCCACTTGAGGAACAAGCTCTCTCTTTCTTCCTCGGAGAACTTCTTCTTCATTTGCTGGCTCAGCATATGCCTCTCCTGGCGTAGAGCCTTTGCACTGCCGAAAACAAGTTTAAAGTCAAAGATAAGCAATGCTGCATAGTTTTGTGCCTGGTGATGCAAGCTCTTTAAGCATATTAAGCATACCTTGAAGCAGGGTTTAAGGTTTGACCATTTTCTATAGTTTGATTCTGTTTCAGAAATGAAAGCCTTCTGAGCTCAACTTCCATGTATATACGGTCCTGTGCATCTCCTTTGAACAGCAGGAAAAAGTAGGTCCTGTGAAGCAATGAGATGTTGCAGGAGTGCCAAAGTTCAATGATCTCTCTTTGAAGCCTCTTGAATTCGGAAGGCCATCTTAAAGGGCTTTCCATGTCGCTTTGTATTGGGTCCAGGCCAACATCTTTTACTGTTCTTTCATATGGAGCTAACTCCACTTCTGTTGCTTGCACCTGCCATGATAAAGTTAACTATGAGAAAAGGTTTTTGATTAAAAAATAGGCAACTTCTGTGGTTCATATGATAGGTTCACACAATCTTATTCTGATTGATTATGTTATGAACATCGTCTGGATGAGTCCCATCATAAATGACTCAAAAAAGTATTATAAAAGAAAACACACTCACCGAATTGTCAACGAATTGCTTCACTTGCTGACTTGCGTTCCTAACATGCATGGCATCGAGCTCCTCAGTAGCGGCAGCCTTTGAAGAATTCTGGGATCCATTTCTTGATACCATCTTTCCATCATGCTCAAACTTAAGTGCTAAGAATTTTCTCTGATGAAATCCTGGTCTAACAATGAGATCTTTCTCATACCCTATGGGAGGTGTGTTCTCATTATATTCTTCCTTGTCAAACCAAACTGATTCTGACTCAAACCTTAGACTTGCTTTGCAGCTTCTACTCCTTGTCAAATTCGAGCATCTGCTCAACATGTCCTTGTCTAGAAGCTGAAGAGTAACTTTTTCTGGACTTGGAACAAGAAAATCTGAATGCGTCCTGTTTAAGTCCTTACTGTTTGAGGATAATGACTTGGATTGCTGATTTGGTTCACCCTCTTCAGCATTCTTTGATCGTGGAGAGGCTGTGATCAATCCAGGAGACAACATATCAGTGTCTTGCTCGTAACTGTCTGGATTGAAATCTAACAAGTTCATGTCTCGATATCGATTCTCAGTTGACCTCTCAGAATCAATGCATCGAACCACCTTGCATTCGTCCTCTAAGTTCTCTTCAACCTGCTCATTATGCTTCTCCTGAAGCATATTGCTACCAGCAAATTCTGGCATTTCTGGTGACAGCTTTGTAGAGGAATTGCTATGCAGAATCTTCAGTTTAATATCAGGGAGCTGAAGGAAGCTCTCTTCTGAACTGTAACTAAATCTGTCGGAATAATGGCAGTGAGGGGCTATAACTGCTTCCTCTGAAACAGAATTTTCATCCCAAGATTTTTGGACTCGCAACTTAGGGTAGAGGTTTTCAAGATTCACCTGGAGGAGACAGATGGAGTTAGACTCAAGACATGGAGAAAACTTCAAGGATCAGATCCTTTCATCTACAAGACATACCCGCACATTTGGTGGTTCTTCTTGCCTAAGTCTCTCATCTGCAACCATTTGCCGAAGATCATCAACCTCAGAACTAGCAAGGTCTCTTTGCTGAGTCAACTCCTTTATCTGTTCTTTTAGCTGCATTGTCACAAAAATATCAGAAAATGCATTGCAATCGTGTGTTTGGCAAGTAGTATAACTTTTCAACAACAGGAACGTAGCTGATTTACTGAAATATTAGTTGCAGCAAATTTGTTAAATTCATCACCTGTTCAATTTCAAGGTCTTTTTCTCTTAGCAAGACAGCAGTATCAACTGGAACATAGCTTTTTCCTGCATTCCTTAGTTCATTCTCCAATCTGGCAAGTTCTCTCTGCAACTGCTTTACCAACGCTTTGTCAGACATAACTACATTGACTTGAGCATTGGTGGCCACTTCTTTTGCACAACTAGCAAACAAGAGAGTGTTTCTGGATTGTTCGACATGAGTTCGTGCTGGATTTAAGGTGCAAATGATAGCAGCTCTAGCATTGCCCCCCAGTGTAGACTGAAGAATTCGGGTGAGCTTCGAGTCTCTGAAAGGAATATGGCCATTTCTTCCCTTGCTGTTTCCAAAAATAAGTAAATAATCCAGTAGACTTCAAATTTTTTTCACACTTGAGATCATAACACATGGGTTTCAATCCCTTAGAGAGGTTAAAAGAACAATACTATTTCCAATGCGTGGGTGTATATGCATCAAAACCTACCCCTAAGCCTAATGAAAAAGGAAACAAATGGAGAGAAAGAGAGAGAACCACATCCTAGCTACATCATTTGAATCATTTGATAGGATGTGCTGGTTTCATTCAGCAGCAGGTAAAGCTCATAAGGCTTTTAAAGCTTTTTCATTTAGTGCTTTGTGTAGGTTTAGAGAGTTCAAGTGGAAAGCTAGATGTAAAACCAACCTTAACTTGCGGATGACAGTCCCAAGTGTCAATAAGCTCCGGTTTATATGGCAACCTTCTTTCAATCTGGTACCTGCTGATAAAGTCTGCGAGGCACGCTCACTTCCAGCCAGATCAACAAAATTCTGGAGAAACAGATTGAAAACTCAGACAAAACACTAAGCTGATAAACAAGCAGACAGGAACAGGAGTTTCTGATCTTTAGTCAATTTTCAGAAGACTAATTAAGGTTTCATACCACAGTGGCTGTAAGGGTGCTCAATTTATCAGTGCAAGAAAACTCATGCGCACAGCTTTCGACTGTCTGGACAGAGCATAAAACAAGATTCGGAAGCAAGAAATGTGACAAAATCTTAAAGCAACTTCAACCTTTAATTTATAACAATGTAAATGACCAAAAGGTTATATACCAGTCTCAAAATTTGATGGGATCTGGAGCTTGTATCATTTAGAAAAGTCTCGCCCACTTGTCTTTGAGCTGTAAAGGACTCAATGCTCATAAACATGTATTTAGGCTTGAACCAGTAAGTCATTTGGTGTGGATAATATTATCCAAGGTTGTTACCTTCACAAATGGACAGAAGCTCATTAAAATGATTCTTGTCCCTCAGAGTTTCCTCTGTTAGCCTCTCAACAACAGTTCCTCGCTGTTTTTATCAACAAAGGCAGCAAGGATTATTAGGACGGTACAGATAAGAAATCACTTCTCAGATATGGAGAAAGAATCTCACCTCAGGATCATCTAGAAGTCTAAGTGGAGTACTATCTGCACTAAGAAGGTCCTTGACAGATTCATTGTAGATCTCCATAGCAGAAAACTTCAAAACAAACTCCCTTTCTTTATGCTGAAATTGAATCATTTATTACTTCACTCAAATCGGAACAGGAACAATAACTCTATGTAACTCTATGTAATTGTTACCGAATCTATGTAGTCATAAATATCCGCCACTGTGTACTCGGTAATACCACTCATGGTGAATGTCTTCCCACTGCTTGTTTGTCCATAAGCAAACACACTTGCTGGAAAGAATTCCGTTATGGATAAATCAATACCAGTGGAGTTACAGAGAATTTTATGATTAGTGATGTAAAGAAAAGGAAAATGCAAGAAAAAGATGTGCTCACAATTTATGCCACTGACAACTGCAAGAGCAATACGCTTGGCACCTTCGTCATACACTTTCCTTGTGGGGCATTCAGCGCTAAAAACTCTGTCTGCAGTCCAAAAAAATGCAGTGAATTGAACAGAAGAAAATCAAACAGAAGACTATGGACAATAATGGCCATAGCCATACATTGCTTTCCTGGACCGTACAGAATGCTGATCAATGGTTAGGTAGCACCAACAAAAGCCAAACCCTTTGCATAAGGAGGAATGGAGAGAAGTATATGGCAGCTAAGCTTAAGAAATTAAGTTGAAAAACTGAACTAGGAAATGGGAAATTATAAGATCATCATGAAGCACTAAGTGGCAGCATCATGAATGTCATGAGTTTGATCATTGAAAAACCAATTACAGAATTCGTTTCTGATTTTATGATTCTATTTCTTCTCTCTCATTCTCATACCCGTGATGTGCAATGCAGAAGAAACTTCCACTGATGAGACGCATGCATCAACAATCCTGAACTGAAGTGCTAAGATTAACCAGAAAAAAGCAAAACTGTGTCTGCAAAAAGACCTGAAGGTGGAAGCTTTCTTACCAAATGTATAGGCAGCTGGATACATGGACCGCTCAGAAGCAGAAAGATTGTTCCTGCAAATGATGGTGGTGTCATTGATGCACTCCCAATCAGAAACATCATTCCTTGAGATTTCTTTCTCATTCAATGGCCGCAGACGAACTGTGACAAAAATTTTCTCCTGCTGATCCACAGCAGGCTCTTGAAGAAGCTCCTCTCCCCTATCCATCCCCTTGTCTCACCTTCCCTCTCCAGAAAACACCAGAAAGAAGACCATGGACTGAAAATAAATACAATGTCATTAAAACCCAATATACCTTCCTATCATCCCCCCAGAAAATTCAAACAGCATCTATAAAGCTCAAGTCCAACTCCAAGCAGACGCAAGGTCTTTCCAACGTCCTAGGCACCACAAAAATCATTGTCGGCATGATAAGGCCAATGACGGGGTGTGGATACTAAATTGGCCAAACAAAAACAAATTGTTGAGTTGAGCCATTTGTCTTGAGCTAGAAAACAAATTACCCAGATTCTCTCATCAGCTGACAGGTCAAATGCAAAAGAAAATGCAGATTACCTGTCCATATTCTATTGCTGCAATAATTCTTCAGACTACCCACAAACCCTCTAAGTTAATGTAATTTATTAACCAGTCATTAGTGCAAGCAATTTTGGAGTTTTCCTTAGATGGTCCCAATTACAGACTGTCAAAGTTGGACTTTCATGTTACACTATCAAAAAAATCTCAGCAACTTTTTCTTAATTAGTCTAACCGACAAGAAAAATACAACTAAAAACGAAGAAGAAGGGAAAAAAAAAAGAAGAAGAAGAAGAAAAGGAAAATGTGGGTGGGTCTTACCTTGGCTCCAGAATTGAGACCAGGAATTCCCAGCCCTTCACCGGAAATTCTTGATCTCATTCAAGAAGTCTCCAATGGCTTCCTTTGCGTGAAAATTTCTAGACCCTTTGCCCAAATGTTTTTTTTCTTTGCCCTCTAAAAAAACCTAGGTCACTAAAATTAACCAAAATACTAATTATGAACAAGGTAATACGAAAATATCGTTTCCATCCACAGAAGGGAAAACCAAAAAAAAAAGCAAAGAGAAAAGAAAAACGACAATGTGTTAGAATACCAACCAATGTGCCCAAAAGAAGCAAAATCAGGTAATGACAATTCAGCAGCAATGGACGTGAAAATCCCCTCCAAATGGCTGAGAAATTGACCCCGGAGTTAGAACAAAACAGAGAAACAGAGACCCTTTTGTTGGTTGCTCCTAAAAATATCTTCTTTTTCAAGACTGTTCTCTTGCTGGCCGGGCCTCTGAAGTGGTTATCGAGTCTGCTTCTCTGTTTTAACTTTGGTAGTTGACATGGGAGCTGCAACTTGTCACTGCTCTCTGAAGTCTGAATTATAAGAATCCCGCTAAGTCCAACAACGGAGCTTAATGGCCTCCCATAACAGAAATTGGCGAGCACGAAATTCCAGATTTGGCGTCCGATTAATATGCTTGAGGACCAAGTCAAGCATCGACTCACAAACTTAACATGCAAAAGATTTTGATCAAGTTAAATTTGCTTAAGTTGAAGGTTAGACTTAGTTGTCCAAAATTAATGGAAGATGTGACCGGCTTATGGGTGTGGTTAAGTATGGTTGGTTCCTCATTTGCTTTTGCAAAGCAGAGAAGGAAAAATAACTTTCATTTTTTTTAGAGCCATTTAACACATAAATTCTACATTCTTTAAATGAAACTTATACTAACTTCTTTTTTAACTTTTTAACCATTTTCTCCGGCTACTCAATCATATGTACGTTTTAAATTATTATCCCTTTTCTTTCATTTTCTTTGCTCTATTTGACTTTTTCACATAGTTTGACTTAAATTTATTTATATTATTGTTTGTTAGAAAAATTTTAAAAAAATATTTAGAAACTATAGATCTTGATTTATCATTCATACATAAAATATTTTTCATTTATATACTAAAATGTTGAAAATAAAAAATTTTAGATTAATTGTTGAAAAATGAATTGTGCAAAGAATTTCGGACAAATGGAGTATTTGCTAGAAACATGGGAAATAAGAGATTTTGTAGGAATGTACCTTAAGTTATGACATTATCCATGTTCGAGTTCGAATTGCCCATTTGTGGCTCAACCTTGATTTGAAAAAGGCTTGAATTTTGTTCAAAAACCCGCCAAGCTTGAATGAAGGGCATTTTACGAAACTTATTATGTTTAAGTTAGAGATTTAAACAAATACCTCTTTGATTAGCTAGACAACTAAAATATTATATATGTTATTATTGAATGCCCATTAGGCCACTTAACAAAAGAGGCCGAGTACTTACAAGCTTGAGCTTGACCCTTTAAGGTATCGGACTCATTTTTAGGCTCAAGCTCAAGCTACCGATACATGCTCGATCTGTTTACACCCCAAGTTCTTTGTATATTTTTAGTAAATATGCATTTGGCACATTAATGAAACGATGAAACTTAGTGCGATTACAAAAAAAATTTCATAGGAACCTACATGAATAAATGCCCCAAATGTATTCATAATGCCTATTGCCTGTCATTTAATAGCAGCCCTTTTCTCATAAAGAAGAGTTCAATGACTAGTTGTTAAGGATAAGCATCTTAAACTTGTCTTATGAGTCAAAAGGTTGAGGTAAAATACTCCGGGATCAGGCTTTGCACTCATATTTTTATGATATTTATGAAACTGTCACTAAGCCTTGAACAACACATAACAACACTTCATAGAACATCACATTTTTCTGAAGGAAACAACATTTCTTATACTGATTCAAAGAATATTATTTATGGACAATACTTCTCCTCAACTTAACAATATTTTACAGAACACCAAATTTGTAAAAATGGAATAGCAGAGAACGTCATGCTCCATCTGCTCCTTCAATTACATGGCTGATGATGAGTCCGAATAAGCGTAAATTAGACTCACCATAGGAATATGTCCAATAAAGAAGAGATTGAAGGAGATTATGCTACAACGGAGGTAACCCTTGTGGTAGTGATTACAGCCAATAGGAGTTAGCTGAATGAGTACGTTGATGGTAGTGCTAAAAGATTCGACTTTTATTTAAAACTAAATATAGTTTTATTTTGTAGTGTTGTTTTGCTTAGTGATAAGTGATGTTTTATTTATACAAATGTATTGTTCTATAAAATATTGTTCATTTCATAAGATATATTGTTTGTAATAAGTATTGTTCCATTCAGCAATAAATGTTATTCCATTCAATAACAAGTGTTATTCCATTCATACAAATGTATTGTTCTGTAATATGTTGTTCATTTCACAAGATGTGATGTTCGTAATAAGTGTTACCCTGTTTAGTAATAATTGTTGTTTCATTTAGTAATAAGTGTTGTTTCAATCATATAAATGTGTTATTTTATAATATATTGTTCATTTCGCAAGATATGTTATTTGTAATAAGTGTTATTCCCTTCAGTAATAAATATTATTTCATTCATACAAATGTGCTATGCTGTAATATACTGTTTATTATGTAAGATGAGCTATTAGTGATAAGTTTTGTTCCGTTCAGTCATAAGTGTTGTTTCTTTCAGTCATAAGTGTTGTTCATTTTTTGTAAGAAGTTTTGTTTCATTCTTACAAATATGGTATTCTGTAAAATATTGTTAATTTCAAAAGAAATACTATCATAAATAATATTGTTTGATTCAATAAGAAATATTGTTTTATTTAGATAAATGTGTTGTTCTATAATATATTATTCATTTTGTAAGATGTGTTGTTTATAAATGATGTTGTTCGGTTCAGTAAGAAGTGCTGTATCATTTTGACAAATGTGGTGTTCTATAAAATATTGTTAGTTCCGAAAGAAATAGCATTCATAAATAATTATTATTTGATTCAATAAAAAATACTTTTCCCTTAGACAAATATGTTGTTCTGTGAAGTGTTATTCTCTTTTGACAAACGTGATATTCTCTTCAGATAAATGTATTGTTCAAAACATGGTAACGTTTTTGTAACTAATGCGACAACAAGGGAGTAATGAGCTACACCAAGTGTACCCTATAATAACACATATACACAACAAAAATAACATCAAACATAACAAAATAACACGTAAACACAACAAAAAATGGCTCATCCAACATCGAAACTTCAACTATAATTAGAGTTTAACAACAATTATTCCAAATTCTTTTAATTTTATATCATATTTTGAAATTGGAAAATAATCACTATAACCACTATGTCAGCACGCTCAAGAATGTATTGGCATTTGGCACATAGTTAGTAAACTATCTATCTCAATACATGTTCATACCAATATTAAAAGGGAAAAAAAAAAGACAACACAATATTGCTAAATTCTCAATATATATGACTTTGATTGATCTTTACTTAAGAAAGTGAGACAAATAAAAAGCTGCAAAAAAAAAAGAGAGAGAGCTAGAAGGTCCTTTTTGATCAAATTTTTGCATTAATAATGTAAAACCCCATGTGACATTAGAAAATGCAAGGTCCAGGGCAGGAGCCTCTTTCATATGCATGAACAAATTATAAGAAGCTTCAAAAGGAAGCAGGAAATTATTTAAGGTTGGTAGAATTTTATGATATTTTTAACTATCTCAAAAAAAGAAAAAGAAAAAAGAAAACAGAGAGAGAAAAGGAGGAAACTTGTGCGCATGTGACCAACTGTCTAGTCTTATCCTTTTGTATGCCCTTTTGCTAATAATTGCTTAAATGCTGTACCTTACTTTACGGTAGTTTGTAGTTGTGAGCTCTCTTGGTCTTATTTCGTCTTTATGCTTTTATTATTATGATTTTTGTGGTTATTATGTTTAAGTATATGTATCATGGCACTTGTGTTAAAGAGCCAAACAATTCAAATTATGTATATTAATTGTATAAGGGGTGGTACTATTCATAAGAACAGTTGTATCACTTTGTCCTAAACTTTGAGCATTATTTGGATAAAATTGAAAAGATCAATTATATTTGGATGAAATGATTTGGTTTTCTTTATAGTTTGATTCAGATCCAACTAAATTTCATGTTTTGTTATCAGATCGATTATTGGATTATACATTTGAAACCGAATAAGTCGAATAAACTAAATAATAATAAATATTTTACCATTATCCATATTAACTATACATATATAAAGCTATTTTCTACTAATTTCGGACTATATGTTATTGACCTTTTTTTTAAGTTTAAGTATGAAATATAAAATTTTGAATATTTATCTTACTTTTTTCATTTACTGTGTGCCAATGTTTTAGAAAGTGGAATAGAATAAATTGAACCGAATAAACTGAAATATAATTTGGATGATTTAGATCGGTTCTGATACGCAATTCAAACAATTTAGATACATTTTGTAAAAACTAAAAATGATTGGATAACCATGTTTAGATTGGTTCAAAGCTCAACCAACCGAATACTCACCCTTATTTGTGTCTTAGGGCCCAAACTTTCATAAGTGGCACTTAAGGCCTCAATTTCTCTTGAAGTCCCAAATTCACTGCATTATTCTTATGTCATATGTTTTCTATTTGCCAAATTTGTTACCAGCACATTTCAAACATTTTAATTTTTTTAGATATTTTGAATTGATGTAACTTATTTTTGAATTTATAAATGTTTTAATATTTTTTCCATCTATAAATATAATCTATATGAAAAATTTGTATTTTCATTGTCTTCCCGTAACTAAAAGTTTTCTTCATTTGTCAATTGTATTATTTCTCTTTATTATGACTACCATAAATTCAAATGCTTATGTATAGCGAGCATGTAGTGACAACAAAACATTTTTTTAGCTTTTTGCAACATTTTAAACCTTAATATACAAAAGTGCCTTCAACTATGAAAAAAAAGTTCAATTAATGGCTGATTCTAGTATTTGAATCGATCAAGGGCGCATACTATTCAAATATGTTAATTAGAAGTTTCAACTATTCAAACCTAGAATTTTTTGAAAAAATATTTTGGAACCCTAGCTCAAGGTCAAACATAAAGTATTGAGCAACCATGAAATGTAAAAGATAACTAGATTTTGTCATAAGATTGAATAAAGCTGAATATTATTAACGAAATATGATCTTACAGCAGGGGAAAAGATAGGGATCGTTAGTGAGTGTACATTGATTTTAATTTAGCCCATGTAAAATATTGTTGTTTTATGTGTCATGTAAAAGAATAATAAAATGTCATCCTAAATAAATAAATGAGGGAAAACAAAAAAAATGCAAATAAAGTCCTAAAGAAAAATATACATATGCTAGAAAAGCTGTAAAGTTCGTGAAATTACGTGAAGTTTCACTTGTTTTTGTTAAATAATAAAATTAAAAATTTTAAAGTACTTTTTGTCATGTAATTTGTATACTAATTTTATATAATTATTACTAGATATAAAGTTGACTTTAAGAAAATACTAAAGTCCGCCGCCTTCAACTCAAAATTCTAGTTACACCCCTAGGTCTCTGTTGTATAGGTATTTGTATGGAAAAAACATTGTTCAGCTAAATATATAAGAATCAATAATTATTATTATTTTTTTGTAATTAGAAACAAATACAAAAGAAGGGAGTTAATGAAACATAGAAGTAGCGATATGATGAGTGAGAGAAACACTAGATCTTGGGACCACGTTCATCGTGCAACATTACATAGCTAATTCATCAAATTCACCTATGTTGTATAGGAGTTGTAATGCCAGCATTTACAAATGGAGAACTAAATAGTACCTGAAGAGCCTAAGAACAATTTGTAAGAATCGTTGCAGAGGTGATGTGATGAGTAGACGCAAATAACAAAGCTTCATGGATTGTTAATAGCTCAGCCTCTAGTGCAGATTCACACCAAGGGATGAGAATCCCATTATGCTGTCTGGGAGGAGAATCCAAGCCTAGCCGAACTCATGCAGTTACATCAAGGCTAGTTGATCTATGCCAAGCTCTGTCAGTAATAAAAATATCCAGTTTAGCAAGAGCATGCTGATTCTTCAGGTGACCCTAAGTATGACAAAGAACGGGAGAATGGTTGAAAAGGAATGAGGAGAATCTTTGCTAAATATCTCTAGCAAATGAAAGCTCATATAATAGATCATCTTATCTAGCAATTAATGAAGGTATGTGGAAATGAGCATTTTTAAAAAATGCTTTCATTCCTGTTAATCCAGATAGTCCAAATAGTGGATACAAGAAAGCGAATCTACCAACAAGAAATGCTTTTGATGATACAACAAGTTTGCAAGCCATGATTTAAAAGACAAATAAGGTGGGAGGGGAGTGTAAAAGTTACCCCATAGATTCTGAGAACCTGGGCAACCCCAAGAGAGGTGGACCATTGGTTCTGAAGCAGTATGACAACAAAGGTAAAGTGGATGCATAAAGCCACCATGAGAAATTAGATTTTCTTGTGTCGGTAAAACCCAAAATAGGTATTTCCACAAAAAGGATTTAAATTGCTATGGGATATAGGATGCCTAAATAGACTTGAGGATAGCAAAAAATTCCAGATGATAAGGATACTTTATAGAGTTCCTAGCAGAATTAAGAATAACAGCCGACTTATTTCCAGAGCTCTAAGTTATAACTTTGTTTAACTGTGAAGGACCCCGAAGCACCGCCTATCTAGGATATAACATCATGTCCATCGTAAAAGGGGGAGGAATTTGTAAGATAAGATCTACTATTTGTAAAGGAAAAAGGACATTTAGAATAGGAACCTTCCACTGGCGCTCTTCTGGGTCACAAAGATCTAAAAGCCAAAGAGTAGAATCCTTAAAAACATCCCTAGAAAGAGCACCTAAATAATCCAATGCCATGTCTGGAAGCCACGCATCCGCCCAAACCCAGATTGATTTCCCATCACCTAGATTCTAGAGCAGGTGATCTTTTTTAAGGTCTCGACCATACAGTAGACTTCGCTAAATGGTAGTTTCACTTCCTGTAGCCTTGGCTGACCAAACATAATGTAACTTTCCATATTCACTCATAAAAATATGGCAAAAGGTCTTTCTGAGCAAATTTTGATCAAATAACTAGAGATTTTTTATCCCAAGTCTACCAAGATCTTTAGGAAGTTGGAGGAGACCCTGGTGCCTAAGATGAACTCCACATTCATCCTGAGTACCAAACCACCAAATGTGAATGAATTACTTAGATAAATCATCAAACATAGTTCCTGGGACCTTTAAAAGAAACATAACATATATAGGGATGGATGACAAAGTTAAGTGGATAAGGGTAAGGCGACCTGCGTGGTTTAGAAATTTCCCTTTCCATTCAGCTAAATGTTTGTGAACCCGGTAAGCAAGAAACTGAAAAGAACTACTGTGCAAGAGATTCTAATCAAAAGGAAGACCCAAGTAGGAGAGGATGGCATCACTGATTCGAAAAGGCAACACTTGGATGATATCACTTTTAATAGAGCCTATTATATTACTGTTGATGAGCTATTCAGATTTTTGAAAATTAAATTGTTAGCCTGTTGCAATTTCAAAGTCCTAAAAAGTCTGACAAAGGGCCTAGACAGCTGGAAACATTAGGCAAAAGTAGACAAGGCAATCATCAGCAAAGAATAGGTAGTTGATTTTTGGACTATCCCTACTTGCACGAAGACCAATAATAATACCTTGAGATTAAAGTTTCTCAAGGCTACTAGATAAAGCTTCAACACAAAGAGTAAAAATATAAGGAGATAGTGGACCCCATTGACAAATACCAATGGAAGGAGATAATCATTCAGTGGTACAACCATTTACTAAAATCGAATAGGGCACTATCATCACACATTGCATAATGAGAGGGATCCATCTTTCCGGAAAATGCATTGCACAAAGAATCTTCTCAATGAACAACCACTGAAGACTGTCATAAGCTTTAGTAATAGCCAATTTCAATATAACATTGGCTGTCTGAGTGCCAGCAAAGTAAGGAGCATGAGAAAAAGCTGATAAGACCTAATGGGCCACAATAATATTATCTTGAATGTTTCAGTCAAGGATAAAAGGCATTCTAAAAAGTAAAAACCAATGCTTGCAAAATCGGTTTTAATCCGTTAACCATGGCTTTAGCAATAACTTTGTATAAGGTGTTGCATAAGCTAATAGGCCTTAAATCGTCCACCATTCACATTTTGTTGAATTTCAGAATGAGTGTAATTAACTTGTTTTAAAAGGAAATTGCCATTTAAAAAAGAAAGAGCAACAGTGCTTAACTCATCACCTAGAATTCCCTAGAACCATTTGAAAAGAATTGGTTGTAGTTCATCCAACCATTATTTTTTAAGTTGCCTTAGTAAAAAAACAACTTTTTTTATAAGAATCAATATTGAAGATATTTTTTTCTTAAGTAAAATTTGTATGTAAAAAAATATTAATTGAAAGTAATTCATTTTAACATTAAGTATGATTAATCTAAAATAACTTATTTTCATTTTACAGCCTTTTCCTTAGAACTAATTAATGCCATTTTAAAATTAATAATATGTAAGTAAAAAAATTCATGGTATAATATTTTGAAATTTTATTAAATTTTTATTAATTTTTATTTTTCTAGGTCAAGTAAGTAAAAATTTGTAATAATTTAATTAAATATAAAATAATTTTATTTAATGGATTATTTTATTTAATATAATATAAGTTTTCAAATGATATTAGTTCCTAATAAAAATGTCATAAAAATAAAAAATAAGTCCTTTTAAATTACTCCAACTTGAAGTACATCTAAAGCTAGTTAGGATATTTTTATTATAGAAGGTAATTCTTCATCTTACTAACTGTAGACTGTATGCCTACAAAATAACTATAACACTGAGGTACGATGAACAGTTGATTCAATTATAGGCTTTATAATAATGCAACCCGAAGATGCAATATCATGAAGAAAAATTTCATGAATAATTTATATAATCTTGATATCCACAAGTGCAAAAATGGTCAAGATAGACCAAAAAAGTGTAAAGTCAAACAAACCAACACAAAATTAGACTAACACACCAACACTAATTAACTAACAAAATAAAGTAGTTAAAGGACATGAGTGGAAGTTAGGAATTTGATTCTGACATATACAACTTCCCACAAAATGCAACTAAACAGTGGTTTGAATACTTTTTAGATCCAAAAAAAATAGATATTTTCCATTTTTCCTTAAATATGTAGTACTCGCTAACTTTGTACTTCATAAATATACTTATGATTATCAAAACAAACTAACAAAACAAAAATATATAAATAGTTGATCCATCGGAATAAAGTACTGAGCAAATAAAATGCCACTAAATAAAGCTACCAAAATTAAAATAAATAGATCTTTCTTCACGTGTTTCTGTCTTGTATCAACAATCGGGGAAATTGAACAATTTTTTCATATTAATATTTATAGATTTCATATTTTATTGAATTTGCGCGAACTATACAACTGATTACCATATTCACAAGAATTTCGAAATAATATTTGGAGTCAACCGACATCACACAACACACATACATTTCCTGATATTATCTAATTTTCCTTAGTATTAGCAATATTCAAAGAGCAGACATCGTATACATAAGTGGGAAGCAATCAATTTTTTTAGATGTAAGTGGGAAGTCATTTAATAATATATTTTTTATGTCAAATTTTATAGTCCGTCAAGTAAGCCAAATTCCAAAAGAAACCTTTGAAATGGATTGTTTTCCGGAAATGGATGGTTTATATGCATGGAAGTTTGTTATTTGTTAACATCATGTTTGGTATGTTTCTGTTTTATGCAATTTTTCCCGCTACAAGTAACAATCAACTATATATATATATATATATATATCTTCCAATTAATTCGTCCTTATTGGTATTAATTAGCTCTTCAAATTTCCGGCGGTTGCTTTTCTCTCTCTCTCTCTCTCTCTCTATATATATATATATATCTCCTCTTCCAATACTATAGAAATGCAGATTAAGTTGATGATGAAGCCCTCCCATCACATGGTTGAAGCTTGGAAGGAACTGCAATTCATCAGTTCTTCAAGTTTGAAACCCTCCCCTTACTCTTTCCACAATGGCAAATTTTTTTTACTTGGTCGAAGACAAGTGACCAAATATCGTTATCAAGCTGTAAAATGCGGTATCTATCTACTTAATAAGTTTGATTTTTAACTGACCCCTTTTTGGTTTTCAAATTACATTTGTTATTCTTCTCTTTGGTTGCTCAGATTTTTAATTCCTTTGTCTAGTTCAAGAAAATCCTTCAGAGAAGAGAAGGCGGGTAGTGGTGACTGGGCTAGGGTTAGTGAGTCCACTCGGCCATGACCCAGATGAGTTTTACCAGAACCTTCTTGATGGTGTTAGTGGCATAAGTCTGATCCAAAATTTTAACTGCTCTTCATTTCCCACGGTAACATCAGTGATTAATACTAGATATTTTGGAAAAGAAAAATATAGTAGTGAAAACATAATTTTTTTTATATATGAGTGGTAGCCAATAATTTGACTGAGAAATTTGATCTAGACAATACTTTTGGCATGCAGAAAATTGGTGGGGAAATAAAGTCACTGTCCGTAGAAGGTTGGGTGTCACCAAAGCTGGCTAGAAAAGCAGATAAGTTCGTGCTTTACAGTTTGGTTGCAGGCAAAAAAGCCTTAGCTGATGGTGGCATCGCAAAAGAAGTTTATAAAAATAATGAGAGGAGATGTGGGATTTTGATTGGTACTGCCATGGGAGGCCTTCAGGTGATGAAAATAATAATGATCTATATATACATATACTATATATTTAACAGCTGACTTCTTTTACAAGAAAGCTTGTAATACTTTAGTTTTTGGCACCGAAATTTCCTACGATTATCTGCTTTGATTTTCTTCCTAGGGAAAAAGGCTTCTGCTATGATTTTCCTACGAATATCGCCATAGGAAATACCCTGATTTGTTGTAGTGCTTCACGTAGTTGTTCCATGAAGCAACAGAAGCACTAAGGGTTTCAGTGAAGAAAATCCATCCATTTGCACTACCTTTTGCAATAAGCAACATGGGAGCCGCTTTGTTGGCTGTGGATTTGGTAGCTTGTCTCATTTTTGTTGCTTCTTTTACCAACATTTATATGTCTTCATGCAACCCTTCTCCAATAAGCAACATGGGATATATTTGCAGGGCTGGATGGGTCCAAACTATTCACCCTCCTCTGCTTGTTCAACTAGCAATACATGTATTATTAATGCAGCAACCCATATCTCTAAAGGTCAAGCAGTAAGTCACATTTTCCAAAACTATGGTTGTTACACTCTTCTAATTTATTACTGGTCTCCCATGTACATGGTTAATTTCCTCATTCTCATTCATTAATTTTATATAAGACTTTGTATTTCCCTTAGAAGCTAGGTTTGTATAACACTGTTAATACTCACTTGAAATTTTCATAAAAAATTATGAGGTTACTTTGGAACTCTTCCAAAAATATAATGACTAAAATGAAAATTTTAAAGGAGTGTAAAGACCAAATTATAGTTTCTTAAAAATTAGGGAGTATATTTAAATTTTAAATTGAATGTTGAAATAAGTAAAATACATGGTGAATTCATTGTAAAAGGTTCACTAGGAAAATTATCAAAACTCTCCTAAGTTTTAATTGATCCTACACTTTTATCCTTACTGTTTCAAATACTTATTCTTACTCTATCAAAAGTTAACTTTGTTAGACAAAAAAAAAAAGGAATAACTCTCTTCACCCTTCTAGCATTCTTCCATAGAAACTTTCCCCTTCCCAAACTTCTGTATTTAACAATCTATCTTGTCTTCCTTTATCCCTCATCACTTCTCTCCTTCTCTACCTCTGCGTCCAGCAAAGACCTTACCTCCACCACCATCTGCCGCCCCATCAACTACGACTATCTTATCAACCCCAACCTCATCTTCCCTTACCCTCATTGAACACCATCAACTACGGTCGAAGCACCACTACTAAAATCATCTTGTCTTTCCACAAACAGACGGGCAACAAGCCATATAGTCGATTCTCCAAAATATACCGAACCAACACAAGCAGGTGGTCTACAGTGAGAATAGTTTGCAGAAAGCAAAACAAAGATGCTCTACAAAAATTCAGTGAAATTAATCATAAACAAAAGATCAAGCAATTGGTCAAATTGGAATTAAAGCCAATGTACCCACTACTATGCAACATAAAAACCAACCGAAAGGGGAGAAAAATTAAAGATCTAACTAGATGGTATTGGTTACTTGACATCTGCAGAAATAGAAATCAATGTTGAACATAGTCTTCAACCCATCAACGGACTTGATCTTCGAGTTTTGAGGGTTATTAGTGACACTGCATCTAGCAAAGCCTATCAGGCCTAAACTCACCAAAAGCCAAAAAATTATTATGCCATAGTTGTGGCTAACTCACAAATAAGAAATCAATGTTGAACATAGCCCTCAACCCATCAACGAGCTTGATCTTAGGGTTTTGAGGATGATTAGTGATGTTTGCATTGAGCAAAGCCTATTAGGCCTAAACTCACAAAAAGCCAAGCAATCATTATGCCCTGGTCGTGGCTAACTCACAAATAGAAATAAATGTTGAACATAGCCCTTAACCCATCAACAGGTTTGATCTTGGTTTAAGGATGATTAGTGACACTTGCATTGAGCAAAGTCCATCAGGCCTAAACTCACAAAAAGCCAAACAATCATTACACCCCAGTCGTGGATAACTCACAAATAGGAATCAATGTTGAACATAGCCCTCAACCCATCAACGGGCTTAATCTTGCAGTTTTGAGGATGATTAGTGACACTTGTACTAGACAAAGCTTATCAGACCTAAACTCACAAAAAGCCAAGCAATCATTACGCCCTAGTTGTGGCTAACTAGGTACACCTAGTTGACACCAAGTGTGTCAATGATTCAATGAAGGGTGGCACATCCATGTCTCCATCACTGATCGATGGCTATGGAAAAATAATGATGTCTCAGTAGCCATGCGACAAATGGGAAAGCATCTGGTGGAACCAGGAGTACTCGAGCTCCGTGAAGCTGTTAAGGAAAAGGACAACAAGCCAGACCCCTTCCAAAGACTACATTTCATTTGTCGATGCTCCTATCCTTTATAACATATCTTCTTTTTCTCAGTGAGCTATTTCACATTACCAACTGATTGATGGCTTTTGCTCATTATTCAGTCTCTGTTCCGATTAATGTTTTGAAACCTATGAAGACCTTGCTATTGAATTCGTCATTCTTCCTTAATTGCATTGTCTGTTTCTGTAGGTTTCTATGTAGAAGGTTTAATTTTTGGGATAAATCTACTGTAGAGTTTCTAGTTTCCTGATTTTAAAAACTGGATATGTGTTCAAGTTTCAATTTAGTTGATCATATATCAGATAAATAGTGTAGCTTGTTAGATGCATAAGTTAGATGAGGCAAAATTTTTATAAAAGAATGCTAAGATGACAAAATAAGCAGTTTCTCTTTTCTATGGTAACGATGAATGATGAAGTTAACTTTTGAGGGGGGCAAGTAAACCTATTTGAAACAGTAAGAACAAAAACATAATTTGACTAAATCTTGAAGGGTTTTGGTAAGTTTCCAAGTTCGCAAAATGTAAATAATTATTATATTATACACATATGTCTAATTAGACATACTAACCCACCTTTACCCCTCCATATATAATCCACCGCCATAAAAAAAAATTGACAAAATTGCCTCTCACCAAAACTTTCTTTCTCCATTCAGAAATCCTACCTTATTCTTGTCATCGCCGCTACTGTCACTACCACTATCTCCAGATCTTTCGTCATTACTTGTATCTGCATAAGTGTCAATGAAAAAAATGTAAATATGTAAAACAATTGGAAAAAAAATGTAAACAAGTATGTATAAGTGTATGCAATAATATGCAGACTATTTTTTCTCTTTAATAATTTACAAATTATTTATTTTCTTCCAAAATGATATGTAAACATGTAGAAGTATCTAAATAAATATATTAAAGTGTCTATAGAAATATGTTAAAATGTATGAGTAATATGCAAATAATTTATTATCCTAAAAAATAAAAGTATTTGAATCAATATGCAGAAATGTCTAAATGATTATGTAAAAGTGTCTGATGAAAAATATAGAAAAGACTAACAATAAACAAAAAATTTGTTATCTTTAAAATCACAAGCGTTTAAAAGATAGTTAAAGACTCTGAATGAATATATAAAAATGTCTGAACAAATATATAAAAATATCTCAAACACTCATCTTTAAGAAGTTGTCCGAGCAACGTGTCATCCAAGTACTCTATCTTAAACACTTGTCTTCCTGATGAGACGATGAAGGCATGGTTAAAAAACTTGAAGCAGCAGAAAAAGTGCCAGTTGCCCTAGGATACTCCTTTAATAAATTAAGAATGGCTAGGTGTCCTCTCATCACGTAGGCCATTCTATCATCAATCCTGGCGTTCTCCTCCACCATGTAAAAAGTCCCGAGCTAAACTCGATCTCCATGCCTGTTGGAATCACAAATCTTCACCACAAACTTCCACTAGGTCCGCTTCTGCACTTTGTGATACTTGGTCTCTTTTCCCCCTCAATTCTTACCACTGCCATCCATTCCTATTTCAGTTCTTATTTCTTTGTCTTTTAGCAATTTGTTTTTGGATTGATAGATTTGGACTTTGATCTGAGCAACAGCGAGGAGCTCGAAATGAGAGATCAGAGGAAGTAAGAGATCGGAGCATTGGTTAAAAGGTCAGGCATTGATCAGAAATTGGAGCAGTGTAATTTGATCACCCGCATGAAGAGGGCGGTGATCAACAATGAGATAGTAGAAATGAAGAGGGCAAAAGAGCGGCAATGATGAGAGAAATAGAGAAACCATTTGAGAAGGAAAATTTTGGACAGTAAAATTGTAAAATAATCATTATGTTTAATTAGACATATGTCAATAATATTCATAGTAAAATGTAAACATGTTTTGATGACTTTGAGGATAACGGTAATTGTTGCAACAATTTGGAAAAAAGGAGTAATATATAAATTATATGAAGAATAACACATTTACTCTAGAGATTTTATCAGAATTATATCTTGTAGTTTCACTTTCAAGAACATACATTTTCCTTCATTTTTTAATGCTCAAAAGTAGTCATATTTTTTTTTTCATTTTTTAACTTGTAGGATATGATGCTTGCCGGTGGGTCAGATGGGGCTGTTATCCCAATAGGTACAAAATCATAATTAATGTTTCAATTCAAGTGCCTTTTTCTTGATTTCATAGTTAATATGAAATTAGATATGCATTTGCAGCCATGGCAGGTTTAGCTGCTTGCGGACTTCTTTCTCAAAAGAACAATGATCCAACCAAAGCTTCGAGGCCTTGGGATATTGTAAAAAAATATTTTTTTATTCTTTGTTGTTTTTTTAATTAAGCTCATGTTATGTTTATCTATATGTTCGCTTATATGGTGGACCTATATAAAAATTCATTTAAAATTAGTTAGAACACAAAAAACCATTCTTTTTGTTTTATGCTTAATTAAAAAATCATCAACCTAATGGCATTTCAAGTTGTTATTCCTCATTAAGTTGTTTTTCCCCCGATCTTTCTAACTTATGCATATGCATATCTAAACTCTTTTAGGATCGTGACGGTGTAGTAATTGGAGAAGGTGCGGGAGTTCTGCTATTGGAAGAGCTAGAACATGCTAAAGTACATATTAATTGTCTGATTTTCAATTTTTAATACTTCCATGTTTTTCTTATTGTTAATCATGTAATTAGAGGATATATATATATAGTTTTAGTTACATAGCTATTAATAACATGACAGAGGAGGGGAGCAAAAATATATGCAGAAATGTTAGGTGGAAGCTTTACGTGTGATGCATACCATGTAACTGACCCGCATCCAGATGGTAAGTGAACTTTTCTTTTTTTATTTTTTAATTCAAAACAAGTATTACAAGTTATAAAGTGTAAAAAAATGCATAGTATATAAATAAAGAGAATTCGAATTTGTTTGGGATTGAGAGATAATCTAATTAGTATTGAGATATTGTGTGAAAATGGGGAGAGATAGGGAACTGGTCCCTGATTTGGGCCAGGAATCTCATATCCCTTTATCACTTGAACTCAGGTGGTGGGACTAAGTGAATTTTTCAATATTTAAGAAAAGAGTGGGTAAATTTTGGTGTAGTACATCTAATCTTCCATTCTTATCTTGTTTCCATCTTTAACCTATTAATTGTTTTCAATATTAATTTTTATTTCTGTTCTATGTAAATCCTATATTTGTAATAGGAAAAGGAATAAGGCTATGCATAGAGAAAGCTTTGGCTCAAACAGGGGTAAGGAGGGAAGATGTGAATTACATAAATGCACATGCAAGTTCTACCCAGATAGGAGATTTAAGAGAATATAAAGCTTTGATTAGTTGCTTTAAGCACAACACTGAGGTATTATATGTAAAAATAATTATTACTTTCTCCACACCTTTATTACTAAATATAATTATTACAATAAGGATTTTCTTGGGGAATTAACATTTTCTAATTAATTTGCTTTGGGTAGCTAAAGATAAACTCCACAAAATCCATGACTGGTCACCTATTAGGAGCTTCAGGAGCTGTGGAGGCTATTGCAACCATCAAGGTGATTTCATTACTCTCTGTGCTTGCGATTTGGTAATTAAAGTTACTCATGCTTTTGGTGAAGCTCCACTAACAAAAATGGGATTAAATGTAAATACCTTAATCACTCTATATCAAAAGAATGGAAAGTTGTCTTTCGGCAAAAATGTTGCCTTAAGAATCCTGTCACGGTTCTGGCCAGGGTTCAAACCTTCCCTTTCCCTTATCTACATTGAAATGATAAGGTTTTGGTGGTTAAAATGTGACTCGAAGCTTTCCTGGTTGAAAATGGATCAAATGGACTTGATTCGACTGTTTTTGTTTTTTCTAAACACCTTAAACTAACATTTTTAAATTAATGTATTGCTTCCATAATATAAATATATGTTATGGAAAGCGATCACTTCTAATTAATCTTTAATAATCTTTGTCAAACCAATGCATTTTTTATGAATTTTTTCCCCCTGTTTTTAAGTCAAAATTGTCATTCAATGCTATTGACTAATTAGTGTTATTAGAGAATATGGGAGGGAAGTATAATTTTTGAAACCACAAGGAAACATGCCACTAGTCTAGTTTAGGTCAGTTTTATTAGAACCGGACCGTGCATAGAATGTCATAGAGTTCGATTCATGGTTTAATCGGCTCAACCAGTTAAACCGTCGGGTCAAATTCATTTTCTTATTTTTCATCTACAAATGGGTGACTTTATTGTAACTTAAAAAGATGATAGGATTATATGAGAAAATATCAAATAATATAAAGGTCAGTTGCAATCAAAACATGTTTTTCCCACAACCCTAAATTTCAGCCACCACCAACTTCTCTTATCTCTCTCTACTCTCCAACCGGCCACCAACTGCTATCATCTCTCTTCACTTTCTAGCCTCTAGCATCCTTTCGGATTTTGAGTTTTCGCCGATTCTCATCTTTTCTTTCTCTCCATCTCTCTTGCTCTCTCTTTCCTGAAAATAATTCATAACTGAATTAATCTCTTTTTTTTCGATAGATTGCTTCGTTCATTTGCATTTTATGCCCTCTTTCATTGGCTAATACGTGCATAGATTTGGAAATCTTCATTTTTTCCATTGTTTTTTATAGTTTCGTTCCATCTTTCCCATCATTCCAAGCAAAACTGGGAAGACGCAAGGAGATTGCATCAAATTAGAAAAATCGCTGCTATCTGAACAATTCGGCTTGAACGGTTTGAGCGGTTTGAGCAGTTTTTTACAGTTCTATCCAGTTTTGACTCAATTGAATATTAGCCGAAACCCGGACCCGACAAGGTTCCGGCTCTCGGATTAACCGATCTAACCATTTGGTCCAGTTTTGACAACTATGGTTTAGGTAGCAAAAGGGACACTAATCCCCAACCAAGGTTAAGGATTAGGGATCAAAACCCTCATCCCACCCTTCCCAAATTCTACAATGCATTAATATTGGGTTTGGTGGCCTCTCAGTCTAAGGGTGAGCATAGTTCGGATTGGTTCACGTTTCTAGTAGAACCGAACCAACCTGAAATAGGTTTGGTGCAAAAAATTTCCTACCCAACTCAAGAATCAATAACCAAATTGAACTAGAGCCATGATTTTGGGCTTTTCAATTCTAATTCTCAGGTTTTTCGGTCTATACCATATACTTATAATAATACCAAAATCCAATAAAATTACAGCTGTAACTTTGCCTGACAATAGTTTGTGAAATTAGGAATGCTTTTGTGGATTGATATTGGGATAGTTAGGATAAGATTAAGTTTAGAACGAAAAGACTAAAAATCCCTATAATATAATTTTTAATAAATAATTATATATGTAAAATCATAAGTTTTATAATACATTAACACATGTTTCTTAAGTAGGTTTTATATGGAAACAAAATCGACCAAAAACCAATGGTTTTTCCATGGGTTGAACCAACTTGTGAACCACAATCAATTTTTACCCAAACCAACCCACCTCAATTTGGTTGAGCAAACCCATGATTTTACCTTTTGTGTCTATATTAGGGCTGTTTATCCTAATTAGACCTTATATTTTGTAATATTGATTTTGAATACTAAAAAAAAACTATAAGAAGGCAAATATAATTTCAGCTAAACCTTGGAAAAAAAATATACTTTTTTTTTTGTATTCAAAAAAAAAGAGGGAAAAGTGCAAGTTAAGGGAAGAGTGTAACAGCAAGCTGGTGAGCCTCAGTCACCATTTCTCTTGGAACAATGATCAACGAGCAACGACAAAAAGGCTCAAGGTTATACTTTTTTGTTGAATGATGTGTTGAGGAGCGAGCACCAAGGGAGTAAAACCTCGGAGTACATGCAGGATATGAGTGTAATCTAAAACAAACGTAGCATTTAGGATACAAAAGAAATGAGCAACCACGTTGGCTTCGTTAAGAGCATGAAGTTCTGCTTCCAAAGCCGAAGAACAACATTGTAGTATACTCCCATGCTGGGCTTTTGGCTGCCCATTAACTCCTTTCCAAACCTAAGCTACAGCTTCCATCCAAGCTCCATCAATGGCAAATATCTCTAGAGAATAACAATATGACTGATGAACGTCAAAACCTTAGGTTTGGCAAAGAGGATGTAGTGGGTTAAACATGGACTTTAGATACTAGGTTTGAATTTCCTGTGCTACTAAAATCTGCTGACTGAGGTCATTTCATCTTACTATGATTGACTAGGTGGGAGGTTACCTGACAAAACACGTATTCATTCCTTCCTAACCAAATTAGCTAGAGCATTGAGACTATAAAAATGAACTAGTTGAATTGCCACTAGGTTTCTTGAGTTAAAATATCTGAAAGCCATAATTCAAAATTCAGGTGCTGATTGCAAAAAGTTCCCCAAATGTCTTGTGATTCTTGGCATTCCCAGAAAAGATGCATAGATATTTCTACATTAGTGTGACAACAAGAGCAAATGGGACTAGAAAGGCCACCATGCGTTGCTAGGTTCATAGTAGTCGAAAGAGCATTGTGTACACATTTCCATAAGAAAACCTTATACTTTTGGGAACTTCTATGGCGCACGATTTCTTTAAGATGTGACAAAACCTAGGATGTGGAGCTGAAGCTGAGGTGTTTACCGCAGGTTTAAGTAAAGCCTCAGATTACTTCTTAAGTTCTAGGTTATACCCTTATTTGGTAATAGGTGTTTCTTAACCATGTCACTGAATCCTGCTTATTATGGTCAAAAGAACATGGAATCTTCAAATCTATGATCAATGATTTGGGGGGGGAGTTGTCAAAGATGATGAATTGACCAACACCTATTTGAAAAATTGATGAGCTCAAAAACCCACAAATTATCATTATAGAATCTTGATGTATTGAAGTGGACATGCTAGTTTGGGTTAATGCCCAGAATCCATATGTCTTCCCAAGCTCTTATGGACTTACCATTACCTATGACCCATTGGTGATGGTTTTGGAAGAGTTTTCTACCATATAGAAGGCTTCACCACATAACAGAGGCATTAAGACCAGCGTTTACTTTCCAAATAGAGTGGGAATGACCATACTTAGCTTTTAGAATGTGGACCACTAATATGTCAAGGTTTCTAGTAAAGAGCTGCCAAAAGGTTTTGGCTAAAAGAGATTGGTTGAATAGTCATATATCCTTAATTCCAAGGCTGCTGAGTCCTTTTGGTAGTTTAATAATACCCCGATGCCTCATATAAATTCTTTTCTTATCACTAAAGCTAGACCACCAAAATTTAATGAACTGCTTGGACAAAGAATCTGCCATAGTCAACGGGATATTGAACAAGGAAATAAGATTGATTAGGATTGAGGACATAGTAGATTGGATCAAGGTTAGATGACCTACATTGTTGACAAGGTTCCATTTCCAGCTTTGGAGATGTTGTTTGACTTTGTTAGCCAAAAACTAAAAGGTGGTAGACTTATTTAAATCCTGGTAGAACACAAACCTAAGTAGCTCAAAATCTCATTATTTATTTGAAAGGGGAGAATTTGGCATGCTTTCTCCTATACGAAGGTAGGGACATTTGTGTTGAACATCCACTCGAATTTAAAGTAGTCGATATCTTGGCCTGCAGTTAATAAGTAAAAGGATAGTGCATCACATATTGATTCACAAGCAATTATAGTGGGTTTAAAGAAAATAGGGTACTCATCAGCAAAGAAAAGGTGATTGCTTGAGGGTCCGATTCTACTAGCTTTAAGCTCAATAATGGAACCCAAATCTTGTTATTTATAAAGGAACCTGGAAAAGGCTGTAGAGTAGAAGATAAAGATGTATGGGGATAAGGGACCACCCTATCGAAGATCTACTGCAAGATTGAACCAATTCATAGTACAACCATTCACTAAAAATGAATAGAAGATTATGGTAGCACATTGTATAATCAAATGAATCCAGCAGTCCAAAAAATCCATTGAATGAAGAACCTTTTCAATAAATGACCACTGAATATGGTCATAAGCCTTGCAAATATCCAATTTCAGAACTGCTTTGTATGCCTTCGGACCACTATTCTTGTTAGTCTTATGAATAGCGTGAAAGATCTCGTGAGCAATAATGACATTGTCCTAAATTGTGCATTCTAAAGTGAAAAGATTAGGAAATCCATAATAGGTTTTAGCCGATTCACCAGAACTTTGGTTGTAATGTGTTGCAACAACAAAACTCCCTGTTAATTCCTTTCTTTGAGGACGAGGTTAAACAAGCTACCTTCAAGCTTGGAAACTTCAAAGCTCCTGATTTGGATGGCCTTCAGCCTATGGTGTTCAAGAAATTTTTGGGGACCACAAGTAAAATGGTTACAAAAGTTGTTCTTACCTTTTTGAATAGCGGTTTTATGCTCCGGCAAGTGAATAGAACCTTTATCACCCTTATTCAAAAAAAAAAAAAAATGACGTTCAAACAGTACTTGACCCTAACATGTCAAGTGTTTTCCGGGTGGCATATAATTTAAACAAATAATCGCTATTTATTTACAATGTAAGCATCTTCCTAAAATATGTGAAGCACTCAATGAAAGAGAAAAATAAAAATAAAAAAACCCATATTATAATTAGTACTATAAGGTTATTAGTAGAAAAAAAAAATTAGCGTCTGGTGTGTCTATCATAATAACAAATAGTCATTCTACTTCGATCATTAAAAAATGATAGTGAATTTTGATACTAAATAAATTAAAGTTATTTCTTTGTTTACATGTATAGGCAATAGAGATAGGATGGATCCACCCTAACATCAATCTTGATAATCCTGAGCAAGTAATGGTATGTTTATACAGATTCCTAAGACACGTTTACTTAATTTCATGCCCATTAATTTCATAGGTATGTGTATATTGAGTCTTTCTGAATTCAAATTTTTTACTCTATTATAGGACACTAACAAGCTGGTTGGCCTAAAGAAAGAACGGTTGGATGTTCGGGTGGCACTGTCTAACTCATTCGGCTTTGGTGGACAAAACTCATCTATCTTGTTTGCACCTTATAATAAATTCTAAGTCATGTAACAATTGTCTCAAATACATAAATTTTCATTATTTGTTGGGTCACTGCACAAAATATTGTGTTATTTCATTTACTCATATTTTTTATGTGTTTTTTTTTTTCAATTTATCATGGCTTACCACAGGGTACTCCCACTTATGTTTGTGTGTGTGTACAATGGTAAAATATAATTAATGTGCATATTTTAACATAAATTATTGATGTTATTTCATTTTTAAACTTTAAAAAAATTCATAGAATAATATTAACTTTGTTATATATATTCCATTTTTCATATATTTTTGTATAAAAGATATTACATTTCATATATGTTTTATTGATATTAGAAATATTATGATGAAAATAATTAAAATACAAATAAAATGTGTAACATATTTATATTTGATGTTTTCCATTTAAAAATAATATTATAATATTATATATCATTTTACAAAAAATTGTGGCAATACGCTGTATGTTATATCATATAGTATACATATAATTTAAAGAATAAGTGAAAACCTTGCATTTAAGTTGACCTACATCTACCATTTGTTGTAGGATTGAGTAGTTTCTAGGTGGTGTTTAATTATGAAAAAAAATTCTATTTTCCTTTTTTAAAATTTTTTTATAAAAATTTGGCTGAATGGATTTGAAGGAAAATTCGGTCACGATAATATTTGTTGTTCTTGATGCTGATGCGATGGTGAACCAAAGTTATTCTTTTTCTTTTTCTTTTTTTTTTTTTTCATTTTCATGGTGACTGGACTTGTCTTTAATACAGTGATGCTGTGAATGTGGGTAAGAAGACGAAAAGCAACAGGCAAAAAAGGTTTGTTTTGAGCAATACACACACACACACACACACACACACACACACATATATATTCTGAAATACCTAAAAGTACGCTTTGGCACAAATAAATTGTTTTGAATTATATATTTTTTTCTGAAATACCTAAAAATACGCTTTTCAAAATCACAATTAAGAAATTTTTAATACAATAGTGAATAGAAAAGGCTTTAAGTATTAAATAAGAAAAGTAAATATTAGAATCATTATTGTGGAGCGGGTTGAATAATACATAGATATTCAACAGAGTGTCTTGCATTGGCCGAGTAAAGGGATTTGCAGGTAAAATTAGGGTCTGAAGAGTGGCGCTGCACTTTACACAAAATAAGCACCTAGAAATGTGTTAATTACAGTTAAAGCCCTCTAAGATTCATGTAACAAACCCCTAAATTCTTTAAATTTAGAATTATTTACTCTTATTCCTATTCTTGTAATAAATTATTTTCAATTCTATGTGCTTAAAGGAAAAAATAAAAAATAAAAAATAAAAAAGAGCCGCGACCCGATGTACTAAATTCTGTAAAAAAAATTATTGGACCAGCTAGTTGACATGTCAAGTAATGGTGGTTGCCGTGTCAAAGCTAATTAAAAGTTATTTGTACCTTAAAACTATACATGGTATAAATATGATAAAATAGGATAAAATAAAGGTCTGACTTCTTCTTGTAAAAAGCTAAAGTTGATGACTACAAATAATATATAAAATATTAATTTATGACTAAATTACATAAATCTTACTAAAGTTTGATGAGATTAATTTCCACATCCTATTTTAAAAACACATATTTTTCCATTAAAATAATTAAAAAATGATTGTTTTATGTTGTCTAATTTTTCTCTCAAATATACAACATATTATTTATTAATTTTTTGCCCCAAAAAATGGTTATCAAGTTATGCCCCTAATTATGCCTCCAATGACTTTTAGTAAGAGTGTGTGATATGTTTACCATTTGGATGTCCATACCAAACCCTTACCACTTCCTAAGTAAATGGATTTCAACTGTACTTAGCCAGGGGTATATGCATCTTTTAAAGGAAAATACTTAAGAAACAATATGATCATAAAATGTTCACGAACCGTCCATTTGCGTTGTATTAATATTATGGGGCTTAACTAGATAGACCGTGCATATTTGTGATGATCATAAACTGTACAGTTTTTATCATGTCAATAGTTACAACTTACCATCTAAGCCAACTTGATGTGATTGCGTTTATCCTGTTTTTATATAAATATTATATTGTAAATATTGTATTTTGTTTCTCAATAGAGTACATGCAATAAACAAATAGCCACTGCCATAATGAAAAAGAGAAAATGTAATTTTAAATAGCACTAAATTTAGATAAGAAATAAAGATATTTTATTAGTAAACAGGGAGAGATGGAAGTAATTGTAAACATGATCATACACACTTGGAGAGGATTCATATGGCATATATTAAACTCGTGTCAACACTAAAACCAGCAGCTACAAGCAGACGAGTATTAGCTGGTTCCGGACATGGCGCCGACCCAAAGGTCAACGACAAAAATTCCTGAGTCAGCAAAGAAGAGAAGAAATATTAAAATTGAAATAATTTAAGATGATGGATACAGTTGAACATTTTTATAAATACTGAGGGTATCTTTTTTTGGTAAATTAGGCGATATATAGAAAAGCAAAAGATCAGCCGGAAGGCTGATTACACAGTCCAGAATTATAAAAGTTGTAAGCTCTCAAGGCTGAGCTACTAGTGCTACAGTCTCTAGATCTAGAGACACCAACAAAATCTTCACAAAAACTGATCCTAATACAGTTAGGTAATTGCTAAAAAACAAGAGTGCCTTCTAACTCTTGATTGGCCGCTATATTAGCAAGTTAGTCAGCTACATAGTTGGCTTCTCTGAAGACATGATGAACCTGAGGAACTCTCCCTCTGCTCTTGAGGGACCTACATTCAGAAAGTAGTAGTATCACAGCAGTAAATTTTGTATTTTATTTAGGCTTAAATACCCCACCGGTCCCTTAACTTGACCAACTCGAACGAGTTGGTCCCTCAACCAGAAATCGTTCAGTGTTAGTCCCGAAACTTGGCAAAATATGTTAAGTTAGTCCCTGGGGCTAGTCAGAATGGCACATGGGATCACGTGGGGTAACGGAGTCTATTTTCTGTCTTTTAAAAGAGAAGCTCTTGTTCTCTTCCCTTCATCGGACGTTTCCGCAGCGGCAGCTTTGACCTCAAAAGAGTCCGTCGAAGAAACCAATGTCCACAGGCTGAGAGGCGAGATGGAGGAAAAGGACCACCAGGGCCGCCGGGGAAGCGCAGGACGCGAACGGACATCATGAGAAGCGGAGAGATCGGTGCATTCGGGAGAAGAATAGAGATGTATGGGATCGAATCTAGGGAGCAGTGGAGCCGGTCGACACAGCTTCAACGGCAGAAGCTTCGAGGGCGAGGAGATGGAAAACGCGGCGGCTTGCATTTTCTGGGGAGGGAAAGTGACGCCGTTATGGTATTTGACAACATGGGCCGTGTTAACTCGCATCAAGGACTAACTTAACACGTTTTGCCAAGTTTCAGGACTAACACAGAACGATTTCTGGTTGAGGGACCAACTCGTGTGAGTTGGTCAAGTTAAGGGACTGGTGGGGTATTTAAGCCTTTTATTTACAAGCCTTGGGTAAAAAAAAAAAAAAGGAGCCCGGAAGTGCGACCATTTGAAATTCAGTTCAGCCCTTTTGTGCTCTTCCACCTCAACGCCGCCGCGAAGGAAATGGAGAAACTTAAAGAGCAGGACCTCGACGCCGTACGAGGCACAATCGACAACGAAGACGAGCCGCCGAAGCTCAGTTCTCACGCATTGGCGGCGCTGAACGAGTTCCTCCGAGAACAGAGCAGTTTCACGGAGGACTGCGGAGCAAAGCGGGAGGTGGAGCTGGTGGCGGAGGACTGGAGGCTGAGTCAGTTCTGGTACGACCCAGAAACGGCGAGGACCATAGCCCAGGAAGTCCTCTCCCTCTGCCGCGACGCCGACGCTCGAGTCGCTTGTATTGCTTGCCCCACCCTCTACTCCTATCTCAAGGTTTCTCTTTTATTTTTCTTTTCTTCAATTCCATTTCCATATCCATGTCACAAGTTTGTTTATTGAATCAAGTGACTTGTTATCATTTCCTAGTTTTAAAATTGTCTGCAAGAAAAACAAATGATTTGGAATGTCACAGTCCTCATCCGTACTTCATTTTCACCAAGTTCTTTTGGTCATAAACTAGTCTTTTGGTTCATGCATTGGGGTAGAAGCGTTGTGTGCTTGAAGGATAAATAGTGCGGGCTTATGTTTCTATGGTTCAAGGGAACGAAGATGTTAATTAGTTGCTGTTAATAGTATATGTTCCATTGTTCTTAGCAAAAGTAGCTCCCTTACAGTCTATTCCAATTGCTCTCTTACCCTATTCTTGTTTGAATGGATAGACAGCGAGATGATGACTAAGATTTTTGTGCTTTAGGGTGAAGAAACTAGCTTGAACTGTTTGTAGGATATCATCGTACTCACATTCGTGTAGAAAATAAGGATTTGTATCTTGAATCATCTATTATTTACTTGATTATTAGCATTAGCTTGCCAACACTTTGTTATTACCATGATTGGCAGAGTATTGATCCTACTATCAGTGTTCAACTTTTGGAGTATGATAAACGGTTTGAGCAATATGGAAGTGATTTCACATTTTATGATTACAACCAGCCAGAAGAATTGCCTTTGGAAATGAATCATGCTTTCCAAATTGTAGTTGCCGATCCTCCTTACCTGGTGAGACATAAGATGGTGCTTCTTTGTATTTTGAGTAATACTAGAAGAACTACAAACAATTTAGACAAGTTCTTTAATGTGGCCACAAAAGCACAAACAATTTGCAACACTTGCGCATGCTTCTTAAAACTCTATTTATATGGCATAATACATTCATGTGTTTGCCACGTTGATTTCTGATCATAATATTGTAAACTGTTTGTATCCTAGTCTTACTATTTTCATGTTACTATAAATAAAGGACAATGAATTTTGTTTTGGCTATTGTATCCTCTCCATGCTGCAAAGGCAGCTGCTGGTTCACTTTGTTGTCTGGTATTGCTGCAAATATTTTGGCAAGAGCACTTATCTGCCTGGCCTTCTTGGTTTGTTAAATTTATTTTAGGTTCATCTAGGGAATTTGAACAATTACCAATTTGATTTAGCTGCTTCTTACAGGATGAAAAAATGCCTATCTTTTCAAATGAACTACCTAGTCTATGGGCTTCGTTTTAGACATAGTTGCCACTTTCTTATTTGCATCTTGCTCATTTTTTGTATTCTGTCTTTGTTCATTCTCCAGTAAAGAGTTGTTTCGAATAATTTTAATGTTTCTCTATAGATGTTGCTAATGATAGGCCTTGTTCAATTTTGCTGAATTCAGAGCAAGGAATGTCTAGAAAAAGTTTCCCAAACAATCAGCTTTCTTGCACAACCAGCAAAATCTTGTTTACTTTTACTGACAGGTACTTCCTATCTGCTTAACATCCTATTCGCTTAGCAGGATTTCTTTGGGGTGTTGATGCATAACTGCGTTATGATCTTCAATGGTTTCTTTGACGCACTAATTCTACTACTTATAGACTACTTTTTTGGTATCGTTCTCTACATTTCATTGTAACCTTTTATTGCACATTCCTTGATGGTAACTTGGTCAAGAGATATGCACCGACTTGCAGGCAAGGTGCAAAGGGATAGGGCAGCTGAGCTACTGGGTTTGCACCCTTGTAACTTCAGGCCTCGGCATTCAAGTAAACTCGGAAACGAGTTCCGCTTGTTTACAAACTATGACCCAGGGGAGAGGGTAGGAGGCTGGGAACAAGAGATATAGGCACCCCAATTCCATAACTTGAAGCATTTGCGTGCCCAGGGCCATATATTGCAACTGACTCTACTTTGATTAGTTGTCTCACCTATTTCATGGTACATAAGTAACTGTAGCAGCATTGACTTCAAAGTTGTGCTGAGCTTAAGTTGAAATGTTTGAGCAGATTTCCCTGGTTGTTCCATGCTAAATTTGTAACTGAAGATCGGTGCATTACCAAACAAACTGGGCATGTCTCTCAAATCGATCCTGAGCTCGATTTGTCTTGTGCCTAAAGTGTGAGTTTGTCGTGTCTTTCTGCAGGTTTGTGTTACATTTTTTGTTGTCTTTCCATTTAATATTCTTATTTACAAAACAAATTGTCATTCACCGTCTTCTCACTCTCCATTTTATAATTTTCGTCAATAACTTTTCGCTCATCCATCTTTTTTTTTTTGTCTTTTTTCCGTTTTTTGTTCTAGCCTAGAAGTCTGTTCAATAAATGTAAACGAATTGGTATTAACGCGTTTTTGTTTCATTTATCTGATTGTGCCAGTGGGGTTAGACATTGTAGCATGTCAGTGCCCTTGTTATCCGATTTATTTACAATTTCACCATCCCTTCACCTAGCTGCACATGTGTTGTTGTTTCCCTTCACCAACTCTATGACCCCATTAGTTGCTTTTATTGCTGTTGACTATGGAAAATAGGGTGAAGGGGGGCGGCTATATATGTTCTAAATCTCCCGCTTTAAAGGTAGATGGAAATGAAGCTAGTCTGAAAGCGATTTGGATTGTGTGGAAGTGAAGAAAGTTCACAAGCTTATTTTTCCTTCTCTGAGCTACATCGCTATCCACACCTTGAAAATGATTTATGTTGTTCTTATCCCAAAATTTCCATGGACAACGGAAACAATGCTAGGTTTGAACCCGACTGGTTTGACACATTTGAAGAAGCCAGCATATGGCTCAGGAACTGGTCTGAGTTGGATATTAACTTCTTTTATTTCACCATGAAGGCCAAGAATCGTGTTGAATGGGCTGGGGAGCATTTGTCTTGTGTGGGGTGGTAGGCTATTGCATCCCACATGGGGGAGACGATGAAGTATCGATGCTCCGAGCAACAACTAAAGAACTTGTAAATTTTGCTCTGCCATTAGTACAAACCCCTTCTTCTAGTGATGGGTCTAACTAGTGATGGTTAAAAGTAGGACCGGATAATTGGACAAGTGCTTGCATCTGACTACTAGTGGAATATCAAACGGGAGGTAAGATCCAAATAAAAGGTTGTAGTTTGTTTGTTTTCATTGGATTCAGCTTTGTTTGTTGATACAAACTCACATCTATCGTGGATGTTGGTTGCATTTAGAAAATGTCAATCCTTAGATATATTCCCTTTTTGCCTCCTTTTCTAGTCCTATCCAGAATTGGGACTCTAAGATTGCCAAGTATCCAATATGGAGATCATGGCTTTGTTGTTCCTTATTAATGCAAACGAAGTCGGGGGAGTTGTCTCTAGACATTTGTTCTTGGACTCCCATTAGACCACTATCGACATCATTGAGATACATTAACTCCACGGACCCCACCTCAATGTATCTGTCGGTTTACACACTAGCTAGGACTTGTGGCGATCGGCACACATACGACTACAACACTCCTCACTCCGATTCTACCTTCCCATAGAACCAAGTTTTGAGTGTCTGTTGTTGAGTCACCGATTACATCGGTGATGTTACGCCGTTGTATGGATATAATGCGTTGTCTTCCGAATGTTGTTGAAGATGATGAATTTTGGGTCAAAGTTGCCTCCTTTCTTACAGAGTCAATAAAGGGGTGTGAGATGTTGTTGAATGGAACTGTAATGACCAAGTCAAACTAGCTTGGCTACAGCACGAAGTCCTTCGGTACAACAACTAGGGAAACCAGTAATATCTTTGTTGTTCGGCATACATAGAGGGTAAGCCACAATTAGGTAATAGTGTCGATACGAACAGAGGAACAAGGTACAAAAAAATCGAGTAAGCCTACCCCCCATGGATACCAAACAATGAAGATACTACTGATTTCCCTGGCTGCTGAACCGAAGGACCTCGTCCTGTAACCAAGCTAGTTTAGCTTGGTCATTGTCAATTCCATTCAGCAACATTTCACACCCCCTCACTGACTCTATAAGAAAGGAGGCAGCTTTCATCCAAAATTCATCACCTTCAACAACACCTGGAAGACGATGCAGTATATCCATACAACAATGCAACATCACTGGTGTAGCTGGTGACCCGACAACAAACACTCGGGACCTGGTTCTAGAAGGTAGTAGAATCAGAGTGAGAGTGTTGTGATTGTATATATACCAATGGCCACGAGTCCAAGCTGGTATGTAAGCCAGCGGATACATCATGGTATGGTCTATGGAGTTTTAATGATGTCGATAATGGCCTGGCGGAAGTTCGAGAACAAACTTAATGAGACAACTCCCCTGACTTTATTTACATTAATAAAGAACAACGAAACTATGATCTTCATATTGGGTACTTGGCGATCTTGAAGTTAGGCCAATTCTGGATGGGACTAGAAAATGAAGGCAAAAAAAAGAATTATGTCTAAAGACTGACATTTTCTAAATGCGACCAACATCCACGACGGAAACGAGTTTATTTAAACAAACAAAGTCGAATCCAGTGAAAACAAACAAACTACAATCTTTTATTCTAATCTTTCCTCCAGTTTGATATTCCACCAGTAGTTAGATGCAAACACTTGTCCAGTTGTCAGGTCCCAACTCCAACCATCACTAGTTGGGTCCATCACAAAAGTAGGGGTTTGTATTGGCAGTGGAGCGAAATTCACAAGTTTTATAGCTGTTGCTCGGAGCATTGATACTCTATCGTCTCCCTCATGTGAGATATAACAACCCACCACCTCATGCGAGACAAATGCTTCCCAACCTATTCAGCACGATTCTTGGCCTCCATGGCAAAATCAAGTTGTTAATATCCACCTCAACCTAGTTCCCAATGTCACTTACTGGCTTCTTCAACAGCGTTAGACTAATCAGGGTTCAAACCTAGCATTGCCTTCGTCATCCATGGAAATTCTGGGATAAGAACAGCAACATAAATTATTTTCGGAGTATGGATAATGATGTAGTAATGTGGAGAGGAAGGAAAAAAAGGGCTGTGGACTTACCTTACTTTCACACGATACAAATTGCTTTCAGACCAGCTTTATTTCCATCTGCCTTTAAAGTGATATTTGGAACATATATTGTTAGCCCCCTTCAGCTTATTTTAAGTAGTCAATAGTAATAAAAGTAGCTAGTAAAACCTATAGAGTTGGTGGAGGGAAACAGAAACGCATGTGCAGTTAGGTAAAGGATGGCAAAAATGGAAATAAATAGGATAATAAGGGCATTGACATGCTACAATACCTAGCCCCACTAGCACAATAGAATAAATCAAAACAAAAATGCATCAACACCAATTCGTTTACATTTTACCGAACAGCCAGTTAGTCAAATAAATTCTAAGCTGAGAGGAAAACAATTACAATTCATGTGCCACAATCATTTGATATGCAAACTCAAAAGGCAAATTTGGAGCATGAGAAATCAAATGGTTATTTTGAAGGTCCAACCTATGTGAAGGTTGAGTTAGGAAGGTAAAAGTCAAATATATCTGTTACGAATTAGAAAATGTAATTTAAATATAGTACTTATGAAATGGATGCTATTTCGAGTTAAATAGTTGATGATGTGGTGAAGGATGAAGTTTGAGCAACAACATAATTTAAAGTACTTGGGTGGTTGCAATATGATAATGAAGTGAAAATAATAACAATGAAGATTATATTAATGGGCTAGAAAGGCATAAAAGGAAAAACATACCTATGCATGAGTTGATTTGGCATAATTGGTGGAGGATTTCTATTTGGCTTTCAATTTGGGGAGTGAGTAGAACATGTTGACGTTGGCTGGCTTAGTTCTTGTAAAATGAAAACAATGTTCAAGTAGAATTACAAAATGAAACAAAGGGAAAATATTTAAAATTGGCAAATTGGCCACTCATTTTTGTGTTATAGTGCATATCATCCAATATTGTTTTTTTATACATTTGCCACTAAAGATTTCAATATTGTGCAAATTAGTCACTTATGGAAGTAATTACATGAATATATTGTTATTTCATGGAATATTTTGTTAAATATGGTGATGACATAGTTGATTAAAATAATAAATTACACAACTGATCCTTTGGCTATAGACTATGATACACACTAGTCCCAAAACTAAAAAACAAGGTTTAAGAACCAACTTATCCCAGATTAACTAAATAAATTGGACAATTAGGCATTTTTTAAAGCAAATCAGGTAAGGCTAATCAGGAGCTTCATCAATCCATTGTTGAAGAATTAGAAACATCATCAACTTTCCCTTTATTTCATATAGAATGTTCACTAATAATTCATAAACAAAAACCTAAAAATTGCAGTAATTCTAACCAAAATGGAAACCAATAAACCAGTTCACTAATTTTAACACCATAAGCACAATCGATCTCCACCAAATCCCACAAACTGCATTAATAAATAACAATTACCATAAACTTACAAAAATCCCCCAACAAAACAGTACATCAACATCTTTCACTTTGCTAACATCAACAAAAGACAACATAATCAACAACTTGAAGAACCATCTAAAAAGCTTCTAAATTTATTGAACCTAGATTCAATTTAGAAAACTCATCAATCTATTGTTAAATAAGCAAAGCAATTGATGATGTAGTTTGTGGAGAAACTAGTGGAGGCAACGAAAGACGATTGAATGCCCTAGAATTAAGTGGGCTAGCAAACAATGGAGACGTTGTTGCTAAAAAATGGGATTTTTGCTGCCATGAATCCATAATAAAATTTGTTAAATAACTATAGTAAAAACTACATTTAAAACAACAAGGAAGTAGAATACCTATTGTGAATTGTAAATATTTTGCTACAATTCTTCCATGTTGATAATCTTTTTGCATGAGTAGGAAATTTGAATAAGATATGTTGTGATGGTGAAATTTTCTACCTTCCAAAAAATAAGAGATGATGGTGAATTTTTGCAACTTGTTACTTTGTAGTTGATGGCTAAGGGAGACAAATACTAATGTTACTCAAAAAGAAGATCTGAAATTGGGTAAAATCTAAATATGATCCCCGAACTTTAAAGGTTATCCTAAAGTCGTCCCATAACTCTTTTTTGGACTCTTAAGGTCCCCTAACTTCATTAAAGTATCATATTTTGGTTTCTACTGTTAGTTTAACTATTATTTTGGACTAAAATTGCTTATGTGTCACCCAAACTACCACGTGGCATCCTATTTCATGACAATAAGTAGCAAGACTAGAAGAATAATAAATCTCATGGTAGAATTGATACAGAAAAATGATCCTAAGAACCTAAAATGGTCTTTAACCCAATCTTCTTCGTCAACGAATAAGAGTGCTAGTATATCACTCTGTCTATGCCAATCTTCTTTGTCTATGACAACCACCTACGCTCATCATCTTTCATAATCTTCTTTGTCTACTCCAATCTTCTTTGTCTACACCCCGGCTACACCTACCATCTATGCCCGCCATTTACACCCATCGTCTACTCCTCCATCTTCCCCATTCTTCTTCATCTACGCCTATCCTCTACTTCCGCCATCATCCCCAATCTTCTTTATATATTCCTTCTGTCTATGCCCACCACCATCTCGTTGCCACCTACGCCGATTACTGTCACTCCCTCTTCCTCACTGGCTCCACCCTATCAATCTTTGCCACTTTATCTCCCGTGAATCAAAACTCCTATCATCCTCTTTTATATCAGTTGCCTCCTCTTTTCAATCCCCTCTCTTCTTGTGTTTTGATTTTTCCCTCCCTGTTCCTCTATGATCTCCCTCCAGATTTCCCCATTCATGTTTTATTATCCTCCTTTAATTTTGCCTCGGTCTTTCTATTTGGACGAGTTGTCTTGTCTAGCTAGTGGTGGCTAGTAGGCCAACCTAGCCCGGACCAGACTCGCCTCGGCCAGGCTTGGGTAAGGTTCTTCGGACTCGGGCAATGGCCCGCCTATAAGTGGGGTGGGCCTAGGCGGAGTCCTACACGGTCCCCCGCCGGAGCGGGTCGGGCCTGAGCTAGGCTGAGTTTATCTGATTATTTAAAATTATATTTTAATATGTTTTCAATCATTTTTTGTGAGTAATTTTATTAATTATATATTTTTTTATAAGAAACATCACCGGCGGTGTAAATTTTATTAATGAAAAAGTCAAACGGTACTTACATAATTTAGAATATGCCTTACACTTGAAAATGATGAAATGTTCCAGGAAAAAAAAAAAGAAGGTAAAAATTAAGGTCTGTGCTTAACAGCATAATCAGATCGATTACATTCTTTAAGTTATAATGAAAACCTACAATCTACTCTTGCAGGTCATCATAAAAAAAGACCTCATCATTCGAGCTTTTCATATTGCTTCCTAAAAGCAGTAAAGGCCCAATCCCGGTTATAGACACAAACCTCAACGACCTCAAGTGTGAGCCTTGCTCGTTTCTCTTAAATGACTTGTTTTCCTGCACTAAAGGCAGCCCCAGAGGTGACGGTAGAGACCAGAACTGCTAAAATCTCTTGCGCGCAGTATAGATAAGATCAAGAATCTTCCTCTTTTGTTCATCCACCACTCGAGGATGTCTTCCTCATTGTTTTCAAATGAAGTGGGGAGGTAATCATCTTATTCCGCCAATCCCGAGTTTGTGGGTCTCGATCGTTTGAGGATATTTGCCGCTGGCTTGAACTTTTTTGATGATGAGGAGGTGGAATGTCTGGCGGGTGTTGGATCGGATGACCTAACCTTATCAGAATGCTTAACGGAGTATAGTTTATATAACTCTCTCAAATTGTGTTCAGCTTCAGCAAAAATAGCAAGTGCAGAAACTTGTAGTTGACCTAAATATGTATAATAGTATGCTTCTAACAATTGCAAACAACCTGTGATTTTGACATTTAGATCTAATGCACATATAATAAGATAAATTTGTGGGATTTGTTGAAAATAATCAAGCCATTTCTTTTGCATTACTTTAACAGTTTGTTGCAAAAACTCATCGTCCTTGTATCGATAGAAAACATAGACGATATTTACAAAATATAACATTGCTTGATGCACTGTTGGGTAATAAACCCCAGAGAAAAAGTTTGTTGCCTCGTAAAAATATCTAAGCAATTCAACTAACTTAAAACATTTTTCCCAAACCTCATATGTTAGCCAGTCGTCTTGCACTTTTGAATTCACAAAGCAAGTCAAAATATTTGCCTATGGTTGAGCGTCATTTACATTTCAAATGTTGAGTTCCATCGAGTGAGGCAATCGATTTTAAACCTTTACAAAAAAAATTCAACTCATTTTCAATACAAAATATTTTAAATTCATGAACCAATTTGTTCCTTATTTTCACAAAAAATAAAACATTCCAAATTGGCTCAATTTAGTTTTGCAGTTGTTGTAAACTATTTTGAATACATAAATTCAAAATGTGACACAAGCAACGAAGATGAAAAAAATTTCCATCAAGTAGTGGTTTTATTTCTTTTATCAATTCTCTCACCACCAAATCATTGTTTGAAGCACTGTCAAAAGAAATGAACAAAACTTGATTAACAACAAAAAATTCACACAGACTTTTGACAATGCAGTTGAAAATGTTCCAACCCGTATGATCAAATTCCATACATTTGAAAATAATGATATGTTTTTGAATAATCTATTTAGCATCTATCCAATGAGCAGTGACACAATAGTAATTTTGTCTTATTGGAAATGTTCACACATCATATGTAAATGACAAACAATGATCAATAGTAGAAAAATATGCTTACAAATCACTTTTCTTAGCTTCATACAGTTTAAAGCTTTCTCTTCTATCCATTTGCCTAGATGTTTTTTTATAAGCAGGATTTAGATTTTCTTGTATGAATCTTTCTAAGTGTCCATCCTTAGCTTGTCTAAATGGTTTTTCTGTAGTCATCATCTAATTAATTAAACCTTGCCTAGCAGTTTTTGGATTAAATCAAAAAATACTTTAACCGCTGGAGCTCCCAACACCGGTTAATTGTGTTTGTCCACCGGATATGCCACCGATATCTCCATGGACTTTGCTCAAGTGTCGTGTGAAGGTGTTCGTCCCAAAGTTCAATTTGTGTGCAAATTTATTGTCGCAATGTTTGCACTTGGCATACTTCGTATCGCCTTCCCAAACTTGTTCAAAATGTGCCCAAACAGAAGCCTTCAAATTCCCACTCTTGACTTGAGTCTGCTCGAGTTGCTCGCTTTGTGGCGTCGGTTGGGACCCTTCGGCGCCGACTTGGGTCGGTGGAATTTCCTCAACATCACCATTAATGTGTTGATTGTCAAGGCCTAGATCGTATACCGCCATGTTGATGTTGGGATCGTTGTTGTCAATTTTTTTGTGAATGCAAGCCTTGGTTTTTGCGGAACAAATGTCATCGCAAAAATGAATCGACCCCGGTGCTGAAGGAGAAGAAGACAACACCCTTGCCCTTACCTGAGTTATTCCCTTATAAAGCCATTAGTGGAAGAAAATAATTGAAGAGATTGAGAGATGATTAAGAGAAAATTAAGAAAATATTAGTAAAAGATTAAGAAACTTGGAAAAAGATAGTAGAGAAAATGAGAGAATATTGTAGAAGATTGGAGAAGAGAAGATTGGTGTGAGGAAGTATAGGAATGAGGTTGACTATTTATAGGAGAAGGAAAATTTGGTTTTGCCCAAAAAACCTTAAAAAACTAGCCATTAGTGGCTGTTAGGTGAGGGTAAAAAATATAGGGCCAAAAAAAATTGTCTGGAGCCATTAGGGGGGCAGGCTGTCATTTAACTTTTTTTTTTTTAAAATTTAAAAACTGCAACGGCTCCTAGAAAATGTTCAGCCAGGCCTGGGGCCGGGTCATGGGCTGGTTCGAGTTGAACACACTACTAGGCCGGGTTGTGCGGCTCTCCTATTCTTCTAAGCCCATGTTCGCCCCGCTACCTCCTGAGCCCAGGTTTGACCTTAGCCGAGTCCGAGTCGGGCCCGGCTACATAGCCCATTGGCCACCTTTATGGCCAGCAAATTCACGTGTTGTTCATTGAAACGTCTGACAAAATGTCTAAAGTGTCCTGCTCATCAACGAAGAAGATTAGGTTAATGTACATTTTAGGTCTATAGAATTATTTATCTGTGTCAATTCTATCCTGAGATTTATTATTCTACTAGTTTTGTTACTTATTGTCATGAAAAAAATGTCACGTGGCAATTTAGGTAACACGTAAGTAATTTCTGTCTAAAATAATAGCTAAACTCACAATAGGGACCAAAATAGGATATATTAGTTGAGTTAGAGGACCTTAAGAGGCCGAAAAAAAGTCATTGAACCACTTTATGATGACCTCGGCTAAATGACTGCCATTTTACCTGCTATTCTGACAACAAAGCGAGGAGAAGCCGATCACGTCACATGCTCTTTTTCTATGGGCCAAACCGTAAATATTACGAACTTTTTGAGTATTTTCAAAAATTGTTCACGTGGCACTTTTCTCATCCCTAAAGGCACGTTAACTTAAACCTATTAACTTAAGCTGAACTGGCCCTAAAACATGGAGAAGTGCCGTAGTGGGTGGGGGATGTTTTGCTTGGCAAGTTTAGAGTGAATCTGAGTTGCAAATTGGCCTAAAGTTGCATGTTTTTTTTAGAATATGAGATTCTTTTTAGATAAAAAAATGATTGTATTTGTGAAAATAAGATTAAAAACTATATATAAAACACATGACTTGAAAAATGGTCTTTAAAATAACTAAATATATAAAACATGTGCGAATGTAGGATCAAAATGGTTTTCAGGATAAAATAGTAGCAAAAATAATTTTATTTTAAATATTGATGGACATGTGTCTTAACTAGAGAAAGCACGTCAAAATCATTAACAGGTGTTAAAATGATCAAAGTCAAACTAAGCACAAATTGCAGAAGGACACATATTTTGTTATAAGGGTATAATTGGAAATCATCACATGTCAGTATTAATGACTGCCTCAATATTTGTGACATACACATTTCATTTAGTTAAAATTTCACAAATTTTTGAAAAAAGAAATTAAATAACTTTTTTGGCAAATCACCTGCTTTCATAGAGTTAAATACTGCGATATCCCGCTTATCATGAGTAAGTGGTACGTGGTATAAATGTTTTCACATTTTATTATTTTACCCTGCGGTATACCACGGCATTTTGTGATGTTTCACATCTCACTCACTTTTGGTGTACATTTTATCTGAAAACCGTGGTATATGGCAAATACCGTATGGTACGCATTGTGGTATTTTTATTTTTTACGGATGTATGTGAAATATATATATTTTTTGTCATTTTACATCAAAATATCATAAATATATAAAACATTAAAATATAATTAATATATATATCATAAACTAAATATTTACTTTTATTATTTTGGTTACTTTTTTTAGTTAGCATAAAAATTTAATGGTTACTTTTAGCCATCTAGAAACTTAATGTAGTATTGGAAAATGTATTTTTATTATTAAAGTATTATTTTTTTTCTTGTATCAATAAATTAGTTTCTTTCTGAGTATTATTTATTTTGCTCTATATATATAACATTTTTTTGTATTAAAAAAATATCTTCTATCATGTATATTTTATTTATTATTTAAAAAATTATAATGAGGAAAATTAGAATATATATAAAATGTACAAAAAAAATTATTGAATTTATATCATCTTAAAATAATATTCTAATATTTATTTTTTTGCAAAAATGATAATGGTAACGTTATGCGGCATGGCATATCATGCGGTATGCTTTAAAAATTTGGGGTGCAGTATATCTACCAATAACGGTATTTAACACTTTACCTGCTTTCATATATATTAACAAATTATAAGTGCACTTCAATTTGAGTATTATTTTTTGGCTATTTTTCACAGCCGATGCGAAATAACGCAAATTCAACCAGTGCACTTGGAAAGAATGGTACAAATTCAATAAAGCTGTTTTTTTAGTATTTCTTCTCACCCTATATCTCCCAAATTTGATGTTCCATAGAGAGAATTTTGATATGTTTTCTTCAAAGATGTGCAAATTAAACACTTTTATAACACAAAAATTCGTTGTGAAAGAGGCAAATGATTATAAGAAATAGAGGACTATGAACATTCTGAGAAGGTAAAATGGCTGATGACTAACATTAAGGAAAGTCAACCCAGGTAATATTAGTGTGCTTGACACATCGGATCGTGCCACCCATTTTGGCATTGAGTAATCAAGACAGTGACACATGTTTTCTCTAAACGAATTCGGCTTTAAGTCCACTGGGTTTGTTGAATTGAATAAACACTTAAGAGTACAAAGCTTTGATAAACAATTGGTGAATTAAAGTTACTTCCCAAGATTTGAACAAAACTAATGAATCAAGTCGGGTGGCATTAAACTTGATTAATGTCATTTGTTTAAACTTTAAAGCATCAAGGTTGGGTTGCGCCAAGTGTTGCATGCAACTTGTTTTATTCAATGTCGAAAGTGTCCCTTTATTATTTTTTTGATAATTATTGTCTATGCAAACAGTCTTCCCCGTAATTTTATTAATTAGAACAATACTTTTTTTATGAGCAAAAGGGTCAAATTTACCATTAAAGTATAGGGCAGAGAGTAATTTTACTACAAGAGTAATTTTTCAGGTTAAATTGTCATGAATGTTTTCAAAACTAGCATATTTTTCATCAATATTTTGAAATAGGGAGATTTTTACTACTATAACATTTAATAATGGAATTATTTCATTATCACAAAGAATATTCTATCAGGTGGGGGCTAGACAAATTCACCAGCCACATTTTCCATACAAGTGAAGGAATTGGTACAAATATAACATTATTTACCCGCCTAAAAAAAAAGATCAGGAATTAGTGAATTATTTGAATTTTGATAGAGCGAAGGCTACAATCAAAGATCCCGGCAAGGGGGCAAAAGAACTGGAGGCAATAGGAGAAGGGATTGTGGGTAGAGAATCAAAGGCAGATATGGTGGAAGAAGTGGTGGCTGAAGGATTCAAAGAGGAGGCCATCGGTTGGATCAGGGGGTTTTAGGTCAAAAATTCATATTAGGAGTTCGTTGAGAAAACGAAGGTGGAAGGAGAGTTTTCTGTAGCATGGAAGAGGTTTCATATCAAAATCTCATATTCAGATTGAAATTTCTCTCCATTGACTGTGCCGATAAGCTTTAATTTGGGACAGATAGAAAAGGGCTCACTTGAGCTCGCAGAATAGAAGAAAAAAACTGAAAAAGATAGGGTTTTTGCCATGATTGTTCTTTTTTTGGGAGGGCTAGAGATGGCTGCTTGGTTCCTAGCTTCATGGATGATAATCAACATCACAAGGTTAAAATGGCTGGGAATTCGGCTGTAGGTTTGAGGAACATATTTCAACAGCAATTATATTGCTATTAAGGTTAGATTGGCTCACATGTCTGGCTCATATTAAAGGCTAGTGTGGGAATTAAAATTTCAGCACCATGGTTATCCAAATTGGAGTGAAACCACAACCCGAAATTTGAAAATAATAGTTGTATGTGCTTCGGTTTGATCAAATAAGTGAAACATAAATGTTTATTAAAGGATTTGGTAGCTTTGGTACTAGAGATGAAAGATTATAACAAAAAATAAATAAATATAATTTGAATGACTGTACTATAATTTTTCCTTTTTAGTAAACAACCATATTTTCACCTGTGCCTCCAAATCTATTCCACATCAACAAATACTATTATATCACTGCTATCTTATTGCGTCTTAATGTGTCATTAACGGCAGTGGTAAATATGCCTATTTAAAAAATATTTGCGGCAAATTTGCTTAAAAAAATACTTTAGTGGTATAATTACTCTTCATCCTATACTTTAATGGCAAAATTGTTTTGTTGCCCTTTTCTTATGGTTAAGCAATGGTACTTCTTATGGTTAATGATGATAGACAAATGGGGAAAAAATGGAGGTTGTAGACCCACAGAGTGCAACATGCAAGATAGAGGTGACCTAGAACTTGATGAGATTAATATGCCATTATAGTTAGTATGACAATGTAGTGAATGACATAGAACTATTTGTCGTGCCAACTATGGATTAAATGCTAATTCTACCATAAAAAACTACCATCTGTACTGGGCTGGCTGCTGAAGCAAACAGTGGTCACTAAAACAAAAGTTACTACTAAATCAAACACATGTAAATGATCCTCCATAAGTGTCCTCCACAAATGGAAATTCCTAACACATGTTTAGCTTTGATATTGCAACAAATCAATTTTTGCAAAATTTTGTTTTTGCACAACTTTTAAAACTATTTGTATATGCTTCTTTTTTTTTCTTTTTTCCTTTCTGTTTATTTTTTGGTACAGCTCATAGCTAATTTTATCCTGACTTGTGATTAATTGAAGGTTAATGCTTTATGATTAATGTCAAATAATATGGGAAATGGTTTATTGTTACCTATATCATTTGTTTTTTTAGGTAGATATTTATAGGTCACTATTTGTGCGACAAGTTAAAGTCTATTTATTTGAGATCTGTTTTCGTAGTTGATCATTTATACCAGTATAAAATAAGTAGGTTTTTACTATAAATTTTTGGATAAATTGCATAAGTTAGCCCCAACATTTTAATTCTGTTCATATTCTAACTACAACCTTGAATTTGTTCGTTGTGTCTCTTTATTGTGGTTAAAATGTTCCATTTTATATATTTTTTAGATAGAATCCATTATCTCAGACGAAAAATGTCTCGTCGTTATAGGATTGTAGGAGAAAATGCTTGTTTTAACTCTTTTAAAAATTTTCTTTGCCAAAAAAAGCCTTAAGACTTTTAAATCTAACGAAAACTCTTTTTTTTTTTTTTAAAGGCTTAAAATTTTCTCCTACCAACTCTCTCCTATTTCTCATCATTTTCTGGCTTCCCCATTCATCTCAGTGGCCTCCCTTTTCTCCCTCTCCAGTCTCCTTTCCATGGTGAGGATGATGAATTGAGCCTCCATCTTGTGACAGAATCAAAGAGGGGTGAATCGGATGATATAGGCAATGCAATCAAGTGGAGGAATCGGACAAATCGAAAAAGGGAATCAGGTGAATCAAGCGAATCAGGTGAATCAGGCAGAGGAAGTGGACGAATTGAACAAATCAAGCGGATGAATCGGACAATTAGGTGGAGCGACAGAATTGGGTAAGCCTCCCTCTCCCGAGCCTTGATTTGGACATCCTTGAATTGCAAATAGAATCGTAGGTAGAAGGCATCCCTCTCTTGAGCCTCGATTTGGATGTCCTCACATTGCTGGCGAATGAGCGACAACGGGGATGGGTGAGTGACGGTGGTGATGGGTGAGTGAAAGCGGGGATGGATGAGTTGCCACGATGATGGGGTGGACAAAAGAGAGAGTTGGCCGGAGAGGAAAACCGAGATGAATGGGGGAGTTTTTTTTTTTTTGTTAGATTTCTAAATTTTAAGGATTATTTGTTAAAGGAAAAAGTTTTCAAGAGTTAAAATTAACATTTTTCCCTACAATAATATGCTAACATGACTTTCTCCATCTAAATTAATGACTTTTGTCACAAAAATGTTCAAAATGGAACATTTTAACCATATTAGAGAGGTGTTACAAACAAATTCAAGATTAGGATTAGAATAGAAACAATTAAAAGGTTAAGGATAAGGCATGCAATTTACCCATAAATTCTGACATTTGTTTATATTTTTTAATACTCAAAAGCTATAATTAGTATAGATATGAGATAGTTGTTATAAAAAATCCAAGGTAATATGTCTGTTTCTCAAAAAATGTTAATGGAATTGCATTGTTAGTGGATTTTAGATTTGGTTGGAGGCCAAGCACGTCCATGTCAGTTGCTAACAATACCTTTAAATCAAAACTTGCATTTATAATGATGCTAAAGTATGATAACATATTCAATTTTCAAATTTTCCCTCATTTAATCAATTCATTACTAATCTTCTTTTTCTCTGGTTCACATAGTTGAAATTGATTGTTTGATGGATGATATATTGTTATTGTTGATAGATCTAGACCATTAAATCATAACAAGTCTCATTGCATTAAAAATTCATATTGATTTATTGTAAATGATGAATTGTTTGCACTTTTTTTTTTTTTACATTGTGTTTTCTTTAAGTGAAATTAAGTCTATAAAATTCTTAGGTAGTGTATGAGGATTTAAAGTATAAGAATTTAGCATAGGTAAAATTTGTTATACTTAAGATTGTTTGGCTTAGGTAATCATGCATGATCAGATCAATGATGAATTTAAAAACTATGTGCAACTAGCTTTGAAGAGTTTTTTTTTTTTGAAAATTTTCAACTTTAATTTCAAACATTATCACAAGTTGACACCTATTAGTACCAAGTACATGAGATTGGTTAATTCAAATTAGTATATTTCCACAATAAGTTACATTTCAACAAAAAACTGAAAAATTAACTAAAGTATCGGTCTCAATTAGTCAATATTTCACTTTTTGAAGACTAAAAATATCAATAACCATTTAGTCACCCAAGGAAAACTGATAGGCAACCAATTATAATGACAAAAAAATTTAGTCACTCAGTTGTTGGCATTGGCGACTATTTTCAATTGGTTGGCAACTATCGACCAATTATACTAGTGGCTAATATGGGCAATATCATTTTGATTAATTATTCATGTAGATTATTAATCATTCGACTGATAATCATTCATGCAAAATAATCTCAATTTTAGCCTTTGTTTTTTTTTAGTTGAACTTATTTTATCATTTTGTCTCTTTGAAAAGTTGGTGTTCTATTCATTTTGTTTTTGGAAGCTAGATCCCAAATCCATAATAAAACTAAGTGAAACCAAGAGCAGCAAGATGATAGAAGAGAACTAACAGAACTACAAAAAGGAAAAGGCAGATTAGTAAAGCAGGAGATAGGGAGGGCAGTAAGAGAAAACAAGATAATGAGAATGAACAACAACAAGATATAAAGTGGTGGAGAGGATTGACAAAGTGAAGGAAAAGAACGACAACAAGAATTGAAATAACAACATATGAGGCAGTAGAAAGGATTGAAGACGTGAATGAAATAGATAATGAATAAGATATTTACAGAAGGTAAAAGTGAAATATTGGAGGTGAAGATGGATTATTGATTTGTTTATATCAGTGACTCAAATTGTGAGGTGGGTTGACATGGATCAATATAGGGGACTTATTAGCGGCTGTTTTTCAAAGGACGATTGAAAATATAGGGCCAAAGTCACTAATTGGCAAGTGATTGTCGATTGATTCTTGCAACCAAAAAGTTTGATGGTTAGTCGGGTAGACAAACCTCTTAACAACTTCAAGTATGTTTTTTTACTGATTGGTCAATGATTGAATAGTTGGTTACAGAGCTATCTTTGGTTAATATTTCATGTCTTTCTTTTACTGCTAAGACGTATAGTTTGTTACTTATCAATTAGGTTAGATTTCAAGTTGCCACTACTTTTAATGTATGAAGTAATATAGTTTTCTATTTGTAATCGGAGAAAGGGAATACATACATTTCATGATTCTATATATTTTTTAATACAAAAAACTATCACAATCACATAGTTAAGAGTTATTATGAGTTAATACAAGAATACATATTGTAAAGTAAATTTTTCCATGAGTTCGGACTAAAGCCTCCATCTTCTTGAGCATTGGCCATAACACTTGAGCTTGACCAACCTACTTAAATTCAAGTTGGTAATAACTATAATTAATGCGAGCTCTTTGGTTCTAGTTACTGAATTAAATATCGCGGTACTTGTTGCGGGTACGTGGTACAAATATTTTTACATTTTTTCATTTTACCACGCGGTATAAATGCGATATTTTACGGTATACCGCATATCGTGCACTTTTTTGTATGTATTTTGTCAAAAAACAGCAGTATACTACAAATACTGCGTGATACGTACTGTGGTATTTAATTTTTTGAGTTTTTTTTATTTTACATAAAAATATCATAAATATATAAAAAATTAAAATAAAAATAATACACATATCATAAAATAAATGTTTACTTTTAATTTTTTTGTTACTTTTCTTAATTAATATAAAAAATTAATGGATGATATTATTTATATTTATAGTATATGCAAAGTATATGGATGATATTATTTATATTTATAGTATATCAATAAATGAGTTTTATTTCGTATTATTTATTTTGCTCCATATATGAAATTTTTTTATGTTTTTTGTATTAAAAAATATTTTCTATCATATATATTTTATTTATATTTGACAAATTATGATAAGAAAAATTAGACTACATATATAATATGTAAAAATAAATTATTAAAAAAATTATGTCATCTTAAAATAATATTTAAATATTTATTTTTTTATGAAAATGGTACCAATATGTGACATAATATACCTTAAAATTTTGAGATACAGTATATATAGTGGTAATGATATTTAATAGCTTGGTTCTAGTAGTAATCTAGTAGTGATCTGAGCACATATGTTTCATGCTTTCAAACCTTTTATTCAAACTTTGCATTGAAAACAAATATACATGACATTTAAGACATTGAGTTGGCAAAGGAGTGGGATTACTAATCGTTGGTCAAACTGTCAACTCTTTAAATTTAAATGACCAATTAAAAAGGTCCCTGGTGGAAAGAAACATTTGTGAACCGTGATCCTCCTGACTACCGATAAAAAAAAAAACAAGAAACGAAAAAGAGAGACATTCGTGTCCTGGTTCCGACAGCGTGTAAGAAAGACGGAAGCCATGTTTGGTGGTGGCCTGGAGCATTTTGATTCGCATAGCCGAATTTCCAAGCTGTGGGGCCCACCCACCTCTCCTTTTCTCCTCCTTGGTACTCTGCCGCCCAATAAACCATAGTTTTTTCCCTAATAGGTGCAGTTCTAGATCATATTTCCTAAATGAGTGTTGTTTTGATCTTATTTCTTTAGATGGTGCATCTTTTGCCGCACCACTTGTTCCTTCCCACCACCGTCTCCTACTGTTAATCAATTGAAGAGCTTTCAATTTTGGTCATTACTATTTAATTTTTCACTTAAATTATTGAGTTACTCTAATAATTTTATGATTAAATTTTCATCCTATTTTTTTATATGTAGGTTTATATAAAAAAAAAGTGCAAGTGTCCATGTAATAGTCAATTTTTATTTTTAAGTGTGTTAGTATTATTTTGATTTAGAAAATTAAAATATAAATGATGAACGGGGAGTGAGTTTTGAAGAATCTTCTTAGCAACTAAACTTAGTCAGTTTTGGAGACTTGCCACTAGAAGCGATGGTTTCAATATTTCCCATATCATGCAACATGTTTACTTGATAAAAATGTAGCACAAATATTTTGAATCATATAAAGAATTATCAATAAAATGCTAATCCCTCTCTAGTAATAAAAATGCCACATCTTTAACTTTTATAAAATTTATTAACACTGTTTCATGTCACAATCATAATAGAGACTATAAACCATTGGATATATAGTTCCACTGAAAGAATAGTTTTTTGGGGTGATTTTTTTATCAATATTTTATACTACTCTAGAGTCAATGGCCTATTTTATCTTAATCATCTAAATAAGATTTTCTTTTCCAAAAGTACTAAGATCCTAATATTTTATCATTCAACATCTTACAATACATTTAATATAAGTGCTTTCAAGACCATATGGGTGTATGTATGGATTATGTTACTGAAGTGTCTATCTGTGTATGTGTATTTTTTTAAAAAAAAATGTCAAATAAAATTTTGGAGGACATTAAGTTCATTTAATGAATAACACATACATTATGATTTTGGGTGTAATTGATAGACATAACTATTATTATATTAGAATGCAAAATTACTGGAAACGCTAAAAAGTTTATTGTCAATTGAAATTTAATAACATTTGGTTATTACTCATACACTTAAATATCCTTTGATAAAAAAAATACAACAAAAATATTATAGAGAAATCTAATTGTATGATTACACAAAATACAGTGATTAGAGTGAAGATACTAAAAAGTAGTGATCAAACTAAAATTTATCTCAAAATTGATGATCAAACACATAGTTTAGCCTAGTCATGACATTAACAGGGCGGATGTGATGGAGGTTAAGAAGGTGTTGATGTGGCAAAAATACACCATTCAAGAAATAAGATTAAAACCAGCCTTAATTGGGAAAAAGGATCTATGACTACACCTATTAGAGAAAAAGCACCACTAAACCACGTGGTGCCGTTCCGAGAAATTTAGTGAACTCAAACCGGAATCTTAACCCTGTAGAGCCGCGTTTGACGCTTCCGGGCGCTTTTTGGCTTCCTTCTGCCCCAGAAAAAGGGGATTATGCCACATAAGCCCCTGAGGTTTTAGTCCTGGTACACTTTTTGTTCCTTTCCCATGTTTAGGTTGCCTAACTGGTAACAACAAGATGTGCCTTGTTGTCGGTCCACTCTTTCACGTGATTTTCATACATTTAGGAACTCCTGACCTTATTAATTGGCGTGGTTTCGTTAGTTAGACCTAGTAGCTGGCTCTCACTTTTAACTAACAAATGTGAGGCCATGGTTGGTCGCTTTCACCAAAGAAATAGTCCATCCTTCTTATGAAAATTTGGTTTTCACTTGATCTTTTGGCAGCAGAAGAAAACATAGAAGGAGTTAAACTTGAACCTTACATCTAAAACAAATCAAGAAGAAAACATAATCAAATGTTTAGACAACAACCCAATAATGAAAGAACAAATATTGATTTTTTAAGGCACACATATTTTAGCAAATAAAGAAACGCTCTGTTTGCCATCAATGATAGCTATTAATGTTAAGGTTTTAAAAAACTATCTAATTCTAGTTTTTAATTTGTTGTTTCTAAGTTCAGCGATTTCATCTCCATCATTCATAGATTATTTAAAACTATTTTCCAAAACTCTGACGCTAATCAGAAAAATTATTTTCAAATGGGGCTAAAGAGGGAGAACAACAACCACACATAAAGATATGTGTAGCTAGAACATTGATTTATCAAGGTGTAGGTCTAAGGATGAAACGCGTAGAAGCTAGAAAGCCGAAAGGTAAGTATATGGACAAAATTGAAAAATATCATGAAGATGAGGGAGTTCGAGGCGAAATTAACCAATAAGAGAAAGACCCAATAATCTCTCCTTTTTCTGGTCATCTGTCTGCCAATCACAAAGGTGTCGTCCTCCTCTCAAACTTACCCCAAACAATGCCTTGTCACATCTTCCAACAGTCAATTTCCATGTGCCCGCAGCTTAGACCACCGTTCTTCCTCCTCCTTCCCAATTTCACTGGCTAGGGTTTTTGTTTTCTGGCATTTTTTGTTTTCTATTTCATTTTTCTTTCATACGCTCCAAAACCTCCCCAAATTCGTTCGATTCTTCATGGAGACCGAGTCAGCTTCGGGTCCTGATAATCCGCGTTTGCGGCAAAGTAGTGATAGCTGTTGTGTTAGTAGTGATTCTTTGGACGGAGCTGGAATCACGGGCGGTGATCACCGCGAGAGGATCGGAGACATGAACTATCCGCAGCTCGTCGGGGATGCTCGCCCGGTGGCCGTAGGAGGTGGTGTTTGTGCACTGGCGGTGGAGGCCAGGAATGGGGCGGGAGTGTCGGGGAATCACGCGGGGAAGCGCCGTCGGGGACGGCCTCCGAGGAACCATTTCAAGGCTGCTCCGGTGGCGCGGCCGCCGCAGAGGATGAAGGAGGACGAGGAGGATGTTTGTTTCATATGCTTCGACGGCGGGAATCTCGTGCTTTGTGATCGCCGGTGAGTAGGTGCTGCTGATGTTTTGGGCTTTCATTTCTCTTGTTCATGGAATCTGGCGGAGGAGAAAATTTTGAGAAAAGAAAAAAGGAAGTTGCAGGCGTCAACTTTGGTCAATTAAGTGGCATTTCCGTGGATATTAGAGCTATTGCTTGGTCGAGCTTGAGTTTATGATGTTTAGTTCATTTAGTAGAGTTTTCCGTTCAGTATCTAACTTAATGCGAGCCAAAAATCAGCTGGAACTATGTTCCTTTATTCAATTAATGGCAATATTATGAGTACTTAAATGCACTTCGGTGCAGTTTATTCATTCTAATATCCGTTTAACACAAAAAATGCGTACATATCATGGCATTGTAATCATTTGCTGTAGGGCTTTTTTGACGTCCAAATTGATTATAAATTTGGTTTTTTTTTTAAAAAATTCATTTTCTTCTTTTAAGTTCTTTTCTTCTTGTGTATGCTGTTTCTTTTAATGGAACTTGTTATATTTATCGTTAATTGTCTGGATTTCTAATACCAGGGGCTGCCCAAAGGCATATCATCCAGCATGCATAAAGAGGGATGAGTCCTTTTTCCGGTCTAAGGCAAAATGGAATTGTGGTATGGGGCATTTTACCACATCATTTAAGACTTTCACAGTTTAATTTTGTAGATGGGTATTGGATAAATGTGCAACAGAAAATTTGAAATTTCTTCCTGGCATTCTTCATGATCATGGGTGCTGAGCTTACTGTACTGCAAAGTTGTTTCTTTGGTGAATGTGTCAAAAGGTTGAGCAATAGCTTGTACAGATCAGGAAATGATGAAGCTTGTATTAGTTTCTTTCCCATTCTTTCAATCTTTTACATACTCTAATTCGTAACTAGTTGTTGTGACATCTAGAGTTACACAGTACGTGGATGTATTATTGTTGGCGGCATAATGCATATTGAAGGCTAGGCTTCTTTCTATCCTTTTCTAGGATTTAAAATTAGGGAATTAACTTGGTGATTATCTCTTGTCACTTGGTTCATTCTACAATGCATGTTAAAGCGTAGACCTCTCTCTATCCTTCTCCGTTCGGGGATTTTTGTTCTTTCAATAGTTTCCTTATTACCAAGTAAATTATGAAGCATATATTGTTGTTTGGTACATTCTACTGTGTGTGTTAAAAGCTAGGCTCTCTGCCCCTTTATTTGTTTTTGTAATTACCAGCTTATCTATTAAATGGTAAATTATATTCCCTTGGTCTTCCTTTAGTTATTAACCATTTGTGCTCCATCTTTGATATAATTCAGGATGGCATATATGCAGTGTGTGTCAGAAGCCTTCCCATTATATGTGCTATACATGTACATATTCTTTATGCAAGGGCTGTACTAAAGGTGCTGATTATGTTTGTGTGAGAGGATCTAAAGGATTTTGTGGAACCTGCATGAAAACTATAATGCTGATTGAAAATATTGCTTCAGGAAATATGGATGGGGTAAGTTGAATTCTGCTTCTTATAGTGTTTTTCATTTCTGTTATTTTTTCCCCCTTTTGGTAGTTACCTCTAATGCAAGTAGGTGTCGTGCATCAGAGAATCCTTATTTGGAAATTTGTCTGAATGCTGTTTGCTATAATTATCCTTCCTTTCTGCTTTACTTTTATTCTTTTCACTTTATTGGTATAATGTGTTGTCTGAAGCAGGCAATTTCTCATGCATTTTATGAGTTTTACTTTTTTATTTATTTTCATTTCATTGTACTAAGTGGGAGTGTCTCTCATTGTTTTGCTCTTCTGGAAGCAATTTTATTTAAATGTTTATTTTTGATGCAATTTTTTTCCTGCTCTTCTTTCCTGATATCTTTTCTTTACCATTTATCTTTTGCAGGTTCATGTGGATTTTGATGATCAAACTAGTTGGGAATATCTCTTCAAGGTTTACTGGATTTTATTGAAAGAGAAGCTGTCTTTAACTGTAGATGAGCTTATTAAAGCTAGAAATCCCTCTAAAAGAGCTACTAAGACTCGTAATGGTCTGTCTGTTGAGCTCTCTAATGTTATTAATGCTCAAGTTTATAATCTGGAAACTCCTAATGGTGATCCAGCTCTATCTAATTCCAAAAGAAGAAAGATTGCGTTGCAGCATGACCTTTCAAACAGCAAGGACTCTCTAGGAATAGACAAATCAGATGTTGGAATGCTACCCTCATCCGATGTCACAAATTGGGCAACAAAGGAGCTCCTGGAGTTTGTGGCGCACATGAAAGGTGGCAATACCCCAGTGCTGTCTCATTTTGATGTCCAGACACTTCTTCTGGAGTATATAGCAAGAAATAATCTTAGTGATCCGTGCCAGAAAAGTCAAATAATGTGTGATGCAAGACTTATAAATTTATTTGGTAAGGCAAGGTTAGGTCATTTTGAGATGTGCGAGCTTCTCGAGTCGCACTTTCTTAATCAAGGCAGTCAATCAGGTGTTATAAGAGCTGGGGTTGTTGATAATGTGTCGAGCCAGTTGGCTATTAATGGGAGCAATTCTGGCCGGTTAATCATGATGACTGACAAGAGCAGCAAAACACAAAAAACAGCTGATGATAAAGGACAACAAAAAGATCCAGATGAATATGCTGCTATTGACTTCCACAATGTTAACTTGTTATTTTTAAAGCGTCATTTGATTGAGAGGCTCCTTGATGATGCCAACAAACTGCATGAAAAGGTTGTGGGTTGCTTTATACGAAAAAGGGTTCCTGGCACTGAGCAAAAAGGCGATTTCTATAGGCTACTCCCAGTAGTAGGTGATTCACCTGTAAAACTTGCCCTCATGTGTAGAATTTTTTTTTTTTTTCAAAAAACTTCTATAGCAGATATAGAATAGTTATGATCTCTTACTTGTGACTCTGCGGGCAGGTACTAGCAAAGCAACGGATTCACATAAAGTTGGTATGAGGATGGCCAATGTCATGCTCGAGATAAATAATCTTGGCAAGAAAGAGGTTGTCTCAATTGATGGAGTTTCTAATCAGGAGTTCACAGAGGTGACTGAAAAATAATATCTTGAACTTTTTGTGCACGTTTTTTTTCCTAGTTTTCGTTTAATTTTCAAATGTTAAACTCTATATGATAGGATCGAACTCCCAAATGGCCATCAAACTCCTCTTGTTTATACTATTAACCCACTTAACTGGTTTGGAAAATAAAACCCATAAAGTATTATGACTGGCCCCCTCTAGTGATGAAATTGCAATGTCTACTAAAGTTTCAGCTTAAATTTAAAGTAGACATCCCTTCATTGTTTTTATTATCTCCTCCTGTGGTTAGGGCAGAGGTGCAATGTTGAGATTTGGAGAACTCTGGTTGTCTTGGGGTGGTGCAAAAAGGGATGAGGATGGATTTGTGATAAACAAAGGAGAGTGCATAGAAACAAAATAATTGAAGATAATATGCTATCCATAAACAAGTATAGTTGATGTGGAAATTTCCTTGGGCCTAGCTAGAATTTTGGAAATGAATTAAATTTCTGGTGTCCTGGTGTGAAGGCCTGCATGGCAGACCTTTCTCCTTGGTGAGGTAGTTGATGGCCAAAGTCTTGGGTAATTCAAACAGGCTAAAGAAATAGATGAACAAGAGAGAGATGAGAAAGGAGGAGAGTGGAGACTAAAAAGGTTAAGGGATTTCTATTTAGAATATAGGTTGTAATTTTAGGAAGATTTGCAATATCATCACTGGAGGGTTTTGGGCCCTCATGGAAAGTTTGAGTTGGGTGGGGGGATAAAAAGTAGTTTTGTGGATCAAGGGGTCGAAAAGGAAAAGTTTGATATCCGTTTCAGGAATTATACCTATAGGATTTAACTAGATGGTGGCAAAGTATGTCATCATAGCCTATGGGCTTGGGCAAGCTCAGTGGTGGAGCGAAATGGATAAGCTTTTGGGTTTGAACTGTTGGGAGGAAACCTTAGTGCAATTTGTTGTGCCTGACAGGATGTCATATGTCAGCACAAGCAGGTGCATGACACAGGATTTGTTGCTTGTGTTTTTCAAGTCCTCTTTCTTTGCACTTATCATTCATGCTTCAGTCCAAGGCTTCCAGGCTACATAGACTAATGGATGGATAGTCTTAAATACGAGCTGTGGGGGCTTCTAGACTTAGCATATTGGCCTTTGTGGGAAATTGGCACTTATCAATCATGTATGCCAATTTTTAAGAGATCTATCATTTTTATTTCCAATTTCACCAAAATTGATTAATATTTCTTTATTTTTTATTTTTTAAGTTTTTGGTTGAATGACTGTTGATCATGCTTTCTACTCAATTCACTTCAATGAAAAATAAAATTGTGCACGTCATTACATTTGGGACATGTTTGCTTGGTTGCATTGCTTAGAAATCATTGAATTCAATTCTATGATGTAGTTCATTTTTGGAACCAAAAGAAACTACATGGATTCGATGAATTCCAAGCAATGGGACCAAGTTAACATGCCCTTAATGTGGTGGAAAGAAACTGTGTAGAAAGGTCATAGTTGTTTTAAGGTTCTTCAGATTTGTGTGGACTGGGTAGCACTTGGGTAATATTGGACAGACTCTGTTTTCAAGATCTATTGGTGCTCTTTTGTAGAATCTTTCTCCTATCTGAGCAGTCAAGTAATGAGCAGAAGTACTTAACCAATTTAATTTAGCCTCCAGTCATTTTAATGCTTTCAGTTTGGATCCACTTGGACTGATATAAATGTTTAACTAGGCAGCCATCAAGATCTTTATCAATAATAATATATACTCCCTCTGTCCCATTTTGGATTATGAGTTTCTTTGAACTTGGAGATTAAGATGTGTGTCCTTTATATTGTTCTTTCCATTTTTACCCCTGACACTAAAATTAAAAAAAAAAAAAAACCTTTTTGGGTTTTGTGTAGTGAGAGTTTAAATGAGGATTAGAAAAAAGAAAAGATTCTTTTTTGGGTTTTGTGCAAAGAGAGTTTAAATGAGAATAGTAAGAAGGTACATTAGATGTTAAAAGCTTTCCAAAAAGGGAAGCAACTCATCTTTTTTGCGACAGCCCAAAAAGGAATACTGTCATCCTTTTTGGGACAGGGAGTATTTTTTTTGTTTTTGATAGGAGAGCAGCCATCAAGTTCTTTATGTTGAATGCATTCGACTATTTGTGGAACATTTCTCTTACGTAAAACACTTGAGATTTCACACCATCTTGCCCATGTTTACATGGATGCTTGAAAATATATTGCATATGATTAATGTAGTGTGGCTTTGATGAGATTACTTTCCCAAAATATTTAATGTGAATTTGGTTTGTGGCTGTTTGTTTCATATGTCTGTATTGATCAATGAGTTAGCTACATAAGTCATCTCTCTATATTTTGCTTGGTTTGTGTCAAGTCCTCCATAAGCTGAAGGTCCTATATGAATTAGTTTTATCCTGTTTTCCAACTTACCACAACCATCTTCTGTTCAGGCTCCAGACCAACTACACTACACTGGCAGAGTTATACATGTATGGGCATGCACTAGAAAATTGAAATGGTAAAAAATTTGTTAAAAGATTGAGACTTGAGGGAGTATAGGAAGTGGAGCTATTTTCAGTCAACCTTCAATAAATTGTCACCTTGTTCTTAGGAGGTGCATCTCTGTTATAAGATTCTTACCTTGAAAACTCTGTAGGATTTTCAATTTCATATGAATAAAAATCACCGAGTGGTATTGAATAATTTGTGCCATCATTTTCGTGATTTTGGAAGGCCTTGTTCTGATCAGTTGTGTTTTTCTTTTTTTCTTTTTCCTTTTTTTTCAAAATTTCAAGTAAAATAGAAGAAGTCTGTCTCATAATTGTATTTTTAATGTAATGCTAGGATGAATGCAGTAAGCTTCGTCAGGAGATTCAATCTGGGCTGATGAAGCAGCCTCTAATTGTAAGTGCTCTATGCAGTTTTGATTGCAGTTTATGCTGGTGGATTCTGATGAAACAAAACTTTCATTGTATTGTAGGGTGAGGTGCAAGTGAAAGCAATGCAACTTCAAGCTGTACATGTTGATGATGTAAGTTGTTTTCTTATAATAGCAGAACGTTAACTGAATAAGGTTTTTAAGTAACTGTTTGGCTAAATTGCATAGATCATCTAAAGACTTTTGGTATATTTGAAGCTTATTCCTAAATACGATTATTTTCTTAAGTGTTTCATTGTGAGTGTACTATTTTATTTCATCAAAACAGTATCAGATTTGCCTAAATCAGGAGGTTAGGAAAGCCAAAACAATGGTGCTGTGGGGTTTTTACCATTTGGGTGGGGGTATGTCATTTCTATTGTTTATTCTAAGGATTCCTGTTAAATTCCTCATTGTTTGAGAATGAGTTTCCTATGGCCACCTGCCACCAATGGATTTTAGGTTTGACAATTTACTCTTTCCATTGTATCCTCGTTCTTTACATTAGTGCTAAGGAAACAATGTATGATAAGACACACACACCCATGCAGAGAGATAGACATATAGAATGAAGCCTTGGTGACCCTTTCTTTCCTCTCTCGTAGCTTTCAACCTACAATCAATTTTCCCAAACGTACCCTGCTCTTTTTGTGTTCTTACACTTGCAAAGCTTGCAATGGAAAGGCTAGCCTTGAGATTAAATAGAGTGGGATTTTTTTTTTTGCATAAAATGCCTGTTTAGAAAAGTCTCTCACACATATTTTATGCTGGCAATATACCCATTTTTTGTTGGACTTGAGAGACCTTTACCTCTGCAATAAAGTTGAGGGCACTAATGTAATTGCACCTATGAATGAAACATCCTACTCTTTTTGTTTTCTTTCCTTTTGCAAAGACTTTGACAAAGCTTCTTGAAATTTCCTACTTCCTCTGCAAATTGAGCTCTCCGTCTCTCTCAATCATAACATTAGTAGGTAGCAAAACTTGAAAGTTCCAAATAAGCAGCTGAAGTTTGTCTACTTTTAACACGTTGAAAGCCCAAAACAATATCATATTTATCTCCAGTAGTACTGGCAAATCCAGTTGGATCTGTGAGTTGCATGTGAATTGAAAATTCAGTGCAGAAAGCACTGTCCAAAAATCTGCTTTCACTGGCTTTATTGCCTATTGCGGGATGATAATTTCCAGGAAATAAGTTTCTTGCTTTGCTTGCCCCATTCTCTTTTAGGGAGAAGGGGGAAAAGAAAGCAGGCCAGAAGCAAATGCAGCCTAGAATCTCACGTTTCTGACGAGTAGAGTTGCGTGTGATGAATGGACAATGAAGTTGATCAAAGTGAAAGTTGTTAAAAGTTTTCAGATTGATCTTTTAGCTTTACATATTTCTACAATGAGCATTTTCTCTTTGAACGGGACAGCAGTTTTTCTATAGGGCCTTGGTACTATGATTGATGAGAGCTGAATGGGAGGAGAGAGAAGTTGGGTTAGATTGATTAAGAGAAAGGGGGACCTTAAGTTTTTAGAGGGAATAGATTTTATAAAGCTTGTTGAAGTCTTTGCAGGGGCAAAAAGAAAAAAATAGGATGCTTTAGTTGGAAAATGACAGCCAATTCATTTTTACTTAAGCCAACTCAATCTAAAATGACTTATTTTTATTTTTACATCTTTTTTACTTGAAACTAATTTTATTTAAAAGCCAATATTATGTGGGTCAATAATCCATTAGAAAAACAATTTTTATAATCTTTATAAATTTTTATGAATTTTTCTAGTTTTAGGCATTAAAAAGGAAAAATTCATAAAAATATAATAACATCATGAAAGTTTACTTTTAAATGGATTATTGCATCTACATAATATTGACTTTAAAATTAAATTAGTTCCAGACAAAAAAGATATAAAAATAAAATAAGTCATTTTGGATTAGTTAAGTTGAGTTGAAATGAATTGGCTCTAAATGCTTTAGTTGGAAAATGACACTAAAGTAGTGCCCTTTACTTTAATGAGGAAATAGGGGTATGATACCTACAACACACACACACACCCCTCTGCAACTGTTTATCTCCATGTATTTACCCAGGTTTAAATTCTTTTCTTGGTGCTCTTTTGTGGTATCTCTGACAGTGGCTGGAATCAGAGATTTCCCGGCTTAATCATCTTTGTGATCGAGCAAGTGAAACTGGACATAGAAAGGAATATCCTTTTTGTGCTGGAAAATATACAGACTTTATTTCTGTTAATATTTTGCCAAGCTTCCCATCTATTCTTGCTTATATTGAAATTCAGAAGGTGATGATTATAGGAATTTAGTGAAATTGAATTTATATCTTTTGGATCAGACTTTGTCATTGGTTGTGTGGCTGGGATAACAATGGGTACTTAAATTTCTTATGACAGGGCCTTTTTCTTCTGATTCTTTGTATCTTTTTATTTTTTTACTTTATGGCACGCTTGCACGAGAAACCTTTTTTGTTTATTGGCATTTTATTACTCGGTGTTAAACAGAGTATCTTGACCATGTTTCCTTTTTAGTAACATAAATTTCTATACTTCCATCATGAACATATAGTTTGGGGCTCCACCCTATGCCCTCTCTCTAAAATGCAAGTAATGCTTGTGAGATAAATTAGTAGAAGCTCCTTCGTTCTTCCTTGACATTCTTGCACGCATAGAGAGTGTGTGGAGAAGCTACAGCTTCTCAATTCACCTGAAGAACGCCAGCGAAGGCTTAGTGAAGTTCCTGAAGTACATGCTGATCCTACTAGGAATTCAAGTTATGGTTCAGAAGAAGATGCTGGCATGATGAATGAGAAGAGCAAAGGTCTATCTTCATTCTCAATGCTGAAAGAAATTTTCTTTTGTCCTATCCAATGTCAGCAAGATTTATGTGCTTATTCTTGTTATGTTTGCTCTTATTCATGCAGACGAACTTGGAAGACTTGCTGAGGGGAAGGAAATGACTCATGCACATGATGAAGTTCATATTTCAAGTGAGACCAGAAACAGGGAAGATGGTGCACAATCTCATTCTGCTAGTAATAAACCATCTCTCACTGACAGTGAGGCAGATAAAATATGGCTCTATCAAGATCCATATGGAAAAACCCAAGGACCATTCTCCATGATGATACTGCGTAGATGGAGCACCAATGGACATTTTCCTCCGCATCTAATGATATGGAGGATAACTGAAAAGCCAGAAAACTCGGTACTGTTGACTGATGCTTTGAAAGGGCATTTTCTTGAACAACCAAAATCATTTCATAACAGCAGTTTACCAAGTCGAGATGTAATGATTGGCTCGGGTGATGGAGTTATGGATGAACACACTTTGTGGGGAGGAGAAATGAACGCAGGACAGGGAGCGTGTGAAAACGTTGAAGGAAGGTGGAACCTGTTGCACAATGACCCAAGTGGCCCTAGTACTGGTAACAATGACTTGGGAAGCCAGTCTTCTTCCATGTCCACAAATGTTAATTTTGATCAAGCACAGACAAGGAATCTGGTACAAAAGTGGGATCTCTTGAAGGGTGATAAACACGTGCCTAGCCCACCACAGGTCAGTAGCTCTCTATCATCATCTGCCTTCTCTGGGAAACCTTGTGAAGCTCTTGCACATCAACCTACAGAAGGTCAGGGGTTTGAAGGATGGGACTCTAGCCTGAGTATTGTACAGGAGAATTTGATCAATGTCTTAGAAGAAAAAAATTCTGTAGGACAGGAAAAGGAAGGTATTCCTGATAGGCAATCATGTCTTGTTTCCTTGGCTAATACTCTTGAAACATCAGAATCACCTGTTAGTATCGGTTTCCCTGACCTTCCCAGCACCATTCTGCATTCAAGTAAAGAACACTTGAAATTTCAGGTGGATATAAATGAAAAACCTGTGTCTTCAGATATTCATGTTCAGGATTCAGGTCCGTGTGGGAGCACTACTTCCAGTCTGGTGGGTGGATCTCTGGCTCCAGAAGTTGCTGGAAATCAAGGTGGATGCTCCCCTACCCCATCAAAAGCTTCCCCTGAAGAATGGGGCTCAAACATCATTCCTGATTCTTCCATGAAACCTTCGGAGTTGGCGAGTGATCATGTAGCAACTCCATATTCTGGTAGTTGCCTGATGATGCAGCCTTCTCCAACCCATCCTGCAGCCAATCCCTCCGATTGGGGGGCCATTGTTGCTGACCCAGATGACTTCTCCTCACTGGTCGATGAATCAGTTTCAGATCTCTTGGCTGAAGTAGAGGCAATGGAGGCTCTTTATGGTTTGGCTTCTCACTATTCAACTATGCATTCTAGTGCAGATTTAACTCAAGGTTCTGAACATGAATGTTTTAGTCCAGCATTAAGCTCTGGTATAGGAAAAAGCAATGCTTTAAACTGCAACACTGATTTGCAAATGCCATCTCAATCAACAGGGATCAATCAACCTTTTGTTGCATCTCCTGCTGAGGCTCTCGAGTCGCAAAGGCATTCTGCCGGGAATTCTTCCACGAGCGACAACAGGCCTAGCAATGTTTCAGTTAACCAATTCGAAAACGTTTCAAATGTTAAGCCGTCTCCCCTGCCTCCTACAAGCTGGTGCATGGCCTCTACAGATCCTACGTGGTCAACAGGGTCAGAGACAACGAGTGTCAGTTGTGGGGCTGTGCAGGGGTATGAACAATTCTACCTAGGCGGATTAAGTCAGGTACCTGCAAACCCAGGTTGGGCTGCTGATCATGGCACAGCTGATGTAAACACAAAAATGTATCCTGGGAATTATGCTGGGAATTCCGGTTGTTGGCCTAGCCAAACGAAGCATCCTGGTACAAGGGAGTGTGACTTCCGGAGCCGGGATTCAAGTTTGAGTAGGAATAGGCCACTTTCTAATAGACAGTCTTATGCAGGAGCTAATGGAGTTCATTCTTTCAGAACTCCGCCCAAAGGGCAGCGAGTTTGTAAATTTTATGAAAGCGGATATTGCAAGAAAGGTGCAACTTGTAGTTTTTGGCACCCGTGATTCATAATCAAAGTCTAGGGTTTCCACAGCAATTTATTTCTGTAACCATTATTTGTATCAGGAAATGTTGTATTAATTATTCAACCTGTATAATGATAAATCAAGCCAGAAAAAAATTTCAGATTTATCTTTCTAGAATCAGCTTAGCAGGTATTATAATGAGGTGGAACATCAAAGATTGAATGTCGAAAGTTTGTCCAGGGTTCCAATTCTTTTCTTTTTACTAGGCAAAAAACCCTTATTTATTGGATTTTTTATTTTATTTTATTTTTTCTTATTTTGTTTCTTTACAAATTTATTACCTCATTGTATTTGATTGATGCAGAAAGTTTTATTTTCAGAAACCCTTATGAAGCAGGATAATATATTTGATAAGGCCCTAATTTGAAAACAAAACTTGAAAAATGTGTTTCACATCCATAGAAAAGAATAAAAAAACTTGAAAGCTTTAGTACTATTAGGTTCTTAAAGACAAAAATGAGAAATGTTCATCACCAAAAGTTCTGGGTCTGTTTAGTTATGGATAGTCTTTCATTTTTTCAAAATTTATGTTTTGAGTTCTCCAAATTTATTTGGGATTGTAAAAGCTGGTTCTGAGATTTGGAGAAGTCGTTTTATAAATGTAAAGGAAGTCCTTTTTGATAATTCTATAATAAAAAATCCTCCAAATTTTAAAAAAGTAAAGCTTTTATATCCTCAACGTGTTTAATACAGCCATTATTTTGGGATAAAATGCACCTTAATCTGATTTTGGCGCCTTCGTTGTTTGTTTGTTTTTATTTTCTTTATGTTTAAGCACCTAGCCTCTGTAAGTCGTTCCTCTCTCTTCGCGTTGCTGGATACATTTGACATTAACCTGATTTTGGTGCCATCTTTGTTTGTTTGTTTTTATTTTCTTTATGTTTTTTAAGAACCTAGCTTCTGTAAGTTGTCCCTCCCTTCAGTCAAATTTTATACTTTGGCCATTAACCGGCCTTTTTAAGAAAGTTAGTTGGAAGATCTCAATTTTTCCACCACGTATGTGGCTGGCTCAATGCCACAGTACCGGCTGGTTCACTACCTTCACTTCACATGGACATGGGGGGCTCCATGACCAGGTTCACCTAGGTAGAAGTTACCTAATGCTTAATTGCTCACATGACAACAATGATTTAACCGTCGATTTGATTGTGTTCATTGACGCATGGTAAATAATTCTGCATTTTGGCATGAAGACCTTGATAATACACCATCAACTCCCTTTACCTACAATTCTGAAGATTATCATGTTTGATCCCTGTTATAGTCTCATTCATGTGCTATTAGGCTGCTATTGTCTCTATTTTTATTTTTCTCATTTGAAAAAATAAAAGTAACGTGTCAGTTTGTTGGTGTGGTATGATGTCATGAATGATATATTTTCATTTATCTTTTTGTGGATTCCTCCTCTATATAAGGGAAGCTCTTTCTTTTTGTAAGATCATCGAATTTAAAAAAAAAAAAATCCTTATGTCTTTACTCCATATGGCTTTCTAAATTTTTTAGAGAGAGATAGAGAGAGTGAAATAGGGTTTTTAGTCTTACAACTCCTTACAAATGTTATAAGTTGTGACTTTGTGCATCCTTTTAGAATCAAAATTTTCAAGTTTATATTTATTAAGCTTGAAAGTAAATAGTAACTTATGGAGTTTTCATACTCTGAAAATCTGTATTTGCTTTTAAATATAATATTTATAAATTTGCCTCAATCTAAGTGTATTATTTGAATAATCAAGTAAGTAAGATTTCAACTAAAAGGTGTGAGCACACCTAAATAGTATGGTTGTTTGGTGCCAATTTCTAGAGTTATTCTATATAAGCTTATGACTTATGACTTAGCTATGTGATTTTTCAAGTAACATTATCTTGGAGTCTATGAACTTGGTTATACTAGAACCCATCTAGTATCAAAGCCTTTAAGTTACTCATATGCATCTTTGGAGGTAGATCTCAATTTTCCTACTAATCTTTTGGAATGTTGCTAAATGACCCAAATCTGTTTTTTAAAAGTTTTTTGATCCGGAATTCCCACTAATATTTTAAAGTAGGCTCAAATTGATCACTAATTTTAAAAAACTGACAGGAAAAAGAGAAAGTAATACATTTTAAAATTTTAGGGTGATAATATAAATTTCTAACGAACTTTAGGTTTTATCTTCTTGTTTTCTTGTACATCAACACCTAGGAAAAATGAATATGAAATTTTTAAAAGGGCAAAAAATGAAAATACGCAAAATAATTTTAAGGCCTGTGAGGTTTTCATGAGTATACAAGTTGTCTAAATAATCATGGTATATAGAAATAACCATATTTTAATAATCTTCTCAAATAGTTATAAGATTTACCAACAATTATTTATAAATGTAACACTAACATATCCATTAAAAAAAAACAGAAAGATACAACATTATCATTTTGCAAAGATGAAGTTTAAAATTATTATAGATGATGAAATTTTTTTAGAAAAATTCTTAAACTTTCATGGAAAATTGATTTAACTATTGTAATTAATCTATGTTTTTTTTTTCAAAATTAAATATTTTATTTTTTTATTTAATAGGCGCACAAGAAAAAATGAATAAATTACCTAAAATTCACAAAGTTTATTAAAAAACTACATTATCAGTATAAAGTTTCAAAATCTATTACTTGTTACCCTTTTTGGTTAGTCTTTAAATAGTTAGTGACCAATTTAAACTCATTTTATTCATTAATAATGGTAGGAAACTGAGAGAAAAAATGAACTTTACATGCAAATTTGGTCCAACACAAAAAAATCAATAGAGAATTTGAGATTTTTGCCATTTTTTACGACGTGTGAACTGTGAGCAGCTTCTCCTCTCCGAGCGCTGGACATTTTCCAAGAGGAGACAGTCATCGATATTTTTTTTGGCCAAAATTGCTGATCATCTCTGAATTCGCAATCGTTGAATAATTATTATAATATTCTAGAATTTTCCTATGTGATTTGGCAAATGCTTTACAACTTTCTTCGGGTGAAAGGAAGTTGTTGATCCATGGCGGAGGAGACGCAGAAGTCGAATCTAGCGCCGACTCAGCGATACGGCGCCGGCGCATTGTTGGCGATTGCTCTGCACCAGGCACAGATCCACCAGACCCAACCTTTAGGCCCGCCTGCTGAAGATGAACCCTCCTCACATGACCGAATCAGTAGCGGCAGCAGCAGCGACTCGGTATCTGAAGACCCCGAACTCTGGGTCCATGAGAATTCGGCTCTGCTTCGACCCATTTTCAGGTCCAAATTTGGTCTTTTCTTTAGTCCTTAATACTTGAGTGGAGACATTGGCCCTCTCTTCGAATTTTATTTGTGTTTTAGTTAAATTTCTTTCCATTAGCAGGTTTCTCGAGATTGATTCTACTGCGTGGCCAGGACTTGAGGAAACGGCTGGGTCTTCTCCCGCTAAACATCATGTTGGAGCTGTATGTTGCTAAATTTTTGTTTCAAAATTGGTTGTTTTGTTTTGAAAGAGGGATTTGATCCTGCTTTTGAGAGGGTTCTATTACTGCGTGTTTCTTTCATGCTTTGGCTGCTTTTTAGTCTTCTTGTTCCCCCCAGTGGCCATAAATGATGTGTTGTCCATCATAGTTTATGAGGTTACTTGCGGAAGAAGGTGGCGAGAATTCTTCTGAAAGGCTTGATCAGGAGCTTGCGTTGTCAAAATCTGTTGATGCGATGGTGGAAGCAATGGAAACAAATTCCGAGTCTTCTAAGGCTAAGAAGGAGAAGCATCAGGAGTATGAAAATGAGTGTCGTGAAAAATTGACTTCTGCTGAGGTGCAATCAAACTCTAAACTCACGGAACCACTGCTGGAGACACAAAGGGAGCATGAGGTGTCAGCAGCACAGTCTGAAAGGGCAAAGCAGACAATGGGCACTTTGACGGAAAATGAAGTTCTTGAAAAGTTATCCACGATGGATCTAACAAAAAACTCTGGATTGACAGAATCCCAGATTGAAACTATGATGAAGATTGATGCAAGCACGATTGTACTTCATCAAAATGATGACTTTCATAAGCATGATAGAAGTTTGAATGAAGCACCTTCTGAAGAAGTTGCCATGCTTAGTTATCAGAGGAAAGTGACAGTTCTCTTTGAGCTTCTCTCAGCCTGTTTGGCAGCAGCAAATACTCGACAAGATAACAAAAAATACACCCGAAAAAGGAAAAGCTATGATTCCCGGCATCGTGCTGCTTTAAGATTACTGGCAACTTGGTTTGATATCGAGTGGATAAAAATGGTTCGTTATCTGAATCAGTTACCACTTCTATGCCTCATTCAAATCTCAATGCCTTTTAATCATTTTTTCTTCTTAGCTTTTCGTGTCAATGATGTGAAATTTTAGTGTGCATACATACATACATGTATGCATATGTTTGCAATATATATATATTATTGGTTGAGTGTCTATGGGGAAAAGGTTGCTCACTGCACCTCGGTTGAAGGCTGACCATTTTCATTATTTTTCTGCATGTTAAAGAATGAGGAAATAGGATTCCAAACCGTCCCAATTAGATTGAATTTTCCTAGAGAACACCAGTTCTAGATTTGGTCTGATGAAGTGCCAGCTGTTTGGCCTTCCTCTCCACAAACTCTAAGTTCGGCAATTATCAAATGAGTTGATGTATTAGTAGAATTTTTGTGCAGTTTCTCAGTTGCAACTTTATCAAAGGAGACCATTTGAGTAGCCTGTAGGTTTCCTTTGTGTTTTTACCTTCATTGTAATAAAGAGGCTGTCTCTGAGTTTTTAACCTTATCTAACCTGAGCTGCTTCTTGTCTGGCAATCTGGAATTTTCTACTTAATTCCTTGGCTGGAGACATTTTTAATTTGCATTTTGCATGTTCTGTTTCACAGATTCAATTTTGTGCTGCAGGAAGCCATTGAGTCAATTGTTGCTTGCTCTGCAATGGCTGTAAAGAAACAGGAGGAGCTGAAGAATCAAGAAGCCAGTACATCAGAAAGCAAATGGGCAAAATGGAAGCGCGGTGGTATTATTGGAGCTGCTGCATTAACGGGAGGAACCTTGATGGCTATTACTGGTGGTATGTTTTAATCGAGATGTTACCATTGCAATTAATTATAATAGTGGTGTGTTATTGTTGCTGTTGTTACGAGTATTAGTATTAGTATTAGGGTTATACATATTATACTTCTAATCATTGGCTTTAATTCTTTTACCAAGAAATATCTTATGTTTTAATTCTTAGTTTATCATTTGATGTTGCTTTTTGTGCGTTATACTGCTGTCTGCTGTTGGCCATAGTCTGTACCGTTTCTGATCAATAAAATTATCGTATCTTCTTTCCAAAAAAAAAATCATTTGATATTGAACAGGGTTAGCTGCCCCGGCAATTGCTGCTGGATTTAGTGCACTAGCTCCAACATTGGGCACCTTAATTCCTGTGATTGGGGCAAGTGGGTTTGCTGCTGCTGCAAGTGCAGCTGGAACTGTGGCAGGGTCTGTTGCTGTTGCTGCATCATTTGGAGGTAATGAATTTTTAGTGATTTTTGGCCTGTAAGTCTCCATTCTGTCTTCTTGAGAACCAAACTATTATCCGAATTTTCTTTGAGTTCTTTTGATGGAATAACTTCACGTTCATCTTCATTTTTTTTGTTTGTTATCAAGAAAAAAAAATTCATGTTCATGTTAGCAACTTCTAGAATGGTAGTGTTCAAATGATGTTATATCTCAATCAATCCATGAATGAACTAAGCCTTAGATGGTGTGGGCTGCAAATGTCTCTGTTCCTCATTGTGGAGGCATCTTCATACAGAAGCACTAATAGTCTAGATGGGCGTTACTAATTTGCTGGTCTGAACCAACTGTGAATTCAAGTATCGGCAACCAAAATTTGACAATTAGCAGGCCTAGTCGAGACTGTCTTATGAGCCTGTTGACCAAAGCCAAGTCTAGGCTTGACCCAGACAGTCCAAGCTTGGCTCAGAACGTGTTTTTACCAAGTTATTACTGGTTGCGAATATCAATTGAATTGAAGTTTATTCCCCCTGTCAAGGAAAGGTTGCAATTGTTAAGGGGTAGAACCTGCCTCCTCATTTTAAGGGGCATTCTGTAGCTTTTTATCATGTTAGGCTGCTCCTCTGATAGCCAATTGATTTCACGTAGAATATTTTTACACAATATCAAAGTTTAGGTTTTTCTTTGCTGCACATTTGTGGTCCATGAGACTGGCCTGTTTATAGTTGCATCATTAAGCCTTTATATTAAAGATATGTTGAGTAATTTAAATGCTAAATTAAAAAAAAAAAAAAATGAAAGAAAAAAAGAAAAGTTGTCTAATGCTACATGGTTTAGGGATGTCTGTCTGTGTATTCCAGTAAGGCCTTGCCCTTATTGTCAACTGGTTTTGAGGTAACAAATGGCATTTTCTAGATTGTGCCTGAATGATATGTTAATAATCCCTCATCAAATTAAGCTGTTAAAACTATTCTGTTAAGATACTGATTATGCATTTGGCGAACAAAGAGTGCCTGCTTTGAGGAAATAGACAATATCTGGTTATTGTCCCATTTTTTTGGTGCAAAAGCAAGATCAGTTTGCCTAAAAGAGAGCCCTTCATTGTTGGATTTCTGCCAAATGCATGCACTTTCGAGGAAAAGTTGTTCCCTGGTGAAAGCTTTATTCATTCGGCAGAAAATTACTTTTTAAATTGTGTTTTAGACATGTTATTCAGCTGCTTTGCTGCACCAAGTATGCTTGAGATTTTTACAGTATGGGCACAAGCAACTTATTGCTAATGCTTATGTGTAAACTAAGCTGCTGGAGCTGGACTTACTGGAAGCAAAATGGCTAGGAGAACTGGAAGTGTAGATGAATTTGAATTCAAAGCAATTGGAGAAAGTCATAAGCAAGGAGTAAGTTCTTCTCAGACTTTTCTTCTGCATTGTGTGTTTGTGTGTTGAGCAGGGGTGGTGGATACTGCTATACCTTTATATTAGTAGCTATTCATGTTATGAAGTTTTAATTTCCTTAATAAATCTTTCAGAGATTAGCTGTTGAGATCATGGTCTCTGGGTTTGTGTTTGATGAACAAGATTTTATAAAGCCTTGGGAAGGAAAAAATGATAACATGGAGAGGTATGAGCTCCTGTCCTCCTTCCAAAGTTGCATGTCTAGTTTGAGCATCTTCCTGTGTTCCTGGTTGGCTTGCGTTGTTCATAACCAGCCATTTACTTGTGATTGTCCGGGGAAGGTGTGAAGGCAGTTCTTACTTTATCCTGATATTTGCTTCTTCCATACAAGACCAGTCGCATGTTAGTTGTACACATAGATCTCTAGTCATGCATGCAGGTATTCTAAGCAAATGTCTTAGCTCTTATTTGATCAATGCTTGAGCAGTTTCTCTTCAGATCAACTGAACTATGGTTTTCACTAAAATACTGAGATATTTATGGAACTATCATTTACTATCAGGGTATTGCAGTACATATAAATGTAATCTTGAGCTTATCTTATTTGTATAATGAAAAATTTCAGGTATGTGCTGCAGTGGGAGTCCAGGAACCTAATTGCTGTGAGCACTGCAATTCAGGATTGGCTTACATCAAGTAATTGGTTTTAAACAGTTGTCCACAATTTGATGAACAATAATGTACAGGTTCAAAAGCTTTTAATCCAATGCAGGAATTGCTATGGAGTTAATGAGGCAAGGCGCAATGATGACTGTTTTAAGCTCACTTTTAGTAGCTTTGGCTTGGCCAGCAACATTGCTTGTTGCTGCTGATCTCATAGACAGCAAATGGGCAATTGCTGTTGACAGGTTGGCCTTTTTCTTTCTTAGATTTGACGGATGCATGCATTTGTGACTGATCCTTTCCTGTTTAATTAATCAATTCCTGCACTTCTGATCTATGTCTGTGGGAATCAGCTATAGTATTGGCCTGCATGATATCAACTTAAGATGAGTCTTTCTTCCATTTTCTAGATCAGATAAAGCAGGAAAACTGCTAGCTGAAGTATTACTGAAAGGGTTGCAAGGCAACAGGTAAAATATAAGGCGGTTTTTTGAGTCATTTGATAAGTCTGTCCTTCAGGTATTGGACTTTTATATTCATCTATGGAATAATATGTGTCCTTTAGGCCTGTGACCCTCATTGGTTACTCACTTGGAGCAAGGGTGGTCTTCAAATGTCTTCAAGTATTGTCTGAGACTGAACAGAGTGGTAATGTTTGTAACTTTGTCCCTGGCACCGACTTCTTGTGATCATAGTTTAGTGTTGATGCATGTGTAGTGAATGTTGACAGCTGAACTTGTGGAACGAGTTGTCCTTCTTGGAGCACCTATTTCAATTAAGGGTGAGAACTGGGAAGCGGCTAGAAAGGTGATTAACACTTTCTTTGGAACTGATTTGTATTCCCAAGTTCTTGTTTCTCCATATATTTGGTGAATGCTCGTTTGCAGATGGTAGCTGGAAGGTTTGTGAATGCATATTCTGCAAATGATTGGATGCTTGGTCTTGCTTTCCGTGCAAGGTATGATATGATAATGTAACTTAGATTATCGGTTAACCTATTAAATGAAGTCGTATTCAAGGTTATTTGGAATTGATTAGTAACATCTGATATGCATAACTTTGATGGGCACATACAACAGTCTACTAACACAAGGACTGGCTGGAATCCAACCAATTGGTGTACCGGGAATTGAGAATGTAAGCCTTCAACTTTCTTCATTCTGCTTTATTTTTAACCCGGAATTTGATCTGTGTTTCAGATAGCAATTCTTGTGATGTTGCAGGTTGATGTGACGGATTTCATTGAAGGTCACTCGTCCTATCTTTGGGCTACTCAGCCTATACTGGAGCAGCTTGAATTGGAGGCGTACTACCCAGTTTTTAGGGAGAAACACACTTCGACAGAGAAATAGATGATCTTCCTGGGATGTATACAAGTACACTTTGAAGCAGTCGTATAATATACGAGGTTTATGGGACACGCTTAGGTGAATGCAAAGAAGTATCGTCGTTTCGGAAGCAACTTGAAGAAGTTGTCATGCCTCAAATGTCGGAGATGAAGAGCCAGATACTGGAGTGGAGACAGAACAGGAACTCGTGTTTCTTTAGCTTTGAGGCTTTTTCATTTTCCCCATTTCGTTTGTACATATTGCAGAACATTCAAAAAAGAAGAAAAATATGGGCAAAATCTAGTTGAAATAAACTTGATTGAAGTTGAAACTGTCCACTTAAAATGGTCTTAAATTCACTATTTTATTCACTCATCTAACTTGTTTCAAGTGAAAAAGCAGGTTTGGGAGTTTTGTAGATAAAAAAAAAAAGTGAATATTTTCTCATTCTCTTACATATGATAACCTCCTAACTCTTATATATTATCTAGATGTTTTTGATTAACATGAACAACAATAGAAAAGAATGAAGAGATAACAATTGAGTAGGTCTTTTTAAAGTGAAGATACTCGGTTTAAAATTATTTTTCACACACTCTGGGTTTCTATCTAGTAGATGAAGACTAATCTCCTTGAGGTATGGTTAAGTGCCGAAGCAAGAACATATTTCAAGCAAATTTTTTCCATACCTAAGATTCTCAATCGTATTCAGAATTTCTTAGTTAAGTACGCCGAGCTCTTTTATTTAGACCAACTTACATTACCTTTGTTTTTTGGGGGGGTCAAAATCTCTATGGAAAAACAAGTAAATGTCGGGCCAAACACACTGGATGTTGTTGTTGATGACCTAAATGACTAAATTGTCAAAGTATAATGAGCTTCCTCTGCCTTTTTTCCAGTATCCGCCCTGTGGCCATCAGTTTTCGCAAGAAACGAAAATGGAGGCGAAGTCCATCACGCGAATTGCGCGAAGAGAGGGATCCTTCGGTTCCGTGAAGTTCAAATTTCCTTCATCGAGAGAAAGGGGCAATCTTTTTTCCCCGTCCCAAGCTTTGAATCGCCCACCACCACCGGGGATTTGCTCTCATTTGTCGATCACCGACGAAGAGGTAGTGTGTAACCCCCGTTCGTTCTTGTTTTCTGTTTGGTTGCAGAGAATGATAAATGGCATGTCATTAGGAGCTGAATAGTTTGAAATGTTTGTTTCTTGTTTCCTATTCGTATTAGGTTGAAAGATTGGAGGAGAATTTCGAATTTGTGAATTCTAGGGATTCGACTTGAAACTTGGTCCAAATTCGTATTCGAATGGCCGCTATTGCGGCGAGTAGGTTTGTGGGTCGATTTGGAACCAGTTCAGCTGTAAGCGTCAGAGGGATAAGAGGGTTTGATTCTCCAAACGGTGTTGCTCCTTCCGCTTCCTTGACGCTTTCCCCCACCCAGCTTCGGTTGTCCTCTTTTGATTGTATTTCTGGGAGCAAAGCCGGTAGCAGACAAATCTCTCAGCTTGTGAAGTCCAATGGAACGCGGTTGTTTCTCGTTGACACTTTTGCTGTAGTAAGTATGCTCCTCAATGCTCGTCTCCGTGCTCCATTATTTGTTTGCTCTGGGATAACATATGACTTGTGTATGCTTGCTTGCTGTATTCATTTGTAATGCATGATGAGATGAAGCTGAATATGTCCCTTCTTCAAGGAATTATATGGTGCATTATCTGTAGGTTAGGAAATTAGAGGAGCAAGGTGTGCCCACAAATCAGGCAGAGGCCATAACAGGAGCAATAACTGAAGTTCTAGATAAGAGTTTGGAACACATATCAGAATCCGCTGTTTCAAGGGCTGAGATGCAGAAGGTAAGATTCTTTTCTGACAGGTTTTCTAATCTATGCTTCTCTTATTTCTTTCATTGAGTTGTGATGCTTAAATTTACCTAGGTTATTACACCTGCATAATGGAATGCCTGTTTCTTTTGACAGACTGAAATGATCCATGATTCTAATTTGTCCAGATTCAAATCTGATGTTCAGAGCTCCCAGGTATTCTTTGACCTTGATGATTCATGTATGTGGAGTTTTAAGAGTCCTATCTTTTCTGTTTCTGTTCTTTAATCCTTTTTTGGCTAGTGAATAAGTCATTTCATTGATTGGAGAAGCATTGCAAAGTTAATAGACTCTGTGCGCACACGGACAACCTACATCATATGAGTAAAAAAAAAATAATTTAGGTTACCCTTTGTACTGTCCCAGTTTTAACACATACTCTTCTGCTCTCTTCACAAGATGTTTATTGGTGCTCCAAGCAAAACTAGGTGCTTATTTAAAAATATAATGCTCGCCTTTGGTGGAAGAAGAAAATGTTTATTAGTATGCCTTAAACAGGGTTTTTTTTTTTTTTTTGTAGCAGCGTTCCCTGATAATCAAAGCAACTATGAGTGTATACCTGTAGTGTGTTGAGTTATCTGGCCTATATTCACATCCTAATATCCAGCAGTCTCTGTATTTAACTTTGCTGCTGTTGCCTTTCTTATAATCTGTTGGAGGTGCTAAAATTGTAAAACCTGTTGCTACAATTCTTAGAAGCATGTTGCATAAAACACAAGGCATTGAGAAGGTCCTTGCCTGCCCGGCAAGGTGGCAGCGCTCAAATCATGGCGCGGCACTCCCAACACAACAGCCAGCCAACAAATTGTCAAATGGAGCTCAATGCCCTCCAAGTTTTGTGAGGCAGACAATTCAACCCCTAACTTTCGGAGATGATCCTACTACTAATCTTCCCTTAAATATGTATACTTGTAACATTCTTCTGATTATATATATAAAAAAGGTATCGAGAATCGAGACAAATCCTATTTCAGCTATGTCCTTTTGGTGGCTAACTAAGTGATATTTGCTTCTTAACCAACAATTAGTATATAGGTGACATGGAAAAATGGTTACTGGACCAGCAAACATGTTTTCTTCTGTCAAGTTTCAACAACATGCTCCCATGTTTCATCAACTGAGAAATGCCTACTCTTGTCTGGAACCTGATCATTCTTGTCAAAGGTGCTAGACACCAAATGCCAGTGGCAAGATACCTTTTGGAGGCAATTGCCAAATCTTGCCTCAGGCGCAACTGATGCGCACCAGACAAAATTCTAGTTAAACCGAAGGTGAAGCACCTGGAAAATTGGGGGAAAATGGGGACAAAATCAGAATGAAGAAGAAAAGGATAGCTTTTTAACAAATATTCTCTGTCAATAATGGGGATAAAGCCATACTACAAGGGCATCAGCCAAATCCCTATGCTTCCACCATTTAATCCCTTTAAAATCTCACTTAGATCATCATCATAAATATTTGAAGTATGCCTCCAATTTAGCCAATCAAACAAAGAAGCCAAAAGAAAATTAAACGGTATTTGTCATATAGTCTCTAGTGTTACTCATATTACCTAAATTACCAAGGCACCAATCATTTTAGTATACATGCACCTGGGATGAGAGAGTGGGAGGTAAACCTGCATGCAAAATAGTGATTTCTTGCCAACTTCCTTTAAAATCTTGTTAAAATGAGAAAAATGTCATTTTTCTCCAGATAGATGAAGTAGTATAGAGTTTATTTCTGTCATCTTGAGTCGTTCTACCCTAGGTCACGTCGCACATAGGTGCCCCTTTGTCATTTTGAGAACAAACATGATTTTTTTAGCTGGAGAAGCGTCAAGCTTAAGTGAACAACACTAACTGAATTAGCAGCCTTTAAGGCTACTCTGTCCTGTACTGAAAGTAATTTAAACATGAGAACCAAGACTGGATTCCAGAATACCTAGTGTACCAAAGTTTTGAATAAGAAGTCCAAATCAGACAAATCACCGTTCCCAAGAAAGCTAAATTGATCGCCTCCATTGTGATTGATGCGGAGCCTAGCTTCAATTCCTAACATCAAAAGTTCTCTTTGGCTACATGGAAAAAGTAATGGATCCCATGAAAAAGAGCCGTGGTCCTTTGACATTTTGCTTCTCAGCTTCTTAACTACAGGTGCACAAAATTCATGTTTTGTTTTTCATCCAACTGCACTCGACTTAAGATAGTAAGGATGAAGTCTGTCTCTTTGCCTTTCTTTTTTTGGAAGTTCTTCCATTTTCAGCATATCACATAGCTGTTGTTTATGAAAGAGATGCATCTAATTTGATGGCTTGCTATTATGTGTTATCTGTTGTCTTTCTAAAACAGTATTTATGCAGGAGCACCATTTTTCTATGTTGCAACATGAAACTGAAAAGCTTCGGAGTGATATAGAGAAGATGCACAGTGAATTAAGGTCTAGTTAGTGTAAATAATGAGGCCATATTTGAATGTTATTTGGAAAAGTTTTTCGTAAATTTATTGTTGTGTGCAATGAGTTGTGAATTGTGATACAGGCATGAAATTGACAAAGTCATGGCTGGACAAAGATTGGATCTGAATCTTGAAAAAGGGTAAGAATGAAAAGGAAGTTTTCTGGCTTCTCGTAGTTGTATTTTAAAAAGAAAGAAGTAATGAGATTTTCGTTGACTGGTTCCTTTGGGGTTTTACTTTTCCACTTTGTATCGATTTTCTTCTGTGTCATAATGCAGGAGAATACAGGAGCAGCTAACCAACCAGCGGGAAGAGACCGCTAACCTCACCAACAAACTTGATCGGGTCAGTATGATTAGTAAAGTTAAGACATGTTGGTTTTTGTGACTGTTTCATATGCTTGAAGCTCCTTGATCACAGGAAATCCATGCATTAAGGGCTCAAATGGAAGCGGCAAAATACGATGTGATAAAGTACTGCATTGGTACCCTAGTTTCGATCTCGGCTGTTGGTCTTGCTGTAATCCGCTTGTCGATGTAATGAACATGTACCATTGTGTTATTAGGCTAACAGGGAGAGCATTTCTTCATTCATGTTGTTAGGTTTGGTTGTAACTTCTTTCTCAAGGTACCCCTAAATGAACCCAAACACCCCCCCGCCAAAAAGAAAACAAAATCAAATGAAGAAAGAAAGGGATTGAATTCTCTAACACGTTTGTGGAAAATAAATCGTACGTACGATGAAATTTTATGCGGTCGTTGCATCCCTGTCTGCATGTTTGAGCTGGTAAGTTGGACTTGAAGCGGTCTGGAAAATCAATGAGAGGCATCCAAATTTGAAGCGTTCTGGATCCAGAATAATCCAGAATGAGATGACTCCAAGAAAGCTCTTTCCAGTTTTGAATGAGATCATTGATAATATATTGATGATGCATTTTGTTAAATTTTGTTTAAAAATTGTTTTTTTGAAATGTATTTTTATTAAAGTAGTAGTGCTTTAATAAAATGTTTTTTCTTTTAACGGAAAACTTACAATAACCCTCTACTTTATTAACGTACATTTTGTATTCTTATTTTTTGAAAACATACACTTTTTTACTTCTTTTATAATGCCTGATCACAACTTCTGAAACTTTAATTTTAGTTATATAATAGTTATATTTCAGTAATTTTAATTTCTTCAGAATTTTTTTATAGTTAATAGACATTTTAAATTATTAATTTTTCTTCTTCTTAAATGTGTTTTCCTTTTTGTAAGTGCAAATCATTATTTTATAAATGTTAGTTAACTGTGAAGAATATTAAAAAGTCAAAATTACTAGAATATAGTTATTAGATATTTTAAATTAGGGTTGTAAAAGTTGTCAAGGGAGAATGTAAAGGAGGTGAGGGGTAAAGTGTAGGTTTTGTTAAAATAGATGGGGTGAAATGTAAGTTAGGTCAAATCCTAGCAGTTTTTGTAAATTTTACTTTTTTTTTTTAGGGAAAGACAAAGAGTAAATTGCGTACATGGTCCACAACCTTTAGTCATTGTTTCCTTTTAGTCCCTAACCTATCAAATGTTCTGTTTTACTCCTAAACCTATTAAAATTATTTTATTTTGGTCCCTTACTAGATGGAATTCATTAACTCAGAATAATTATTTGACAAAAATGTTTGAAATTCTAATTTAAATATTCGGTAATTTTCTTTCAGTAAATTTAAATATTTTAATATTTTTAATAGTAAATAGACAATTTAAATTAATAATTTTTTTCTTTATGAATGAAGTAAATTCAATTTAGAGAGAGAAAAACAAGTGATTTGAATTTTTCATTAATTGTAAAAAAATTATTATACAGATTAAATTTATTGTAAGATAATTACCGAATAGTTTGAATTATGATCTAAGAAGTTGTTATCAGACAAATATTTTAAGTTAATAAATTTCATTAAATTGGGACCAAAATGAAACATTTTCAATATATTTAGAGCTAAAATAAAATATTTTTAATAGGTTTAGGACCAAAACAAAACATTCAATAAGTTAGACACTAAAAGAAAATAATAACTAAAGGTTAGAGACCATTCAAGAAATTTACTTGAAAGACAAAATTTCTATTAACACAAACCTCAAGCAAGGTACAAGATACATCCAAGCATACCCGGGGGCAATTAGCAAAATCAGAAACCTAATGTCGGCTGATACTAGCTAGATGCAGATAGTCTAAAGAGTGGGAGACGCCTCGCTCCAACACATACATCAACATGGATAGCAGCCACCACCTCCTTAACCCGAGAATAACATTTTTCATATCCGTTAACACGAGCTAGATGCAGCTAGCCTAAAGAGTGGGAGATGCCTGGCTCTAACACACACATCAACCTCGATACCAACCACCACCTCCTCAGCCCAAGAATAGCATTTTCCATGTCATTTTCTATTTCGATCCATCCATATCCTATAAACTGTAGCCACCAAGCCCGCCCTCTTGATCCCTCTAATCAAATGCTTCCCAGCAAGAGCCGAGGCCAAGGAATGCCAGTTACATATACTTCCCTTTTTTAAGATGCAAGTTCTACATTAGTTTCTTATTTTTTTTTCTTGGTGTTTTGAGTTAAAGAATTCAAATAAAATCAAGGCAAAAATATTAAATTTGATACTAATGTTTTGGGTAGGGAGTAAATATGTCACTATAATTTTTTTTAGCCCAATCTCCCACTAATGTTTAAAAATGGGTTAAATATGCTTTTTAGGGTTATTATGCATCTTTAAAAAAATATCATGACCTTTAAAATTTTTTGTCAAAAAAGGGTTTGGTCTCCATCATCGACGGCACTTCCGCCTTGTCACTGCCTTCATCAGCCCCATTGCCACCATCCCTCTATCTCCTCTCCTCGCCGACATTTGAGAGAGAAAGAGAGAGAGAGTCTAATTACAAAATATTTTTTTAAGTTTATTAAAATTTGCATTATCATTCTAAAATTTTAAATTTTATTATTTTTAAATTTTTTTATATTTTCCGTTAGCTTTTTAACAGCTAGTGGCATAGTGACATCTACTCTTAATTTAAGATTTTAGTGGAATATCCGGCCTATTTTAAATCATTAGTGAGAGATTGGAAAAAAAAAAACTGTAGTGGTATATCTGCTTATAACCTAAAATGTTAGTAGTAAATTCGATATTTTTGCCTAAAATCAATAAATTTTTAATAAATTATTAATAAAATACATTATTAATACTAGAAAACAGGGGAGGACATTTCAACCGGGGCAGGCAAACATTAACATGACATATGAGCGTGTCAGTCCAACAAGAATTCTGTAACTTTCGACAGCGATGAACCTGTCGCCTCCCAAAGCTCCCCATTTGTTAGAGCATTTAGACTGCAACTAAAAGACATTTTTTTTTTTGGGACCTACAAAACAAAATATAAAGTATTGCGTATATTTTTTTCATTGAACAATTAATTAAATGTAATATGAACTCGATGGATGCCCTTTTAGGAAAGCTTTTACTCCTTTCGTTTTGCTTTTGTTGGTTCTTTTATTTTTTTTAACTAAAATTTGATTTAAATTATTTATCTTAATATGTATTAAAAAGTTTTAAAAATTATGTTTAGAAAATATAATATTTCAAGTTTCATTTTCATCTAAAATTTTATATTTTTATGATAAATTTTAAAAAAATGAAAGAAGAAGAAGTGCATGTTTAAATTTTTGCTTCTTGTTTTTTCAATTAACGGAGAAGATCGCATAAAGAAACAAGCAAACAAAATCTTTTTTCTTTTAAAAAAAATCATGCATAAAAAAAAAAACATTCCAGTACAATCTGATTTGATCCCAACCTTTTGCTTAACCTCCAAAATTCAAAAGCCAAAAAATCAGGGGAAAAAAAGAGAAAAATCAGAATATAATTTTGAGGTTAATTTCTGCGGTGAAGAGACACTTTCAACGAGAGTTGGCACGTAATATCGTGGTAGTCACCACGCGCGGCCTTGCGTTGGTTACAAGTCAATCAATTAATTGACACAATCCACCGAGAAAAAAATTAAGACAGCTAGTAATAATAAAAAGCATAAAAAAAAATAATGAAACTCGATCGCTTTTTGAAATACTCATAGGAATATTCTAAACGACTTTTAATTAGGGATTGTTCACTTAAACGGTATATTGTTGCATTCGAACTTCTAATACTTCATTTCTATTTCCAAGGGTCTGGCTAATCCTCATCTGCAGCTTTTGGTTGCCATTGGTCTGACAATATTTTGACGTTGAAAGACAATATGAAATTTTAAATATTTGATCTTGTGTGTCTCAACTAACACATTATATCTTCAATTTAACTACATTACCAATTATTTGATATGTAAGTTACTTATAAAGAACCTTTGTATATCTAATGTGGTACTGATGAAAGTGATCAAAACTAATTAGACCCTACAATTTGGAGGTTTTAAGTTTAGGTCTCACCAAAATGTGAGTGTCAATCTTATCATATTAGACTCTGGGAATAAGGTACAAAATTGCCTAACTTTTGCTTGATAGAGCAATTTTTTCACTAATATTTTTTGGCAAAATTTTCAATAACATTACTTGTGAGGAGCAATTTTACTACTAACAGGTAAATGATATGAGTATTTCGTTTGTTAGAAGAATATTTCATGATATAATTCTTAAACTAATCTCTGAAAGTTTTCTTTGTAACCCCTAGTTATCCCAACATTTTATAAAATTGATATGAGTTACAACTCTATGTTTGACCACACATCATCATTCTTAAGTCTTGTTATTTTCATATTTTTCATTGTTGCATGACAACTCTCCGTGACTATTGTCGTGGATCATTTTTTCTAGAATTATAATGCCTCCACATTTACTCACTCATACATCAATCATCTCCAAGTTTGTTTACAGTTAGTTTTAAGGAGCATTGTCAGGATTGTGCAAGATTGGAGATGCCGCCTATGGTGGAAATGGTGGAAGATAGCAAAGAGTACAGGGCTGCTGGAGTGAGGGTAATATTGAAGATGATAATTAAAATGATAGATTCAGAAATCAAGTCATCAGATAAAAAAACTTAGAACAAACTTACATTTTCCACATTTCTCATGTTTGCCACATAAGCAATTTTAATTGCTAGTGGCAAGATTGCTCCTAATAGGTGATATTAGTGTCAAATTTGTAATAAAGAAAGTTAGTGACAAAGTTACTCCATCAAATAAACATATGTGGCAATTTTACACCTTTCTCACTAAAACATGCTAACTTTATTTATTTATTTATTTATTTTTGAGTTCGTTTATTAATATTCATAATATGCTTAGCGGTTCGAAAGATTTTTGTGCTCACAAAAAATGTGTGTACTGTGCAACATGTAAATAGGCTGGAAACTTATAGCCTTGATAGTTTGTGGTTTTGTTCCCCACAAACTTGAGACACCCATTCCAAATTGGGAAAATGACTAATACCCCCTGAGATTTAGTTAAATCCGTACTTATATCCCACTATTTGGAATATTTACACTCATCCCCTCAAAAGTTAACTCCGTTAGTGACTGTTAGGACAGAAAAAGGAAGAACTCTATTTTGCACTTCTAGCATTCTTCACTCGATACTTTGCCCCTAACTCTGTTTTACTTCAAAATTTTACCAATCTCTAATTCATCTATGGGAAGCAGTAGACTCGTGAAAGAATTTTATGAGTTGGAACAGGCTCAGCTTTGAGATATGGTCCCTTTTCGGTTGGATCATTGGCAGATAGTGTAGGCTGGGTGGTGGATTCGAATTCACGTTGCCTGTCCCTAAAGCGGTAGACAATGAAGATGCTTGCCTCATCGCTTCCCGATCAGGATCAATAGAGAGGTGAAGAAGAAGGTTGATAGGAGAAGAGGGTAATGCTATTTTGAGTGTACAGCCCATGCTATCCTCCAAATAAATGGTGTAAAGGATTTAGTTACTTGGTTAGAAGAACAACTGAACTAGGTGGCTCAAGCTGAGCTATCATTCCAGTACATAAAATCCGCCGAACCCCAAGAAGGCCCATAAATAATTTGATCAGAGAGAGCTTTAAATGGCTAAAAATAGTTTTCAGGTAGAGTGAAATCCCCAATTTAAATTAGACACAGATTACACTATTGTACCCCATTTGGATCCATTCGAAGACTTCTTAAAACTTATTTATGCGATTTTGCATTGCATTGAAGTTGGAATTGTGAAAGGGTATGTAGAGAGCGTACTATCGTACGAGCCAGAGGAAGGAGCTGGGGAATGCGGCTTAGGGATTGTATGAGGCAAAGTTAGAAGATGGGGACAGTGATGTTAAGGTCTTGGTAGAGGCAAATGTGGAGGGAGAAGGGGTGTGAGGAAGGAAAGAGGGAGATGGAGCCTAGATGTAGTAGTTGGTGGGGAAAAAATTTTAAAGAAGAAAGCTAGAAGGAAAAAAATTATTATTTTCTTGACAGAAGATGGAGTTAACTTTTCGGGGCAAGTGTGTATATTTGAAATAAATAGGATGAAACTTAAGGATTGACTAAATCTCAAGAGGATTTTCGTAAATTTACCTTCCAAATTTCCACGACATGATTTGGAGTCTCCATTATCTCTTTCCTCCATCATGTAACTCTACTTAATGTATATGCTTAGGATTATAAAAAAAAAATTAATTCGTGTTTGTGATGGGAGAGCTGCAGCATGATGTGTTGTCCATGTCATGGGGTAGGCGGGCGTGGAAGATCACAAAGCTTGAAATGTAGAAATTCCATTATTTATGTTGTTTTAACCCTTTACTCCGAATAAAATGTATACTTCAACAATCTTTATTAGTTTTTTAAAGGGAAAAAAATAAACACTGAACAGATTCACGTATGTTGGAAAGAGGAAATCTTCTCTCTTTTCAGACCTTTTCCCACCTTTTCAATCCTCCAAATATATCAGAAAAGGAGAACAGAAAAAAAAAAAAAAAAGTCTTCAGTTGCTCAACACCAGTGGGCAAATCAGTCGCGTCCTCGGCACCGCGATGAGTCGAGTCGCCCTCGGCGCGGTGAGTCCAAACACGTCACTCATGTCGAGTTCGCTCGGCTTCATCCCGTCCGGCAACTCCCACGTGAAACAGTGGAGCAAGTGGGCCACCGCGAGGTCCAACGCGTACAACCCGAGTTGCATGCCCGGGCACGATCTCCGACCCGACCCGAACGGAATGAACTCGAAGTTGCTGCCCTTGAAGTCCGGCATGCCTTCTCGCAAGAACCTCGCCGGCTTGAAGCTGTCCGGGTCTTCCCACGAGTTCGGGTCACGGCCGATGGCCCAGGCGTTTATCATGACCCGGGAGCGAGCGGGAATACGGTAGCCGGCGACTTCGGCGTCCTCGGCTGTCTCGTGGAGGAGGAGTGGGATGGGAGGGTGAAGGCGGAGAGTCTCTTTGATGCAGCACTTCAAGAAGGTGAGCTTTTCGAAGTCGGATTCGGCAACGCGGCGGTCAAGACCGACGACGTCGGCCAGCTCTTGCTGGACTCGTTTCAGGTCCGATGGGCTTCTCATCAGCTCCGTTAAGGCCCATTCTATGGCTGACGCCACCGTTTCCGTCCCTCCAAACATCACATCCTGTCATTAATTTTCGATTTTCCTCTACCAGGTTAGAAGAATTAAACTTTTAACCTATCAAACGGAAAAAATAAAATAAAACCGCGAATTCTACCTAAATTATTTGTAGTATATTAGTCCTCCCACACAAAATGTTTTAGCTTTTGTCTAATTATGCCTATTTTTTTAAAAAAATTTACTGCTTATTTAATATTTGAAAAAAATGACATTGAATTATACCACCGTTTACTTATCTAATAATTATATTTTTTTATAAAATAATTTCTTAAGGTACATAATTTTAATTAGAACACAATTTGGATAATATAATCACTACATATGGAAATATATAAAGAATTTAAACAACTTCAAAATATTCATTTTCACTTTCAAATGTTTACTATATCCTACAAAGAATTGCTACTAATAATGTTTAATTAACTTAATCTTTGTCTACGCGGCTGTTACCCAGGGAAAAGAACAAGAAGCTAGCTAGCAATGGGCCATGGACATGCATGGTTCTTCTGGTCCAAATCTAACATAATCAAGTGGGCGCAGCCCCTAACTGTTGACATTTTTCCAGATCATTTTCCTAAATTTATTATTATTATTTTTGACTGAGAATTTCTACACCCTTAAAATTGAGGGGTTTTGATAGGAGTAATGTCTCGAAATCTAGCTATCTCCACTGTAGGGTAGAGCCCTTGCAGCTTGGGTTAAGGTGTGGAGACAATTTCATGGATTTAAGTCAATTATCATGCTATTTTTATTCACTTTTTTTTTTTTGCCCTTTTTGGTTAGGAGGCAATAAATGAATAATCTTTTATAAGTGGACCGACGCCTTATTGGACTGTCGGGTGTTAAGAGGATTGGTAGTTTTATGAGTGAACCACTTAATACTGTTTTTTTATTTAATAATTTTTTTACCGTTAAAAAAAATCATATATATTGGCTATTATTTCAATTCTTTGTTCTTTAGTAATATTTCACTTTTCACAAAATAACAACTCGAACCAGTAATTAATTTATGTCATCTTTCATAGTACACGCTAAAATATTTCTTTCTCCCAACCTGGCTACCGGACTGATTGCTCCTTTAATAAATTTCCCAAACCGACCAAAGAACAAAATATTAATTTCAAACAAAATAGTTTCGAATAAAAAAAAATAAAAATAAAAATAAATCATTTTAGATTAAGTAGGAACGAATTAACCGTTAGTCTATACTTTGGTTTCACATTAAAATAGATAATCCCATGTACCGTAATATCTGTTATTTTAAATTTTTGTAATTTAGATTTAATTTTAGTATTTTTATGTATGTTATTACAGTTTTAAATTATTAAATTTGTAATGAAACTAATAAAAATTGGCAAATGAAATTAAATAGAGCAGGTACCATTATGATGGCTTTGATGTTATCTCTAGTCAATTTGATGGCGTTCTGGAGATCGTCTGATTCGCTTACTTTCGCCTCATCACTATAAAACGCGAGCAAATCATCCACCATATCTTCATCACCGCCGTCCGTTCTTTTGTCGGTCCCATCGTCCCCCTTCTTCATGTGGTCGTCGATGATCGTGTCGATGAACCCGTCCAGCTCTTGGCGGGCCTTCACGAGCCGCTGGTTAAGCCCCTGTGGATCCACCCACCCGAGCCAGGGGATGAAGTCTGCTATGTTGAAGGCGCCGAAGAGCTTCGAGAACTCTTGCAGGATTCTGATGAACTCGTCCTGGCCCTCCTGCGTGCTCGAGCCGAAGGCGGCCCGGTACGTGATGTTTTTCGTCAGGTTGAAGATGAGTTCGCCGACGTTCACCGGGGTTCCGGCGTGGGATTCGACGGATTTCACGAGGGTTTCGACTTCGTCCCGGACCGACTCCCAGGACTCGGCGCGCTTCCGGCTGAAGAGCCGCATGACGCAGAGCTTCCGCATCTGGCGCCAGAAGGGGCCGTAGTGAGCGAAGGCCATGTCGGCGCGGTCGTAGGTGAGGTAGCTGATGGCGATGGTGGCCGGGCGGTTGGAGAAGATGTTGTCCTGGACTTGGAGGACCTGACGGGCGGTTTCCGGCTCGGAAACCGCCACCATGTGGAGCCGGCCCATGCGGAGGTGGAAGATACCTCCATATCTCTTGGCAAGCTGAGCCAGGCCGCGGTGGGTCAGCTGGTCCATCATCATCATGTTGCCGATAAAGGGCAGGCCCACGGGGCCAGGCGGGAAGGGCTTCCGGCGGAGGCGCGCGACGAGGCCAAGAAGAAGGAGAAGAGGGATGATGAAGAGGAGGATGGTCATGGGAAATGGTTGCAGAGATTGTATCAAAGAATCCATCGCTGATTTTTTTTGTTTGCAACAACGCTGGTTGCTACTTTTGTATGAGATATTTGAGCGCCTTTTATATAAGTTCTCGAGGGTGCCAGCTAGTGAAAGACAAGACTAGTTGACCTTTTTTAGGTGTATGAATATATGTATATATGAATATATATTTTTTTCATTTTATTAAAACCGATTTTTTTTCTAAAAAAATATATTATATTATATCATGATTTTTTTAAGTGGATGTAACTGTTTGGCCTTTTTTCACTCAAAGTCCCTAGTTTTTATGGAATTCAATTCAAGCAAAACAAAGCAAAAACCCTAATGCAAGAATAAAAAAAAGGTGATTTATGGGCAGCTAGAACTAAAGGTAGCAGATGGGCCCGGCCAATCCAGTTAAAGCCCGCCTTTCCCCAGACCACAATAAACCCATGAAATGTGGGTTGAATTTGGGCCTGAAGGGAGATGAGGATGCATAACAGACCGGACATGCACAGGATCGTCCAGTCCGGTTTGGTCTAGGCCTATCGTTGCACAACGGCTCTTGCACCAAAAAAATAAAAAAAAAAAATTAATTACACAGTCAGTCCCCTAACAGTTTTCTACTACAATTTGACCTTTAAAATTCCACTTTTACTCCCCCAACAACTAAAATTGAAGGACTTTTTCGTCCAAACAATTTTTGCCCCTATCCTATAAATACTAATGCCATTTCCACTCAACCCTCACCAAAATTAAATCTCTCTTCTTCCTCTACTATATTCTCTCAAGCATTTGAGTTTTTTTGCTAATCTTTTCCAAATTTCTTACTAATCTTCTTCTAATATCTTCATAATCTCCTTCTAATTTTGCATTAATTACTAGTATTACTTTATGAGTCATGGCTTCAAGAGGAAAGGGCAAGTCAACGGAGACTTTATCTTCCCGCGCTGTCGGCCTCTAAGACCTGTTCTGTCACCGTTCTCGGCCGGTCGAAAATGGTATCTCAATCGAAGAGTTGTACGACGATGATGTCGGAATCAATATGACGAATTATGATTTGGGTTTTGACGATTAATTATCAGAAGATGATGTTGAAGAGGTGGATGCGATGGAGGCTGGGGATCTGTCAACACAACCGATGCAGACAAGTGGTCAACCCACTGCAGAGGAAACCTAGGGACAAGGTAAATCGTCGAGACTAACAGCTTGGGTTTGTGAGCATTATGAGCTCGTACATAAAGAAGAATTGATGTATGAGAAATGCAAACATTACTGTAAAAAGTTAGTGCATAAAAAAAATTCCGGCATTGGAACGCTGAAGCGCCACATTAAAAATCAACATCTTAATGCTCTCTCCAGTGCCACGACTAGTTTTGGTGGATAAACACAACTTGGGAGTACAACTAGCGCCGGCGGGTCAAGTATATTTCATTTTAACCAACAATTTTGTAGAAATGTATGATAAATTGGATCATGCTTACTGAAAAACTTTTTTTACAAGCTGAAGATGTGCACCTAGACTCTTAGATTAAATCACAATTAAATTCTACATTTAAAAAAGTGTCTAGGAAAATATCTAGGAAGGAAAGTTTTAAAATATTTGAAGCCGAAAAATCAAAATTACAAGCCTATTTTTCTGCTCTTGATAATTGTGTGGCATTTACTTCTGATATGCGGATATCACCTGTACGTCAATCATATTATTGTGTTACTTCTTATTAGATTGATTCTAACTGAGTCATGTAAAAACGAATTTTGTCATTTAGAGTAATTACAACTGATCATACTGGTTATCACATACAATTGCATCTTAAAAACTTTACGTGATTATTTTTGTGCTAACAAAATCCTGTACATTTCATTTGATAATACTTCAAATAACGATGTTACCGTTCGGCTTTTGAGCTAAGCATTGAAACCACCTCTCAACAGTGTATTCTTTCACATTAGATGTATGTGCTATATTTTGAACCTTTGTGTGTAAAAGGGTTTAGAGGTTCTCCACAATAAAATTGTGCATATTTAGAACTTATTGATGTTTTTTAAATTAAGACCCGCTGTGTTTCGTGAATTTAAAAGGTTTTGTTTTGAAAATCAAAAACCATTTTTTTGGAAACGATTTAATTGAATTGTCTAACCCCTAGAACTTTACATATCTGATGTTGCAAGATACATACCCATATACAAATTTGTTGACACATTTCATGGACTTAAAGATGGGTCCTTACGACTGAAGTATGGAAAAAATGTTCTAAAACTGGTAAATTGCTTAAGTGTTTTTAAGAGACTAATGAATTTTTCTCCTGTGTTTACTACCCAACCATTCATCAAGTTTTGATTCATTTAGTGAACATTACAAATACTTTACATCAGTTTAAAGATGATGAGTTGTTGAAACTGACTGTCGAAGCCATGCGGGCTAAGTGACTTCAATATTTCAAAAACATTCTACCTATATTTTTAGTTGCTTATTTACTTAACCCATATGTCAAATTAACGGGCACAATCACATTACTTGAAGGTATTTATTACACTTATTTAGAAATATCTCACATAAATATTTTGGCTATGTCTACTATTGCTTTCGAGGACTTACATTCTTTATACAAAGTTAAATTGTGAGCGGCATTTGGATAAGGTAAGATCCAAAGCTTCTTAAACTGAACCTCAAGGGAAATCAATCTCATCAAGATTCAACTTGGCTCTCCAAATGCTGAAGTATCCGCCATCGATGACATCAGGTTTAGCTAAGGTCGATGACTATCTCAACATATCATTCAAGCCAAGCGATGTCGACATATTGGAGTGGTGGAAACAAAAGAGATCAAGGTTTCCGATCTTATTGATAATCGCACAGGAGATTCTTGTCGTTTCAGTCTCCACCGTATCATCCAAGGTATCAATTAGTGCAAAAAAACGAGCGATATCGGAGAAATGATCAAAATTAACGCCCAAGTCGGTGGAAATATGCGCGTGCAACCGAGATTGGGGCATCGCAGCATTTTGGGAGCAAGACCAAATGAGTTAGGATGATGAGGTAATATTCGATAAAAAGACTTAAATTTTTTTTTCCTTCATATATATAATTTATATTTAATCTGACTATGTTGTTAAACACATATAATAGGTTTTTATTTTTTATCATTTTTGAGATGTTTTTGCCATTTGAAAATGTAAGGTCCTTTCCAATTATTTATAAGTACTGTTTGACTTTTTCACTTAATAAAACTTACACTGAATGTGGTATTTTTCTTTAAAAATATTTATTACATATATAATTAATTAATTTTTTTAAAAATTTAATATCCGCAAATCTGCCCTAGGACCGCTCCACCTAAATTTGGTCTGTGCGCAGTCCTCCACGACCCAGACTTAGGCCTGACTAGTCGGGGCCGGTCCCAGGACGGATCAATCCGTCACCCACAAATGGCTGGAACGGACCAAACTACAATACACCCCGGGAAAAAAAGGGGTATCAGTAGATTCAGTACCGAGTATTTTTTGGGCCATTGGATCAGTTACATATAACTTGTTTGAGCGGCAGACACAAGAAAAGAAAAAGAGAGCAAAAATTTGAAAGGCAGAAACAAAAGCAAAGTCAGGTTTACGAGACTGGAATTTTGTTTTAATTTCTTTCTATTTATCTTTTTAGCCAGCACTCATCCATATTTTTGTTTTGTTTTCTTATGGTCCGCACTCATTGGTCTGAAGACGTACACGTTTTTTTTTTTTTTTTTTTTTGTGAAAATTTTTAAATATATTTTATACCAAACGCACCCCTAAATTATTACATGGATTAATACTTTGTTAAAATGCTAAACTTACATTTTTCAGTTTAAATATTTCATAATTTAATACATGATTTTTTTTTTGCTGATTTGTTTTTGTCTAGAATCAATATTATTTGAAAGGTAATATTTTATTCATTTAATAATCACATGAATATTTTTTTAGAAAATAATTAATTTTTTATTAATTATCTTTTTTGCCCAGGCCAATAAATTAAATAAAATTCTTAAATTTTTAAAAAATTATTTTAAAAATAATTTTTAGGTTCTTAAAGTGTAGAGTTTCAATGGATATACAAATTGAGTGAAAAATAAGTAAGAGTGAAAATGATGCAATAGGTGTAAGATTATTTAGTTAGAAACAAACACAACTAGAAATAAGTTGTTTTCTTTTAAATAGTTGATGAAATTACAAATTGTTTAGATATCATGTACACTTAAAAGTTTCATAAAAAATTACTGTATCAAGCTCCTACAAATTATAAATAATGTGATATTCTTTCATATGAAAAAAAACACAAGTATTTGACCTAAAATTTTATTAGAAATCACATAATATTAAGGAGGAAACCATTTAATCACATTAGAAAAAAAATAGGAAAATTTACCAAAACTCTTTGAGATATATGCAGAGGTTCATTGCAAGCTTTAGGGTTAGTGTTTAGGGTTCAGGTATAGGGTTAGTGTTTAGGTTTAGGGTTATGGTTAGTGTTTAAGGTTCGAGTTCAGGATTAGTGTTTAGGGTTCTGGTTTAAGGTTAGGGTTAGGGTTTAGGGTTTAGGGTTAGGGTCATCTTTGGGATTAGGGTTCTTGTTTGGGGTTAGGGTTTAGAGTTAGTGTTATTATTTAGGGTTATCATTTCTTGTTTGGGGTTAGGGTTTAGCGTTAGTGTTTAGGGTTAGGGTTAGGGTTAATGTTTAGGGTTTGGGTTTAGTGTTAGGGTTAGGGTTAGTATTTAGGGTTTAGTGTTTACGGTTAGGGTTAGTGTTTGGTGTTAAGGTTTAGAGTTTAAGGTTAATATTGAAGGTTATGGTTACGGTTAGTGTTTAGGGTTTGTGTTTAGGGTTTAGGGTTTGGGTTTTGGAGTTTAGGGTTTAGGGTTTGGGTTTTGGAGTTTAGTGTTTAGGATTATAATTTTGTGTTTACTATTTAAGGTTTAGGGTTAGGGTTGGTGTTTAGTATTGGTGATTATAAATATGGAAGCTACCCAATATGATAAAGTTGCTAAATATACAAGTTTAAAAAAATAAGGAGTTTTCAAATATGGAAGCACTTAAGGATCATGAAGCTCTTGATTGGTCAACCATGGGTGTAGCGATGATTCTGGCTCGCTTTTTCGCTGCCATGAATAAAATCATCGTAAAAGGGCATCAGATTTGTCACATTCTATTGTAGTGAACCTAAACCCTAAAATCCTAATCCATAAACCTTAACCCTTAAGCAAAAGTATAAACCTAAGACTAAACCATAACCCTTGAAGGTACCTTGAGTGTGACCAAGCGAACTTGAAGATACTGTAAGTGTGACCCAATGACATTGAAGGTAACCTTCAAATGTAACCTAGTCCCCTCAAAGGTACCTTAAGTATGGCCAGTTAACCTTGAAAGTAATATTCAAATGTGACTAGGTCACTTTGAAGGTATATTAAGTGTGACTGGGTAGCATTCAATGAAAAATTCAAAGGTGACAGGGTCACCGAAAAAGTACCTTAGGTGTGCTAGGGTAGCCTTGAACGGTTATCGAATGACCTTAAAGGTACCTTTAGTGTGACATGGTTAGCTTAAAGGTAACAAAAAAAGGTTCATCCAGCTACAATTAAGGTACCTTCAAGATGACCGGGCCACCTTTTAAAGTTACCTTCAAAGTCACCAGGTCACAGTTAGTTAAAGTATCTTCAAGGTAACCGGGTCACAATTGAAGGTTACCTTTAAATGATCAGGTCACATAAAAGGTACCTTTAAGGTTACTCGGTCACCTTTCAAGGTCATCTAGTCACACTTGAAAGTTACCTTGAAGGATACCTGGTCATACATATAGTACCTTTAAGGTGATCGGGTCAACTTTCAAGGTTACCTTCAAGGTCACCAGGTCACAGTTAAGGGACATTTAAGGTAATCGGGTCACAATTGAAGGTTACCTTTAAGGTGACCAAGTTACACAAAAAGTACCTTTAAGGTCATTCAATTACCTTTTAAGGTTACCTTCAATGTCACCTGGTTACACTTAAGGTACCTTCCAGGTGACTTGGTCACCTTTGAAGGTTACCTTGAAAGTTTCCCAGTCACAGTTAAGGTACCTTTAAGGTGACCAGGTCAGCTTTCAAAATTACCTTCAAGGTCATTAGGTGACATTCAAGGTACCTTTGAGGTGACCAGGTCACGCTTTAGGTATTTTCAAAATGATCCGATAATGTTTTTAGGTTATCTTCAATGTGACTCGGTTACACTTTAAGTACCTTCAAGGTGACCCGATTACACTTTAGGTATCTTCAAGGTGACCCGGTAATGTTTTTAGGTTACTTTCAATGTGATCCGGTCACACTTTAGGTACCTTTAAGGTGACCCGGTAAATTTTTTAGGTTACATTCAGTGTGACCCGATCACACTTCAGGTACCTTCAAGGTGACCGATATTATTTTTAGGTCACTTTTAGTGTGACTCGGTCACACTTTAGGTACCTTTAAGGTGACCCGGTAATGTTTTTAGGTCACCATTAGTCTAACCCGGTCACACTTTAGGTACCTTCAAGGTGACCTAGTAATGTTTTTGGGTCACGTTCAGTCTGACCCAGTTACACTTTAGGTACTTTCAATGTCACTCGGTGATGTTTTTAGGTCACGTCTAATGTGGCTGGGTCACACTTTATGTACATTCAATGTCACCCGGTAATGTTTTTAGGTCAGCTCGAATATAACCGGGTCACACTTTAGATACCTTAAACGTCACCCGGTAATGTTTTTACGTCACCTTCATTGTGACCTGGTTACATTTTAGGTACCTTCAACATCACCTGATAATATTTTTAGGTCACCTCCAATGTGATCCGGTCACACTTTATGTAACTTCAATGTGACCTGGTAATATTTTTAGGTCACCTCGAATGTGACATGGTCACACTTTAGGTACCTTTAGGTCACCTCCAATGTGACCTGGTCACACTTTAGGTACCTTCAACGTGACTCGGTAATGTGTTAAGGTCACCTCCATTGTGACCCGGTCACATTTTAGGTACCTTCAACGTGACTTGGTAATGTTTCCAATAATGTTTTTAGGTTACCTCCAATATAACTCAGTCATACTTTAGGTGCCTTTAAGGTGACCCGATAATGTTTTTAGGTTACTTTCAATGTGATCCGGTCACATTTTAGGTACCTTCAAGGTGACCTAGTAATGTGTTTAGATTATATTCCATGTGACCTGGTCATAATTAAAGTACTTTAAAGGTGACTGGGTAATCTTTTTAGATTACCTAAATTAAATTGCATAAAAATTGAATTTTTAAAAAATATATTTTTTAAAAAATCATATAAAAATAGACATATTAATTTTAAAATCAAATATGATTTAAAAGAAAAGTTTTAGAGCTCCACATGAAAATTGTTAAAGGAAGTCAGCCAAATCGGCCTAAATAATAAACATTTTAAAATTAAAAATAAATATTTGGCACAAAATAATGAACCATTTAATTTAAAAAATAACTATTTTACAAAAAATTAAGTTTTGGGATGATGAAAAAAATAGTAAAATTATACAAAAAAAAAAAAGGAAAATGGACTTGGCCCAAAATAGCCCTAAATAATTGACATAATATGTTTTAAACAACAGATTCATTTTTTTTTTGTTTCTATCTGAATAAAAACACCCAAATTGGTTTCCAAGCCAGGCAAAGCAAATTGCATTTTGTGGCGGTTCACAAAAAAATTGAAACAACAAAGATTTAACCAGATAAGAAAAATTAAAAACAAAATAAGCCCATTTTTTTTAACCCAAAATTAAGCTTGTTCCGTGTACAACTTGTTTAACAACACAACTCAAAAGCTCAATGTATCACCTAGGTACATCTCAAATTCCAGGTACTCATTTGAAATAAATTAAAAAAGATGTAGGACCGTTGGCAACCAAACCCCTTAAACTAACAACTAATTTGTAAATAATCTATAAAACAACTATAAGTATCTCTAACCCAATTTTTATTTTTTCCTGTACATTTCTTGCTTTATTGACCTAATGGTGGTTGACTTGGAACGTAGTTATTACACTTATAAGGTGTTTGACAACCCCAAGCATTTGTTTCCTTGATAAAATTTGTTCACTATTTAATGGGAGATAATAGATTATACACATGTGTGTATTTACGCACATATAACACTGTTATGTTAGTAACAGTTCCCTGCCTTTTTATACATTTTTGAAAAAGAGGGTGAGATGCGAATAATTAGGGGCAAAATTAGGCAGTTACCAGAAGTGAGGCCCATTTTCCATACAAACTCATTCCAGAAAACTATCAATACTCTTAAACCTCGATTCTTTCTCTCTCTCTTCTTCATCTAAGAACCCACCCCCATTCCAGCGACACTGAATTGAGTTTGAGAGAAGACGATATAGGACGACAGCACTAGTGAGATGAAGGTGACACTGGTGAGACTGAGGACAAAGATAAGGGTGAAATGGAGGATAGCAAGGAGAACACCACCCACGAGAACACGATTCGACAACTAGTGGGAAATGGATGTGCAACTTGCAAGTTTTCAAATTGAGAATAGGTGCAATTTGTGTGTTTGGACTCCCACCCTCAATTCATTTTTTCTCGCTTATGAAACTAAAAATCCACCCTATTCTATCACCATAGACTCCTATTCATCGCAACCCAAAAGCATACAATTAGATTTCTATTGAGTGTAGACGAAGACGAAAGTTGAAGAGGACCCGGGGAGGGCACAATAGACGTTGTCGAGACGGATGAAGCATGATTGCGAAGGAGGAGCAATAAGGTTTAGGGAGTGAGTATAGCAGACGGTGGTGCTTTTGACGCAGATCTCGACGAAGAAACTTAAGGTGCCTATATCATTTTTTTATATCCACAAAAAAACATCCACAATTTGTGTTTTATATGGAAAAATAACATAGATTTGTATGTTTGCATGCTTCTGGGTTATATATATATGTTCTGAGTTTGTAAAGAGCACGAATATATATATGTATTTTTGTGAGACTTATATGTATGTTCTGGGTTTGTAAGGAATATATGTATATATATGTATGCTTTTGAGGTTTATATGTGTGCTTCTAGATTTGTAAAAACATAAATATATATTTATGCTTTTGGACTTTATATGTATGCTTCTAGTCTTATAAAGAACACAAATATATATGTATGCTTCTAGTTTTATAAAGAGCACAAATATTGTATGAAACTAGAAATGAATTAAGATTTATTTAAATGGTATTATGAACTATTTGTATGGACCTAAGTAAATTTTTTGAAATATAATCTGCATATATGACAATGAAACATGAGGATACCTCTCACAAGCTCACCAATTCTAGTGAGATGAGTACATGAAAAAAAAATGGCAGCAAATCTACAATGCAAAAGGATCGAAGCGAGGATAAAACTGAAAACAGTGTGGAAAATGTATGAAACTGTGATATATATGTGTTAAACTATAATTGAATTGTGTTAATCTATGTACAATATGTGTTAAATTGGATGTGAAATATATTAAATTGGAAGTGAAATGTATTAAACCGTAAGGTATATTTGTTAAAATAGAAGTGAATTATATTAATCTGTGTGAGATATGTGTTAAACTCCCAACTTGAAACCATAAACATAACAAAAATTTGTAAAAAAAACAAAAGACAAATATGGAGATGGTGAACTTGAGATGGAGAAGAAGAAATGAAAATGAAGGAATTAAATAAAAAAATGAAACATATACAAACTAAATTGCCATAATTATAAATTTTGAACAAAGTTAATGTTTTGAACCGTTAATGTTTGGACAATTGAGAGAGAGAGAGAGAGAGAGAAAACAAAAATATGTCGAAACTTGTGAAAAAGAAGAAATAAAAATAATGGAATTAAATAAATAAGGAAACGTTTAAAACTAAATTTTCATAACTAAAAATTTTAAACACAATTAATATCTCTATTAGTATGCAATCAAATCTTCCACCCTAACAAACATAATTATCATAAATGGTCCAAGTCAAACAGAAACTACCTCTTTTTAACACCATCTAGTATGTGCATATACATATATGTGTATTTCAACATTTCACATTTAATGGCGTTGTCATCTCAAACCAAGAGAAACAATAATTAATATGAAACTTTGAAACAATCCTCAAGAAGCATAAATATGAAACTCTTAAAGAATCCAACAGTAATAATCCAAAGAAAATTTTAATAAATAAATATGCTAAATCTAAAATATAAAACTTGAGTAAAGATAAATACGGTTGGAGAATTAAGGTTCATAGTCTAAAGTCAACAACCTTACTATTTAACTAGTAAAAATCATTAAAAAGTTGCCATGAATCCTGGGGAAAAAAATTGATCACTTTTTTTTAGAAGCTTAAATATCCTGGTTCTACTTGAAAATTTTTAAATTTAAGGAGCATGAGAACTTAGGAGATTGATGGCTTCGTCAATGAATTTGGGGGTGATCATTGGGTGCCATAAGTGAATGAGGAGATAAAAAGGAGAAGGATGGTGGAGTCATCCATCAGCTTCGCTTTAGGAGTACAATGAATTTAAAATTTTTGCACTTTCGATTTATATAGGCTACTTGATTACTAGTTCTTAAAAAAAAAAATTAAATTATTAGATACTATTTTTATCATCTTTTGATGGGATGAAATCATTTTAGATGAGATTATAGCATATCTTAATTATAAATTAATTTAAATTTAATCCTATTTTTTAATTTACAATTCAAATTTAAGAGATAATTTAATAATTTTTGCTTTGACTGCCATTTGTCATTACCTTAGTGCTTTATAGGGTAGGGGTATATTTTGTAGACTGTGTAAAAGATTATAGTTCATTTACTAAAAAAAGAAAGTGTGTCATGTGTTAGATCCACAATCTCTCTCATTAAGGAAAAGTGAAAATTACCCTTAGATGTATCCTACTTTGCACACACACACACACACACACACACACACAGATTATTTTAAAGTATGTTTTATTAAAAAAGAGCTTTTGTTTGTGTTGTGTATCAACTAGAAAAATAAATATCTACCTAATTTTTTTTTATATTTGTGTAATATAAATATTTTTTTGTACCACTCTTTTTTAAAATATTTTATAAAGAAATCAATTAATAAAAAAATAGGTTCCTTTATAAGTTTATCATTTTCTTCCTCTTCTTTTCCACATTTTCCCCTCTTTTTTCTCTTTTTCTTTTCCTTCCACCGTTTTTTTTTTCATTTTCTTCTCTCCTTTCACACATTCCCCCCCCTTTTTTTTCTTCTCTTTCTTCTCCATCGATCTTGCTGTCTAACTGGTTTCTTCATTCTCTTCTCTCTCCGTCCAATGGCTTAGATCACCACAGTACCAAATGCCCCATTTTCTTAGGGGTATTGTAAAAACTCATGGCTGGAACAAATGATTATGCAAATCTACAAAGAATTTGTAAGACAAGAATTTTCATTAAACTTGCTAGAATTAAGAAAGAATGAGTGAATCAAGCATAAAGATCAAGAAAAAACAAACTAAAGTAAGATTTGGCTGGAAGATATGAATTGAATGAAGCTTCATTTTCTCTTGTTGGTCATGCAAAGAACAAGAACTCAGGAACCAATCTCCATCTGTTTGTTTTTTTCCCTCCTTAAAACTTGTTGCATAAGAAACATCAACAAGAAGAATTTAACATGTAGCAGAAAAAAAAGAACAAAGAGCAAGAATGAAATATTTTTTTTCTTCTAGATGAAGCAAAACACAAGAGTAGAAAGTACAAAAGAACAAGAATCAATGAGCTTGAAAAATTACAAAAGAATTTTTCTGGGGGTGAAAGGGCGGGTAGACATATCAGTTGGATTGTGGCGCTTCTTGGTAAATGGTGGTGGATGTTCCATACAGAGAAAGGAGTTTTGTGGCGCTCTATGATCGAAAGTATATATAGGATGGAGGGAAGATTGGATGATAGAAGTAACTTTAATTTAGGATATTCAACTTGGGGAAATATTCTAAAGGTTAAAGTAAAAAAAAGAAAGACCACAGGCTTTTTTCGTTAATTCCTTCATTTGGAGAGTGGGTAATGGTGAGAGTGTGAGATTTTGGAAGGATACTTAGGTTGGATATGAAAGTTTAGAATGTTGATTTTTGAGGTTATTTAGATTGGAAACAAATGTGGATGTGGTTTTTGGTGAAAGAGGGGTTTGGTATAGGAATCAATGGTGTTGGCCGTGGTTTTGGCTGAGGCTTTTGAGGGTTAGGAAATTAAGGGAAGTTTTGACAATAAAAGAATCATCAATATTATACTTACCTTGAATATGGCATCATCACCAACACATGGGTGCATGCAGAATCTCTTTCTCTTATAAAACCATAACCAATCTTTAAATTTAGATATAGTTTCACTTCCTTCATGTTAAAAAACAAATTCGTTGGCAATTTTGACAAACAATTTGGCTAATTTCATCATCACCTTTGGCAAAGTCTCCATTACCTTGGCATACATACATATTTTTGTTGGAAGAATAAGAAACCTGAAATCCTCTTGCAAAAATAATGTATTATGCATGGCAGTAGCAAATTCAAGAAATGAAATAGAATATGTAATCTAAAAAAAAAACTTTGTTCAAAGATCTTGTAGAAACTAGGAAAACCATGGAAATCTAGGCAAGATCTTTCCTTTACATCTCTGTGTTGACACCCAATTTCGTCCGGCCTTTTTTTTAAAAAAATTTTAAAAAAAAACTAAGTAAAAAAATTATTATTATTATTATTATTATCGCTAAAAAAATTTTAATTATGTTAATTAGTTTAAAATATATTTTTATTTTGAGAAGATTTGATTTAAAATAATATATGTGTGAATATGTATGTGTTTGAAATAAAAATAAAATTTTAGAAAAAAATGACCAAAAATTAAAAGTTTGAGGTAAAAATGACAAAATTGAGAAGTTTCGGACAAAATTGACAAATTCTGAAAGTTTCAGGAGCTTTGGGTAATTTTTCACGTTAATTTTGGGCCTAAACGGACGTTTCTGGCCCAAATTGACAGAAAACGTTAAAATTGTCAAAGTCAGAAGCTTCTGAGCTTATCCAGAGCTGGAGTAACGTAAAGGACTGAAATTGTCATTTTACCAATTTAAAAGATAAGTTTGAGATTTTTTATTAATTTATCCGTCCACAGTTCAGCTAAGCTCCTTCTATAAATACCCCCCCAAATTCAGTGCTGAACATATAGAAAATCAGAGGAAAAGCTTAGAGCTCCGTCTTAGAAAAATATAAAATTATAGCCCTTGTCCCTGGCTCTCTTCCCTTTCTCCAAAAAATCTCAAAATTTTTTATTCTGACGCCTTGGCCCCCATCTTCCTCCTCCCGTTTATCTCCGTTCTCTCTCTCTCTCCGACGTTGCCCGCCACCGCCGTCCGCCGGCCGCCACGCCTCCACCTAGCATTCCTGCCGCCGTCGTCCGGCCGTCCCACCGCCGTCAGCCCCTCCACCCAGCCGTTCCGCCGCGCGCTCCGTCATCCTTTTTTTTCTTCCCCCGGCCGCCCCGCGCCCTCGCCGCCGTCGTCCCGGCCGCCGTCGCCCTCGCTGCCGCGTCGCCCTAGCTGCCCGCCGCCGCTCCGCCCCACGCCGTCGCCGCCTTGCCCTTCCTCTTCCTCCTCTGCGCCAGCAGCCCCCCCCCCCCCCCCCCCCACGCCGCCGCGTCGCGTCTATTTCCCAGCAAAAATTCAATTTCAAAATTTTAAGGGTAAACCCCTATTTCATACTTCATCTTTTCAATTTCTTTCACTTTGGTCACTAACTTTTTATTTTGTTCTTGCAGAATTAATTACTAACCCTTTTTAATTTTTACTTGTTTATTCATTATTATTATTACTAACCTTTTGTTTTATTGTTGTTAACAATTGATTAATCTAACTTTACTAACTTTTATATTTATTGTTATTAACAATTAATTGATCTAACATTACTAACTTTTATTTTTATTGTTACTAACAATTAACTCAACTAACTTACTAAGTTTTATTTTTATTGTTACTAACTTTTGCTAATTATTATAATTCATGGAAGGTTGTACCTCCTATTTATTTAATTATTTTAATGGATGGCCAAAAAGCCCCATTTTTATCATTTATTTAATAATTGTTTTTAATATTTCTTTATGTGTTTTCTCTTTATTTGTTTATTTATTTTATGCATCTTTTACTTTTTAAATGGATGTCTAAACCAAAACAAAAAAAAGAAAACCTCCACTTTATTCATTTTCCTTTATTTACTTTATGCAAAAATTTTATTTAAAAAAAAAAAAGAAATTAATCATGAAAGAAAAAATAATATAAATAAGTAAATGATAACTAATTAAAAGAAAATCCTTTTATGTGAATAATTAATTTTATTCTTTAAGACTAATATAAATTTTTTTTTCTTTAAAAAGCAAAAAAAAAAAATTTAAGTAACTTTTTATTCCTTTTATTAAAATTAAATAAACATAAGTAAATAATAAAAAAAAAATAATAATACAAATCATTTCTTTTTAAATATATCTTTAAAAGTAGCAATAATTAAAATTTAATAAAAACAACAATAAGAATCTAATAAAATTATAATTAAAATAATTATAATTAATTAAATAATTAAAATTTAACAAAAATTAAAACTCCATGACCAAATGATCCGCCAGGATCCATGGCTTGGAAATATTTTTTTAATAAAGTATATAAATAAATTTTTCTTTATTAAAAATAAACACTTTGGACTAATATATTAATTATTTAATAAAATATAATTTTTTAGTAAAAAGAATAAAAAGAGTAAAAATTTTGAGTTAATATTTTATTCTGTAGTATTTTTACTTATTTCTTTCAAAATAATGAAAAGATATAACTTTTTGTTTCCTTTATAAAAATCTTAGTCAAAAATAATAAAAAATAAATAAAAAAAGTGAATTGAATTTCTCTTAAATATTTTAGACTTATTAATTAGATATATTTTCAGAGATATAAATTAAAATTATTTAAAAAAAATCTTTCATCAAACAAAAAGAATATAAAAATAACAAATAAATATCAAGATTTTTATATACATGTAAATTTTTAAATAATCACTTTTGGTTAAATTTCTATCAAAAACAAAACAAATAAATATCAAAAATTTTCCTTTTATGTTTAAAATATACATAAAATTTTTTAGTTTCTTTTCTTGAATAATCATTTTTGCTTAATTCATTCAAAACAAAATTAAGACTTTTGTTCTATTTTTTGTTCTATTTTTTAATTAAATAATTACTTTTTGATTTTCCTTTTATCAAATAAAAATATTAAGACTTTTCTTGTATTTTTGAAATATACATATAAGTTTTTATTTTCTTTATTAAATAAATAAAATCTTGATTAAATAATTTCTTTTTTGGTTTATCTCTTATTAAATAAAAAAGAATAAACATAACATATAAATATGAATCTTTCTTTTATTTTTAATAAAACCTTGATAAATTTATTTCTTTTAAAAAAAAAACATAAAATAAATCTAAGCCATATTGTTAAGTCTAAAAAAAAAAAAATTTTTAGTTCATGGTGTATTGGCTGGAAACTGTCTCGTGCCCGCTTTTGAGCTGCTTCACCTGGTGAAGAGGGTCTGGCTGAGTAACAACGCCCCGTACCATGATCAAAAATTTAATTTTTTGAATTAACTTCTTATTAAAAAAAATTAATTACTTTTATATTCTTTTATAGATTAAGTAATTCTTTAAATAATAAATATCCTTCATTAAACAAGAAAAATTAATAAAAAAAAAAGAGAAAAAAAAAAGAAAAGAAAGATAAGAAAAAGAAAAGAAAGAAAAGAAAAGAAAATATAAAGAAAGAGAAATCAAATTTTTAGATTATTAATAAACCTAAAATTTCCAAATTAATAATTAAACTAATAATTAATTCCATAAAATAATAATTAAATAATTAACTTTAAATTAATTTCCATATCCGGATGATCCGGCAGGATCTACGGTTTGGAAATATCAACCTTTTTTAAAAAAAAAACTATATAAATTAAATAAAAAGATAAAAATCCATATTTTTACAATATGGATAAAATTATTTAAAATTTCACCAAATTCCGTGTCCAAATGACTCGGCAGAGTCCATGGTTCGGAATCAAAATCTTCCGTGTCCAAATGACTCGGCAGAGTCCATGGTTCGGAAGTATAAAATTTTACCCGAATTAATTACCAAAATCAACATTTTTGACTAATTCAGTTAAAATTTCTAGTTTGAAAATTAACTGAATTTTTTTAAAGCAAAGTAAAATAAAATTAAAATCAACTAAGGTGCCAATTTTGGGCGCTATAACAATATTGTTTTAGCGTAACCGTACTCCCGATCCCCGAACTCTCGCAGACCATATTTTAAGGTATCCAATCGACCTGAGCGAAAACCGATTGGTGGCGACTTCCGAAAAAGACCCGTAGGTTGCTACACTCTGGTACTCTTAATACATGTAAAAAACATTATTTGAATAGCAAGAAAACAATTAGTAGCTAGACTTACCATAATTTCAATAAAGCTCATGTGTTGACCTTAGCAATGTCTATCAATGAGCTTATGGAAAGAATGAGAAGCAACAAAACTATCCAAGTTTGCACTTAAATCATAGCCCATTTGATCAAAATTAAACATAACAATATATTTGACAATATGCACTTAAAACATAGCTCATGTTATTCAAAAAAGTGCTTTCCATTTCATTTAAACAAATGGATGCATGATAAACATAGATGAACCAAACTTAGACACAGGTTTGCTTTGGTTTGCATATAAATCGAGTTGGTTTAAACTTGCACAAGAAATAGATTATATGAATTTCAAAAAAGTGCATGGTGAATTAACAAAACAAAAGAATAAGTTATGAAATTTGACTAATCACAATTGTATTCACACACACCATAATTCATGAATTCCATAGAAGTATATGTCAAAACAAAATATATGAAATGTTTTTCAAAGAAATCAAATTATACCTTGAAAGGCCATGGAATACTTCTCAAAACACAGGTATTTTGGATGAAATCCGGAAAAATGAACTTGGACCTTAACGCATTCTATTTACTACATTATCTCAATTTAATTTCATGAAAACTATTTTTCAAGACAACATTGTTAGAAAACAAACATTGTTTAAAGAATTCAAGTGAAACAACCATTATAGGAATAGATGGGTGATATATTAAAGTGGGTTTCTTTTTGGCAATGCGTGTTCACCTTACTGAAACATCTTTTCTTGAACTATGGGCACAATGCCTGTGCCTACAAAACCTATGGTGATGCTCCATTGTTGAACCTTCTAATTCTTTTCAAATTTTGTACAACATGTAAGTTGGCTCAGTACTTGAGCTCTTGAAAATCCAACTTCTTGAATGGGCGACACCTCTTTTGGTTCCTTTCGAATTACCTTTTGAGTTTTTACAATGAAAATACAACAACACTAAAAGAATAATTTATCACGTTAGATTTTAAAACCACTTCTTTGTAGGACAAATTCACTTCTCTCAGTTTAACAATGAAATCTTTTCCTTTCTCTTAACTTCCCTCTCTTTATTTTCTTTTAAAAGCTCTCCACACTCTTCTTCCCTCTCAGTTTCACTTCTTGCTAATTTTCTCTCGCCCATCCTCTCATAATTTTCTCTTAAGCCCTCTATATTTCCTCTCAATGTCTTTGCTCTCGGCTTTATTAAGTTCCTTTCGAGCCTTAACAACTTGATTAGGGCTCAATTGAACAAGTGTAATTTTTCTACCATGATATGCAAAAGAATGTTTGTGAATCCATCATGAATGACCTTTTTATCTTTCCACTACGGTCCACTACATATGATGTGTCTAGCTGGCATAGTCACAATAACACAAAATATGCCATCATGATTGTGAATGAGAGTTATTTGTGGAAGAGGGCAAAGTGTTACATATGAAGGGAAAATGAGATAATTAGGGGCCAAAAGGGAGGAGGAGCAAGCAACCAGGCAAACTTAGGGGGCTGGTAGGAGAAAAGATTTCAGGCAAAATAATGAATAATAGATCGGGCAAAATAAAATGTCAGGCAAAATGAAGTATTAACTTATATTAAATAAAAAGGCTTAGCAGAAACAAATAAGAGTGTGGGGAAAAATGAAGTAATATGACTATATGAGAGCTCTTTGTAAAAATATGGCCTCATTTCCATAAGGAAAGTAAAGGTTATTTATAGGAAAGTTAGATGCATGGGATTACGCCACTTGTCTTTAAATCAACGGTAGAGAAAAATATAACGACCATATTTGGGTAAAGGTTATTTTTTGGGCTTCTGGGTTTACCCGGGTCGGTTGGAAAATCCAACGAGCATTGCTTTGAGCTCACCAAGCTAGAACTCCCTAAAATCATTCCCTTTACGATGTCGGACTAAAATTCATGCCAAAAATTTTAAATCTAACATCGTCTAATTTGAAATAATCAAACGGTTAGTAAATTTTTTTTATAAATAATAAATAAATAGACAAATATAAAATAACCAAATTCTATCATTACATTTTGCCCTGTTGCATATAAAGCATAAAATGATTCATACGCATTAAAGATATAAGATAGATGTTACTGTTTGATTGTTGCATGGAATAAGTTTAATAATTCCATGAGTAATGGTTGAAATCTGCATCATTATAAGTTAAGGGAGCAAAATCCAAGATTTTACAATTTAATTTTGTTAGTATAATATCTATGGATGTAAATAATAAATTACAATATAAAGGAAAAGTAAATAACATTAATTAAATAAATATCTCTGTCTTTATTTAATAGCCTTTTTTTCTTCTTTTTTTTTTTAAAATTTAATAGCCGGATCTTGCTTTGATGGCCATATTTCCTTAGGCCAATGAATTAAAAAAAAAAAAACAAGAAGGAAAGATGCTTTCCTTGTTTGTGCGCACACTTGCGCAAATTTAAAAGTTCCCTGATGCTCCAGTTCTCTTTCGTCGTCCTTTCTCTCTGGTTTTTTCCGTTTCGCTTTTTTTTTTTTTTCAAGCTTTTTAGCTTTTCCCTTTCAATTTCAACTTTTCTATTTTCTATCTTACTGACAGCAAATCGAGCTCGCCGTCTCGTATGCTAGGGCAAATTTGGGAGCCACAAACAATTGTGAGGTAAGTTAATCGAACCAATACGACAACTCTTTTTTTTTATTTAATTATTACAAAAGATATAATGGAGAAATATATCAATTTCTAGTAAGTAGAGTAACAATTAGACATGTAATAGTGTATAGTGCTTGACCTAATTTTGCATGAATTTATAGAGCATCAATAATTTATATTGTATACCTACTTGATTGTAGATATCACCATGGTTCAATCCAAAGAAGAAAAGTCACGTACCTGGTCAGGCAAAAGGAAAAGGGAGATGAAAAAAGGAGCATAGAAAAATTTGCCAAAACCACTAACTTATTGTAATGTGCGTTAGCCACTACAAGTGGACGAGACAAATTGAATTGATCTAACGTTTCTTGAGGATAACTTCTGGCCTAATTGGAAGAAGGAAAGAGAAATTCTATCTCCAAGCTATTGAAAATTTATGGTGCAGGATATTCTAGACCTACCTAAATTCATTCCGCCAGAGTCAGTGTTACGATTAAAGAATGAAAGGAAAGAAGTACCTCTCTCAAACACCAGGCTTGATGTGTCAGATAGATATGTTGCCGGCTAATCAGTATGAGCCGACAAAATTCTTCACAATAAGAGGTACTATGATATTTTGAAAAATGGCTATATCGTTCGTGCCATCAAAATACCTCAGGACTTGAATTGCCGCGTTTTCAAGGTGGTCTCAATATGGAGGAATCTCTTCGCGAGGTGGAGTATTGATACTCATACCTTCGTCACAGCCTAGGGAGAATTCATACCAACTTTAGAAGATGTAAAAGTTCTCTTGGCTTTGAGTACCTTTGGCGCAAAAGTCTTGTCAAATAAGTTGGCCGATGATGAAGTATGCCTTTATAAGAGCTTAATGGAGGATATTAGTAAGGCCAAGAAGGCAACAAGGATCAGGACCAAATTCTGCTCTTATGACATATGGCTGAATTTTTACTTTGGCCAACCAGATACTGATGGCTCCATAATTCCCGGGAAAGGGCGAATTGCGATTACAAATTAGAAGCCTTTTTTGCATTCTGAGTGTGCAAATTTCTTTTACCTAGCACAGCAGAAGTTGGAGTCTATGCTAGAGGTTTTCTTCTCGCCATCAAATTAGCACAGGGGAAAAAGCTAGCACTCAGCCCATTGTACTTGGGCTCTGTTGATACCCAATTTCGTCCGGCTTAAAAATAAAAAAAATTAATTAAATAAAAAAATTAATTATTTATTTTAAAAATTAAAACTTATTAAAAAAAAAAATTATTGAATTACTTAATTAATTGATTACTTAATTAAAAAAATGATGATAGTAATAATGGCAATATTATTTTAGGGGCGTTCTTTTTAGTTTGTATGTTAAAAAAAAAATGGGAAGAAAAAAAAAATAATAATAATAATAAATAATAATAATAAATTAAATCTAAATTAATTAAAATTAAAAATTATTAATTAATTAATTAATTAAAAAGAAAAAGAAGAAAAAAACAAAAATAATAATAAAAAATGGGGAGAGTGGCCGACAGAGGCTCCCCCTCCCCTTATCCCTTATCTTCTCTCGCATTCTCGATCTTCATCTATTCTCTCCCTCTCACTCAACGCACACACACAGAAAAAAAAAAAAAAAACAATCTTCTCTCTCTCTTTCCTCTCCCTCTGGCAGAGCACGCTTCGCTCTTCTTCTTCTTCTTCTTCTTCATCTCGCTCGAGAACACACACATCTGCTCTCCTTCTTCCTCTCTGTTTCTCTCTCACGCTCAGCTGGAGCTTTCTCTCTCATCCTTTCTCTCATTCACGCTCTCCCTCTCTCTCTCTCTCCCTTTCTGAGTTCTCTTCTCTCCTTCTCCCTCTCTGTTTCTATCTTTCTCTCTCTCCCTCTCGAAACAACGCTCTCCCTCTCTCTCTCTCGACCTACAGCTGTTCCTCTCTCTCTCTCATCTCCCCTGCTGACCTGCGCGCAGCGGTGCTCCCTCTCGTCCCTTTTCTTCTCCCTCCTCTCTGCCTTTTTTTTTTTTTTCCGTCGCGTTCTCCCTCCCTTTACTCGCCGCGACACCGCGTCGCGTCCTTGGCTGCCGTGCTCCCGCCACTTGCTCGCCTCCCGTTCGTACTCCAAGTTCCTCACCGCCCCTTTGCTGTCACGCCTACTCCGTCGCCTCGCGCTCGCCGCCGCGTCGCCCCCTGTTGTCCTACCAGCCGCTGCGTCAATCCCGGCCGTCGCGCACATCTCCCCCATCGCCGGCGCCTCACCTCTCCCTCTCACGCACGCAAAGCCGCCGTCTCCGCCTCCCTTGCGCCATCGTTCTCTCGGTCGCAAATCTCCCAGTCACTGGCGAAGACGAAGAACATTTCAAAGAATAACAGATTTCGTTTTTTGACTAAGTCAAAAGACTGTTTTTTTTAATTTTTGGTAAAATCCTTGTTCAGTCCTTAGCTTTCTTTGTTTTGTTCGTTTAAGTCACTAACATATTCTATGTTGCAGATTAACCCCCATCAGCAAGATTTTCATTATTCATACTTTTCTTTGTTTTCTTTATTAATATTGGTTTGACCTTACATAAAATTTGATCATTGAATTGACATGGAAAATAATATAGGATTTTGATTTGATATGTATATTCATGTATATTTATTGGATTTTAGAATAGTTTAATTTTTATTTTTGTAATATATTAATCTGTATCAAATTATTGGTTAATTAATATTTAAATTTATTAGAAATCCGTCATAAGATGGATCATCTATCCATGTCCAGATGATTCGGTTAGAATCCATGGCTTGGATATTAATTGAAATTATTTAAAATAAAATTAAATAAAATTAAATAAAATTAAATAGCAAAAAAAAATCCAATCGTGCACCGCCAATTACCTCAAAATCAAGAACGTTCTCGAGCTGCTCAACCAAACGATCGCCAAGAGGATCGAGAACAAGAGCGTCGAGTACGTCAGGAAATTCTTCACTGTCGAGAATGATTATACGCCGGAGAAGAAGGCCCGCCAGTCGCGACTCGCGTTTGTCTCTTGACTCAATCAAATTTTTGGGTAAAATTCTCATTTAGCCCTTGATTCTCTTTGTTTTTATTCATTTAAGTCACTAATGTTCTCCTGTTTTGCATATTCATCACTGACAGTATTGTTTTATGTTTTTATTTCTTTTTTTTTGTTGTTGGTTTATTATTTCGAGAATCATGAATTAGTCTGTGATCAATATTACATAAAATTGCAATTTTAGGTTAGGTCAGATTTTTATCTATTTATTTGATTTTTAATTTTAATAGTTAGCATAAATTTAAAACTCATGCTTACATAACGTATTAAAAAAAAAGGGGTCATATTTACGAGATTTAATTCTGAGCAGTTTTTAATGAAAATTCAAGGATGAATTTAGGATATTAATAAATTACAAAATCCATATCCAGATGATTCGGTTAGAATCTATGGTTTGGATTTTATTTAAAATTGTTTAAAGTAAACAAAAATTAAAATTAAATAATGAAACCCAGCTCGCAAATCGATCTGTTGTTGATCCGAATCTAACCCGAAAGTCTATAATTTTGGCTTAATCCTAGTTAAATCCCTAGATTTATTTGATTTATCTGAGACTTTAAGTTTGTTTTGACTTACAATTTAGTCACTGTTGTTTATTTTCCTTTTTTATGTTTTTGTTTATTCAGTTAATTAAAGGTGTAAAATTCACTTAGCAATTAACATTAAGTTTAACTATATGATTAGCTTATATAAATAATTTAAATAAATAATTTGTCTTCGAATTTATCTAATTTGCTCATTTGAAACTTTAAGTTTGTTTTGATGTACAACTTGATCTCTGATTTACTTATGTTCTTTATTTTGTGTGTTGTTTGTTCAGCTAATTAAAAGCATAAATTAACTTAGGAATTGACATTAAGCTTAATTATATGATTAAGTTAAATAGGTAATTTTAATAAATAATTTATCTTTGGATTTATTTGATTTATTCATCTGAACTTTGAGTTTGTTTTGATTTACAATTCGTGCATTGATTTCCTTTTATTGTCTTTTCGTTTGCTCAAATAATTAAATGTGTAAATTAACTGAGGAATTAATGTTAAGCATAATTATATGATTAGATTAGATAAACCTTTTTTTTATTAATCTAAAATTAGTTTGACATAATAAAAATCACACCTAGGAAATATTCAGTCTACCTGTGCCATTTAATAATTAATTAAATAGCTAATAATAAATTAAATTTAAATTAAATTCCATGACCAGATGATTCGGTTAGAATCTATGGCTTGGATATTAATTGAAATTATTTAAAAAAATAATAATAATAAAATAAAATAAAAAATTTAATAATGAAATCCGTTCGCGAATCCTCAACTCGATTAAAAGTCGATTCAGAATCTCGGTACAATTCTTCTCTTATTCTACTTATTTTATTTTATTTATACAAGTCACTAACCTTTTTTATTTCTACAGAACTAACAATAATCTTTATATGTTTATTATTATTATTATTATTTATTATTATTATTATTATTATTATTGTTATTATTATTATTATTCTATTCAGATTACTAACTATTTAATTTTTGCATAAACTAATTGCTAACCCAACTAACATCACTAACCTTTTAATTTTTGCTATATACTAACAATTAACCGTACTCACCGCTAACTTTTATTATTATTGTTGTCACTAACCATTTAATATTTGTTATACTAACAACTAGCTTTACTAACTTTATTAATAACTAACTTTAATTATTATTATTATTATTATTATTATTATTGTTATAATGGAAGGTTATGCCTCCTATTATTATTTTAAAAACAGTGGATGGCCGAAAAGCCCCACTTTATTTATTTATATATCATCTTTTGATATTCTTTTGTTTACTTTATGTGTTTTCCCTTTATCTATTTGCACGTGTTATTTAATTTATGCATCTCTTTTTTTTTTTTTTTTTTTTTTAATGGATGTTCAAAACAAAAAAAAATAAAAAAATAAAAAGAGAAGAAAACCTCCACTTTATTTATTGTTATTTAATTTTTCTTTATTTTATGGTTAAACTCATTTCATTTAAAGAAATTAGCCATAAAAAAATATATATGTAAAATAAATCTAAACCATGTTGTTAAGTCAAAAAAAGAATTTTTTAGCTCATGGTATATTGGCTGGAAACTGTCTCGTGCCCGCTTTTGAGCTGCTTCACCTGGTGAAGAGGGTCTGGCTGAGTAACAACGCCCCGTACCATGATCAAAGATTTTTATTTTTAAACTCTTTGATTCCTTTAAATTAACTTCTTATTAAATAAAAAATTAATTATTTTTTTTAATTCTTTTATAAATTGAGTAATTCTTTAAATAATAAATATCCTTCATTAAACAAGAAAAATCAGATAAGAAAAAGAAAAGAAAGATAAGAGAAAGATAAAAATCAAAAAGATAAAGAAAAGAAAGAAAAGAGTAATAAGATATAAAAAAAGAAAGATTTTTTTTAAATCATTAACAAATTTAATAAAAAAGACTTATAAGTTAAACTAATAATTGATTCCATAAAATAATAAAATAATAATTAACTATAAATAATTTCCATATCCGCATGATCCGGCAGGATCTACGGTTTGGAAAATATCAACCTTTTTAAATAAATTAAATAAAAAGGTAAAAATCCATATTAACGATATGGATTAAATTCTTTAAAATTTCGTCAAATTCCGTGTCCGGGTGACTCGGCAGAGTCCATGGTTCGGAATCAAATCTTCCGTGTCCGAATGACTCGGCAGAGTCCATGGTTCGGAAGTATAAAATTCTATACAAATTAACTTAAAAATCCATATTTCGACTAATTCAGTTAAAATTTCTAAATTAACTGAAAATTATTTAAAGGCAAAGTAAAACAAAATTAAAATCAACTAAGGTGCCATTTTTGGGCGCTATAACAATATTGTTTTAGCGTAACCGTACTCCCGATCCCCGAACTCTCGCAGACCAGTTTTAAGGTGACCAATCGACCTAGGTGAAACAGATTGGTGGCGACTCCCGAAAACCCGACGTTGCCACAGCTTGGCGACTCCACTGGGGACCCCGGTTAGTGAGTCGAGCCTAAAACTTGATTTGTTTTGTTTTGCTTTGCTGCTTATTATGTGGATTTATATGTTATATTTACTTATTCTAAACATGCATAATGCATTCACAATATGAAGCTCTATACCCGAGCTTTCTCAAATCGAATACAATTCTTTCTAAGCGGAATTGGTGTTGTTGTCCTTGTGAGGCCATGGTCTCCAAGCCTTCACCGGTTTCAAAGTAGCAAAGTAGTGTATTGCCTTCTGAGACGGTTAGTCTCTGCATGGGCCCACGAAAAGCTACGACTCGAATTAATCCCTTCCTTACATAAACCCTAGAGGGTAAGGAATCGGGCCGTCACTATAATTTAGTGATGGGATTCGGGAACTATCCCTTGCCTTTTTGATAAACCACCTTATGCATATAGAACTCCCCACTTAACCATAGAACTGACCATAGAATTTCTACCATTTTACCAACGCCATAAGCATATCCTTGTTATGCTGTGTTGTTATTCTACACTTTTCTTCGTATGGTTTTAACTTGTTTATCCATAATACTTCATGAGTTGTTAATTACTATTTAACTTGTTAATAACCTTATTTTTCTTTTGTTATACTTCCGTTCTGTGCAATTATTCTTCATGCATCAAAACCACGCATCAAATTATGCTAACTTTTTGGTCTTTATAATGACAACTAAAAGTTTTGAAGTTCTACGATAATGGATAAGCAAACTCACTCATCGCATGCAAGCATTACATTAATCACGTGCATATAAAGTCTGATAAAAACATAATCTCATTGCATACAACCATTACATCAATCACGTACATACAAAGTCTGATAAAAACATAATCTCACATTGCATGCATGCATTCATTGCATCAATCACATACATGTAAAATCTAATAAAATAAATCTTACTTTAAAAAGGTAAAATTGGACCTCAACACCGATATCCAACTCGGCTCCAAACAAGACTAATGGCAGAACAAACCGAAGGACGTCTCATAGATATAGAGTCCAAGATAGAAAATATGGCCGGAGCAATTCCCTCCTCATTACACCAAAAAATGAAATTCATTATTGACAGAAAGTTAATCACAGTTTTGGCTGAAGAAAGCATTCTGCTATCACCTATATCAACGGTAGCAAAGACCAAGTAGCCTCATCTTCCAAGTTGGAATGACCCAAATGCCAAATATGATTATCAAAAAGGTTCAATTGGACATGTAACCGAAAATTCTGTCATATTGAAACTCAAGGTCCAACAGTTGGTCGAGTCCAAGTTGCTAGGCCCGATGTGATTGGTAATTGAAAGTGAAGATTTTGAGCTGGAATTACATTAATCTTGGAAGGGCTCCAAGTCAGATCTGACCTAACAGTTCGCACACACTTTTGAATGACAGGGAATCCTTTGAATAGACTTGTATCTTTGAAAGCTTGCAAAAGTAATTTAATAGTAAAAATCTCCTAGATTTAGTCCAGAATCTAGGGTGTAGTCTTTGTTAAATGGACACCTGCTATTCTTTTTCTGGTACAACAAAAAAATGTAATGCGTGCATTCTACTACTTTCCATTTTTACACTATTTGCCATTACACTATCCATTATTGCCATCACACTTTACTTTTCGACAACCGGTAATTCTTTTTGTTCTCTAACAAAAAGATGTTGCGTGTGCATTCTACCACTTTTCAATCCCATTATTACTTCTACACATTCTACCAATTTTTACAAAAAAATTCAATTATTACACCTACACATTCTACCACTTCTTACCAAAAATTCCGTTTTTACATCCATCTCTCACTCCTTTCCATTATACTATCCATTATTGCTATCATACTTTGCTTTGAAAACGATACTACTCGTGGGTGAAAATAAAAAAGTTAGGGGAGATTTAATAGTGGCGATCTTGAAAGTGCTGTCAAATCTAGTAAGAAGGATTTCATATGTTGCACCCCAACTCTAAAAAAAAAAGAATTCATAGTGGTTATCAACATCCTTACAAGAAGTCTAGGGTTAGCTTCCAAACAAGGTAGCTCTCATATTAAATGACTTCAATGGCCTCCCAATTCTCACAAACGCTCAATACAAAAAAAAAAAAAAAGATTCTCAGTTTTCCGCAACACAAATTCCAACAAAGGAAAGAAGTTTATCCCTTCCATCAAAAGCCATTAAAGGGAAAATCCAAAACAAAAAAAAGAGACTGAGAGCAAACACAAGCAACTAAGGCCACTTGAATCATTTCACTTCAAGAGGGCTATGATCTCAGTTCTTTGCAACACAAACTCCGAAAAGAGAAATTCATCCCTTCCATCAAAAGACAACAAGGGAAAATTCAAAACCAAAAAGGACTGAGAACAAGCACGAGCAAGCAAGGCCACTTGAGTCATCTCACTTCAAGAGAGTTATCAAGTATGTCATCACCATAGCTCACAAAAAAAAACAAAAAAAAGGAAACAAAAAAAAACAAAAAAAAAAAAAACAAAAAAAAAAAAAGAAAAGAAAAGAGGCTCAAGTTAGAGCAAAAGAAAGAAAACAAAAAAAGTGAGCTATGGATTCTAGACTGAAAACCTGCAAAGGTGGTTTAGAACACAAAAGCAACCCTCAAACCAAGCATGCATAAAGATCACAATAGTTGGGGGGCAACAGATGAGGTCTAACTTTCTGGAAAGAGTGGCAAGTTGAGGTCATCACTATTGAGTTTTTCACCATAATCAAATTTGCTCACGAGTAGTATTAAAAGACTCTTCTCCCACACCACTTAAACTTAACTTTCCTCAGACTGAACATCCTCATTCAGTTAAAAGACTATCATTGTGAATCATGCTTCTACCTTATTTAATACTGCTCACGAGTAGTATTAAAAGACCCTTCTCCCACACCACTTAAACTTAACTTTCCTCAGACCAAACATCCTCATTCAGTTAAAAGACTATCATTGTGAATCATGCTTCTACCTTATTTAATACTGCTCACGAGTAGTATTAAAAGACCCTTCTTTCACACCACTCAAACTTAACTTTACTCAGACCTAATATTTACCTCTTAATATTATTCTCATTCAGCTAAAAGACTGCCACAAAAAAAAAAAACATTCAAACTTAACTTTCCTCACACCTAACATTTACCTCTCGATATCATCCTCATTCAGTTAAAAAGCTATTATTGTGAATCATGTTTCTACCTTATTGCCTTGCACAGTTTATGTCTTCGAGTTGGAAAGGGAAGAATGGCAGGATATTTTAATTAAAAACAAAGACCGTAAATTACTTTGTCAAGCTTTGCAAATTGATGAAAGTTTTTCTTTAAGGCCAAACCATTATTCATTAATGTATGTAGACTTAAAAGTGAGGAGATAGCTTGAGTCTTTCTTTAATAAGATGTGGTTCTTGTAAGAGAAATTTACGATCAAGTGCCATCACAAAGGTCTAGAAATGCTCGACCTTCTGTTAAAGGCGAGGTGATATCTTTTATCCACATAAATACCATATTCAGGGGGGCAAAGTAGTCTCTACGAAGCGTAAGAGGAGTACTGCCAACAAAGAAGTTCAATAGACAAGGGGGTAAGTCTTATGGATCAAAACATGAGTTCAAGGAAGAGCAATCATTCAGACTATAACATGGGAATAAGTAAGTGTCGGCACGGCCACAAGAAAATGGGCAAAGCAGACATTGAAAGTAAAGCCTTTGATGGTATCAAATCCATGACAATTGATGAGTACCCGAAAGAGATATAAATTATGAGGCGGCCCAACTTTAAAGAAATTGAGGCCAAAATTCAAGAACAAGTCAAAGAAAGAGGATTTTGAAAAGAGCCGGGCTTTTGACGCGGTGAACAAAAGCTGGAAAGCATAAAGAGATTCAATAATAGTCCAAGAAGGCCATCACAAAGAGGATCCAGTAAAACAAAGACATAAAGAACTAGATCCATACAAAAAAAAAAAAGTCATTAGTTACACATGCTCTGCATTCATGCATTTCATATCATGCATACATAGCCTTTACATAACAAGGACCAAACGGGAATCACATTCACAACACAGTTACAGCAATATAAGCTGAGATCTCAATGTCATCAGCTCTTACCAATCTATCACTGGATACACAGCTAATATGCGGGACCAACCCGCATCAGGAATTCAAGGATAAGGTAGACAATATGTCAAAAGCCTGGCAATTGATTCAATAATCGAGACTACACCTGGAAGGACAGGATTGACGCCAGCTTAGCGGTATCCAAGATAAGAAATACCTATAGCCAAGGATAATGCAGATATCAAAAAAGGATAAAGTAGACAATATTGTCAAAAGCCTGGCAATTGATTCAATAATCGAGACTACACCTGGAAGGACAGGATTGACACCAGCTTAGCGGTATCCAAGATAAGAAATACCTATAGCCAAGGATAATGCAGATATCAAAAAAGGATAAAGTAGACAATATTGTCAAAAGCCTGGCAATTGATTCAATAATCGAGGCTACACCTGGAAGGATAGGATTGACGCCAGCTTAGCAGCATCCAAGATAAGAGATAGCTGTGGTCAAAGATAAGGCAGACATCAAGAAATATTGTCGTCGAAACTTTGTCAAAAGCGGACAATGGATTCAATAGTCGAGGACTGGATCAATGTCATGCCTGACGAGATATCAAAGATAAGAAATATCTATGATACCAAAATAAAGTAGGATCCACTTTTCCGGTTAAACGGCGGATACGGTACTCCGTGACTCTCAAGTCGGTTCTCTCAGTTGCTCATAATAACTGATTCTTTCCTCTCTTCTTTCTTTTACTTCCCTCTAGAAAATGGATCCTACTCTTTCTGTCTTACGAAAATATTTTCCTTCTCTCCCAATGAACATTCTCAAAAAGATCTACCAAGTTCGCTGTGAACGATTAAGAGTTCTGATGCACAAAGGAATCCCTGAAGATGTGCGGTGGTTAATCGAAGCCAAGGTTCGTCTGGCAGGTGAAATCCCAGAGGCATTTGTGTCTCACATGCCTGGTATAGGCAAAAGCTCTTATGCCAAAAAGCAAAGAGCGAAAAGGTTACAAGTCTGCCATAAATGTGGACGGTGGACTTGTAATACTAAATGTCGTTCTTTACGGATGATCTCTGATAATCGAGAAGATAAAATACGATTCATTAAGAATGGCCTGAGTAAGGACTCGTTGGATGATATTCAATTAACTCTTGAGACGCATTCTTGTGGATTTGTGCAACGTGAACTTCTTGGTTTATGGAGCATTTTTCATGAAGAACGAAACCGTTACAGTCCCGGGAATCTGACTGTAAATGACCCTGTTTGCCAGCTTGTAAGAAAACTGGATGGGAAGCAAATCCTCGACTCATAGAAGCCATTAATCCCGTTACTGGACGTAAAACCAGTGGAAGATGTGAGCCACAGTCACAATCACTGTACATACAATTTATCATATTTAAAATTTTTCATTTTTCTTTTAATAATGTATTTGCTCCCGTAAGTGTAATCGACACGTTATCCATTTCATCGCTATAAATGCATGTTCTTCCAGTCGGTTATCTAAGTTTCCTTCAATAACTAATTCCTTTCCATCATCTCTCAAATTCTTCTCTCATCAATGCATTCTACTCTTTCTGCACTGCGAAAATACTTTCCTTCCCTTCCAATAAAAGTCCTTAAAAAGATCTACCTTGCTAGATGTGAAAGAATCAGAGTTTTTACACGCAAAGGCATTCCCGATAATGTGCAGTGGATAATTGAAGCTAAGGTCCGTCTGGCGGGTGAAGTTCCAGATGCATTTATGCCCCGCATGCCCGGTTTAGGTAAAAGCCGTTATGCCAAAAGGCGAAGAGCAAAGAGACTAGGCGTGTGTTATAAATGTGGGCGATGGAATTGTAATACTAAATGTCGCTCTTTAGGATACATCTCCACAAATCGTGAAGATAAAAGAAAATTCATTAAGAATGGCCTGCGTAAGGAATCTCTGGAAGATATCCGAGAGACTCTTGAAACGCATTCTTGTGGAAAAGTGCAAGGTCAAATTGTCAAATTGTGGAGGACTTACCATAAAGAACGAGACCGTTACAGTCTTGGGAATGTGACTGTAAACGACCCTGTCTGCCAGCTTGTAAGAAAACTGGATAGGAAGCAAGTCCTCGACTCATAGAAGGCATTGAAGCCATTACTAGATATAAATCAGTGGAATATGAGAGCCACAGTCATGATTGCTGTACATATAAGCTGTCATTTGTCTTTTCTTTTGACAATAATGTACTTGCTTCTGTAAGTGTAATTAACGCATTATCCCTTTCATCACTATAAATATGTGTTAGTTATTTTCGTTTCCTACAATCACTAATTTCTTTCTTTGCCTCCTTCATCAATGGAGTCTTCTCTTTCCGCTCTACGAAAATATTTCCCTTTTTTCCCAATAAATGTTCTTAAAAAGGTTTATCAAGCTAGATGTGAACGATTCCGACTATTTATGCACAAAGGCATTCCTGATAATGTGCGATGGCTAATCGAAGCTAAAGTTCGTTCGGCTGGTGAAGTTCCAGATGCGTTCTTTCCCCGTATGCCCGGCTTTGGTAAAAGCGTTTATGCCAAAAAGAGAAGAGCAAAGAGGCTAGGCGTCTGTCACAATTGTGGATGGTGGATTTGCGGCAATAAATGTCGTTCTCCAGGAGTGATCACCAGAAATCGTAATGATAGAATAAAATTCATCAAGAATGGCTTGCGTAAGGAATCTCTGGAAGATATCCGAGAGGTTCTTGAAGCGCATTCTTGCGGAATAGTGCAATTTGAGGTTGTTGGATTATGGATAATTCTCCAAAAAGAACGAGAACGTTACAGTCTTGGGAATCTGACCCTAAACGACCCTGTTTGCCAGTTTGTGAAAAAGCTAGATGAGATGCAAATCACTGATTCATAGAAAGCATTGAAGCCGTTACTGGACGCAAAGCCAGTAGAAGACGGAACAAGGTCACGATTACTGTACGTGCTAGCTGTCGCTTTTGAAATTTTCCTCCCCTTTTGGTAATAATGTATCCACTCCTGACATGAACCAAAGTCACGATTACTGTATGTGCTAGCTGTCGCTTTTGAAATTTTCCTCCTCTTTCAGCAATAATGTATCCACTCTTGACATAAGCCATAGTCACGATACTGTACATGCTAGCTGACGCTTTTGAAATTTTCCTCCAATAATGTACCCACTCCTGACATAAGATACAGTTATGATTACTGTATATAGCTGCCACTTTTTAAAATTTTCCTTCTCTTCCAACAATCACGTACCTACTCCTGACGTAAGCTACAGTAGTGACTACTGTACATGCTAGCAGCTATTTTGAAAATTTTCCTCCTCTTTTAACGATAGTGTACCCATACCTGACCAAAGTCATACTCGTGACTACTGTGAATAGCTGGCAATAATGTATCCATTCTTGAAAATAAAATTATTGCCTTATCTCTTCATCTCTATAAATATATCCTCTTTTCTCACAAAGGTAAGGATAGGAATGGAGAAAACCCCAACTCGTAAATCCCGAAGTATTTGTGTATTTTCTGGGGCTTTTCCTGGAAAAGATGAAGAGTATTTAAAAGCAGCCAACCATTTGGGAAGAGTATTAGCTGAGCGAAAAATACATTTAGTTTATGGAGGAGGTAGTGTCGGATTAATGGGAGGTGTAGCATCAGCAGCATCTCTAGGAGGAAGTCAAGTTCTGGGTATTATCCCTGGACCTCTGAAATTTATTTCTGGGGGCACGATTGGAGAAGAATTAGTGGTTAAAAATTTGCAAGAGCGTGTGTTACAAATGCTTTTAAATGCTGATGCTTTTATCGCTCTACCAGGTGGTTTTGGCACATTGGGAGAAGTCTTTCAAATTGCTTCCATGGCCCAACTTAATTTGCATAAGAAACCCATTGGGCTTTTGAATGTTAACAATTTCTTTACAGGTCTGATAGCTTTTATGGATTATGCTATGCAGAAGAATTTCATATCAAGAGTGGCACGGCGAATCATAATATCCGCAACAACTGCTGAAGAATTGCTAGATAAAATACAAGCTTTTGTTCCTGAACCAGATCCAGCAATGATTCAGATAGACTGGACACGACAGTCTTTTCCGACCAGTTCACTCCCATAATGGTCCTCTACTCACCCTGTTGAAGTATTGTGGAAGAAAGAAGCGATTTGATCCGTTTTTCTTGTCCTTTAGTTTTATTATCAGCATTTTCTTTCGCGTTTCAGTTTTTCTTTTCAGGGAATTTCTTTTTATAAGATAGTTTCGTCCATGCTGATATTAAAACCATGCGACAATGCCTTTAGGTTGGAATGGCTGAGTAAAGAGTAATTTTTATTACTCTTGAGACGCATCCTATTAGGTCTACTAGGCATAACATTTTGGGTAAGTTAAGCTTTAACCTTATTCGGATGACATATCTCACAAGGGAATCTATATTTACTGAAGAAAATATTAGATAAACCTTGAATATTGATTCCAAACATCCACTCCATTTACATAATTTGTCAGTGTTATTGTCATCATCAAGATTCACTCGTTTTATCGAAGCCTAATTCTTTGCGCTCGCCAATTATGAAAATTCACACTTTCGAAGAAAATTATTCCAATTTCAATTGCTTTTATATAAATTTCGCTCGAGGTCCTAAGGAAAGCTCCTTTGCCTCGAAAACAATCAATTTTCATCATCGGGGTTTTAAGGATGAAACCTTTGCCTCGAAGAACAATCAATTTTCATCATCGGGGTTTTAAGGATGGAACCTTTGCCTAAAAAATAATCAATTTTCATCATCGGGGTTTTAAGGATGGAACCTTTGCTTCGAAAATAATCAATTTTCATTATCCGAGGATTTAAGGATGGAACCTTTGCCTCGAAAACAATCAATTATCAATCCGAGGTTTTAAGGATAGAACCTTTGCCTCGAGATCAATCAATCAATCCGGGGTTTTAAGGATGAAACCTTTGCCTCGAGATCAATTATCAATCCGAGGTTTTAAGGACGGAACCTTTGCCTCGACATCAATCAATCAATCCGAGGTTTTAAGGATGGAACCTTTGCCTCGACATTAATCAATCAATTCGCGGTTTTAAGGATGGAACCTTTGCCTCGACATCAATCAATCAATCCGGGGTTTTAAGGATGGAACCTTTGCCTCGAAATCAATCAATCAATCCGAGGTTTTAAGGATGGAACCTTTGCCTCGAGATCAATCAAAACAATCAATTTTCCTTCAAACGATAGGAGAGTTCCTATCGTCGAGGTTCTAAGGTAGGACCCTTAACCTCAAAATCATCAATTTTCCTCCAAACGATAGGAGAGTTCCTATCATCGTGGTTCTAAGGTAAGACCCTTAACCTCAAAATCATCAATTTTCCTTCAAACGATAGGAGAGTTCCTATCATCGAGGTTCTAAGGTAGGACCCTTAACCTCAATCATCAATTTTTCTTCAAACGATAAGAGAGTTCTTATCGCAGAGGTTCTAAGGTAGGGCCCTTAACCTCAAACTTTCAACGATAGGAGAGTTCCTATCGTCGAGGTTCTAAGGAGAGTTCCTTAACCTCAAACAATCAATCATTCAGTCCATCTTACAACGATAGAACCTTTCCTATCGTTAGAGGTTCTAAGGACCTTTCCTTAAACCTCAAACAAACAATCAATCATTCAGTCCATCTTACAACGATAGAACCTTTCCTATCGTTAGAGGTTCTAAGGACCTTTCCTTAAACCTCAAACAAACAATCAATCATTCAGTCCATCTTACAACGATAGAACCTTTCCTATCGTTAGAGGTTCTAAGGACCTTTCCTTAAACCTCAAACAAACAATCAATCATTCAGTCCATCTTACAACGATAGAACCTTTCCTATCGTTAGAGGTTCTAAGGACCTTTCCTTAAACCTCAAACAAACAATCAATCATTCAGTCCATCTTACAACGATAGAACCTTTCCTATCGTTAGAGGTTCTAAGGACCTTTCCTTAAACCTCAAACAAACAATCAATCATTCAGTCCATCTTACAACGATAGAACATTTCCTATCGTTAGAGGTTCTAAGGACCTTTCCTTAAACCTCAAACAAACAATCAATCATTCAGTCCATCTTACAACGATAGAACCTTTCCTATCGTTAGAGGTTCTAAGGACCTTTCCTTAAACCTCAAACAAACAATCAATCATTCAGTCCATCTTACAACGATAGAACCTTTCCTATCGTTAGAGGTTCTAAGGACCTTTCCTTAAACCTCAAACAAACAATCAATCATTCAGTCCATCTTACAACGATAGAACCTTTCCTATCGTTAGAGGTTCTAAGGACCTTTCCTTAAACCTCAAACAAACAATCAATCATTCAGTCCATCTTACAACGATAGAACCTTTCCTATCGTTAGAGGTTCTAAGGACCTTTCCTTAAACCTCAAACAAACAATCAATCATTCAGTCCATCTTACAACGATAGAACCTTTCCTATCGTTAGAGGTTCTAAGGACCTTTCCTTAAACCTCAAACAAACAATCAATCATTCAGTCCATCTTACAACGATAGAACCTTTCCTATCGTTAGAGGTTCTAAGGACCTTTCCTTAAACCTCAAACAAACAATCAATCATTCAGTCCATCTTACAACGATAGAACCTTTCCTATCGTTAGAGGTTCTAAGGACCTTTCCTTAAACCTTAAACAAACAATCAATCATTCAGTCCATCTTACAACGATAGAACCTTTCCTATCGTTAGAGGTTCTAAGGACCTTTCCTTAAACCTCAAACAAACAATCAATCATTCAGTCCATCTTACAACGATAGAACCTTTCCTATCGTTAGAGGTTCTAAGGACCTTTCCTTAAACCTCAAACAAACAATCAATCATTCAGTCCATCTTACAACGATAGAACCTTTCCTATCGTTAGAGGTTCTAAGGACCTTTCCTTAAACCTCAAACAAACAATCAATCATTCAGTCCATCTTACAACGATAGAACCTTTCCTATCGTTAGAGGTTCTAAGGACCTTTCCTTAAACCTCAAACAAACAATCAATCATTCAGTCCATCTTACAACGATAGAACCTTTCCTATCGTTAGAGGTTCTAAGGACCTTTCCTTAAACCTCAAACAAACAATCAATCATTCAGTCCATCTTACAACGATAGAACCTTTCCTATCGTTAGAGGTTCTAAGGACCTTTCCTTAAACCTCAAACAAACAATCAATCATTCAGTCCATCTTACAACGATAGAGCCTTTCCTATCGTTAGAGGTTCTAAGGACCTTTCCTTAACCTCAAACAAACAATCAATCATTCAGTCCATCTTACAACGATAGAACCTTTCCTATCGTTAGAGGTTCTAAGGACCTTTCCTTAAACCTCAGAGTTTAGGCGGCGAGAAGGTTTTCAATGCCTAGCTAAGCTGGACGAAATTTGGTAACTAACTTTGCATACATCATGTCCCATGAAGCATGCAAAGGGGGGCAGCTGTTGATACCCAATTTCGTCCGGCTTAAAAATAAAAAAAATTAATTAAATAAAAAAATTAATTATTTATTTTAAAAATTAAAACTTATTAAAAAAAAAAATTATTGAATTACTTAATTAATTGATTACTTAATTAAAAAAATGATGATAGTAATAATGGCAATATTATTTTAGGGGCGTTCTTTTTAGTTTGTATGTTAAAAAAAAAATGGGAAGAAAAAAAAAATAATAATAATAATAAATAATAATAATAAATTAAATCTAAATTAATTAAAATTAAAAATTATTAATTAATTAATTAATTAAAAAGAAAAAGAAGAAAAAAACAAAAATAATAATAAAAAATGGGGAGAGTGGCCGACAGAGGCTCCCCCTCCCCTTATCCCTTATCTTCTCTCGCATTCTCGATCTTCATCTATTCTCTCCCTCTCACTCAACGCACACACACAGAAAAAAAAAAAAAAAACAATCTTCTCTCTCTCTTTCCTCTCCCTCTGGCAGAGCACGCTTCGCTCTTCTTCTTCTTCTTCTTCTTCATCTCGCTCGAGAACACACACATCTGCTCTCCTTCTTCCTCTCTGTTTCTCTCTCACGCTCAGCTGGAGCTTTCTCTCTCATCCTTTCTCTCATTCACGCTCTCCCTCTCTCTCTCTCTCCCTTTCTGAGTTCTCTTCTCTCCTTCTCCCTCTCTGTTTCTATCTTTCTCTCTCTCCCTCTCGAAACAACGCTCTCCCTCTCTCTCTCTCGACCTACAGCTGTTCCTCTCTCTCTCTCATCTCCCCTGCTGACCTGCGCGCAGCGGTGCTCCCTCTCGTCCCTTTTCTTCTCCCTCCTCTCTGCCTTTTTTTTTTTTTTCCGTCGCGTTCTCCCTCCCTTTACTCGCCGCGACACCGCGTCGCGTCCTTGGCTGCCGTGCTCCCGCCACTTGCTCGCCTCCCGTTCGTACTCCAAGTTCCTCACCGCCCCTTTGCTGTCACGCCTACTCCGTCGCCTCGCGCTCGCCGCCGCGTCGCCCCCTGTTGTCCTACCAGCCGCTGCGTCAATCCCGGCCGTCGCGCACATCTCCCCCATCGCCGGCGCCTCACCTCTCCCTCTCACGCACGCAAAGCCGCCGTCTCCGCCTCCCTTGCGCCATCGTTCTCTCGGTCGCAAATCTCCCAGTCACTGGCGAAGACGAAGAACATTTCAAAGAATAACAGATTTCGTTTTTTGACTAAGTCAAAAGACTGTTTTTTTTAATTTTTGGTAAAATCCTTGTTCAGTCCTTAGCTTTCTTTGTTTTGTTCGTTTAAGTCACTAACATATTCTATGTTGCAGATTAACCCCCATCAGCAAGATTTTCATTATTCATACTTTTCTTTGTTTTCTTTATTAATATTGGTTTGACCTTACATAAAATTTGATCATTGAATTGACATGGAAAATAATATAGGATTTTGATTTGATATGTATATTCATGTATATTTATTGGATTTTAGAATAGTTTAATTTTTATTTTTGTAATATATTAATCTGTATCAAATTATTGGTTAATTAATATTTAAATTTATTAGAAATCCGTCATAAGATGGATCATCTATCCATGTCCAGATGATTCGGTTAGAATCCATGGCTTGGATATTAATTGAAATTATTTAAAATAAAATTAAATAAAATTAAATAAAATTAAATAGCAAAAAAAAATCCAATCGTGCACCGCCAATTACCTCAAAATCAAGAACGTTCTCGAGCTGCTCAACCAAACGATCGCCAAGAGGATCGAGAACAAGAGCGTCGAGTACGTCAGGAAATTCTTCACTGTCGAGAATGATTATACGCCGGAGAAGAAGGCCCGCCAGTCGCGACTCGCGTTTGTCTCTTGACTCAATCAAATTTTTGGGTAAAATTCTCATTTAGCCCTTGATTCTCTTTGTTTTTATTCATTTAAGTCACTAATGTTCTCCTGTTTTGCATATTCATCACTGACAGTATTGTTTTATGTTTTTATTTCTTTTTTTTTGTTGTTGGTTTATTATTTCGAGAATCATGAATTAGTCTGTGATCAATATTACATAAAATTGCAATTTTAGGTTAGGTCAGATTTTTATCTATTTATTTGATTTTTAATTTTAATAGTTAGCATAAATTTAAAACTCATGCTTACATAACGTATTAAAAAAAAAGGGGTCATATTTACGAGATTTAATTCTGAGCAGTTTTTAATGAAAATTCAAGGATGAATTTAGGATATTAATAAATTACAAAATCCATATCCAGATGATTCGGTTAGAATCTATGGTTTGGATTTTATTTAAAATTGTTTAAAGTAAACAAAAATTAAAATTAAATAATGAAACCCAGCTCGCAAATCGATCTGTTGTTGATCCGAATCTAACCCGAAAGTCTATAATTTTGGCTTAATCCTAGTTAAATCCCTAGATTTATTTGATTTATCTGAGACTTTAAGTTTGTTTTGACTTACAATTTAGTCACTGTTGTTTATTTTCCTTTTTTATGTTTTTGTTTATTCAGTTAATTAAAGGTGTAAAATTCACTTAGCAATTAACATTAAGTTTAACTATATGATTAGCTTATATAAATAATTTAAATAAATAATTTGTCTTCGAATTTATCTAATTTGCTCATTTGAAACTTTAAGTTTGTTTTGATGTACAACTTGATCTCTGATTTACTTATGTTCTTTATTTTGTGTGTTGTTTGTTCAGCTAATTAAAAGCATAAATTAACTTAGGAATTGACATTAAGCTTAATTATATGATTAAGTTAAATAGGTAATTTTAATAAATAATTTATCTTTGGATTTATTTGATTTATTCATCTGAACTTTGAGTTTGTTTTGATTTACAATTCGTGCATTGATTTCCTTTTATTGTCTTTTCGTTTGCTCAAATAATTAAATGTGTAAATTAACTGAGGAATTAATGTTAAGCATAATTATATGATTAGATTAGATAAACCTTTTTTTTATTAATCTAAAATTAGTTTGACATAATAAAAATCACACCTAGGAAATATTCAGTCTACCTGTGCCATTTAATAATTAATTAAATAGCTAATAATAAATTAAATTTAAATTAAATTCCATGACCAGATGATTCGGTTAGAATCTATGGCTTGGATATTAATTGAAATTATTTAAAAAAATAATAATAATAAAATAAAATAAAAAATTTAATAATGAAATCCGTTCGCGAATCCTCAACTCGATTAAAAGTCGATTCAGAATCTCGGTACAATTCTTCTCTTATTCTACTTATTTTATTTTATTTATACAAGTCACTAACCTTTTTTATTTCTACAGAACTAACAATAATCTTTATATGTTTATTATTATTATTATTATTTATTATTATTATTATTATTATTATTGTTATTATTATTATTATTCTATTCAGATTACTAACTATTTAATTTTTGCATAAACTAATTGCTAACCCAACTAACATCACTAACCTTTTAATTTTTGCTATATACTAACAATTAACCGTACTCACCGCTAACTTTTATTATTATTGTTGTCACTAACCATTTAATATTTGTTATACTAACAACTAGCTTTACTAACTTTATTAATAACTAACTTTAATTATTATTATTATTATTATTATTATTATTGTTATAATGGAAGGTTATGCCTCCTATTATTATTTTAAAAACAGTGGATGGCCGAAAAGCCCCACTTTATTTATTTATATATCATCTTTTGATATTCTTTTGTTTACTTTATGTGTTTTCCCTTTATCTATTTGCACGTGTTATTTAATTTATGCATCTCTTTTTTTTTTTTTTTTTTTTTTAATGGATGTTCAAAACAAAAAAAAATAAAAAAATAAAAAGAGAAGAAAACCTCCACTTTATTTATTGTTATTTAATTTTTCTTTATTTTATGGTTAAACTCATTTCATTTAAAGAAATTAGCCATAAAAAAATATATATGTAAAATAAATCTAAACCATGTTGTTAAGTCAAAAAAAGAATTTTTTAGCTCATGGTATATTGGCTGGAAACTGTCTCGTGCCCGCTTTTGAGCTGCTTCACCTGGTGAAGAGGGTCTGGCTGAGTAACAACGCCCCGTACCATGATCAAAGATTTTTATTTTTAAACTCTTTGATTCCTTTAAATTAACTTCTTATTAAATAAAAAATTAATTATTTTTTTTAATTCTTTTATAAATTGAGTAATTCTTTAAATAATAAATATCCTTCATTAAACAAGAAAAATCAGATAAGAAAAAGAAAAGAAAGATAAGAGAAAGATAAAAATCAAAAAGATAAAGAAAAGAAAGAAAAGAGTAATAAGATATAAAAAAAGAAAGATTTTTTTTAAATCATTAACAAATTTAATAAAAAAGACTTATAAGTTAAACTAATAATTGATTCCATAAAATAATAAAATAATAATTAACTATAAATAATTTCCATATCCGCATGATCCGGCAGGATCTACGGTTTGGAAAATATCAACCTTTTTAAATAAATTAAATAAAAAGGTAAAAATCCATATTAACGATATGGATTAAATTCTTTAAAATTTCGTCAAATTCCGTGTCCGGGTGACTCGGCAGAGTCCATGGTTCGGAATCAAATCTTCCGTGTCCGAATGACTCGGCAGAGTCCATGGTTCGGAAGTATAAAATTCTATACAAATTAACTTAAAAATCCACATTTCGACTAATTCAGTTAAAATTTCTAAATTAACTGAAAATTATTTAAAGGCAAAGTAAAACAAAATTAAAATCAACTAAGGTGCCATTTTTGGGCGCTATAACAATATTGTTTTAGCGTAACCGTACTCCCGATCCCCGAACTCTCGCAGACCAGTTTTAAGGTGACCAATCGACCTAGGTGAAACAGATTGGTGGCGACTCCCGAAAACCCGACGTTGCCACAGGCTCTTTATACAGGAGACTTGATTAATACTCAAATGCTGCCTCTCGTTCCATGAGTAGGTATTGACATTTTCTTCATTTTTTTTTTTGGATTTCAATGCCTTAACACATCCTCAATAGGTTTGACCAGGTGACATCAATAGACTTTATGTTTTTGCAACTTTTCCTCAACAAGAGATTTAGGCTTTGTAGCCCTCAAGTTATCTCTGGCATAGAAGTAAATCCTTTTCGGGCATTGACTTGGAACAACTATCCTCCGAGCAATCTTTTGTTCTTTATTGATGAAGAATTAGCCTTTGTCTTCTGACCTTACTTGACTGTCATAAAAGGATTTGCCTCATTAACAATTTTCTATCCAAAACAAGGCTACACGGCAAATACAAGAACTGTTGAGGAACGAGAAGAAAAATAGGGAAGCAATGCTCTGTTGTTCTTTACATGGTCATGCCCAACCATGTTGGTCGGCTTGATGAACTTCCACTCATCACCATATTGTCCAAATAATAAGGAGCTAGTTGCTTATAATCCACACCGGGTGGCCAGGCAATTCGGGTATGACCAAGGAATTCCCCGTGATGTTAGTAGGCTCTTCAAAGATATGACAATTCAGCAAAGCGAGGCTCAGTTTTTTATGATGAGTGCCTTGAGGAATCAGCCACATGAGAAGAATGTATACATTTCAGGCATAAAAAGGCAGAACTACTAGGGTCCAGAATGGTTATCTCACTTCTCCTTTATTAGGGAAGTTTTCATGGAATTCAAAAAATAGACTGAGAGCATAATCAAGTCCTTCCCAATTGTGGATGATCATGATGTCTCTCTATGATTATTCCATAACAAAGGGAATGCTCCCACCTTAGGCAAAAGAAAAGAGATGCCAGTAAACTCAAGTAATAGGCCAGTCATTAAGAAAACAAAAAAAATAGTGATCCATCTAAAGGTAATGGATATAGCCCCTTAGTACCTTTATAAATTTTTTTTTCTTATACATGCATATATTTTAGGCCAAAGGAACAAATGATGACACTAAAGTAGAAGGTGTTGAGAATGAGGTTGAAACCTCTAATAAGCTTGCAGAGTTAGAAGGGCCTGATGAAAATAACACTGAAGTTTCTTGCCCTGAACTTGAGATTGGCCTTGATGCTAATTTGGTGGAAGATAATACCAATGTTCCTTTAGATGATTGTGAGGATATGTCCCTAATTGATGTTGTAACTCAGGTAGGTCAAAATTTTTTTACACAATTGCTTATTGATATTTCATTCAAACAAACCAACATTCTCTCTATTTTTTTTGAAATAAGCACAGGCACAAACACCATTTATGATATTATGATCTGCCCTGAAGATTGGCCCTTCAAGGTTGAGATTGAAACATGGAGTAAATAGAAGGTGGACCACTACTGGCAAATCATTTGCAAACTTAGCCAGAATTTTTCTATATTGGAAGTAGACAAATTAACACAATCCATAAACTTGACGCATGAGTCAAATACTAGTATTGGCTTGGACTCATAACTTGACTATAATATTGATCTATAGCCTCGCACTACTCCTCCCCCAGCTTCGACGGGAGACACAAGTACTATTGCAGAAGTTGATCTGATTGAGTTTTATGGTATTCAAGTGACAAAGTTGCAGAGTAAATTAAAAAAATGATCCTTAACCTTTAACTATTGTTTCATTTTAGTCCATAACCTATTAAATATTTTGTTTTGGTTCTAAATCTATTAAAAAGTTTCATTTTAGTCCTAAATCTATTAAAAATATTTCATTTTGGTCCCTATTGGATGAAATATGCTAACTTAAAATGTACATTTGATAAAAAAATTTTAGATTATAATTTAAACTATTCGATAACTATCTTATAATAAATTTAATCTATATAATAATCTTTTTATAGTTAATAGAAAATTCAAATAATCTTTTTTTATTTTTTTAAATTGAACTTATTTTATTTAGGAAGAATCACTATTAATTTAAATTGTTGATTTGCTATAAAAAAATATTAAACTGTTTAAATTTGCTGAAAGACAGTTATCGAATATTTAAATCAGAATTTCAAAAGTTTATGTCAGACAGTTATTCTAAGTTAATAAATTTCATCTGGTGAGGGACCAAAACGAAACAATTTTAATATGTTTAGGACCAAAACAAAATATTAAATAGGTTAGAGACTAAAATGAAATGACAATTAAAGGTTAAGGACTATTTATGCAATTTACTTCAAAGTTGCAACATCATTACCTACGGGCCATATTTGATGTTGAAGGTGGTTTCTTTTCTGCCAGCAAGATTCGAAGCAAAAGAAACTTGCAAAAACTGCTTAGCACTTTGGCTGATACATTAGCACTACCGGAGAAAGATTTTTGCACTTTATTGACTGAAGAAATATTTGAAGCCAATGAGGCTTTTGAGGTATGTGCCATGATCATCAGTTTTTTTTATGCATATGCTATTCATGTAGGCCAAAATAAACAAAATGACTTTATTTTACCCATGCAGATGCTTGAAGATTCTAAGTTCAAGTTAGACAAGTTGCAACCTATCATCCAACAAGTGAGAAAAGCAGCTTCAATAGAGTCAGATTGAGTTGCAAAAGATAAAGGACGAGAAGCAACAAATATCTCAAAAGCTCAAACATCTTAAGGAAGAGAAAGCTTCTTTAACTGCCTAATTGGCAAATGTGGAGAATGAGATTAGTTCCCTGGTGGAAACAAACAAAGTTTATGAAGACCAGGAGAAACAAATAGCATTAAAATTAGTGGCCATGGAGGAGATTATTTCTCTAAGGGACATACTCCCACTTTCTGCTTAGGAAGAATAAGTTTCTGGTCTTTTTCTTTTGTTTTTAGGTAATGTCTAGATGTTACTTTCATCTCTTTCACATTTATCATCTCTTTTATTGAGAGTAAATATTAAAAATCCAATATGAGTTCTTGGCATGACTTAGGCCATCAATCTGTTCAAAGAAAACAAAAAAAAAAAAAAAACACCATCCCAATCTATTCGGTAAAAGGGAGGCAAGATATCAACATCTCATTTCAATAAATAAGGCTCTCAGTGCATTCGCTAAAAGAGAACTATAAAAATCTTCGAAATGCATTTGCTAAAAGGAAAACAAGAGATCGACATGTCATTTTAATAAATAATGCCCTCAGTGCATTCACTAAAAGAGAGCTATACAAATCTTCCCAATGCATTCGCTAAAAGGGAAGCAAGAGATCGACATCTTATTTTAATGAATAGTGCCGTCACTGCATTTGCTGAGAGAGAGCTAAAATGATGATGGAACTTCTTTTATTCTTTAAAATGTATTCATGCTCACTTAGGTACCAAACATGGCCAAATGCCTCAATAGAACTTCTTTATGAACTAGAAGTTGATTGGGGAGGTTGCACTTGTCTTTAGGTTCAATAGTCGGCAATATCCACTCTTGTTGATCTCTTGGATAATATATGGTCCTTTCCATTTTGGAGCAAATTTTGGAGCTGGCAAACCACGTCTGATATGCTCAGCAGCACGCAACACCAAATCCCCCTATTTAAACATTCTTTTTCTCACCATCTTATTGTAGGCTATACTCAAACGTCATTGATAAACATGAAGATTTGACTTGGCTTTTTCTCTCCGCTCTTCTAGAGCTTTCAAATCCAACATACATTGAGTATCATTATCAAGGCCGGAATCAAGTGCCAAACTTGCCAAGGGGATAACTATTTCTTTTAGAATAATAGCTTTAGATCCATATACAAGTGATAAAGGTGTAGCCTTTGTTGGAGTACGCTTTGAAGTACAATAGGCACACAAGACTAAAAAAAGCATTTCAACTCATAAGGAATGATCCTCATGAACCATTCTACTTAAAACCTTGAGTAAGGTTTTGTTCATTGTTTTTGCTTGACCATTACCCTTAGGATAATAGGCCGTAGACTTAACATGGTCAATATCATAATTTGCCAGTATCTCACATACATAAGAATTGATAAATAGTTTACCATTACCAGAGAGTATTCTTCTTGGAATTCTAAACCAATAAACTATATTCTCTTTGATGAAAGTTGCTACGGCTATGCCAGTTGCCTTCTTCAGCAGTACAGCTTCTACCCACTTAGTAAAACATTCAGTAGCTGCCAAGATCCAGATATATCCCTTCGACGGTGGATTAATAGGCCCAATGGGATCCATTGCCTAAGTATGAAAGGGCCATGGTGTAGTCATGCTATACAATTCAACTGTCGGTGCATGGATAACAGCACCATAGAGTTGACATTGAATACAATTTCGGGCATAAGTAGGTGTATCATCTTTTATGGCAGGCCAGTAATAACCAGTATCTAAGAGTTAATGATATAACTTCTAGCCACCTTGATGTTTGCCACATGAACTTGCATGCATCTCTACTAAGGCTTGGCTGCCTTCTTTTTTGGTGAGACATTTTGATGGATGTCCATGAAAAGAGATTTGATATAATATGCCATCCTTTAAAAAGAATCGTTTGGAACGCCTCTTGATCTGCGAGCATCTTTATATTGTGTCGGAAGGATTCCATTTTGGAGATAATCAATGTAAGGATGACGCTAATTTCCTGCTTGAGTGATAAAATGACATTCCAATGCATTTGGCGGATGATAGCAAGTAGAACATGAATTCTTTAAATCATCAGCATCTTTAGCCATTTCAGGCCAATAATAACCCATGCGTTGTAGTAGGTGATAGAAAGAGATGTTTTCCTCCTCACACAATTTCTCATGAACCTTCTCTAATTGAAATTTAGCTTCCTCAACCGACACGCAACGTGAAAGAACTCCATTTACAGTTCGATAAGAAAGTTCATCACAAATTAGTATGAAATTCTTTAATGTTCCAACATCACCTATTGTAGGTTCCAATAGCTTATTTCTGATAGTTATTCTTCAATCACCCTTTTGATAATCTAGTGAATGGAAAACCTCATAAAAAGGACAAGGATGAGTATATTACAAAATAGGAATTTGAACAATATCCTCCCCTACTGGCAAAATAGCCTTACTGGTTAAAGTTGCCAATGAATCAGTATGACGGTTTGATGCTCGTGAAGTATGCACCAATCAAACTTGTGTGAATCATTTTATTAACCTTTGAATGATAGATCAGTATGGTGCCAATGTAAGCTCTTTGATTGCAAATTCACCATTAGTTTGCTTGATAATAAGATTTGAATCATCATGCACACTTCAATTCATCACACCAATCTTTAATGTTGCAAATAGGCCAAACACTAGAGCTTCATACTCTGCTTGATTGTTTGTGCAAGGAAAACCCAACTTGAATGATAATGAAATGATCCCATGCTACATTGTAGAAGAAGATTGAAGATCGTGATGGGGAGGAACTAAGACAATGCCTGCACCACCTGATGACATTGTTGTTGATCCATCAAAGTAAAGTTGCCATTCTTTTTTTTTTTTTTGCCATGCAAACTCTTTCAATTATATCTTCTAGGGGTGTGACTATTTTCCTATCAGGAGTAGAGGGTGAGAAATAAGCAAGTAGATCCGCCAATGCTTGGTATTTAATTTCCTTTGGAGTTATAATAGTGATATCAAATTCGCTGAGCATGAGTAGCCACTTGGCTGTCCTTCCAGATAAAGCCAGACGAGTGAGAAGATACTTTAATGGATTAAACTTTGTAACCAAGATCACCTTATGTGCAAGAAAATAATATCATAGCTTTTGAGTAGCGAAGACAAGAGCCAAGCAATATTTTTCAATTAAAGGATAATTCCCCTTGCTACTATGAAAAGCACGACTTCAATAGTATATCAGATTTTCTTGACCATGAACTTCCCGAGCCAATAAAGCACTCAAATAATTGAATGTAACAGTCAAATATAGATACATAGGCTCACCTTTGATTAGCATGATCAAAGTTGCTGGCGAAGTCAGAATTTGCTTAACTTGATCAAAGGCTCATTGTTGCACTATTCCCCACTCATAAGGCATATCTTTTTTGAGTAAGAGCTGAAAAGGATGTGTAACTTCCACCAGTGCCGGAATGAATAGCTGGACATAAGAAATTTTCTCAATGAAGCTCTTCAATTAAGATTGATTAATGGGAGTTGGCATTTTATGGATTGTGTTAACTTTTGCCGGATCCACATTAACCCTTTTTCTATGAATCACATAACCAAGGAACTTACCAGAAGCAACACCAAATACACATTTCATCGGATTTAAATGTAGTTTGTACTGGCGACATCACTCAAACACACGATGAAGATATGCAACGTGATCACCCTCCTTCTTAGATTTGACAACAATATTATTCGCATATTCCTCCATTATATCATGCATCATGTCATGAAAAATAGTAGTCATGGCTGTTTGATAAGTTGCCCTGGCATTCTTCAGGCCAAAGAGCATAACTTTGTAATAGAAATTCCCAAATGGAGTTCAAAAAGCCATTTTCTCCGCATCTCCAAG